>CM020063.1:49105953-49833073 GCA_009769605.1 Bucorvus abyssinicus
CTGCACTCTAATCATAGTCCAAAATTGGGCTAATTTTCCTGGAAGATTGATTCAGAAGAATACCAAATCCAAAGTTAAAGCAATGTCAAACAGATTTGTTTCTTAATTTTTCAGGCGATACTTTTCGTATTTAAAATTCTTATTAAAGTTACCTTTAATTTCATTTGAATATTTCTTCTTATTAAAATACATTTTTTTAAAAAAAGAGATGAAACTTGACTCTGCCATGCGAAATCTTTTAAGTAGCAACTGCTGATTAGGAAACAATAGATTGGTGAGTTTGAAATTTTATCTTTATGTCTATGCGTGTAAGAACCTTTCATGAAAATGACACTTGCCCTTCCCTTTTGCTGAGTGGTAGTATTTTTTTTTCAGTTTTTGTCAGTATTTTTCCAGAGAAAGAATACAATGCTGTAGCATCAATGTGAATGAGCTCTGCCATCTAAAAGAGCTCCTACTCACAGATTCCATTTGATCTTCAGATAGAGAGCTGCAAAGATCAAGAATAAAAGGATTTGAGTATGCATTTCTCAAATGGCCTGCTTAAGAAAAGACAGGCAATTTAAAAAAAAAAAAAAAAAAAAAGAGAGAGAGACCCAGTAAAAAAGAATACACCTACCCATTTTGTTTTCCATGGAGAAAGCAATACCTTCTCATACAGGAACAATCCAGCATACAAAAATGGACTCTAAGCACTGAATGCTTTGAACTGCAATACAGTAGCAGAAAGATGCTTATAAAGCTAGCCCGGTAACTGAACTTTCACCTGTTAAGGTTAACTCTATGAAAACACGGTCAGTAGAGCAAGGCAAAGAATTTGCAAGAATCTATACCCATCAAAGGATTTGTATTTGAGCCAACACAAATTACCCTTCTGTAGCAAATCAATCTGAAAACATCTTGAATGTTTGACCTTTAGATAAAGAGTATTAAGGGAATTTGAAGTTGGGGTCCCATTGAGCTCTTATCTAATTCAGTTAAGTCTGACTTTTTACCCTTAGTGTTTGACTAAACAATATCCTGTTAGTTCTGTTCTTTGGATGGGCAGAGAATACTCTGTTTTTATAGTAATTCTCCAAGGCTTGCTTTTTGCCTGCTGTTAGGACTACATACCATTTTCTGAAGCTGCAGGTGGAGTAGTGTATGTTTTAAAATGCAAGCCCCCTTGCAAAGGAAGGCCCCTTTTGCAAAGGAAAAAAGGGAGTGGGAAGGGGGACTATGCACCAAATAATTTCAATATTGTATCTGTTTATCAGTCTTCCAGTCTACAGAGATTTTTTGTGTAGAAAAACTGAATGAGTCCTTCATTTTTAAGAGCAAAGAGAGAGCTGATTTACATTTCACTTAAGTGTGAATTTCCTTTAATTTCCAAGAGATTATTTTATAGTTGTCAATTGACTTTAAGGCAAAAGGAATATAAGAAGAAAACTAGGAATCTAGGCTTTTTAATAAAAAAAAGAAGATGTAGTAAGAAAAAGGTCAGGTTATTTAAGCCTAGCCAACATACATCTGGACAGCGGAACAGATAAAACAAGTCTTATCTACTGTAATAATAAGATGTGCGGCCAGAAACTTCTCACTGACAATGCTGAATGTATTGAAACATGTTAACATGTGAAGAGCCTGTACAATACAGCTTTCTTTACTTTGTACACAATAAAAGAGTGAAACTTCAGTCCTGCAAAAGTATAATGAAGAAAGAAGCATCATGATTTTTTTTGGAAGAAGTACATAATCTCAATATCTCCTGTAGTTATTCAAACTGTTGGTCCATTGTGGATTATCTTTTGAAAGCGACAGGTTTAAAAGCAAAAGAACACCATTTTTAATTGGAAGTTTTGTATGAAGAACGGAGGCTATGTGAAAGCATAGGAGGATGACATTTGAAATTTATTTCACGTTTTCAACGATTCTTACTGGAATTGATTGTTAAGGCACTCACATTTTTCCAAGTAAATAGGAGAATTCGTCTGAACTTAGTTTATTCTACATGTGATAAAACTAACATCAATGAAAATTTACTACATGACCGTAAGTAGCAAATGGCTATAATGTATTAAGAAGGAAATGTTATACAATTTAGCTTAACCTACTGTGGCACACAAGTAGTAGTACTGGAAAGTGTAACTGTTCAATTTTTTTTTTCCCCACTGAATTTTATAGTAAGAGCAAGATTTCCAAAATTACCCATATCTTGCTTTCTAAAATGGTTGAAGTTTTTAGAAGGCCAAGTTTTACTCACGTGTGAGACTACACTGCAGTGGGTAGAGTCTCCAGCATTTTGAAGGGTACAGTGTCTTGCCATGGCTGGCAGAGAAGAACCACCAAAAGCAAAAATACTGGACCTTAAGTAGAGCCTTGGCATCTTGTGTGATTATGCATTTCTGCTAAACACCACTCATTTCAAAAAGTCACATGTTGCACTTTGCATTTCACACACTGTAGCTGGCTGGACCAGGCAAATAAAGTACAAAAATCATCTTCTGGTTTCTTACTACTGTCATCTTTAAAATAATACAAGAGATGCAGTAATAATTTCTCACCTACTACTGTGAGGTGTTACTCATTCCCTTTCTACCCTACACACATTTCTTTCCCTTGATGCCTCTAGCTTTTGCTGAGTACATTTCTTTTTTCTCCTTCCTCTTCAGGAACAGGTAACCTGTGAATTACCATCCAAACCTGACTTTTCCAAAGAGTGTAATGAGCCCTCCCTTTCCTCCAGTTTCTTGTGATATTCTGAAGCCAATTTTCTCTTCTGTTTAGAAATATCAGCCCCGACACAGATTAAAATACCTAAACACCTCAACCTGCAACATAAGCTGGGTAATTACAAAGGCCTCACTGCTGCCAATGGAGTGGTAGAAAAATGCACAAATTATTTTGCTGTCCTAGAAGACTTTGATGATCATGAAGTCCTATTAGGCACAATCTGCTTATTCTTTACTAATTTTAGATTTTTTTTTTTTTTTTTACATTACCCTTATGATATAAAGACAGAATTCACAATACACCTTCTACTCGTACCTGAATTTTTAGCTATTATAGAACTAGCATTTTTACAGGTAAAGAAAGGATGGTTAAGGCCCTCCAACCTGAAGATATATACATTTTAGAGTGCTTAATAAGAAATCAGTAGATTTTCCCTCAGCTGGATTTTTACTTCCTCTAAAATATATACCACCAATTAAGAAAGAAGTCTCTACACTTTCTACACAAATTAATATGGGGTCCTGTGGTTTGTGATATGCAAGATTTCAGTGTAGATGTTAATTTCTTATCTAAAAATATTTGAGCTGATCCTCTGATTTTGGGAGACTTACCAGAAACTTGTTCTTGACACGTTCTTCCTTACTACAAAAAAAAATTTCTGCAGATAAACTGGGCTTCTGTATTTGCTGTCTTGTTAATTTTACCTACCTTCAAGAAAACTACAGGGCTGGAGTACAGGCCAGTTAATAGGAAAGAAAGTATATATTTGCAGACACTTCTCTTTGACAAAGATTTGTCTGTGATAAAATCAGAAACCATTCTTGTTAAAGAATTTCTCTAACATGATGAAGCCTTCCAGGAAGACAAGCCATTAGTAATGAGGAATCTGGCTTTACTCTTGGAAGAAAAAACAAGCAAAACCTCAAACAAAACAATATCATATATATATATATATACAGATCTATTTCAGGAAAGGGAAAAATATCAGAGAAACCAAATGTTTGTTCATTTGTGGTTTTTTTCCCCCACAAAAATACTAAAACATAATTTTCTGTTAATTTTCTTCACTGAAAGGATTTCATACAGCTTTATTGATCAGTAAATTACACACTCAAATGTTGCCCTCAGGATCAATGACAGATTTTTGTCTATTTGAGAGATATTGGTTTATAGGTTAATCCTCTACTTCATCAGCAGAAATTAAGAACTGAAAAATATATTAATAAATGCAGAACAACATATTGTTGGACCTTTGTTTGCCTTTGTAAGAAGAAAGGGACTTAATTTTAGGCCATCTTAAGAATTTAAAGAAATTTATTGTGTGAATATCTATTTGATATACTATGGCTAAGTGTGTCTGAAATACAGGTTACTAAATGCTTTGAGGAACAGTCTGCAAGCATCTTCTCCAGAGTGTCCATGATTGCAAAAGACAGCCAAACATGACTTCCCAGAGTTTTCACCTGGTCACAAAGGGTACAGGTAGAACACCTTTAGTAGTTGCCAGTTAACTTCCCCTGTTTGATGATAAATTTGGTTCTGTGTAATTATGTTTAATTTGTATTTAATTTGGGGAAAGTTGATGGGGAAAGTCACACCAATTATATTTATTACTGCAGACTTCATAACTGAACCATAATTTAGTCCAACATTCCTTTTTTCAGATGGAAATTCTTTCTTGACTTTACATGTGCAATATTCAGAATTTTATTAGGTTTCCAGACACCATCGATCTGCAAGTTCTTTACAAAATGCTTTCAATGAGTCAGATTGCCCAGAGAGGTTGTGGAGTCTCCTTCATTGAAAACGTGGCCCTGTTTGAGCAAGGAAATTGAACAAGATGATCCTCTAAAGTTCAATTCTAAGCTCAACAATCCTCTGATCCTGTGAGTTGACTCCTACAAATTCTTGGAGTTTGACAAGTTAGACAAAACTAGACTAGAAATTCTCAAAGGAGTTTAAGTTAACAAATTCCAGCCACAGTTCAGGAACTTCAGAGAATCCCATGAAAAGACAATGACAAAATTAGAGTTACCAATAGAGGGCACAATCCCTCTTATGCTGACAGACCATTATTTCCTGTCCCATGCGCAATTATATTTCCCGTCTTTGGGGGGGGGAAAGGAAAAAGAGAGGAAAAAACCCGAAAAAGTTTGTCCTAGATTCTCCTTCTTCAGCTTTTAAAGTGGGATTGTTAAATACTCATGCAGGGCATAAAAAACAAAACCTGATTTTCAAATGTGCTGGCCACGGAGAAGACAGCAGGAGCTGCTGTTTAATACTTCTGGAAGTCTGAAATTTTATGATAAGTATTGAAATATGGTTTAAGAGCTGACTTTTAGCAGCTGGGTTAGAAAATCTTCACATTCACACTGTAGGAGTAAATGTCCTTTTAAGCTCTGTGAAAAACTGACCAAGACATGCAAGCTTTCACCTGCTGTCTATGAGCTGTATCTGTACCATTTTCTAAATCTATGGATGAAAATTTCCATTAGCTGTGCTTTGCTTTAGTTTACTCTGGGGAAAAAAGCAGAAAAAATCCAAACCAGAAAAAATACCCCCAAAAGCCAACAACAACAAACCCCCTTTGTCTGTATCGTAAGCCTTTGAGGCATGTGGCAAATTACATCTCCTTTTAGCTGAGGCATAGTGAAACAAATGATGCTATAGCCACTTTTATGAGGACTGGTGCCTTCTTTTGGAAGATAATAATGAACAATTCATAAAAAGGAAATTCTTTTTTAGCACAATGCAACTTTCTCCAACTTTTCTATGTTTTTATTACGGAGTGACAAAAACGTTTTCAGCGTGTATTTCACATGAATGGAGTTTACATATTTCCTGTCGCTATGTGTTAGTCTAATGCAATCTAGCGTAGAAAACATCATCTTACTGCCCTTACAAAGAATAAACTGCATTTTTCTCAGGAAAAGAAGTGTATTTTTTGGATGTAGAAAAGAAGAGTAGAAAAGAAGTATGCTTTATAGGTGCTAAAGAGATCACACGGCAAATACACCAAATGAAGTTTCTGGGGGTGCAAAGTCAGACTAGTAGGAAGGACATGATGTTACCTCTGAATTCTGGACCTTGACTTTTTTCAAAGTGGAGGAAGCTCACAGAAGTTGTATGGCTCTGCCATCCAGAGGTCTTACAGGCAAGAAGAAGGTTGTAACACCATATTACCTCTCTTACTTAAACATAATATATCTATGTATCCTGGAAAAAAACCTTGTCACAGTATATATTACAAAGTATGGTCTCTTTGTAGAAAAATAGTGTATTGATTTGTATGTTGTTCTTGTGCATTTTTTTTTTTTTCCTGTAGAATTTTTTTTTTCTTTTTCCTACAAGATTTGCATTTTTTTACAGGACGGGGTTCTCAGCCACCACTTGGGTTCTGAGGCTGTCCAGCACATGGCAGACCAGTCTGAAACTCACACTCTTTCCATGTAAATCTGTGTGCTTTTCAAAAAGATTATCACCCAGAGCAGGTGCTGAGGACCTCGTCCAGTCAGGTTTTGAAGACTGTAGACATCCCAGCCTCTTGGGGCTATCTGCTTCAGAGTTTGATCACCAAATGAAAAACCTCAGTTCTTCTTATGTTTAAAAAGAATTCCCCGTATTTCAGTTTGTGCCCATTGATTGTCCTGCCATTGCACACCACTTAGAAGAGTCTGGTTCCATCTTTATTACATTTTTCCATCAGGTATTTATACAAGCGGAAAAGAAGCCCCTGAGCCTTCTGTTCTTTGGGTTGAATAGTCCCATCTCTCTCAGCCTCTCCTCATATGAGATGCTCCAGTCCCTTCATCATCTTTGTGGTGCTTCAGTGGACTTGTATGTCCACATCTCTCTTGTACTGAGGAGCTCAGACCTGGACCCTGCACTCCAGGTGTGGCCTTACCAGGGCTAAGCACAGGAGAAAGGTCACTGCCCTTGACTCGCTGGCATCATCCCTTCTGATGCATCCCAGGATACTGATAGCCATCTTTGCAGCAAGGGCATATTGCTGTCTCATATGTCAACCAGGACCTCCAGGTCCTTTTGTACAAAGCTGCTTTCCAGCTGGACAGGTCCCAGCACATATTAGTGCCTGGGTTTGTCCCTCCCCAGCTGCAGGATTTGGCATTTGTTTGCCTTGCTGATGATTTAGCACGGGAACACAGACCTGTCCTTGTAACCACTGCTTATGAATTACGGCTAAAATTAAAAGAAAATAGAAAGGCTTTTTTTTCTTGTTTTCATCATCACACACATTTGTGATCAGTATTTAATAGAGACGGTAGCGGCAAACTTCCATATGTGTTAACATCTGAACCCTTTTTGAGGTAGGAGATCGTCTGGGCAGCGTATACTGCTGAGAAGAACTGCTACCCTGCTCAGGCATCGTAATAAAACCTGGTTTTATCTTTAGTTGTCAATAAATGATCTATTATTTTGGAGCCATTGTAACTCCACCTCTAGAAATGGCTGTAACATTTCAAAGACCTTCTGCAAAATCAAATTATGTAATGAAACTTATTTCCCCTGAAGAAGTAAGCCAAAAAAAGGGGTAGTGATTCAAGTTTTACCTGCCCCCTCACTACTGTTTTGTCTAGTTCACTAGACTCCTTTTCTGCCATATTATGCCAAATCCACCTATACAGATAGAAGCTCTGAGGTTCAGTGTGTTTCTTTGCAAAACTATTTGCTTCAAGATCCATCAAGTTGGCTTATCTACGTTCCCAGCATGGAGATCCATGACATGGCATTATCTAGCTAAGACAATTTAGCAGAAACTTGTAAATTTAGTTTAGAAACCCTAAAGAAACCCTTATAATGCAATGGAAGGGCTGTATTAAAGAAAACAATAGGACACTGACGGAATTCGCTTAGGTATCTTTTTCATTCCTGATGTCACTATTGTCTTTATTTGGACATCAGATTCCCTTGCAGGTTCAGATGTCTGACAAAGAAGGATTTGCTCTGGTGAATCTCAGCAAGACCAATGTACTGGCAAAATCAGATTGAAATTGAATTCAGAAGATACCTCCCCCTCACTCATTGCTGGCCTGATGCACAGAGACCCGAAGGTCCATGTAATTTTCTAAGCCCTTTTCTGGTGATTTCACATTACAAACTTTTCCATTTTCATAGAGCTTTATAGAATTATGGTCACAATGTTGTCACTGATTTTAATAGGAGAGAAACAGACACAAGAATAGTAGGAGTAACAGTGAATAGATAGACAAATCTCTTTCTGCGTTGTTCCTTTGCCATATGAAATGCATCCTTCAGAACTACTCATATTTTAGCAATTACATGTTTTGGGATCTTATTTGCTGGGAACAGTAGCTGGTAATTCACAAGGGTTTTCTGGTATTGTTTTTTGTATATGAGAAATAAATATCAATGAAGTGGAGAAAATGTCATCTCACTCCCCTTTTCTTAGCAGAAAGAAAATTCCCCTCTCCTCTTAGTTAGAAGACAAGTGGATATGTAGGAATAGCCTAGAATAGAAAGCAAAAAAGAATCTCAAAGTTGTAAAATGATTATTTCTACTTGTAATATCAGTTAAAGAAAAAGAAGAAAAAGAAAAAAATTACTTAAAGTTTCATTTAATCTTCAGTTTTAAACTTTACAGGCATATTTGAAAATTAATTTCAAATTGAAAACATGGGTATGTCATGGTATTTTCATGTTCTGTTTTCCAAACAAAACCTTTGATGAAAATTGCCTTCATTGGTACATTTTGCCAAAATTGTAATGAACTGCAAGTATGGGATCTTTGAACTTTATTTTTAAATACAATAAAAATTTCTTGTAAAGTCGCTTGAGACTCTGGTCCAGTAACAGTCTTGGTTTGTGTTTCTACAAGACCTACTTCATTTCCCTGATAATTCCACCAGGCAATGCTGACATTGGAGTGAGTTTAGATAAAAAGACAGTATTGACATATTACAATGTATAGCATACACCACCAACACAAGACATCTCCTTATGTAGTTATTTTGAGATAATACTTTTCAATAAACTCTGACAAACTAAAGTAGGGAGATATATAGGAAACTTAAAAAAATAAAACAAGATTATGAACATGGTGGTGGAGTCCAAATTTCTCTAGGTTCTGGAAAAGCTAAAGTGAAGACGGTACTTGGAGTGACTGGAATTCTCATACATAAAGAATGCATCTGATATTATTCAGAGTGCACACCAATTTAATTGCATTCTGTAAGCTGGACAAATAGCATGGAGTGTATGTCAACAAAATTTCTATATGGAATAGTATCCTGTGTGCAGGCTTGAAAGAAAGTAGACCCAAAGAAAATAAGAGTTGTGTGAAGCTGGCAAAGAAAGAAAGTTGATTCCTCAATACAAATATTTTTCTTGCAAATAAAAAAATATATTACAATAGAGCAATCACAGAAAATTATTTCTTCGAGCCATGAATATCTGAAACAACTTTTATCTGTAATAATTGTTTTACATACTGAAACCAAGCAACGCAATGGTGACAGGTTTGGAATCAATGTATATCAGGAAGACAACACATTTTTGTTTTTTAAAAGGGTTGCTTTTAAAGGGGTTCTGATAAGATTAGTACAAATGTCAGAACAATGCTTTAAGCAAAACAACAATATACTATTCATCATTGTTACACAGTGACTGCAAAATATTCTGCCTTTCCCTTTCTAATTCCTAGGCACATGTAAAAAAACAGTGCAGGTATGTATCAATTTTCAGAAGATCAAGAGAAAAATACATCATAATTTTCAAAAATTATTCTTTTCAGCAACATGAAACATCATAAATAAATTATATTGACCCAAGAAAAAGAATTCAAGAAACAGACATTTGGTATCAACATAAGAAAACCTGTGCACTGCACTATCCTCACAAAACTAGGTTGTTTTATTGTAAAAATGAGCGGAATTGTGCTTTCAAAATGTATTTTGAAACCTAGTAATCTGTTTTGAGTACACTGGATTATGGGTGTCCAAGCTGAGATAATGTCCAGAGACTGCTACCCTAGGAAATGCTGTGTGATGTACACACACTCTCTTCTGAATTGGCTTGAAGTAGGAAACCAAGTGGGAAGGTGAGCTGCAAAAGCTCTCTTCTCCAGAAGGGGTTACCAAAAACCTGCCAAATGACTTGCCTTTCTAGATGCAGGCACCTATAAAAAATATGGCACATCCTTTACACTTGGAAACTACTGCTCCAGCATTAAATACCATTGCAAGTGAGACTACATTACTGTATTTGAATAGTAAACAGGATTGTTGTGGATTTGACTCCAAGATCTGTTGTCAATATTACAACATTACATTGTCTTTATTTATTACCATGATTTGACCTTTCCATGTGAACCAGCATTGCAAATGATGGGGTTTTTTTTTGGGAAAAATCATAGCTTCTGCTTCTCCACTTTATTAAAACAAAAAGAGAAACTTTATCAAAAGAAAATGCATGTTCACGAAGATTTGAGTTACTTTATTTTCTGAGATATATGAAATGGATATGAAATTGGTGTGCATACAGGTGAACTTTATCACAGCAAAGCAACTTCTTGCACTAGAAAGGAAAGCAGTTTTCATTTAATATCCAGGTAGCTCGTAATATTTATTAATATGCATTTTGTATTGTCATGAAGCTTTCTACAGCTATTAGGAGAGTTTGAGGGCAGGACCCATGTAGCCATTTTGCTGACAGCTAGACCAGCCTTTTAAAGGTCATATCATTATTTATTAATACTTTTGCCCATCAGCATGACATGGTCTGGCCTGTCAGTGTTCTCTTCTGCTCAGATCCAGTATCAGACAGAAGACCTGCAAATCTTACATTGTACTAACACATAGCAATTATAAGCAGAAAGATCACAAATAATTTAAGATACTACCCAGGCAATTATCTCTATGTATGACAAAACATTATTTAAGCAATAAATGAAGCTGCCATTTTCTCCAGATGCCCACTGATTTGTTAATTTGACCTTAACTGTGAGAATGCAAGTTACATTAAAAATAATTTGTTTAATTATTTTGGGATAATCTGGTTTTATTAGGCAAAAAACATTTGTGGTTGACATTTAACGCTGACTTTATTATGCTAATGAACAAAAGTTGCACACTTTCACATCTGCTTAAATTTATACTTATTTAAGATTTCTTTCTTTTTTTTCCTTCCTTGTATTGTAAAATTGGCTGCCAAAACATTTCTGAAAAAGTAATTCTTATAGTGTTTAAATTAATTAAGCAATAGAGATGTAAACTTACTGTGCTGAGAGTTGCTGGTAACTCATGACATTTTAAAGTTTTAGGTAAAGAAAAAAAAATTAATAAAATTAACCCAGGGAATAAGGCACCCGGTTTCTGGTGATTCATCATTTGGCTGCTTAACTCTAAGAGCTTTTTGATAGGAAGGACTCATTACAGAGGAATTGTTTCAGATTAACTATTTCTTTTGAACTTCAGTGCCATTCAGATACATTTACAGCTTGGCATTAGGCTAAATGCTGCCATGAATTTTTTCTTTTGTGTCGTACTGAAACACTTACTAGATTGATAATTGGTTAGTGTTACAGATGGCAAAGAACGGTTGCTGATGGGGAGCAGTTAGCATTTCTGTGTCACCTTTGGATGAAGCATCTTCAGTATACTGGAGATCCCTTCGGGATACCAGCAGTAATAATTGCCTTTCCTTCCTGCTAGACCAGATGCATGCAAATTGCCAGCTACAATATTTCTGTAGCTTTAGTTCACTGTATCCAAACTGCTCTAAAGGCAATCTGACCTGAGGCACTGTGCCTCTGACTTTCCTGTCTTTTTCGTTTTACTCTAACAGGAATATTTTTTCTACCTGTGTTAGTTATAGCAAAGACTGATGGGATATACAGGGGTTATCTTGAGCCTCTTTGTTCTGAGCCAACTGAAGCACGAGCAAAAGGCAAAACTAACATTACCTTATCTTACTTCAATTTACCTATGTACCCAAATAAATGCCTGGCTCCCTTAAAACAAAAATTAATGTCTTATGTAAGACTAGAGAGTCTCTGTATTTTCAGGATTCCATAGTAGACTGACTCTGCATTGTGACAGTCTAGTGCTGTAGAAGTTATGTATTTATGGGACATTAAAAGCCATCCAAGAAGGGTGGACCTTGTGATGTCCTAGGATGAACCTCTCAGCTATTTTCTTACCTGCCAACCACAGTCTCCCTTCCACCACAGAGTAACATGTGGGAAAGAAAGACTGATGCCCACCTGAGTCTCATCTCAGCATGAAGACAAGACACAACCCTTTGAATCAGGGCACAAGACTCAGTTTTTGTATGCTTCACTGTTCAGATTTTGTACCCTGAAATCAGTAAGTGTTATTAAAAGCTGAAGCAAATTAATTGATTAATTATTGCACATCAAACTGGACATCATGTACTTGTCACTCCTCTGGAAAGTCCCAAATAGTGCTTGTTTGATGATTATTATTGCTGATGAACTTGAGAAAATATTGACTCTTCGACTCAGGATGATAAATAGCATGATAATGATAGGAGTTTTCTCTGAATGTTACAAACTGTTAAAAAAGATTACCAATGTTACCAAATTACTGCAACCTCATGCAAAATATAATTACAGACATATGTTGCAACATTTTTTTTGCTGCACTTTTTAAGATATAAGGCTGAAGTAAAAGCTACTTAGGGGAATTTACATAAAACATATTATTTTTATTTTGGTCTCTATTTCCAAAATGAGGTATTGGTATGTCTTGGGGATCTGATTCAGAAGATTCCTTTGGTGGGAGTATAACTTAAACAACACAAGTAGTTCTGTTACCCAGGTAACTACTTATGCTTGCACAAGGTTTAAGATTTGGGTTTATGTGTTGTGTCTTATTCTCTCTTTATCTTTCTCCTATTTTTAATTACATATTTTACTATAGTATCTCATCTTCAGTGTCTCATCTTCAGTGAAAGCTTTTGGAGTATGAAAAAAATAGCAGTTTATGGTCAACTTTGACTTCCAGAATGTCAATGTGATGTACAGTTTGGGGACTCTAAAGAAATAAGAATCTCTTCTTTCCAAACGTGTGCTCTGCTGGTTCTGGCGTCCATTTTGGTTTTGGATCAAGACAAAAAAAATGATGTGAAATGATAACTACCTTTGAAGTCCAAGTTAGTAAATAACATCTATGGGGTAAATTTAGAAAGTGACTTTACTGATCTTTTATAGACTTAGATAACAGTGAATTTCAAAAAAAGCAATTCGGGTATTTAGTTTTTGGAAACATGGGTGATGACTAGAGAGAGATTCAGTAAGAAGACAAATAAAAGTCTTTGAAGAAGACAAACAGCTATGTGTACTAAACAGGAATACTTGTTACTGGGGAAGGCATTAAGCCGTGATTAACTGGGTGAACCTCTTTTCCATCACTAACTGCTTGTATTGGTGGCAATTAGGTTAGTAGTCACAGTGTGACGTAGTCCAATGGGGACAATTTCCTATGTCTTTAATTTTTAAAAAACATTTACACATTATGCTTGGTTGATGACTCTCATATGTAGAAAGGATTTTCATTAATACCCATTAGTTAATTGTTTTCAATATAATTCAAAATCAAGATCTCAAGAGGTGATGCAACTCTGCTTAGAGAAATTTGTAAAGTCTCAAGAAACTTGAATTCCAAACTAACGCAGTAAACTGAAAAGCTAGTGAACATGCAAAGTAAAGAGGTGTTTGATATATTGTAAGAAAGCTGTGTGAAAAGAACAAATTTATGCATGAAGTCTTAATTTCTACACTACCTAAATGCTGTTATGGAACTATGCTATTGTGGAGCCTTATAATTTAATAGTAGTTAGTTGTATTTGGTGAAGATGAAAAGATGTTACAGAAATCCTAGAGGATTTGGGGGGTTTTGTTGGGGGTTTTTTGCTTTGTTTTGGGGTTGGTTTTTGTTTTGGTTTTTTTTTTAATGTGCTCTGCTGTTGAAAGGCCATTTAAGATCCATAGAAAAGCATTAAAGAGGTCATCAGAACCTGGAAAATATTTTGAAGTATCCTAATGTGCTGATAGCAAAAGTCATTTCTCCACCACATTGTCACTGGTTTGTCTGGGGCAGAGCCAAGCCAGAGGACAAATCCCCTCTCTCCAGTCAGTCCTTTCCCCGTTCCAGGAGGAAAGGGTTAGGAGAGAGACCAAAGGCAGAGATAAAGGAAGTGGGCGAGGCCTCGGTTGAGGTTTGGAAACGAAAACTCCTTCAATAACAACAAAAACGATATTACACGAACCATAAACAACGACCAGGGATCGACAACTATCTGCGAGGTTCCGGGATCTGGTGCCTGGGCAAAATACCAGTTAATGGCCGCGGAGCACGTAGCCCCGAGCAGGGACCGGGGCAGCCGCACCCGCCAGGCCGGGTCCCGCCGGGCGGGGAAGCGGAGCCGGCACAAAGGCGGCTGCAGCGGGATATGCCCCCGCGGCGAAGCAGCAGTACGAACTTGCTGCAGGCAGCAGCCGCAAGTAGGGTGGCTCTGGAGCGCCAACGGCAGTCCCAGGGGCAGACGGCACATGGGCCAGCGGTCAGGAGCTCCGCCGAGCAGCAGCGAGCAGCAGCGAGCTGGTCCACCGGTCCCGTCCGAGCAGCAGGCGCAGCCGACGGCAGTCGACGGCTGTAACCGAGGCAACTGTAGCAACGTCCCAGCAGGGGCGAGAGAGGGGGGTGCAGCCGGCCGGAAGGGCAGGGCAACAGGTGCGAGCGGTCTCCGCCGTGGTCCGCAGCTCCTGAAAGAGGCATCGTCCCGCCAAGATGCTCCACAGCCAGTGAGATGCAGTGACTTGCGGGGCGGGGGGGGTGGGGGGCAGGAATACTCTAATTGGTTTGCGTTTATGTCAAGCAAAACAAACCAAACTGATTTTATCTTAAACCAGGACACACATACATGTTTTCCTCAAGAAATTGCCTAGTATCTGGCAGGATATTGACTCATGATCTTTCCCTCCACAACCAATGGCAGATCTAGTCCCAATGTACTTGTGTGTGCTTGTGTAGAGGGTTTTCTCTCATCTAGTTCCTCACATTACATTTCTCAGTTAAAGCAGTGGGAGGATTTTGCTTGGCAATATCTTTGGGTAAGAATGTTATTACCTGATCTCTAAAATTTCAAGCTGGAGTCTGGAAAACCTGATTCTTACAATCGTGTAAAGCTACACTGTTCTCTTCATCCCAAGAACATGGCTGCTACCAGGTGATTCATTATGCTCAACTTCGAGGCTTTCTTTTCTGTCTTGATATTTAAAACCATTTGTCATGAATAACACTCCTTGCCATGTCCTACTGTCATGGCTGGGTTGTATGAAGACAACATCATACTACTACTTTCAACTGTAGGACCACAGGTTATATTCCAGAGGTGGAAATTTACATTATAATAATGCATTTCCATGATCGGCGTCCGCTGGTGACCAGTCTGCAACTAGCTAGTTTTAGTAACACACTTTCCTGAAATTCTCTCCTTCGTAGTTGCCCAAAGCAAAGCTGCAACATCGGTGATTTTGGTCAGATGGCTCCCCCTTGAATGCAAACCACCAGTAAAAGATCTTTCACTGCACAACTCAGCCTTCCATGACAATCTATTTTAAATGTTTTTACTGAAATTTTATTTTTATCTTTCTGTATCTATATCTCCTAGTTTTTCCATCTCATTGTGACCTTCTTATGATCACTTGCATCTGCATGTGCAGACCCAGTAGTAGTGTAAGCAGTAATTTCTTGCTGTTTACTGTATGAGGGAGACAGTGACAGTGCGATTGCTACTGAGAGCAATAACATAACTGGTGGCAGTTTTACTGCAAAAGCTCTGTTTCACTTTGTATGGAATTCTGCCTCACAGGCAATGGCCCGAATACTGAATGATGTGCCTTGTGTAATCCTGCAAATCATATGTTGAACAAAAACTAGTAGACGAATTCAGTGCACTACTGCGAGGTCTGGGAATAAAACCAGATGAGTTATTTGGCAGCTGCATTGCTTAAAAAGCTCCATAACTAACAGAATCCTTTTAACCCACTGACAGAAAGTAAACCACCTGTGGTTTTGTTTGCTCATCAGTAACTATCTGAGCACATTCCCTCGATGTAGTTTGTAATGACACAGCTGCTATAAAGCTTTTTGGTCAGGATATTGACAAAGAACTGGTGCTGAAGTTTTGTTACAGCTTTGCACTTTTCCTAGCTGAGTGTTACCAGTATATCTTACTGACAGCGGCAACCCTCGTACCCTAACTTCTCAAGTCAGAAAATCTTTTCTGAACTTACTTCAGTATCTGAGGCTTGGTTTTGGTTCATTTGTTTTGTTCTGTTATTTCAGTTAGGAAACGTTCCTCTGGTCATTTGGCTAACATACAGAATACACATTTCACATCACATCACAACCAGCAACCAGCATGAAGAAAGCCTAAATTCAGAGCCCTAAACTATTCAGCTACTCTTTCAATCTTTGCAATTTTGGTAACAGAGGTAATCACAACCACCAATTGTTAATTACAACCACCCTTCTGCCTAAAATGAATGGCAATTTTGTTTTTCTGGAAAGTAAGGTTTAACTGTGTATACTATTTTAATTGTAATTTCTCAACTTTCTTCTCTTTAAACTTTATTGTCATCATATCACAAAGGATCATAACTACTAACTTTAGATGTAAAAATCATTATTCTTTGTAACAATGTCCAGCTCCAAGCTAAGCTTTCTGGCGGGAGCAGTGGGTAGTGTTTAGCTCAGAAAGGTAGCTGATTTTATTGGGGATGCAGGGTAAACTACTCTAGACAAAGCTAATGTGAATGCATTTGTATCTCAAAAAGATGCACTCTTGTTTACAAAACTGATTTTTTCATTTCTGTTTCACCACCTCCTGCTAATGTAAACTTCAGTAAGACAAAGTGCAAAATGCAAACAGTTCTGTGGTCAGAATAGTTGAAGGTCCTTTCAGATGGGGAAGAGGGGAGAGGGGAGCTCCTTGGCTGGCACAGGCTGACCCTCTCCCACACTGTCCACATTGTACTGCAAAATTTTATTAATAAGCAAACTCATGCTATGGCCATTATGGAAATCCCGTAGGAAAATAATTTTTTGCTCTTTTTCTGAAAGCTGGTAAAACCCTTCTAAGTATAACTTAAACTCTAGCTGTGAGAAAGTGAGTTGTTTTTGAACAGGAAACTTATTCATGTCCATAGTTCAGGGCTGGACAAAAATAACATCCTTCACCATGTTTGATGGTAGTAAAGAGTACTGGAAAATGGCACCACTTGCTTTTTCTGTGTTATCTAGTCCCAAATGTTTCATATTTTGTATTTTGGTCACTAATATTGCTGGTAAACCTTTACAGCAGAAATGGTCACAAAACTTGCTATTTCTCCATTCAAATCTGTCACATCTTTAA
Organism: Bucorvus abyssinicus; assembly: GCA_009769605.1. Lineage (NCBI taxonomy): Eukaryota > Metazoa > Chordata > Aves > Bucerotiformes > Bucorvidae > Bucorvus > Bucorvus abyssinicus. Next base: position 49,123,084 of record CM020063.1, read on the forward strand.
CATGAACTGTTTTACCATTGGGAAAATGTAATTAATACATGTATATCTGTGTTTCATTTCTCCCTGTTTTAGTTGCATGATCAGCTACAGTGGGACTCTGATGTGTTAATTACAAAGCATAAAAGAAAGTTCAGTGGTTCTAAATGCAATGATTATTAAAAGCTTCTCTTGGAAAGATTTTTTCCTAATCCAACATACATCTAAAGGTGAGTCTTAGCTGATGAAAATGAGTCTCTGTAGTAGTGTTGGTCTTCCACAGTCTCTGAATCCTAAGTAGCCTGGTGCTACACTACATAGATATATACACATATACGTATGTATAAATATGTATAGTTTATACATATTGTATATATATATGTGTATATATACTATACATATACTATTGTACTGTATTTGCCTAAATGAATGTGTCTGCTGCTCCTTAGGGGTTTTTTTTCCCTGTAGCTGAGTGTCATGTTTTATTTTACGACATACACATACATAAATGTAGAGCTTTGCTTCACTAGGGCATCATACAGGGAAAAAAACCCCATCATTATTAACTGTGCAGTTTTTTGAGCTTGAACAAGGCACCAGTAATCAAAATGTTTTTCTTTTTATAATTGTTCGCTTGTGCATTCTGTTACTCATGGGAAAGGATTTGAAGATTTTCATCCAGAAAAGGCCCACAGTCTCTGTACGCCTCTGTAATTCCCACACAGACAGCAGGGGATTCTTGATCATTTATACTTGTCCCTAGATCCATTCTTCGGACAAAAGAGCAAATATGGTTAAATACAGATGATGGAGTAGAAGTCTGTATCTATCTGAAGTAACAACTTGCAGCCTCTGGTTAGGCCATAGGAGGAGTTACTGTTTAAAACAAATAAATAAACACCACCTTGACCCACCAAAACCCCAGATCTGTCTCCCTGTTGTTGTTAGGAACTGCTGATGCATAAGTGTTTGTGTCATCAGGGGATGACTATTTGACTGGCTGCATCTTGCTGCAGCCTGGCCTCATCAGGCAAGCCCCCCAAATGCTGAGAGGGGTGTCAAGGCAGGACAGCCATCTCTCCTGGGCATGGGGAGTGAAGGAGGAAACAGTTTCTGCTTCCTTCTCAGCCCCTCTCATTCTCACACCTCGGCCCCAAACCTGACATCCGACGCTTCAGTGACACACCCAAAATTCACACTGGGAATGGTAAAGGCCTTGCCGTTCTTTCTTGAACGGTAAAACCAATTTAAAAAGAACAGTAATTATTTAATTGACGAAACCAATAGGCCAATGAAAGCTGATTTCTCCCCAGCACCTGCCTCTGAGCACTTTTGCCCTTCGTCTGCAGTTTCTCTCTTTGCTCCTTGTTTCCCCTCCTGAAAACAACCGTTCTATGCTCTTCCTGCTTCCCGTGCCCTCAGTAATGCCACGTATTTCTCCTGCGTCAAACCATAACTTCATTTTATTCTTCTTTCTCCCCTTTGATCACAGGTCCTTCCTTCAAAATCCTTCTCTCTTTTTACCCAATTTCTTACTTTTTGGGATAAAGCTTTGCACTGGGACTTACTCATCTTATGGGAGGAAGTGATTTTTACTCTGATAGGGATGAAGTACAGTTTCTTTCTCTTTTTTTGACTTTTTTTTTTTTCCAGAAGCTGTGTCTACATTGTCTTTTGCAAGCAGGTGCACACTTACAGATTTCATGCACTGGTGTATTTCCAATCACATAGTGCTAAGTCTCAGTTAAAGAAACTCAGAGGCTTAACCTGGGGTCATTGTTAAGTTAACAGTAGTTATATGGTTTAGGTTGACCCTGAGAGTGAACAAAATGAGGCAGGACATCTGCCTGCAAGATTCTGTAAATGTACCCAAAGGAAGCAAGATTTGCCTCTACCTTCTCCGCCTCATATTTCAATTATGAGATTTAAATATATTTGGTTTGCTTTGAAAAATACTGTCACTCTTTTAAGGTTGAGAATATTTTATGGAAGCAAATCCTGACTGAATAGAAAAAGTATTGAACAAAGAAGATGCTTGTGAGCCTGCATGACTTTCAGGGCTTGAAAGCTGTCTAGTAAGCAAGACTGAAAATAAAATTGGCTTAAGTTCAGTGTTAATTTACAACTTCAGAGCTTGTCATCTGGAGGTGCTGGTACAAAGCAGGACCACATGTGAGGCAACTGGATTTCCTAAACTTTTCCAAGTTATTTTTTTCGCTGTCATGTAAGACTTGACGAGCCACAAATAGGAGTATCTTCAGCAAAATTAACACCGTGTGTGTGATACTTTGTTCTAAAACAGAAGGTTGTAAACTTGAACTTGCAGAAATAGGAAATAAAGCCTGGCAGAAAGATTGCTATTTACACATATGTTAAGGCGAGAGCTAAAGGTTACCCTACCTTACACATGAGTAAATGGGTTATCCTATTGTAGCCATAAGTTCATTGTCCTTTACAGGATAGATAAGCTGTCCGGGGATGTGCTGGATAGCACGCACTGTAGTTCTCGTTTGTTCTGGTAGCAATTGCTGAGCACTGTGCACAGCATTCCCCTTCCATGTTCCCTTTCCCTTCATCTTCAGAGCTCTTCATCTGCCTCCAGCTTTTCTGTCTACCAGGAAAGCTACACTGAAATGTTGTTCCTGACCATTTTTCCTTGAGGTAGGAAATAACACTGATGATTATTGGTGCTAAGGCCTTTCACTTTCCATGACTAGCCCACACAGGCTTTACAGGCTCCAGAGATTGCAATCTGGAGTCTTACTTTCCCACCACCACCACCCAGGAAGTCTTTTCAAGACTGATTGATATATTGAGATCAAGGAGGCTCTTTGAGGGGCGAAGAAACACAAAGGATGAAAACAGTGTTCACAAATCCACTTCCTTGTAATCATCCCCCTTAAAACACTCCTCTTTGTTTGGTTTCCTTTCTGCAGGACATGAGGATGAGGAAAAAGCTGAGTTAGTGAATGCCGCCTCTGCCTCAGTCTTTAATAGTAAGACCAATTGTTCTCTGAATGCCCAGCCCTTTGAGCTGGAAGACAGAGACGAGGAGTGGAATGAAGACCCCATAATCCATGAGGAAATGGTCAGTGACCTTTTGCACCACTTAGATGTGCACAAGTCTATGGGGCCAGATGGGATTCACCAAAGGGTACTGAGGGAGATGGTAGAAGTGTTCACCAAGACATTCTCCATCATTTATCAGCAGTCCTGGCTAACCGGGGAGGTCCCAGTTGACTGGAGATTAGCAAATGTGATGCCCATGTACAAGAAGGGCCAGAAGGAGGATCTGGGGAACCACAGGCCTGTCAGTCTGACCTCAGAGACAGTGAAGGTTATGGAGCAGATCATCTTGAGTGCCATCATGTGTCACATACAAGAAACACAGGTGATCCCCAGTTAGCATGGGTTTATGAAAGGCAGGTCCTGCTTGACTAACCTGGTCTCCTTCCATGAAAAGGTGACCTGCTTAGTGGATGGGGAAAGGGCTGTGGATGTTGTCTACCTGGACATTAGTAAAGCCTTTGACACCATTTCCCACAACATTCTCCTGGAGAAACTGGCTGCTCATGGCTAGGATGAGGTACTCTTTGCTGGGTAAAACACTATTTGGATGGGTGGCCCCAAGAAATGTTGATAAATGGAGCTAAATCCAGTTCGTAACCGGCCACAGGTTATATTCCCCAGGGCTCAGCATTGGGGTTTGTTCTCTTTAACATCTTTATCAGTGATTTGGATGAAGGGATCAAATGCAGATGACACTAAGTTAGGTGGGTTTGTCGATCTGCTTGAAAGTCAGGAAGCTCTACAGAGGGATCTGGACAGGCTGGATTGATGGCCCAAGGCCAATGGTATGAGATTCAATAAAGCCAAATGATGAGTTCTGCACTTGGGTCACAACAGCCCCTGCAGTGCTAGAGGCCTGTGGAAGAGTGGCTGGAAAGCTGCACAGCAGAAAAGGACCTGGGGGTGCTGGTTGACAGCCAGCTGAGTATGAGCCAGCAGTGTGCCCAGGTGGCCAAGAAGGTCAACAGCATCCTGGCTTGTATCAGCAAGAGTGTGGCCAGCAGGAGGAGGGAAGTGATTCTCCCCCTGTACTCTGCACTGGTGAGGCCAGACCTTGAATACTCTGCCCATTTTGGGGCCCCTCACTGAAAGAAGGACATTGAGGTGATGAAGTGCGTCCAGAGAAGGGGAATGAAGCTGCTGAAGGATTTAGAGAACAAGTCTTATGAGGAGCAGCTGAGGGAACTGGGGTTGTTTAGTCTGGAGAAAAGGAGCCTGAGGGGAGACCTCATCACTCTCTATAACTACCTGAAAGGAGGTTGTAGCAAGGTGGGGATTGGTCTGTCCTCCCAAGTGAGAAGTGATAGGAGAAGAGAAATGGCCTTAAGTTGCACCAGGGGAGATTTAGATTGGATATTAGGAAAAATTTCTTTACAGAGAGGGTTGTAAACTGTTGGAGTAGTCTGCCCAGGGAAGTGGTGGAGTCACCCTCTCTGGAGGTATTTAAAACACATGTAGATGTGGTGCTGAGGGACATGGTTTAGTGGTGACCTGGCAGTGCTGGGTGAACCGTTGGACTCGATGATCTTAAACGCCTCTTCCAACAGAAAAAGATTCTGTGATTCTGTGCTGATTCTATGTCCTTCCACCCACTTGGCTCCTTATATTTGACAGAGAGGAAACTACAGTCTCAATGTGACTGTTTTGAAACTGTTTGGGACTTGCTGCATTAATTTCTCTTCTGTTTGGTAAGTAGTTTTATAATCTCATTGTGTATTCTATAATTTGCCTTTGAAGAGAACAGAACATCTCCTAGAAATGCCTGTGGCAGATGATTGCCCTCTGATACATGTTAAATTCTAGTGTTCTGCAATCTTTTTTTCGTTATGTAAAATACCTACTTGAACTCTGCTTTATGTTTTTTGATCCTGCGGGGATCTTATTGACTTATGGGGAAAACTAAATTAAACAAATATTGCAGTTATCAGATGGGATGTTTCACAAGGTGTAATTCTGAGAGCAGTTTTGGCAGTCCTTATGGCAATCACTGAAACAGAAAATATGCTGGCTCAGCTTATTACGTGTTAGTCAATCTAAGTAGGTTTAACACCTATAATTTTGAGGGTTTTTTTCTTTTTATATGAAAGCTAGCTTCTGTTTTGTTGTTGCTTAGCTGTTCACTGAGGCTATCAGATGAAGTAAATGGGTTTCAACTCATGAATTAAAAGATTACTAAAGCATCCTAGCTGTGTAATCTAAGAGTGTTCATATGCCAACTCTTTAACTATTTTTCTGATATTCATGATCTAGAGATAATAATGTTGGTCTTAATAAATATCAAGACCATAAATATTACCACAAGTTTCTTTTTGCTCATTTTGAACTCTGTTAACATTTTGATGGAAAATAACTTGAGATCTAGATGGAAAATATTTTAAGAGCTAGATATTGCTTTCAATCCAGAATCAGCTGTGCACTCATTTAACGCACAATATAATACTCATTTTTGACCCCGACGGTTCTATTTTCTTGTATATCAGAAGATTTATATTCTTAAAACCATGAATCCCTTTGAGATGATTCACTAAAGCATGTAGCTTAGAATAGCATTGATTTATGAAGATGAACTACCAGTACAGCTTCACTGAAACATATCACAATTTTATCTGTTTAACCCAAATGAAGACTTCCTGCAGAAAATACTAATCCACTGTGATTCATAGAAGATAGTGCATGAGCATTTTAAGGGGATTGACAGTTTATGGGGATTTGAAAGGTTATGATTAGGGTATGATTGTATAGATTCTGTGCACTGGATACTGCTCTCAGTTGCTCACTTCTAGTTTCAATTAACAATCTAGGGACAGTCAGATAGAACCTCCACTGGTGTAGATCAGCATAGCTGCACTGAAATGAGGAGAGAAACACCATTCATTTACGTGAGCTTGTTTTCTCATCTGGGAGAAACCACATGCTAATAAAATTCATGGGACACAATAAATTGGGAAAACTTATGAACATCAAGAAGGATTAAAAAAAAAAAAATCAAAAAGTCAGCCTAATGAAATAAGATATCCGAATGGAAGATAAAATGAGATTCTAGCCTGGAAAATACAAAGGAATATGTATACTCTGGCAATAGAAAGAAAAACTCAGGAAGTTGTCTTTATGTGCAATTTGGAGGAAATACTCAGACTGGAATTTGACTCTCACTGCTCATTGACTTTGAGCAGGATTGGGATGCTAGCTCCACTCTGTGCATTCAAAAATCAATCCATCGGCTGGCAGTGATAAATGGTGGTGCTTTCAGGTTTATTTTGTTTATTTGCTTTAAAACATCCAGTGGAATATGGAGCTGCAAAATGTAAGATCTTATTTTAGAAGCAGGAGAAAATGAGTTCAGGTCTCTCCAGAGAGACTGTGTGCATCCTGAATACTGCATGCACTTCCCCTTATTTCAAACAAACAAACAAACTTACGAAGGAATTAAGAATACCTCTATTAGGAGAAGGAAGTAAGTGACTTTCCAAATACACGCATCACGTTTTCTGTAATGCTAGAACGATGATATGATTTCAGAAAGGTGTACTATGGTTTTTGATGTTGAGTCTCATTGTTTATAGAATAATAGTCCAACGGAACTGCAGGAAGCTATGGCTAAGGACAGTATAACGTCAAATGTACATACAATAGATGGATGGGAAATAACAAGTCTCGGTAAATGGGAGAACTGGATGGGCTGATATTATCTCTTCAACGTCAGTTTTTAAAGCAAGCACCCAGACGGACAGTCTTAGTTCTTTAACTTGCAAAAGGCTTTTACAAAATAGAGGGACCTTTTCAGTTCCTATATTTCCAAAAGGGACTCAAAATGGATGGGAAAATGAATTAATGGAGAGACTACTTAACCCTATATGTCTTAAGAAATTATAAATCTGAAAAAAAGATCTGCTTCTGACAGGCTTCTGGTTCGGCTACTCCATGAGCCTTCAAATACTTAACAGAAAATGTTTTATTCCCATTTATTCTTTGGACTCCGTGCAGATTTGCAGACACTCATTTTTTCCTCTCCATGCCTCCATTTTCCCATCTCGAAAACAAAGATGATGTTATGTACCAAATGATTCATTTCTTCCCCTTAAGTATTTTTTAAAATTTATCTTTCCCTTTCAAACATTTCTATTAGCTATTTAAAAACAAAACATAAACCCACCAAAGCCCTCCATTTTTTTACAGAAACACATCAACTGTGAAGAGTGTAGAGGGTGATAAGAGCATAGAGGAGGATAAAACAGTGGTTCTCTGTAGCTTGCTGGGAATAGTAACACTTTTTTTCCCACTATAATACTGTGGATAGTATTTTTGTAATTCCAGGAGAAGACTGACTACTCTGTAACATTTTTCGTTTTCTGACTCTTTCAATATGCAAATTGTTCTAACATGACTATTTACATGCGGCTATTTAAGCTTTCCTTATGTGGTTTATAATTGCTACCATTAATTCCTTACCCATTTTTAAGCTTTTGATTTAGTAGCCCTCTAATTTCTTGCACCTGAACTATGTCTGCCTCCCCTCCACGTCACCTCACTGCCATCTGTCTCCGTGCATAGTCTTGGCTTTTCATCATTGTAACTGCTTTGACATTCTGCGAAATAGCCTGCAAATGTTTGTCTCTAGTAATCCCACTTTCCAGCAGGCAGAAGTGGCATTTTTTTTCTCCTCAGTGAGACTTGTCTGCATAACTTGTGCACAGAGACCCTTCAACACTGGATCAGTTTGCTGACAGCAAGAAGTGGAACAAAGCATTCTTCCTGTGTTTCATAAGCTGCAACTGGTCATTGGTAAAAACCAGTCGTTGAGTGGATGGCAGTGGTGATAATAAAGCTATAGACTCTGACAAAAGGAAGTGGTTTTCCTTGTAAATACTTAGATGCTTAGTGTGAGTCAATGTAGTAACCTGACTGGAGAAGAAGGTCTTATCTGTCTCCATCAAGTTAGACAGAAATGTTACTTCCTTTGCGAGGACCTCGTTGTCTCTTTTTCTGTGCTACCTGACCACCTCTGGGCTCTCTGTCAGAAACTCTGTGTCCTTCCTTTTGCTTTACTCTGTAACAAATGCCTGGTGCAAGACTGCAGGAGGATCTGTCAGGACGCCGACCTCTGTAAATGGGAGAGGGTTGATTTTAGAGAAAGAGGAATTGAATGATCAGCTTTTCTGAGTTCATGTGCACTGAAGTCAGCCCAGAAGTGATTTGGGAAGACCAATGCTGGTTTGAAGATTCTGCTTTTGAAGTTCTTCGAACTAGCTGCAAAGAAGGACAAAAAACCTCCCTAGGAAAGAGCTTACCTTAAAGATGAGTCAGGTCCAGGGGCAAGACAAAATGTTCTTACAGGATGTTGGGACACGACCTCTAAGACAGATGAACCCAGTGGGCTGTCCCAGGCACCCAGAAATGGATGGGAGGAGTGGGAGGATGATTTCAGTGTGGGATGATATGGGTTGTCATGGAGCCGTGAAAGTTCTGCTAGGCAACCAGCAGCAAAAATGGCTTTAAAAGAAAATGTAGCCCATAAAGTAGTCATAGAGTTCCTTCTTTGTATTATTTTTCCCTGCAGCAAATAAGGTCTTGCAGAAAATGGCAGAATTTTTCACCTATCCCACATTCAAAGCCACAAGAGGCCTCGAGTACCAAGATCTCTTAATTCAGATATTCTTCTATATCTTTCATGAAACATGGTGTCCAGCCTCTTCATTTTTCAGCTTTCACCTAGAATTTTCTCAGATTTGGATCAGATCCACCAGCCAAAACAGCTGGTGTTGTTACAAAGCCCCAAGCCGTGGTGTCATCCAGGAGAGGGCTAAGTATTTGAAAACTAAAGGGATAAATCAATGGATTAAAGCCAATAATCTCTTAGCTGTCATAATTGTCCATTGTCCAACAGGTATGAGATGTGAAGTCTGAGAGACTGTGGCCAACATGAACTTGCACTGATTTTGGTGGCAGTCCCAGAGGTTTAGCATTTTACAGAGTACAACCTGAACTCATTAAGACTTTGCGGAGAAATCTGTCCTGGTCTAAGGTATTTCCTCCTTCCCAGACCTTCCCAGACAAAGCTTTTTATGTTACTACCTCTGAAGGGTGCTGTTTAAGAACAAAACCTTTTGTAATGTATTCTTTTTTTCTTTCCTCACAAACTATGCTTCATTTTAAGTGATGTTTTATAAATGGCATTCAAATGCCATGAAAAATCTGTCTTAGAATATTTGCAATGTAATGCTGGGTATATATTTTGGGGAGTATGAATTTTTTTTCCCTTTGCCTAGAAGATTGCTCTGTATGAACAGTCAAACCAAAACCCCTAAATAAAGTCTTCTTTGTACAACAATATTGTTGGTAATGTTTCATATTTCTGGACAGAGTTTGGAGCTGTACAGGCACAGATAATGCCTACGCTGCAATAGAGGCGCCTATTTTTCTTCAACAGTCTGGGGAAAGTCTTTTGCTTTTTATTTGAGTAAAGCAACTGCCTTTTGTTGCAAATGGAAAAAAATCAGAGATAACAAACTCAGGGCATTTGAGAGGTTTTCCAGTTCAAAGTGGAGAAAACTAGTGCTGGCTGATAGAAGCAAGTAAACAGGAATGTTTCGGTCCCTGTGTCTGCGTATGAGCTGCAGACCCAGACTTCAAATACCTCACACGTATTTTGCTAGTTAGGCTCCTGTTTTATATCTGATCATCTGTACAGTGTTTCAACAAGAAAAAAGGCCTTATGAACCTGATCTGTTACAGATGTCTATTAAGGTACCAGCGTAGCTATACACAGTCATTGCTGGTGACTGATTGTTTCCAATAATCCCACACTGTTTTGTCACACTATGGTATGTGGGTAGGTAATACCAACTTAAAATGGTAACATGTCTTTATCTCTTCTCTTCAGCTGTCTTAGCAATCCCACAAAACCAATTCATATTCCCAGTTTTGTATATCCAGAGAAGTGGATTACTATGGCTGCCACCTCAATATGCCTAGATATGATGAGTTAGTACATGTGTGATCTAGTCACCTGCTCGTATGAGTTCAATTCAAAATGAGATTAGTATTCTTTTAGATACTTTATTTTCTGTCCTTGTACACTGATATTACAGCTGGCAGGGCACTATTGCCTCCAGACCCTTCTGTACTGTACCACCTTCTTCTAATGGTACAGGAAGCAAATGGATATTGCTAAGAAAGCACCTATGTAACCAGAGCACACACAATTTAATTCTAGATGCCTTATACACTGAATTAATAGATATCTGCTGAGGCTAGAGGAGCTTTGGCATTCAGAATTGATTCAAAATTATATATTCATAGGATAAATATGCTAGTTAGGTGCCTGCGCATCTAGCTTTTAAGGGGAAATGTTGCAAGTCACCCACAACCTTCTTCATTCATTTTCTTTCCCCAACTCCAAACTAAGCATCTTACTGATTGAAGATTTCTCTGTGCAGAGGTGTCCCTACATTGAGTAGTAACATTGGTGAGGAAAAGCCTGCAAGATCAGGAAGTTTTACAAGATTACACAATGAATTATATTCTCCTTGCTTCTTCCCTCACACTTTGTAGAAGACAGTCCAGGTTTCCCACTGCAGAATACTTTATCTAGAAATTTCTGGGTTTAGTCTCATATTGATTCACTCTGTGCTCAATGTTTCTACAGCATATAATTCTGTTGATATAAACATAATTAGCCATGCTACTCATGTTAAATATGTGCTCAAATATTTGTAGGCAGCAGTTCTGAGAAAATAATTTGTAAAATTGTCTTATCTAGCTTTTCCTGATCCTATGAAATTATTTTTTTATTTATCAAAGGACTTAACAGTTCTGAACATCTGAAAGGATGTGCAAATCTGCTTCTGAATATTTTTGGCTAGAAAAGAAAAAAGACTAACCATCTTGCAACCCATAAAAATGTATCAGGAGTGTTCTCATTTTAAAAATTAGAAAAATGAAGCTTGAAAGCTGATGCAATAAACTGTAGTGATGGAATGAGGTTCATTATTGATCCAAGAGCCTGATGATTAATGCATTCCCCAAGAATAAGGAAGAAACAGGTTCATTTCCTCAGTCTGATATCCCTGGAGCCCAGAGCCTTCTCTGCACCCCCAGGTTTTACCTCCTAAAAGCTGTCTTCTGTACATTTGGACCTTCACATCTTTCATCTCTCCTTCTGATGCTCTGTTACTTTGTGCTGAAGATAAGAACAGCCCTGTATCCAGAGATCCTTCTGGGACATGAGATACCTACCTCTACCCAGGCTTCAAGAAATATTAATTTAAAAAACTGCTACAGCTTCTCTGTGAGAAGTGACTAAAATTCTCCTTCTTCAATTTTAATGGCGGTACATAAGAATGAACACATTTAAAGGATTTTTAACCAGCTGAGCTGAAGCTAGGTTAGAATGTGTTTTCTCATTTCAAGTTCTGGTAAGTACAAGTAAATCTTTAAACGCAAGTTCATCTGCTTTAAATTTTTTCCCATTTCTCAGGTACAAAATCAATTATTTTAAGAAAGCTAGAGTGGCCACCCATGACAGCCCTAAAATGAAATAATACTTTGCAATCTTTGTGAAAACCTTGCATTTATGAATTGTGAAGTATTAGCATTTCTTTTGCTTTAAAACTTTGATGTTTCGGGTTTTTTTCTTTTAGTTAAAAAGCACTTGGCTTTTTGTTTGCTTGCTTTTTGAATTGTATAACTATCTATCATACTGGTAAATGTTTATTTTTGGCATGGAGAGCCCTTTTCACTGCCAAGATGTTCCCATGATGATAGAAATGATGCATAATTTCCAGAACTTCTGAACAGATATCCAAATATTGTTCTCATTTACAAATGATAGTAGAATTGTTGGGATCTGCTTAACAAATGTGATAGTTGCTGTGAAAGAATCACTGAGGATTTTCAGGAAGATATCCCATGCCGCTAAGGAAATTCAAGTGTCTTCATTTAGGCAAAACCAAACAAATTAGCCTTCATTTCTAAAGCAAACTTTTAAAGATTGCTCTTAAAACACAGAAGGCCTGGTGATGTAGGAATAGACTCCTTGGGAAGTGTTTTTCTTCTGATTGTGACAGACAACTGGTGAAGTAGCCACCCATGCGTTCTCCTATATGACCCTCTCTACTCCATTTTCTTCGCATGGAAGTCCTTTCGTTGATTATGGACTGACTTCGACTTGCCTCATCAGTTCTATAGGTTCGGGACAGAGACTTGAGTAACAAGTGTGTGGATGCTTTTGAGGGGCTCCTTTTGCTTAGCCATAGTTCACTGTTGTGAGGCTGTGATTCATTGTTAAAACACAAAGGCCCTTCTTAATGATTTTAATGACTGGCATAGCCTTCCAGGTCTCAGGCACTTATTTATCTTGCTTTTCTATGAAATTAATATAGAGCAATTTAGCTACTCACAAACTGGCATATAATATAGGACCTTAAAACTGAATTCTACCACATTAGTGATGGCTCACTTGATTTCAGTAGGGATCTGTGAGTGGACAAATATCAGAGGTTTATTAAAAAAAAATTTAATTTCTTTTTTTCTTTTTTATATGTCATCATGATTAACTCTACAGAGAGACGACCACAACTGCTGTGCTCATCATACACTAAGTTAGATGTTTTGTGCAAAGTTTTCGTTTAAAGAAGTCTCAGGCTGTGGTCCAAATCTAAACAAATTATTAAATTCCTATTGACTTCAACAGGAACTGGACTGGACCTTCCATCTCTGGACAAAATAGAGTATTAACAGAAAGTACTTGATTAAAAATAAACATCTTAAGATGCTCAAGTCATCAAAGGCTATAGCTGCAATTCTTAAAACAGGACGTCAAGATCAATGATCACTGTAATTTACTGAGAGTGAAAGAGCCATTTTAGTGGATGTCGGATGTGTCTCACAAAACACTTTGTGCAGGTTAAGCATCATTTATGTAAAATCACTGTTGATTTTGGTCAGAAAGACCAAAGACTACCTCAAAACTCCATGAGTAGCCACCCAGAATTGAGCTGTCAAATGCTTGTGGACAGGGAATGAAATCAAACAATGTTATGTCAGCACAGTGAAAACAAACTAACAAACAAACACACACACAAAAATAACCCTTTGATTTTTAAAATTTCTGATTGAAATTCACCTTTAACTGCTATAGATTATACGTGCATACACAGGTGCTTACCTACCTCTTTTTGGTTCTTCGTTTCCATTCTGTCCTGCAGTTTGCACAAACTATTTTGTGTGAATCATAGATGACTGAAGTCAATGCAAAGATCCTCATAGACTCATCTAACTTTGGACCAAGTCCCTGATTTTATAGGTAAGCATTTATATTCAAGGATCCTTGGCTGCTGTCTGACCTAAGTAGCCTAATAAATATACAAAGCTCTGACATATTCAGACATCAGGAAAAGAGCCAATCAAGAGCAAAAGATTGAATGTAAGTTAATGTCAGTCTCAGCTGTAATAATTACTGTTCTTTAGCATCTGCAGCTCTGTACTGGTTCAGGATTTCTCTGGCTAAATGCTGATGGGCTTTTCATACCTCTCAGCTCAATCAGAAGTGCAAATGAAAAAGCAACACTGTGAATTTGTAATGTTCTGTGGAAGACTTTATGTCTACTACACCAGCATGAATTAGCATCTTCGTAATCTGTTTTACCCTTTGGCACACGCCACAGCTACTCTGTTGGTCCAGATGGCAGGACTCCACTGCTTGTGTGATCTAAATGTGTTTGTAGTTACAGACACTGGGCCTTTAGGTTTTCTGTTCCTTGTTTGCATCAGCTTTGATTTTTCAGAAACCTTGTAAGAACTTAAGAAATCCAAGATGCAAACTTGAATTACGCATCATCTTTTGAGATAAATGAGTCTTGCAATTCACATGTAAAGTGTCAATCAGCCATAGTTTTCATATCAATCAGCTTGTCACATGGAAATAGTCTGGCTTGTCCACCAAACTTACTGCAAATGCTCAGTAGACGTGTTATGTTTCAGACGCGTAATGTGTACAGGTCAGCCCTAACACCACACATCCAAGGTGAACTGTGTTGCTCTATACGAGCATGCTGTCAGTAAAATCCAGCTTCAAGGCAGCTCGCTCAGAGATGACACTATTTGAACAATGGTTATAAACAGATTGATTGCTCATGAAAGAGAGAGAACTGGGAAAATGAGGTTTTCTTCTTATCTTACTCTCTGAAATGAATTTTTTCCAGCAAATGTTGTGATGAAATAAATTCAGCCCTGGGAAGAGAGCCAAAAGGAGAGAGAATATTAACTAGCCTATAAAAGCTTCCAACTATCCTGGGTGGTAGTGAGGAAAGAAAGAGTATGGACTTGGACCTTGCTCATGGATACAGGAGCTGATAACAGGATGTTAGGTTGTATCCAACAAGTTTTAAAATGTAGGAATCTGAGCTGGAAAACAGGCATCAATGCTTTTGGAACAGCTGCATTGGATAGAACCTGAGATTTGAAAGAGAAGCCTGTAGGAAAGTCTTGCAAACAGATAACATTTTTACATTTTTGTGAAGTATTTGGACTCAGTAGCTTACCGTGGTGGTAAATTTGTGGCAGTAAAATTGATATTCTAACAATGGCTTGTTGGAAAGAAATTGTTATTGGCTCTGAATGTTCTGCATTTCAACTGAAAACTCATGATTTCTTGTCCCAAGACTGAAATAGCACTGGAATGCCTTCTTGATATTATCTAGAATTTCTCTGTGTGTGTACATATTAATATGCTTTATTTTAGTCACCCATGGTACAAAGGCAAAATCTACAATTATTCTTAAAATATGAACATGAGCTCTAATTTTTGCCAAGTCACCCTTTGATGACGATTTGTATTAATAATCCAAAGCCCACAAACCTGGTTTAAATCATGAGACAACAAAAGTAGTTCTAGCTGCAGGAGTCTTTTTCCTGTTTCATCTAAATAAGTATTGTTCTGCTGGGGTGTTTCAAATGCAATTTGAACATCTGGAACTTTGTGACTTTTGCAGGAAAAAAGCATGGTCTATACACAGAGCTCCAGAAAGTTATAGCATTTGGGTTTTTGAGCTCAGCAGTTTCCTGACAACAGCAGCAGTTAGATGTGTGTCACACTGGGGTCTGAGACTGGGCTGTCTCACTTGTGAAAGATTGTGACACTGTCTAACAACATCTATGACTCATGATGGTTACTTTCTAAGGACTATAAGCACTGTGTCATGCTTTTTTACTGTCATGCTTTTTTAGCTGTTTGATAGCTAATCCTCATGAATAATAAGCAGTAGATGAAAATTACAGTTCTGCTAATCACTACCAAGTAAAGAATTTTCAAAACCAAACATTTTATGAAATATGAGATTTCTGAAAATACATAAAGTATTTTTCTGAAATAAATGACACTCATTTCAAGTCGTACTACAAATTTGACCCTTATTTCAGACTCATTAAAATGTTTACTACACTTCCATCTATTTAGATGGTTAATGGCCTTTGCATGGCAGCCAAGTGTCTAATAGTCACAGGCTTTGGACCACATAAAGAGTTGTGTACAGATCAGGTGAAAAATCTTACCTTCAAGTGAGATTTGTTTTGGCTGGAATAACTAAATTAAACTGTAGCTCAAGTTGTGGACACGTGGACATGTGGTGAGGAGAGAGAGTATGAAAGAGAGTAGTGGTTTGTCTTCTCATGGGGAGACTGAGATCATTGTTCTAAAGGTAATAGGCTAAGTCCACCACACCGTAACACAAGAGACGGAACTGCATGAGACCTGTTCTTGGAAAAGTACTTAAAGTATCTTGAATAAATGCAGATAATCCAATATAGCTAGGTATAAAACAATTTTTGGAGATTCCAGAAGATAAAAAATGATGGGCCAGATTTTGCTTTTAGATAACACTGCTCAGTTTGGCACTATGCTGTAGTGTAAAACTAAGTTGAAGAGAAAAACTGAGTATAAATTAGTTGAGTGGTCTTTTCAAGATAAAGCACCATTGCCAAATGAAAAAATCCTGAAGAATGTAAATAAACAAGAATTGTTTTTCTTACATATTAATGGAAACAAAGCTGGCTTTATACAGGTAAATGCTCCCGGCATTAAATGTTCACTTACAGGTTGGCATCAGGATTGGAAGAAAATAATTAAAGCTTGTGGATATAACCTGCATATTTCCTCAGAGCAGTGAATCCAGACACACAGTTGTGCTAAATTCCTTATAAACAAAAGAAGAATTTTTCGTAGTATAAGTACCTGATTAATCAATAATTGTGTACAATATTAGTTACATAAGGCAATGCACAGGTTGAACTTCCTTCTCATGGACCCCTATTCATGACATGTCTGCAATACTTGTGAAAGCAGTATAAGGAACTCACAAAATGCATATAGGCTTGGAGGTTTATGAGAGAATAAAGTTTTATTGACTGTATTCTATTAAGATTAACAAATACCCATATAAAAGCACAAAACAGTAAGCTTTGCAGATCTACGTACCTATAATTCTAGTCACCTTGTAAAGTCTACCTCTGTAGGCATGCTCTAGACTGGCTGACAGAGGGATTCCAGCTTGCAGAAGCTCAGCCGTTTCTCTTAGAAACCCAAGAGTGCTGTCAGGTTTCTGTTCTTGCTTTCAGCTCACTGTCCTGTTATTATTCTGCTCTTTTACTATCTTTTGTAACAGTCTTCACTCTAATTCAGATGCCTAGTATATTCTTACTCTAGCATTCTGATAAATGTATATAAATATCTTGGTGTGATTTGGGCTTTCAGTGACGTTGGAGAGGTTATAGCTTGTAAGAAGGTCAGCAATATTTATAGCTTGTAAGAAGGTCAGCAGTTTTGCAATATTTATACTTCAGATTTATTTAAATCTTAAATTAGAGGGAATAAATTATAATTTATTCAGTCCAAACCCAGTACAATTATTGCCATGATTTTGAAATGGATTTGATTTTGCCAGTAAAGCTAAGAAACTCTTTTATTACAACATGGAGAGAGAATGGCAGAATTTGAACAAACAGATTTACATCATATTGCAGTGGCAGTTTATTTCACCAAACCATTGTTCTACTGAAACTTCACTGAAATATTTCCTAAAGGATACATGAACAGTGAGGTTCAATATTTTCTCACAGATGAGTTTGGCATCTAAGGATAACACCTTACTGTGCGAGCAGCTACTGTGATTAGTAGAAAAGAGTAGGAGTGGAGAGAAGAAAGCCATCAGTTATAAGAAGTTACTCTGTCTGCTTGTTCCCAAAGTACTTGTGCAGCTAATATTTTCACTCTCGTAGGTCATATTGACCAAAATTATGCCTGGAAATTAAATTCTTCCTTTGAATTTTGTCTGAGACATTGCATGGACATTTTTATTTCTCTCTTTTCTTTCTTTCTTTCTTTTTTTTTTTTTTGATGAGCATCTTAAAGGAATAAAAGTACAGAACACTTCTGTAGTGACAGTCCTTTGCAATGATGTGAAGGCACATTTCTTTGTTTGCTTAGGCAAATGAATTGAGCATTGCACAGATTAACGTAAACCTAAATAAATCAAACGGCTCCTTTAATTTCTACTTGGGTAGCTCAGCGCTTCACGCATCAGCTAATGTGTTATTTCTATCTTTTCCTTTCTTCCTTGCAAACAGATGAGGCAACAAAATTAATTAAGTTAGCATGCACAGTGCTTCCCATTCAGAAAGTGTACAGTTATCCTTATTTTGGTTCCTTGTCAGTGCAGCTAATGACTGTAAAAGCTAGAGAGTCTTAAAATACAATACTGACGTCTTGAACAGGTAAGTGCTTATAACAGAGTATGGATATGTAGTTCTACATCCTACCAAAGCATGTAAGAACATTTTCTCATGTGTCTTTGGTCTGGTTTTCATGGCTACGTTTAAATAAGCATCTGAGATAGACACACATGCTATACTTGTTAGTAGTAGATAGTGTGTTTCTGTGAGGAAACCTATTTATCTTCTTGATAGCCATTTTCCCATCATCACACGCAAGAGTGCTCTCTGCTACTGACTGTGGACAGCAGACGATGATCAATTTTTGACTGCTGATGAAAGGGTCTCAGTTCTTCCCTTGAACCTTCCAAACTCCTCTGCAGAAGTAAAAATACAACAGATCTGTGACAACAGATACTATATGTGCCATGGGCAAATACTAGTCATTGTTAACTGCTACTGTGATGAACATAAGGATTAGAGTCTAATTTGAGGATGTTCTTTGGATAGTAACAAAACAGAATCATACTGTTCAGTCATCTCTAGTTGTTCTCTGTTAGAAGGCATCTCCCACAGGTTTCTCTATGTGGGTGTGACCTGCTACTAGATAAAGGACTCAAAAATCCCTATGTGAAGAATTATTATATTTTTACCGAACATGAGTTTGTGTGTGTGTTTGCATTCAGTCAAGTGAAAAATAATTTGGCCATGTTAATTGATAGAGGAAGTGCAGAAATGAGTTTCTGAAGCATTGTTAAGTCTAGTATCAATTGCTTTGTATGCAAAATGAGTACTGAATACATAAAGATAAATTGTTGGAGTATGTTCTTGAATGTCTTCATAGGCTAAGAAATAATACCAAATAAGCAAGTATAGAAACTAGTTTCTGCCAGGGATTGTCTTCTAATTTATCCCCAAGTTTCATTTCAGTAAAAAGAAAAGAAGCAGTTGAGCATGATCTTTACTAAAGATAACTCCAAGCATCTACCAGTCTTATTACTCCTGCATGAACCTCAAGACACTGAAACAATTGAAATAAACAGTTACGTTTATTTGCTTTAGCAGTTGATCTTGATTTCCGTGGGCATGTCTCCAAGTATTTTAAATACCTCACATACCTGTATTATGTCACTAAGCTTCTTTTCAACCATGAAACCTGTTTTTTTGGAAAGGGGAACAGACCTTATTTTTCGCCAGGATCTTTATCTTAAACTGCTGGAAGATGAGGACTTATAAAAGCATAGTTTTATCTACCCAATAGTGTCATTAGTACATTAATATCAGCTGTTATTCCACTAAAAAGGTGGCTGGAGGAAGATATAGCTATGGAGTTGCCTTCTAACACTTGGGGGTTGTGGGTTTCTGACAATCTTTGTGAAGACTGGATGAAAAAAGGTGAATTGTGCTACTTTATTGCATTTGGCTTAATTGCCAAAATATTGATTTTCCCATATCTAATGATAATTAGAGAAAATCATTTTAGCCAAAGTAGTAATTTTAAGTAAAGTCCATATATTTCACAGGAACTCACTATTGCTGACAAGAAAATAATATTTAGGGTTTCTTATTTCATTCTTTTTTTTTATTATTCAAACCTCAGTTGAGCTTCCTGATATTGGGAGAATAATATGATTAGGAATTGTAATTGGAATTAGGAATTATATTGATTTATTGCAGCATGCTCTGATTTTCCATAAAACAGTTATGGACCAAAGTAAAACATCAATGAATAATTATTCCATAGCTTTAATGACTTTTAGAATAATTTCTTATCATCTATTTTAGGTGTCCAGGTAACCTGACAGTAACCTCAGCATAGTCTAAATTGCAGTACATGTATTAAAGAGTTAGCACTTTTGCTGCATGCAAACGTAATTACAGAGATTATATTAATATTAGGTACCGCTTGATCTTGAGAAGGTTAGCAGACTATTGGAAACACCTGGCACTTTCACTGGAACTATTACTTAAAATGGGACTGTGAGGTCCTCCCCTCTCTTCACGTAGCCATTGTTACTCTGACTAAAATTGCAGGCAGAAAACTCTAAGGCATTGACATCATAAGAAATTTTCTTCTAATTTTCCATGAAACTTGTGTGCAGTATAGTTGTGTAACACCATTCTTCTGAACCCAATTTCCAATTTCTTTCTTTCATCTGCAATGAGATTTTTTTGAGTGCAATCTACCACTAAGTTATTCCTTTTCTAAAACCTTCATATCTTAGGGTCCAACACTTACCTTTTCCGGCAGACAAGATTTCTCTTATAATGAATGAAGGCATGTTTAGGCATATTTTTTAAAACTGTCCTCAAAATATTTACCTTGCCTTAAAAAAAAAAATTACTTTCATTCCACTTGGTATGCCCATGAGGAAGTCCCCATTTAAAGGAAAAATCAAACGATGCTCATAAGCTTCTCTTCCCTTCCTATTTTCCTTAGCAAATCTCAGTAATGCTGGACTCCTATTAGTGACCTCCTATCCTTATTCCTGTATAAAAAAACCACATGGCATGGAAGAGGCTCATCTTTCGCTCAGGAAGCTGGAATATGCCATTGTGATACACCTAAACAGAAGCAGATGAATTAGTAAACTGCTGTAGAAAAAAAACCACCCAGTTTTATGTGTTGCTCCCTACGAAGGTTACAGACCAAATGAGATAATCCAGGGGATAAGAATGATGTAACAGTAACTAAGTCCCAGAAGGAAAAACTGAACACTTTGCTTTGAGTCTGAAGAGTGGAAACATAGATACTTCACTGACTAACAGAAGAATTGCCTCAAGCAGAAAATAAATGGTCCATCTTCCATGCATTTGAAGGATAGGGTAAGAATTATCAGCTGTAGAAAAAAAAGTCAGAGAGATTTAAATTGTGCATTAGCACAGCTTTCTTGATGGTAGATAATCATCATCATGGCTTGGCTTCGCGGACGAAGATTTGGGAAGGGCTTTGCCCACGCTTATTGCAAGCGCGTTGATGGCTGAAAAGGCCAACGCGGGATAGGCAAGACCGGTTGCAAAGAGCACACCGGAGGGTCTCCTTGGGTGGTATAGTCGAGGCACGGTTCTTTCTGCGCTGTCTTTTCTCCTCGAGCTTGATTCTACGCGTGCTCTCAAAGGAGACAGCAGCGTTATGTATGGTGTGTCTCCAAATCTCCCGATTGGAGGCCAGGGTGGACCACTGATGGTGGTCAATATGGCCTAGGCTGAGGTGTTGTTTCAGGGAGTCCTTATATCTCCTCTTTGGAGCTCTTCTCTTGCGGCAGCCGGTGGCAAGTTCACCATAGAACACGATCTTAGGGAGGCGGTGATCCGCCATCCTGGAGACGTGCCCTGCCCAACGCAGCTGCGTTTTCAGCAACATGGCCTCAATACTGGTGATGTCTGCCTGTTCAAGGACAGCGACATTAGTCACGTAGTCAGTCCAGTGGATGTTTAGGATTGTGCGGAGGCAGCGCTGATGGAAGCGTTGAGGAGTCGCAGATGGTGGCGGTAGATGACCCATGATTCAGACCCGTACAGAAGAGTAGGCAGTACCATGGCTCTGTAGACCCTGATCTTTGTACTTTTCTTCAGGTGTTTATTGCACCAGACTCTTTTATGGAGTTTTCCAAAAGCTCTGTTTGCCTTTGCTATTCTGTTGTCTATCTCTTTGTCGATCGTGGCATCTGAGGAGATGATGCTACCCAGATAGCTGAACTGCTGGACTGACTGAAGCTCTGACTCACCAATGGTGATGTGGGGATGATGGTAATCATCTTGTGGTGCTGGTTGGTAGAGAACTACTGTCTTCTTCAAGCTGACTTCCAGCCCAAAAAGCTCAGCCGCCTCTGCAAAGCAGGATGTTAAGCACTGCAGAGCTGCTTCTGTGTGGGCAACAAGGGCGGCATCGTCAGCAAAAAGCAGCTTGCGGACAAGGTGGTTCAGGGTCTTGGTGTGGGCCTTCAGTCGCCTTCGGTTGAAAAGGCTCCCATCGGTACGATATCGGATAGAAATGCCGTCTTGTTCGTCGAGGTCTGCCGTGGCCCTTTGGAGCATCATGCTGAAGAAAACTGTGAATAAAGTTGGTGCGAGAACGCAACCTTGTTTCACACCATTGGCTATTGGGAAGGGCTCAGAGAGTGCATCGCCAGATCTGACTTGGCCGCGCTGCCCCTCATGTAACAGGATAATCATTTTGAGGAACTTGAGGGGACATCCTAATCGTTCCAAGATCTGCCACAGACCTTTTCTGCTCACAGTGTCAAAGGCTTTGGTGAGAGAAATTAGTGCTAGATATGGCATAAATGGTATGGAATAAGGAGTGGAATGTCCTGGTTTGAGTTAGAACTAATTATTTTAAGTGATTTCACTTTTTGGCTCAGTCTCTGCTCAGAGATGGCACTGTCTGAAGTTAGCGACATATTTTCACGGACAGTGACTGCTCCTAGCAGTGACAGCGCTTGATGTTTACAGTCACTACCAGGGGTTGCGATGCAGAAAGGCTCTCGCTTATACTTGTCCTGTGCAGACCAAGGTCACTGCTAAATCCTATGTGCCACGGTGGGGGTGCAGTGAGTGAGAGGCTGCATCCGTGGGGAGGAGCAGACAGGACAGGTGACCCTACACTGACCAACAAAGTGTTCCATCCCATAGACATCATATTTGGTATAAAGTTGGGGGATCACAAGGGCCACCTTCAATAGCCGGCATCCGAGGAGGGCTTTGTCCTTTCTTCCTGCTTCAGTCTCGGTCCATGCATTTCCAAATCCAGTTCGAGAATTCAGCTCCTGAATCCAGTTCCTGCCTGCTACTGAGTTCAGTCTGGGACTTCCCCAGTGTCTGCCCTGCAGCATCAGTTGTGACTGATTGGCATCAGGGGGGTGGGCTCAATATTGGCCTTGAATACATTTGTATATATTTCATTTTACTGTTAATATTTTTGTTAAAGCAGTTTTAGTTTTCTAATATAGAGAGTTTCTCTTTCCCTTATTTCCTTTCTCTTCCCCTTTGGGAAGGGGGAGGGATTAATAGAGAGCATCTGGCATTTGTCTAGTGTCCCAGGCCTAACCCTCAATAGCAGGTGACATTTCTGTTAGAGCTCTAACTTTAGTAGCTAGTTCTTTTAGACTTCAGAAGTTAGATTGCTACAATTAATGTCCAATTGCTATGTACATAGCAAAGCTTTCAAATGGCATGGCATTGAATCACGAGTCAAGATATGGAATGAGGCTAAAGTTTCGGAAGAGCAAAGCAAGATCTTTGGGTTTACTTGAACTAAAGCAGTAAGAATGCGCAAGACAGAAATCCTATTATCATCCAAAGGCCGGAGATGCTCTGACTGAAAGAATTGCTTATGTATGGAGTAAAGCTGTGGCTGGTCAGGGCGTTAGTGACCTAGACTGCACGCACATTGCCTTGAAAAAATGTTCTACTTAAAACACAGGCTGCAGCTTCATACCTGAAGCAAAAAGTTTATGCCAAAATCTCTTGTTGGGAAGAATAAAACATTTGCTATCATCAGGAACTTGCTAGACAGTTTAAAACACAAAATAAAAGACAGCTGATATCTGCTCTGACTTTGCCAGTCTCCTTTCTCTCTTCTAGCAGAAATCAGAGCCATTTTCACTCTGTAAGGTTTCCCTCTATTCTTGGAAACTAAGAATTTGCTTCTTTCATTAGTGAGGCTTTTCTTAAAACTTTTCCAGCAAGCTTTCGGTATCCAACTTTCTGCACTGTACTTCTATTTAATATTGGAGCACAAATAGTTGTAAGCCTTCTGATCATTTACTCTGCAGCTCCGTTGACAGCAAAATCTTGAACAAACGGGGGAAAAAAAAACCCCACCTCATGCAGTTTTTCTTATCCTTCGTTGTCATATCTATTATTTCTATCTGAAATAAGTAGCTTTCTTTGATGTTAGATAGAAATTATAGTCATAACCTGCTGGGTTAAATGTAATACACTACAAATTAAGTGTTTTCTGTTTAATATTTGAGAATATTTATATTTCCTACTTTTAAAGAAAGAACACTATTTTTCCCAAATATGATTAATATTGCTCAGTTTTCATATTTCCATGGCTTGGGGATATTTTACAAAAAAATTAATAACTTCATAATTCATAGGCAAGGGAAAAGGACATATTTGCTGAGATTAGTGTAGATCAGATGAAACCAGCCACTGCTGAGAGAACACAAAGTTATTTAGAGCCTTTGAAATGCTCATTGACTGGATTTGGAAAAAAACAGCATTTGTTGTTTACAACAGGAACAGCTGGATGCTTGAAAATCTGGTCTTTCATTTGTATGCTTTAGGCCTTTTTCTAAACGAAGAATTTACTCTGGCTTTGTTAAAGTAACCTCAGGGCTTATCTACACGGGTATGTTTGTGAGGAATAAGCTAGGATATGAATTTTTAAGTGTCACAGCTGGTTCCCACAGAGAGGGTACTCTGAGATGTAAGTGCCTTGCTGTAGTTAAGGTTCATCTACTAGCAGAAGAACCAGTTCTTTCTGCATTTTACAGCTATGTAGTTAATTCCTTCTCAAAAGTTCCTGTTCTTTGAGCTTTTCTTTATTTCTGAGCTATTGAAATTGATTTGTTATCTCTCTCTACAAACTTTCTTTCATTGTCTAGACTATTTCAGGTGCAACTACAGTACTATGAAAGTATTACACCAAGCTTGTTTTGATTTCTGAGACAGCTTGCATGCTTCTGCATTTATATATTGTGCGTTTAAAAAAAGAGGATTTAAAATTTGTTTCGTCCATGTGTGATTCTATTCTAATTCTTGAATATATCTGCCTGCTTAATACTACCTCTGAAGTAAAGAAAGAATCACAGAGCAAATTGATTGAATGTTCCCAGTTCTGCTTCTGCAGAGTTTAATGGATATTGTGACATTCACAATAGCCAACGGGGTGCACAGCTCCTTTAGCTGGGACATGCACCTTTTTTTTTAAAGTGGAAGCGGATGTCAACTTTCTGTATTTTCACTGTAAATTTGCTACTTCATGAGAGATCAGTGTGTAGTAGAAAATTTATGTAAATTACTTCAGTATGATAAGTATTCATTTGTGTTATTCCCCTCATCTCTTCAATGTAGAAATAAGCAAACTCCCACAATCTTCTTCTCCCTCCCCTCCAGTAGGTAAGCTTGCAAATCATACAAAATACTGAACTCCTTATGTAAAAAATCTATTTGCTTTGTGCAACAGAAAGCACTTTTGTTTTCATTATTTTCTCTACTTAATAGGATTTTTCCACTTCATGTGTGGATTAACTTTGATGTGTAGTTCTGCAGATGCACGGTTTTCAGGTAATGTACAAGAGAAACTAGAAATCTTCTGCCTGATGGGATCACTGGAACTGGGAAAAACTTGCATTTTTCTGGCAGCGTGATAGCGACTCCAGTTAAAAAAGCAGAAGATTTAGTTAATGTAAAACTTCTCCTTTTTCTTTATCATCGGCTTGATTTTATTTGCCATGATACCTTCAAGTGATGGAAACAAACTGAAACAACAATCTCTGCTAACAAGTAGAACAGAAAAAGGACAGCTGTTTTCCTGGGCAAAAGAGAAAAAAAGTAAAAACCAAGTAACTATCTGCATTTATAACATGCTAAATGGCCCTTTCATTTATATAATTGCAAAGACTGTACTGAAAGACTGTCTTGGATATCCCGTACCCCCAATCCCCAAAGAAAATCTAGACTTCTTATGTCTATTCTGTATTCCCATGGTAAGCAGTAGTAACTGAAATTTTTCACAGTTATTCAGCATAGCAGACGTTTTATAACATTTTTTTTGGGTTTTTTTTTATAGGTATAGACTAGATCTGGCAGAGAAAGGAGGGCATTGTCACTGCTAAGGACATATTTTAAAGAACTACAGAAGGATTTTTTTTTTTTTTCTCAGATAATGAATTAAATTTATTAAAGAGCAGAATACATCAGTACTTTTACCCCATTCAAGGAGGAATCTGTAAAGGTACGTGGGAGGAGATTGTCTGCTCCTCTAAGGACAAGGACCTTTTCAGATGCAACAAAAGATAATAAGAAAGAGGAAGCCAGAGACAAAATATGCAGAAACACAGACCTGACAAAAAGAAAAAATGGAGAAAATGACAAGAAGCAAACCTCGCCACTCACACTAGTTGATAGGCTATCAAGAAACTACAGGTGTCACTTCCAGGAAGATCAACCTGGACTTTGCAACAGATAAAGATGGTAAACGAGGACTGGGAGGGGCGGAGGAATCAACAGAGATATACAAACATGCAGGGGAAGAGGAGAAAGGAGGAACAAAGCAGGGGTAGGTGGAAAAGATATAAAAAGAGCTGGTTTTGTGTAAAACAAGGCTGATGAGAACTCTGGCTGAGCTCTGTGCCTGACCACCACAGCTTGTCTCAAATTCTTACATCTTCATACTACATAATTTCTTCACCAGTTCTCTGCATAATCTTTCTCCCTGTGGGTGTGTGCTGCAAGGGCCATGTGCCAGCTGCTGGTGAGACCTCTGTGTGTGAGGGGATGGGATGCCAGCTCCTGGACTCAGACTGCATGTTGGTGCCTTGGCCCATGGTGTCAGCTATGGCAGTGAGTGGGGTCTCAGCATCAGCTACTGGATCAAGCAGGAATCTTTAACCTCCGGCCATGGGTCAGGAAAGGTGTCTGTCCTTAAAACCAGCTAGTGGGGTGGAGAGACCAGCATAAATGAGATGTGTAAGGGGCTTAGTGTGGGATGCTGGAGCAGGACCATGGGTCACAGTCCTTGTGCTTGAGGCAACCATCTGTGTTATCGTCAGTCCTAGTGGGGGGTGGGGGTGGTGGGATGTACTTGCTGTTAAACATCAAGCTGGACCAGCTGGGATGAGTCTGTGAGTGCTGTAAGTGTGCCACAAGCGTAGAGCTGGACCAGCTGGCAAGCTGCTACACAGCTTCTTTACCATTTGAACTTGCAACCAGGAAAGCGGCAGCCATGACCTGCAGCCTGGGCAGAGGGCCCAGGCCGCTGGGACACAGGGTTGGGCTCCAGTGGCTGGGCAGGTGAGGGCCCAGTCTGGAGCAGGTGGCCTTGCTCCTAAAATCCCATAAGGCATCTTGATAATTTCTCCCTCTTTTCAAATTGCATAACTCTAGAAAAACTCAGGTAAACCTCTTCATTGTATACCATTCCCCAATTTACTCGGGACTTGGGACATAAAATTTTTTAGTAATGTGGCTTCAGTTGCACAAGGAGGTGGGGTAATTAGTTTCAAGCCGCTGTTACCTAGTACACTAAATCAGAAGAAGTAGAAATTTACTTGCTGTAAATATCTGCATTATGAGGTACAGGCAGGTGACAGATCGACAGATCGACTACTGTCGATGACCATCTCCGTGACCTTTTATGACAATACAAATATTTTCCTCAAAGCTTACCTGAACAGGTGGCTGATGAAAAAACCACGATTTATTTTTCTTTGCGTTGAATCCATTATAATGGCTAATTCAAAGAATGATTCCCCTGGTAGCTACCAGATATTTGAATTAGTTACAGCTAAATGACATCTGTTTTACAGTTACTCTAAAATAATGACAAACTGAAAAGATATGCCCAAAGGATCTTTCATGCAAATGTGCACAGGGCAGGTTTTCCTCAGCTGCTTTGTTAACTGTCTAGAAGCCAGGCACTATTGGGTCAGAGAGATATGCAAAAGTTTGAATGTTCAGTACTTACTGTTTTGAGTTAGTAGAGAGGTCAGAGAAGATCAGAAAAGTGAAAGATAAGATGAACAAGTTCTTAAGAAACCAACAAAAAAATCCCACCTGAACCTTCTTCAGCTAGAAAAAGCATGAAAATGCCTACACACGTTGTGATATGATGAAAGGTGGCTCTTGTGGTCTAATCTTGAAATTCAGGAACTAATTTCTGACAGCTATTCATTCAAATGTTTGAATAAACAAGGAATTTATTATTTGCATTATTCCCTCCCTCAGTACAGTAACATTTCTTCTCTTTCTTTCCCAATGCTTCATTTTCTTAAAATTTCATCCTTCCTCTCTTCCACAGACACAACAATAGCCAGCTCCCTTTGCTGGCTCCTCTACCAAGGCATAACTACACTTTCAGTGCTTAGCAAGGAGCACACTAGTGCTGCTGCTTTTCCTCTGCTGCATTTTTAGCTTTTACAGCTGTGAATGTGCTGAGGAGAGGGACAGTAATGACAGCCAGGAGAGCCCCGCAGTCATATATTGCAAGGCTGCTTCTCTGCAATACATGTGCACACCCACAGAGACGACTCCGTCTGTGAGAACAAGGGGCAGATCACAGGTCTGTGAACCACGCAGGTGCCAGCGAGGGCTGCTGGTGCTGGACAACTACTGACGTAAATTTCTGCCCAGAAACAGACTGGAACTTCCAGTTTTTATGACAGAGAGCTTTGATTGACTTGCTTCCAGCAGTTGTCACTCTAAGCTAGCTTTGGAGCAGCATCTGATGCACAAAAGATTATAATCGCCTTCTGGACAACTAATCTTTTGCAATCCATCCCACTTTATTCACTTTAAAAAGCCATGCGTGATCACTGGAGAGCACATGGCTAATTCTGCAAGCAAACCTAAAAGTTTAATCAAAACTAAGCGATTCAGCAACAATAGAAAATAAACTTTGCCATTTCTACTGCTTCACTCCAAAATTGTTGCCTGTATTTCTTGTTGGGGGGGACAAAAAAAAAAAATCACCTATTTTAGATGTGAATCTTCTGTCTTGTCTTATTCATGCAGTGTGGCACAACGTGTAAGTTTACACGATAAAAGCTCTTTGCACACTTATAAAGGAACACAATGGTGACCAGGAACCCAAATTATGGACTCGAAGGAAGGGACAACCTGTCTGGGCCCCTCCTACCCTCTGCCCCAGGATACAGACATGAAGGCCATCAGGACTGAGATCAAGGGGTAGCTACAGGATGAACAGGGTGTCTGAACACAGCTGCTGGTGGGGATCCACCTTATGTCTATGTACACACATACATGTTCCCCCAGCTCAGCCAGAAGAGAGCAGAAGGTTGAGGCCATTGGAGCTGTCTGGATTTTGTGACTTCTCTGTGTGTTTGCCTGTGCTGATCCGTGTGACTGGCTGCATATGTGGTGGATACGTGTGCATGTGCCCACTAGTAATGAATGCTCAGTCTTGCTGCTGGTGAGATCTGGGGGCGTGGATCTGTGGCAGCCGTGCCTCTGTCGGGATGCTGGATCTGGCCCTATTTTCACTACAACAATGCACACACCTTCTAGCTTCCAAAAAAATCTGTTATGATCAAAGACACATATTCTTCCCTCTCTTCTCCCTCCCTGGTTTGCTCTGCAATCCATTTTTTCAGTCTTGATATGATCAAAATGTGCTCAGCAGTTACCTATTAACTTTCCTGCGCTACCTCCATTGCTGTTTCCAAATCAAACTTCCTAGCATTTTAAAGGCTAAAACTGCATGTAGTTCCTGAATCCATTTTTCGCCTTCTTTTTATTTGTTGCACACTAACGTTTCCAAGAAGAGTTGATGTGGAAGAGTTGGTTTTGTTCCGCTGAAGACTGATCCAAACTCTACACTGAGCTGCTGAGAGAAAAAGGTCTTGATGTGCTAGTGGGATCATGGTGCAGAACGTGAACAATGCTTCAAGGTTACAATGATCCCTTGACTGCCTTTCTCTTTCCTAGGCTCTGACCTTTGCTCTCCAGGTCCTGAAGGGTACCTTTTATCTTACACTAAAGCAAATTGTCACCTCAAGCAGATTTAAAATGGAGTGAAGTGGCCTACACAGCCATTATTAGAGCTGAAAACTTCCAATTTATGCCGTAATATTCTTTTTCACACAAAAGTTTTTCAAATACAACTAATGCAAAACTGTGCTTCAGGCCTGCCCATGGCATTTTTCCACTTATTTTCCATTTGTTCCTCAGCACCACAACAGTCTCCACCCAAGTTTTCTCTCTCACTTCTTTACCTCTGGGATTTTTTATGGACTAGATAACCTGGGCTTATGCTTTCCTTTATGCCTTTGTCATGAAGTTGCAATAGTACAAGCAACTATTTTTAGTCAAACGAGGCTAGTCTAGGAAGTTTTAAACAGGCTTATTTTCTCCTCTTCTGTTGTAAAGACTTGTAGTCTTACTCGAGCAAGCCCATAGTGGTGCAGAGCACAATCACACAATGGCATGCTGATGTATATCTACAGCTGAAAAAACAAATTGGTATTTAGCTCTTCAAAACGTATGGATGAACTGCTTGATTTAACATAATGAAGCGCCACGGATTTCAAACATTTGTTATTGTCTTCAACTCCTCCACCACTCCCTGTGTAATTTTGACGGATCGTCTGTTACATTAAGAAGCACTATAATTTCTTCAAACCCACATCCGTTTTGCTTGTGTGCTAACCTCAATTGTTGCATTTGTTGTCATTCAAATAATATTGACAAGATAAAAGCTTCTGAATCCAGACAGAAAATATATTTTATAGATCATCACAAAGAAACTAGTTTTCATGTTCTTTTGCATAGTAAAGATTTTATGCTCTTTTGGTAAGTTTAGTTTTAACTCTTTAATTGGCCAGTACAAGAGTCAATATAAATATGCAGATTTAAAAACCTTGTTTCTACTTATTAGAGTCCTTTCAAAATCTAAAGAAAAAGAGGAAAAATTTAAGCCTTTTAATTTCATATTATATTCACAGATTATTACATGTAATACAATGTAACAATGTAATATAGTATTTTAATATTTTTATTTTCTATTTTGGTTTTGCTCATGTTTTCTCTTTGTTATTATTATTCAGTGAAATTGTAGATGTTAACATCATTTTCTTTTGCTACAAGAAACTGTAGGCAAATTTGGAGCTCTCCATGATTTAGTAAAGATGTTCAGTGATTCCATTTTTAGTTAAGGTTGACATGGTAAGAAATACGTGTTGTTTTCTTCATTAGTCCTTTTGTAGAGATGACTGATGAGTGAAAACTGCTCTTTATGAAATTTGAATGTAACTATGGCAACGTATAACTTGGGGGAGAGGGAGGGAGGGACCGCCCCCTGAGCACAATTTATTTATAAGAAGAAACTGTACTAAAGAACTGATATATCCATGAAAATTGTGGGGCACAGAAGTTAAAATGGAACAAGTATTCCCAGTGCATTCCCATAACTGTCATTCACTTAAGAACTGGGGGTATAAACTGCAATTAATATTTTCCTGACATTTTCAAAATCTCTTCTGTAATCTGTATCTTCTAATTCTACAAAAGTTATTAATTGGTAGCTTGCTGTTCAGGTAGTGCTCTGTGGCATAAAATAGGTTAAGTTAGGTCACGTACAGAAGAATGAAAGGCAACAAATATAAATTCTAACAATTTTACTGGGACTTGTACTTCTCTACAGTTCATAAGTGAGCAGTGGTCTGTGAAAACAGTTTCAGATGAACAGGTTTGGAAATCCAGATTTCTCATCTAAACTGTAGGAACTCTTAAATCATATTTCGTCTTAAGGGTAATTGATATTTACAATTCAATGGAAAGTGTGTGGATTTTTTAGAAATCTAATTATTCCTTGTTGCTATTTTATCCCAGAAATTTTGACAGGAAAATGGAGAGAGAGAGTCTGTAAATGAAATAGAATGACATATTTTCTGCCCACAGGATGAAAAAACATACAAAATTTTATGGCTTTGAGAAAGAAGTTAGAAAGGGACATGAACTGATGAGACCTCTCTGCATGAAAGTGTTTTTTCCTCAGCTGCCTCTTCTGTAAAACAGCTATGATGGTCTGTGAAAGAAGCTTGGAAAGAGCAGCTCTTTTTACAAAGAAATCCCCTCCTCAGACTGAATTTGCCCTCTCCATTCAAAATACTAATTCTCCACATCAATGCAATTGTGAAATAATTATGTTAAATGTAATGAAGTGCTGGAATGCTTTGGATATTGGGATGCACATTAGAGCTGAGCAATCAGGACAGATAATTCTCCCTTCCCACTAGGGGGGCAGGCTTTGACCAAAATACTGTAACAATGACTCTGCGTGGAAATACATTAATCATATATCATATACAAGGTACTGATGTTGTTTTTCTCCACACCTCGTGCTCTGACAGATGAGCAGTGCTCCTGTCACACCAGCATGGTCAGCATGCTGCCCCCACATATCCATCAAGCACATGCTTCGATCAAGGCAGAGGTCTCTAGGTCTAAAATGAGGTGCTTGTTTTGCATAAGAAATCCACCTGTCAGAAAAAGGACTGGTTAGGTAGGGTGGAAAATATGCTACACAGCGGAAAATGCACACTCCACATACTTTATCTCATTTTAACCTCATGGCAAATTGTCAGCATGCCTTTTTGAGATCCTTTTTAACGGAGTCTGTATGTTACTTGGCTATGCTGTCACTTGCTGGAAAAGGGAATTGTTGTACCGCTCCAGAGTTGTTTTCACGTGACAGAGGATGTGTTGTGGGTTTGGTAATGATTCGGGGACATTGGATCCTACTGGGCCATGTAAGAAGGGACCTATGACCTGTGAGTGAGTTTAAGAGACCAGGGAAGACCGATAAAAGCCATTTAGACACTGTGGGCTTCTCTCAAAAGAAACGTTTCCATCCGAATATAGCAACCTTGGGAGTAACTAGACCAAAGCTGTGGCCAGTTCTCTTCAGACCAGAGAGTTGTACTACTGAGCAACAAATGTGTTTTTATTGATG
Organism: Bucorvus abyssinicus; assembly: GCA_009769605.1. NCBI lineage: Eukaryota > Metazoa > Chordata > Aves > Bucerotiformes > Bucorvidae > Bucorvus > Bucorvus abyssinicus. Next base: position 49,155,536 of record CM020063.1, read on the forward strand.
ATTTTCAGTGTGTGTATGTGTGCATTGATGCTTATAGAAAAGAAGCTTGTATGTATAAGATTTTATTTTTCCAGTTGTATATACTGAAAAGCCAAGGAACATCTGGAATAAATAACTTGCCTGAGGTTACTCAGGTAACTAGTAATACAGGAGAGAAAGAACCTTTTACAGAGAGAAAGAATTTCTTTGCTATTTTATCTGTAAGATTATGCTACATTCCTGTATCCCCCACACAGTCACACTCTGCAAAGTCTTTTCAAAACTACCCCAATTCAAGAGATGATGGGGAATGGCTGAATTTGGGGAACATTCTAACTTGTTCACCTCACAATAGTTTTCTAAGAGGCTAATGCAATGAGCTGAACTGGTGAATTTTGACTGTAATCATGGTTTAAATTATGATACTCCTCCACCTGACAATGAGAAACACAGCAGATGCAATTTAAAAGGCAAATGTCTGAATGTCTGTCGTGGTAGCAAAGGTTACATGTCTAATGTTATTTGTGGCTTCCAGGAATTTTGGTGGCATTTAGAAATGCAGTTATGTTTAATATGAGCTTCAATGTGCGTATGGGAACACAGCAAATAAGCTGCTTGTAGGTAAACCAGGTGTTGAAAACAGAAAGGTTTTGATTTCCTGTTAAACACAAACTTTGTATGTGAAAATCTCTGCCTCGCCTTCTCCTTTCTTCCAGTTCTGTGATATATGTATTTGCATCCCAAGCTTTTGGGGTGAAAGAAGAAGACTTACTATTAAGAACTGTCCTACCCTACTCTGAGTGGGATTTCTAGACCTTACTGTGATGCAAACAAAAACCAATTGTGGTATACAAAACAACTACAACTACAACAACAACAACAAAGCCTAAGTTGTGAATGCTGACTGGCAGCAAATAGTTGTGTGGTCTGAGTATCTGAGGGAGGGAGGGAGTGTGTGAGATAACTAAGCAGGGTAAAATCTCTGATCTTGATGGTCCTTAAATAAGCCCCAGTGGGCAGGTAGACTATGGGTGCATTTAAGACCTTAAGCTTTATGAGAGTATGGAGCAAGGAAAAGAGTGGAATGCTTTGGCACTGCTGTTCTTATTACCAGCAGAACTGAATTAAGACTGCTTCAAACTGACAATCCTTGCACAGTAACAGTGGGGTACAAGAGAAAATAAATGAAGCCTAAATAGATATGGTATCAAGTCCTACTGAGTTAGGATAAGTATACTCTGAAGGTGAAATAAGGATTGATTTTTTGTGGTTCTCAGGAAATAATCCACCCGAATTCCAGTTTAGGCTGACTGGGTCCTGTTGGATGTTAGAGGACTCTTCCCATACGTTTACAGTATTTTGAAGAAACAAGCCAAGCATAATATCAAGGAAAGCTGGCTAACTACAGTGCTACCATGGAAGCAGAAATTAGTGACCCAAATCTGACTTTATGCTTCTCAGTGAAATGTCTAGTGACTGACCCACAGCATTAAAAATTTGCCAGTCATCCAGAAGTTACTGTAGGAGGTTACTGTCTCAAAGATGTGGGAGCATCATGGTGGTGGCTTTCAGCTGGCTAAACACAATGATTCTGAGATATGTAAGATACCCTGCTGGCCTCCACTCACTACAAGGGAAGCACATGTCTCCAGCCTAGTACTACTACTACTATCAGTCTCATGAGAGTGTCAGGAACAGCAACCAAAGCAAGACCTTCATATAAACTAAACCTCTGAGCAGTATTTAATTCCTGTGGAAAGAATGAATAGTGCTCCCTCCTCCAGAGCAAGCTGGCTCTATATTCACGTACATCATATAGCTGACTCAGGTAATGGCCTTAAACACGACAGAAGGCCGGTGCTTTACCAGTTTTTAACTATATCGTGTGTTTTTTCTCTCAAGTTCTTGCAGTGCTGAATATGTGAATGTAGTTTACCATAATGGGTTTCTCCATGCCTGTGCAATACCAGAGCATATAAAATACAAGTGTGAGTTATCAGCCCTGCCCCTAGGCAGCAGGCACTACTGTTTGGTTCTTTGGGGGAAAAAAAAAAAAATCTGACAGCTTCTGCAGCTATAATCCTCCTTCCTACCTCTGGTCAGTGAGTCTGAACACTGACTTAGAACTGTTTGCTCAGGTTTCCTGGGACTTTACCAAGTTGTTGTGAGTGTCTGACAGATCATACTAGACCTCTAGCAAATAACATTGCTGAAGAATATGCATGGTGCTGTCACTAACAGTCAGAAACAAATCAGCTTAGCTAGAATTGCCAACCGAGATGCCAATCTGAGGGTTTGCAGAACTTCATCTTGAACTGTGTGGAGCTTTGTATGTGTTCTGCTGTAATAAGACCTCAATGATAAATTTGTAAAGCAGTAATAGGTATCTACTTTTTCATAGGCTAGCTTTATTATTCTAGTAGAACATTTAATAAAAAACAACAGGTAAAAAATCATTTACACTGTAAAACAGACAAAAATGTTTTCCAGCATAAATGATTGTAAACATGCCAAGTAAGGAAAAGGTTCTTAGGCCTATGGCTTAAATAAAATGAAATAATATAGATGGTATGCCATCATGTTGTTTGCTTTTTCACTTCACAGTGTGTTCCTGAAGTTCACCATATTGCACATCGAGAAATCCCCAGCCAGTTCACATTAGCTGAGTGTCTGACCCTGTCACACCATAGTTCAAATTTTAATTAGTGCTGGAGTTGAGAATGGTGTTGTAATCTGCATTTAGTAAGCTGTCTCCCCAAGAGGCTGTAATCAGCTTGATTTCTATACCACTTGTGCTACATATTGGCAGCTGAAGGAAATATTTAGCACATTCATCATATTTAGCAAAGTTAGGTTTAATCAGTTTTGACAAAAATTATATAATCTTGAGAGTCTGGAAACATGAAACTAGGGAGACCATATTACCCTGCCTGGAGGAGTTACAACTTGATCCATAAGCCACGAAGCCTGCATGAGGGAGGCCCAGGTGCTCAGCAATAAGCTTGCTTTGCATCTGCAGCAGGCTGAGGCAGCACGCTGGTTGCATAGCTCAGCACAGCCAGCTGATCACTTGTTAGCGCTCACCGTGCCTCATCTAAAGCAGGGTAGGGAGTCTCAGGTAATTTTAAACGCTCATTAAAGCAAATCACTGCATCCACAGACAAACAGGCTCCCCGATATTTGGTTGCAAGGTCTAGTCCCTGTGCTGCAATTGTAATTATCTGATGGTTGTATGGTGTGCCAAGAGCAGGAATGTAATGACACCATCCTCTGATATTTATTGTCATCCAGTCTGCAGGTCCATACTGCAGGCATTTTTCTTTACTTGTCAAAGCTTTCCAATCTCTACCTATACCAAATTACATCAGCAATTTTCAGTTTACAGCTACGACTGTGGCTCTGAATCACTTCTACGCGATGCGGCCACCAACGCTCCAGCAGTCTGAACCTCTGCGGTTACAAAACTTCTCTTGCTTTTCTAGGGTTTAGCACTAGATGGCAGTGCTCCGGTGACGCAAAGAAGTTTAAATTCGCCTTTCTGACATAAACCACCAGCGCCGAGGATTAAGAACGGCTTCCGGATCAACGGGGGTTGGGGTGTATTGCCGTTACTGTCAAATTTCTAGAGGCAGAGCACTGCTGTGCCAGGGAGACAGCTGATTCTTATTAAACACCCATGACCACATCTGCTAGAACTGTGACTCGTCAAGCTGCCTTGGAGTTTGTGTTTTACTGGGGAGGGGGAGGTACACAAAATACACAGGAGAGCGAGCAGTGGGCATGTCAGGGCAGGATGGGGAGCAAAGAAGAATCAGAGCAACTTAGAAAGCTTTTCTCTGTATTATCCTCAAAGGAGGTATAAGCTGTACTACTGCTGAGTGGCACTGGAAGGGAAGGTAGGCTTCTGGATCAAGAGTAGACTTTTGAGACAAAAGTAGGCTTTTGAGACAAAAGTAGGCTTTTGAGGGATGGCAGAGAGCTCCCAGAGAGCTCTGATTTTGTTCCTGCCACCCCGTGTAAGTTGTGCTGACATCTGCCGATGCAGTATCTCAAAGCTTTCATTCACAAGGTGTTTATCCCCTTCTTAGTCTGTTTGTACAAATCAGGTGAGTGATAGTTTTATGTATACTGTGTGAAGCAATGGCTTCTTGTGGACCTTCCCAGAAGGTATTTGAAGGCTGCCTGCTTTCCTGAAAAAGGTGATTTTACAGTCAGTAGACATGATTGTAATTTCCAACCTCAGTGTCAGTGGTTTCACCGTTCCCTAGCATGGATCTCTAATACAATATAAAATACAGGGATTAATCTTACGAAGATCAAAGCATTTCTGCCTCTGTTTTCCTTGGAAACAGCATCACCTTCTAGATACTCATCTTCTTCACTGTGTACAAAGGAGTCCTTCCGTTGAAACAGAGATTTCTTAAAATGGGCTGTTAAAATAAATAAGAAGTAAATCCTGTTACTCAGCTCGGTGGCCTTCTTGGATTGCTGCCCAGGTCCCACTCACCACGCTTATGGAGGGTTATTTCCCCTTCCTCCTGTTTCAAAGGAGAACCTTCCACCGCGTCTGCTTTGCTATACCAAAAAAAACAATTGGGGTACTGGTGTCCTGGACTCGGTGACATATGTATGCAGAATTGTGGTTAAATATTCCAGTACAACTAAGGGTGGGAAGGACAAGTAAGCACTACAGAGTGTTTTATTAAATCAGAGAAGAAAAAAGAAACAATAAAAATAAAATAATATTTGCAAGTTGATTTTATTAATGCTGTAAATTGCATTCACACAAGCACTCAAGAGCTCTGTAAGCAAAATGGAAAACATTCTTTTCTCTTTTACTGACAGATAACTTTTAATTTTTTATGACTGGGCATTGAGATCAATATCAGCAAGCTTTATCTCCCTTGCTTTGCATGTTGGAAAAATACAAAGCCAGGAGATAAACTGCTCCTCTGAAATTGCATTTGTGTTGGCAGTTTATTTTATGTTTCTGTAATTTTATTAAAGCCACTTATATACATCCAGCATGGTTCCACACACAGAGTCTGTAAAATGAGCTATTTAAGCTGCGGTGGTTTGCTGTATGAACGTATTTATCAGGTCTGTATTGCCAGTCAGCATATATGTTGTAAAGAAATGATAACAAAAAAAGTAAATATATCTGCTTTCATTTGGCATTTTCCTGTATTTTAATCAATTTATGCTTTTTAAATTGGTATCATTGTTCAGTCAAAAGCTCCACAGTCTTATTAAAATCCTTGCAGTACCATTGGCAAGGTTGGGAATAAGTAGCTTTCCTTCTACACCAGCCCATACACACAGCTGAAGTACAGAGCAACCACTGAAGGTGTCTTCAGGCAGTCACACAAGATGAGTGCAAAGGAGAAATACAATTATTCTAGAAATTTCATGCCCATCTTTTAATTACCTTGTTTTCAGACTAAAAAAAAAAAAAATCAGTCTTTTTTTATACCTGTAGCAACACAGAATCACCATACTCCATCTCCCACAAAGAGTCAATTCTAAAGTGTAGTCTCCTCATCTAAAAATGCTGGTGGTTGTTTCTCTAGTGGGACTCTGTGTACACCTGAAGAAGAGGCATAAAGATAGGACAAGAAACAGTATACACAAGTTGTGACATGGAAATTTCCAATAAGATATAAGGAAAATCTTTTTCAGTATGGTGGTGGCCAAACACTTAAATAGGTGCCTAGAGGGCCTGTGGAGTCTCCATCCTTAGAGATATTCAAAACTCAACTCCACAAGGTGTCTGAATTGTCTGATCTGACAGGCAATGCCACGAGCAGCAGGTTGGACTAGGTCCTTTCCCATTGAAATTAATCTCTGATTCTATGAGTCTAACTGGAGAACGACAGGGGGGAAAAAAGGAAGAAACGTTTTAACTTTATGTCTATGTGTGAAATAAGAAATCTAGGAATCTCCTACTATCCTGTAGCGAAAATAAATTCTCTCTTAATGTTGAAGCACCATATTGAGCTTCTATTTTATGTCATCCTATTTCATTTTTTAGACTCCTCAGTGGCTGGCTATTCCCAACCCATCTTTATCTCTTTTTAGTTATCTTGTTCCATCTGATTGCCTTTGAGGCTTCCCTACAGATGGTGGTACACTCCCTTCTCCTGATGACTCTGCTTTGATGTCTGTTCATGTGTTCTGAAACAGCGTAATCATTCATGATGCTCAAATCAGCAGACTTTAATCTCTCTCTGAAGAATGCTGCATGGAGTGCATAGAGTTGACAGATATAAGCTCAGCACTCTTCTTTCTGTGAACATGGCTGAGTATAAATATTTTTCTCTAGCACTAACAAGACCTGCAAAAGCTAACAAAATCAGCCTGGTTCCCAGCTCTTCCTAAAGGGGGCTGTGAGGCTGTAAGTCTCCAGAGGACTCTGTGACACCAGCCCTTTCTGCAAAGGCAGTTTCTTACTTTGAGATCACTTTTTTCTGGGACAGCTCTTGCTTTTCTGTCAGAATATAAAGCAGTCATGTAGTGGGTACTGGCAAATGCATTCCTTTTTTTCCCCCAGGAAACTGTTTTGGGTTTTGCTTTTTTTCCCCCTTTTTCTTCCTTTTCTTTTTTTGTTCTTCATTTTTTGGTTTTTTGTTTTTTGTTTCTTGTTTTTTGTTTGTTTGCCTTATTCCAATATGCTAATACGTGTTGGGCCCCCAGCTCTAACACTATTTCTACAAAGAACAGTTTTCCATATCCTTGGCAAATGTTTTCTCCTCTTCTATTGTGATTTGAGTCCAAAGAAGGTAAAAAGAGTGGAGGATTTCCACCACAGAGGCTGAGCGACAGGAATGTGGAGGAGGAGACAAATGCAATAGAGCTATTAGCAATGTTTGCTAACTGCAGTTAAAGACACACAATATTGAAGATACTCCTCTACTTTGGCTTCATGCCTTTAAGATCTCCGAGATCTGGTGTCGATATCGGTTTTAGACATTCAGCTGTTTCTCCCTGAGGTTAATAGGGTGTAAGGGTGTAGAATTATTGATCCAGAGGCCTTCCTAAACATATATATATAAATGTATATATACATAAATATGTATAGAAACAGGTGACATGTATTTTTCCCTATTATTTTAAAAGGAAACCTCAGTTTTCACTGAGATATGATAAGCTTTGAGATGAAAGTGTTCTACCAAATTTGTTCCTGAAGGATCTTCTTGAGAATATACCTGATCAGCAACATATGCTCTCCTCTTTTCTTTTTTTTTTTTCTAAAAACAGATGACAGTATAAATAGTTTTAGTGCTGCAAAGATGGGCCTAAGGTAGACACCTTTTAAATTACTCTTGGGCTTTTTTTATTCAGTCCGTCTGTATCATGAAACTGTCCTGGACCATACTATCTATTCTGTCCTTCTGTCATTCAAAAATATATGAAGACTTTGGCTTAATAAAATAAAACCTTATTGTTAGTATTTGTTGTGACTGAACAAGCTTTCTTTGACTCAATTTATTTCTTTCTCTGCATTCTGCAGAATTGACCTCCTGTTTGAAAACCTTATTTAGACAGACTACTATTGGCATGCCTGTGTTTTGAACAACTGATTCACTAGCAGGGTTGGTTTTGTCCCTGTATCTGGGCGCTATGAAAAGATGTTTTCCACTTGTCCTGACAGTTCCTCCACTCTTCCCCTCTGCTATCCAAATCTGTTTCTGCCTGCTCATCTCTCTCTGACATTCATCTCTGGTTTGTGTGAGCGCTATCTGAAGGCCAGTGGATTTTAAATATGGGCACACTTTAGAAGGACTGTCAAACATGTAAAATGTGGAGAATGAGAGCATTTTTGAGGAAGTTTATAATTAATCCTGCAGAAAGGGCAAGAAGAAAACATAGTTTGTAGGAAACTAATTAGTGTTTAATTCACAGCTGACAATGTCAGAAGAAATGTTTTATCTTAGCTGTTTTCATTTTGAACTTCACAAACCTCAAGAACACAAAAGGTTATTCTCTGCATTGGGGAATGGTTTCAAATGTATTGTTCTGCTTTCCTGCTATAATCCACTTTGGTCAATATAATGTCAATTAAGATAGATAAAAGAAAAATTATGCATAAGCAGATAGTTATGGCGAAATACAGTTTTGCAGTGGAGAACTGCCATGTGAGCATATGGTAAATATCATCCCTGCCAATAACTTTTCTCATTTAACATATAGATAGAAAGTTCCCTGAGAGAAATAAAAAAATAAATAAAAAAAAAAGGTAAAGAAAATGAACAGAAGGGAAATATTGGAGCTTTTATCCTACAGTGCCTTATTAAGAGTATTTTTATGTTGGACTGAAGTGAAAGGTCGTAAAATCATGACCTACTTAAAATCAGGTATTGGAAGTGATAAGGCTGTCATAATTTGCTTAATATTTTTGGTAAGCCTTCTGGTGAGTCTCCAATTATTTGTCTGTTCATACTAATACAGGCTATGTTGTCCTCTCGGATAGACTGGTCTGGTTTAATATCAATGCTTATATTTAGCTTCCTACATTTTCTTTTACAGAAAAAAGATTTCTTAGCTATGACCGTCTTGCACGCCCTGAGTTCAGGGTAAGTATGAACTACTCAGTCTACAAGGTAAAGCTTTTTATTGTAGATGAACCCAGATTTCCACTATTAGCTCTGTTACTGACTTCTGACAGCTTTCTGTATCTCTAGGTGTTTCATCATACTTTGTTATGTATAAATTGATAGCTCTTTTTCCCCATGGCTTAAAATGAGCTAGTGTTTCTTAGAACAACTAGAACTTATGTACTTTCGTGAAATACAAAGTTTTTGCAACTTGAACTGCTTAAGCTGGCATTTATGTAATTCTGTGAAAGTTTCTGCATCTTGGACTGCTTAAACTGGACTGTGGACAAGTGAATTAATTTAATTTCTTTACTGGATCATTAAAATATCTCAGTGTACCTCTCTAGCAAAGAACACCTTGGTATAAGAGATCCTAACCTTAACTGATTTTCCCAAGTCCTTCTATATTGGAAATTCTAATATATTAGAATTGGGATCTTCAATAAACTAAGTAATACATTTGGATTAAAAAAATGACTGGCTGCATGCAGAAACTCGTTAGTCATCCTAAAGAATGTTCTTTGGATTTTTGCTAAGGAGAATTCTAAGCTTTAAATAATTTTTTTTTTTAATAGTGTTGGTGTCTGTTAAACAATGTCTGATGGCTTTAAACAGTAGAATGAGTCAGAATCTTTGAACATATTACTAAAATATGTGATTGAAAAACTTCAGTTACATTTCTACGTAGTGCTTACACTCATGTGAAAGGCAACAAACGCACAAGTGTACATGTGAACACCATTCTTCCCAAACCAGATGTAAATATTATTTGAACGAAAGGTTTGATATGTGGGTATGCATGAAGCACAGGCCTTGGCCTTGGAGGCAGATAAGCCTTTGCTCTTTCGTGAAGGAATTAGATTTCAAAGCTTCTCACCTAGTACATGTTGCCTCACCAAAATTTTAACTGAGGGATGGAAAGTAAATGAATTTTTTCAAGGTCAGACTGTTTCAAATAAATAAAACTTGAAACTCTGTACTCATCAAATCATGTGACTCCTCAAAAATATTGGAAAAATAGATTTTATTGAATATCTGAGTCCTTGTTTCCAAGTTTGGAGAGGCTTGTGGCAAATTGCGCAATTACAGGGGGTTCCCTCATCTTCAGTCTGATAAAGGCTTTGTGGGCTCCGTGAAGCATCCCTGTGTATCACCCACTGTCACATTGTCAGGAAAAAAAAAATAGATTAGCTATCTTGTTTCCAATTCTTTTTTTTTTGAGTATAAAAGCCCTTCTCAGTCAGAGCACATTTCATTTTAACACCTGCAGTTAGATTTATAGCTACACTATAATAAAGCACTTGAAATCTTTCATGAGTTGAGGGAATGAAAATCAGCCAGCACTAGCCTTGTTTAAATAATTACTGACTTGAGATGAAACTTTATTTTAATAAAAATAATCAAATATCTAATATCATGTCCCCTCACTTTGCTATTAATATGTTAGTGTCCACTGTCTATGTAATTCTTAGTAAATGCCTATGAAAACACCATTTTTGAGAAATGACTTCTGTGGGGATGCAGACATTTTATATATTTCTTTTTAATGGGGTTTTGCTTCCAAGCACATTTCTAAAACATTCACAAATCACAGAAATGAAGGTTAAGGCAGCTAAGGCCTTCAGGTAGATGGATCACCTAAGGGATGACAGGTATGCTAAAACATCTGTGCTAGTAGATTGAGGTAAATGAGTCATCCCCTCAATGAACAAACCGTGTCTCTGATGAGTTCTCTTTTATCCTGACAATAGATCACTGATGAGCAGTGCTATTATACACTGGCTTCAATTTGGGTCTTTATATGCATGAGCCTTGAATGAATCTAGGAAAACTGAAGACACAAAATCCAAGAGCTTCTAGGATTTCTGCCATTCCCAGGTCATACTTCAGATATTTGATGAAATTCTTATTCCGCTGAACAATTCAAGCTGACTACTCAGCAGCTGCAACTCAGAATGCTGTCTTCTTGATAAAACTTTGTAGTGGTATCTTTGGTGTGGTTTGGAGTTTTGGTTATAGTTTTTTAATTGCTTAGACAACAAATAACTGGACTTTAAGATTGAGGCTATTGTTTCCATGCCAGAGAACTGACCAGTGTGTGAAGTCAAGGACAGCACTGTCATGGTTTCCTTTGTTTAATAATTTGTGGAAGGTGTGTTATTTAAAACAACCTACAGTTACATTTGCTAACACTAAATAATGTGCCCTGTGGCCTCTCAGGCAGAAGTTTTTGCCAAAGAAAGGCTTATGTCTTACTCCTGCATCACCTCATGTTGCTGAAAGCTTGCCTGTGCAAAAACGCGAAGTGTGATTACGCACCCAGACACCTAATCAGGCACAGATTTAAATGCTTTCTTTCACAGAGATGCTTTTCCTAGTACTTTGCTAGGGCACTGCAGGGGATGGAGGCTGCTGGGGACTGGAATTAGAGCAGGAGGGGTGTGTGTGTGTGGGGGGTGTCACCTGGGGGTGACAGAGCAGGACCTGGCAGGCAGGACTGTCTCAGTCTACTGCTCCACCAGGGAGCAGGGTAGGTGGGGGGGCAGCAGGGAAAGCCCCAGCCCCAGGCAGGGACAAGGACAAACAGAGCCCAGGGTGAGATGTCAGCCTATGGGTGGGATCAAGATCAGGTATAGTGAGGGGACCCAGGGTCAGATACAGCCCTGGGATAGATGTGAAAAGTAGAGGGGGTGCATCTGTGGTCAGTAACCTGAAATAAAGGAATCACTAATAAAATAATGAAGTTATGGGTGGATGGAAAGAATGAAAAGGAAGGAAGGGAAGGAAGGAAGGAAGGAGGGAGGGAGGGAAGGAAGGAAGGAAGGAAGGAAGGGAGGGAGGGAGGGAGGCAGGGAAGGAAAGGAAGGAAGGAAGGAAGGAAGGAAGGGAGGGAGGGAGGGAGGAAGGAAGGAAGGAAGGAAGGAAGGAAGGAAGGAAGGAAGGAAGGAAGGAAGGAAGGAAGGAAGGAAGGAAGGAAGGAAGGAAGGAAGAGGGACCTATAAAACTGCACTGCAAACATGAAAACCCAAAAGCCAGTGTGAAACCCAAACCTCAGAAACTGCACATTCAATGTGAGCCTGAACTTGTTCTTTGACTGTGGGCATGGGTCTTATCAACAGTTCCGAAAGGTTGCACAGGAACCTAGGTCTGCTGCAATGAAGGAACGGAGAGGAGGCAGGCTGTGTTTTGAGGGTGTTTTCCTGAGACCTTGCTTTCCCAGGCATGGTTCCTTTGAGTCCAGTGGAAGACCTGGTTGTTGAAGGAAGAATGGGCTGTTGAGACAGTTTGAAGCAGGAAAAAGAAAGACTCTGGCTGCCCTCTGCAGATGTTGAACCTTCTTGCCCCACTCAGCCCCTGTGAGGGAGGTACCTGTGCCTGGGTATTGAGGCTCAGCTGGCTAAAGTGTCTGCTCAGAAGCAGGGGATCCTCGAGACACCTTTCAGCAATGCCTGCTTTAGGACTTTCAGAGGCAAAATGGAGTTCTGAGTGATTCCCAGGACACACCCTTTCCTATGACCAGGCCTGAAGGATCACTGTGGTCCATAGGTCACCTGCCAGGATGATCTTTGATCCAGACTGGTGCCCTCTCCTTCCTCTACCTCACGTATTACTGAATGAAATCATACCTCTCCATTCCCAGAGGTCCCTGCACTCTCTGCACACAGCTATGATCCCACAAGGACAACCTCACTAATATTTCTGCTTAAGTACTACCTGATTCTGTCCCCAAGCACTCCCAGAAAGCACTATCCTGGCATCAGTCCTCTCCTGGAGCCACTGGGAAAGCCTTGTCATGCTAAGAAGGGCTCCCAGGGCAGCAGCTCCCTGTGCAGCTCACAGAGCTGGGGCACCCTTGCACTGGGGCTGAAGGGGTTTCTGGGCCTCCCCTTGTAGAAGGAAATATTGGAGGCTGAAAGAAGATGGCAAGACTGGCCTGTACTCAAGTCTCCCAATTCCCTCTATTCCTGGATTGCACCTGAATGCCCAGGACTGGTGTGTGACAAAGCTGCTCTCCAGAGTTATTCGCAATTTGTCATCTCGAAAGAGACTGTTAACAGAGGTACAGAAGAACATTGCCAAAGGGGAGGCTGTTTTGAGGTCTGTCTATGACAGTGATTTGGACAGTGTTGTTTCTGACATGAACGGCAGACCACAGGACTCTTCATTCTCACTCTTCCCATTCCCTCCCCAAATAATCACCATGGGATCACTCCAATGATAAAGCTGATTGGCTGGGTGCAGTCCAAGGGCCATGACAGAAGTGTCTACCACTACCTGGAAGTACCTTTTCTTCCCCTTTGATATTGCAGGGAGCACAGGCTGGTGATTTCTAATTAACATGTGTTTTTGAGAGATGAAGTTACATTGGTGTCATTGGCAACAGGATGGCCTAAAATGGAAAGTATGAAAATGTCCAGTTCCTCTTACTGGCAGGTGGAGACTTCTCGGGGGTTGGCAAAGCCAGGCTCCATCCCCTGCATAGGGGTGCAGGCATGCATCTTCCTTGCAGGCTGTAATGGGGCCTGGAAGGATTTTGGCTGACGTTTCTGGACCTGCACTTCTGGTTTCTTTGGGGGGGAGATGGAAAGCCACTCATGCAGAAGCAGCTGTGGCTCAGTGCACACCTAGAGCCCAAGACTAAAGGAAGCCATAGATTGAGAGGGATGATTGGTCGAAATGAGTGAGGGCTTCAACTTGGCTCCACACCACACATGAACCCTCCCATCCCACAGCGTGCCATAGGCTTCCTCAGGGAATTAATGATTCCCTTGCAATACTGACTCTAATCAACTCTTGCCCCAACACTCCGTGGCCAAGTGCAAAGGTAGTGGTACAGCCCTGAAGTCTCTATGGAGAGTGAGAGTCCCATTTACGATTCTCTGCACAGGACCAAGAGCTCCCGCTTTTGTACCGTTCCCTTTTCTCCTACGTTTTCTCTGCCAAAAGGCCATGGTGATGAGGCCCACTGCTGGGCCACAAATAAACTTTTTCTATTTTGGTTTTTAAACTTGCAGTTGTAATGAGATCAGGAAAACTAATCTTTCTAAATACTGCTAAAAATGCTTTCTCCTCTATAGATATGCTACATATATGCTTATGTGTCTCTAGTTCATCTAATATCAGGTAAATGCCAGTGCAACTTTCCTGTAGAGCATCTTTAATGGGACGTGAAAATCAAAAGTGACACACCTGCTTTGGATTCTTCTCTAATGGGGTTTGAAGGTTTTAGTAGCAAATATTTCTGAGTTAATGTAACGTGTGTACTCATTATTTTACAAAAAGATTTAGAGTAGAAATTGTCTTACAGCCTACATGAGTATAGCAAATTGACACTCTCTAACCAAATTATCCAGAAAATAAATGGCAAAGTAGAAATGGAAAAAAAAATTAAAAACTTTCAGACAACCAATTCCGTCTTGGATAATTTAAAAAAACTCAAAACCTCAAGTCAGCATTTGGTTGATGATCCACAGCCATTCTCCTTCACAGGCAAATCTCTTGTAAATATATGATCAAATAACCTTTCAGTAATGCTTCAAACTGATATACCATGTCCCCCTAAAGAACTGGAAATATTTATAATTCTCACAAGTCACATCTCGGTTTCTTTTTATTAATTTATTTGCACCTAGACAAATTTAGACAAAAAGAGTCTGATTTCTCTAAAGTCATGTTGGCAGTCACATGTAGTACTGAGCTCCAAGAGAAAGCAAGGATATCTGCTTTTTCTTTTTGGTAAGTCTGCAAAGGAATCATCTTGTGACTGGTAAAACTGAGCTCCTCTCCTCTATCTTAGCATGTACTGATCTAGAGGCACATTTCCTTATTGCAGATAAAGCAGATTTTTAGCCTTGGGTGAGACGATGTTGGTCCAGAACTATCTGAATGTTTCAGTATTCTCATTTGTCTATCCCATTCCATACAAGGACAGATTAAAAAACCAAATGTATAAAGCTGATGAATGGGGAATAATAGAAATTTTTCTATTCTTCTTACTATTCATGGATACTATGAATAAAATGCATTTAATATTTGGAAATCTTGAGAGGTATAGGTGTGTCTTGGGTTTTGCTAGGATAGGGTTAATTTTCATAGCCAGGATAGCTAGACTAAACCAGCCAATGGGTTATTCAATACCATACTGATGTCATTCCCAGTACATATAAGGAGCAGCTGGCGGGGAAGGGGGCTGTAGTTTCAAAGAGCATCCTGGCAGTGCCGCTCTGCTTGGTGCCACAGGGCTCGTCCCTGGGGCTTGGCACGGTGGCAGTGAGCAGGGTGTTGTGTATCACCCACTTTATTATTGCTTCATCTCTCTTTGTGTTGTTTCAAGTAAACTCTCCTTATTTAAACCGACTTGGATTTACCTTTCATTCTCCTACACCCAGGGGTACAAGGAAGAGAGTGGCTATATGGAGTTTAGTTGCCAGATGGATTTAAACCAGACAGCGTGTATATTCAGGACTTCCTGTGTTAAAAGACAGGATAGTGCCTTTCTTTATTCAGAGCACTGTGAGGATTCATTTAAGAGGTATTGGAATTAAAATGGCTCAGTTACTTGACTAACAGGTGTTTGATGTCATCAGGCAGAAAAGAAAAATGCTGTCAGGTTTGTTCTCTTGATCAGGTGGCTGACTACACAGGGTCCCTGGAGAAACACTCCTGCTCTGTGATGGGGCATGGTGGCCAACTGGAGGATGCAGCAGGAAGGCACTGGGTTGCTCTGAGGCATGTCAAATTCAGCAGGGCCTTTTTAGACTAATCAGACTATTTCAGGTCTCGCCTACTAGTGATGGAAATCTCTAGCATCTTTTTTGGCAAGCAATAGGACAGGCGTATTTTGCTCTTAGGGACTCATAACTCCCCCTTCCTCTCTAATCAGGATTGCCTACCATGATTTTCCTGGTACTGCACTTCAGCAAAATCTGAGGCAACTCCTCATATGCCTGCAGGTGGGTCAGCTCTTCTTCTGTGACTTCTAGAAGAGCTCCAGATTTTCTGCAATCAACACCTCAAACATCAGTTTGACTTCCATGTCAAAGTCCAGCACTTGAGGGTGGGAGTCAGGGAAGCAGAGGTAAAGGAATCTTGTCGACAGTCTCTCTTAACAGTTTAGCAAGGAGAAAGTAGGATGAGAGAAGCACTTGTGCTGAAGGCAGTGCTGAGAAGTGGAACTGCCGATCCTCGTCAGCTGTAGCAGAAAGTATTAATGCAGCATGGGGCAGAAGGACAAGTGCGGTGAAGTGAGCTTTAGTCTGCCTGCTGGACTCATTCACATCACAGTCCCATGACAGCTGCACCAGGGGCTACTAGGTAGAGGCAGACAAGTGACCTGGGCTCTCTCCCTGCTCACATCTATGTTCTGACCTCTGCATTAATGTTTTGGGCACTCAGAAGTTGTCTTCATTTTCAAGTGTTCAACTCAGTAACAAATTTAAGAATACAGGCCTGCAGCCCTGCTTTGTGACGATCCTCAGTTCATCCTCCCTCCTCTGGAGCTGTTCACATATGTTGGTGATTCTTCAGCTGATGGACTGAAAAGTCAAGTAATCTCCTTCCCGAATATCTCAGTTCAGTTGTTAATCCGAATCTGTACCAGCACCTGCACGCATCCCACGCAGTGG
Source organism: Bucorvus abyssinicus (assembly GCA_009769605.1). Classification (NCBI taxonomy): domain Eukaryota; kingdom Metazoa; phylum Chordata; class Aves; order Bucerotiformes; family Bucorvidae; genus Bucorvus; species Bucorvus abyssinicus. The sequence goes on from CM020063.1 coordinate 49,171,734, forward strand.
TATGAAAACATATCAACAGACTTTTCCATTCCTGACCCTTGCAGTCATGTGTCTGTTTTCACATGAAACTCCTCCACAAGGCCTCAAGAGAGGAGACAGCATGGTAACTCTCAAGAGGAAGGCTCTGATGGGCCTGGAAGGGTGTAGCTGGTTGGTAAATTCTGTGTGCCTTGTCAGTCACCTTCATCAGCATTTAGAGTGGGAGATGACCTTGACTAAGCTCAGTGTATTTGGCCCAATGCAGGTGGAAAGATTACTGGAATTCATCCTGCTGGTTGAAGAGTTTTGGTAGATGTGGCAGAGCAGAGAAAGAAACTGCTTGAAGAGGAAGAGCTTTGCTCTAGGCTATTGTCAGCCTCTCTAGGGGAACACAACTGCAGTATGACACCAGTGCATCAATTCAGTGTCTGCTGCTTCTTTATAGAAGTGCATTTCCACTAAACTCACAAAAATTATGCTACTGCTAGAAAAAAAGATAAGTAAGTGTTTTTCTCAGTGACTTAACAGAAGTGCAGTTCAGAAATCCCCAAGGGAAGCTCAGCATGAGGTTAATTTTAAGATCTGGACCAACAGGTCAGCATTGCAGGATTCCACGTCATTGAGCAGATCAACAACATTAATAAATCCTGTAACATTTCACCGGAGGCTTTCCTAAGGCACATGGAATCTTGTGGTTTTGTTGTGTAGCTTCCAAGGTGTTCTAAGTCAGCTTTCAAGTTTCCTGCTTTTCAATTATGAAGTCATTTCAAGTATGAAGTCTTGTTTCTCATTTCCAGCCTGATCTACAGCAAAATGTCTACCTTCGCTAAGATACTGCAACCTCTCTCCTCTTTTTATGAGACTCATTTTGTGAAGCAATCTCAAATGCCTTAAAGAAGTATTCTGACCAGAGAAATGCTTCCTGTTACCTTCTCTCCAAATGAATGCACTCAGCAGCAAGAGCTAGCTAATAGAAATAATGGGCTTTTAAATGAGGCTGTCAACTTGCAGGGGAAGTACTCTACCCGTAACTCTACCAGTCACTCTGTAACAGTGGGGCTGCTTGCAAGCCTTACTCTTTCAGTCCTGGTTTTTTCTGCTTGCTGGGCTTCTCCAAAGGTAGCACCCCTTTCTCATAGAGGTTAGCTAACAGAATTTTTGAGAGAATGCTTCAGAGGAAGTCCATGTCAAGAGTTTCGTTTGAGGCTTTGAGTACTGATGCGAAGTCCAGCAGGAACACTGCTGGGACCCTGGCTCACAAGGAGGTAGGCTGGTATCAGTTAGCCGCTCTCGTAGGTACCCATTATCACTGACAGAGAAGGGACCTTCTGGGGTACATCTCAGATAAATCAGCATTAAGCTCCTAATGGGAGCGAGCTCTTCCCTGCCTTTTGCTCTCCCTGTCACTGTTCTCTCAGTGAACCTCCCCGAGGAAAATGCAGAGGAAGAAGATCAAATGAGCTTCTCACGGGCACACAGCAAATCAAGAGCAGTACAAGAGGAACAGAAAAGAAGACAGAAAACAAAAATGCCAATCTTTTCTACATCTGAAACAGGCAGTTCGTCTTCCTTGTGCTTTTAGCTTGGAGTCCTAGGTAGGCCAAATCCAGTTCCTGAACTCATCTTCAACGTCTCTGCCAGCGGATATATAGGTTGGCTTTGGAGGTCACAATCCTCTCCTTCGCTGAGGGCCATCTTCAGCTCCTGGCACGCTTTCTCACTGGCAGCTAGTTCAAAGATCCCCTCAGATGATGGTTTTGCACGCAACGTAGCCAGGGGATCCTGCCAGGTATGCAGGCAGTGGTGGAAGAACAGTTATATTGGTGAAGAAAGGCCTTATGCTAAGTGAACCTTGCCTCAAAGACGGAATAAAATTTGGATGGGGAGGAGGACTGTGCTTTCACTGGGTTGGTATCAAGGTCTTGCTCTAAGTAGATTATATTGTGAGACATCTGCTTTTGCTCTGTACTCCTTTCAGACTGGTGAACTCTGCTCACTTCCATGAAGTCTGTCCTTCTCCTTTCCAGGGAAGGACAGTCTGGCTCCCTGACAGACCATCCTCGACCTGAGGGCAGAAGAGAGAGGCAACACAGGGGCCAGTTTGACCCTGTGCCCCAGCAATTGCAGCTCAGATCCTGGCGGGGCTCTAGTCAGAGGAGCAATGGCCACAACCCTTGCAGCAGTGGGACAGCAGCTGCCCAGGGGCACCGGGAACATCCCCCGACAACTCTCAGGAGACTGAAGGTGGCAGCACTTGCTCGGCCACCTCTTGAGGTCTGGTGTCACCATGCCAACCCTGCGGGGCGGCACTCCTCGAGGATGGGGGCTTCCCTGACCAATAGTGCCAAGAGCCAGTGGGAGAGGGATAAGCTGGCTGGGCATCAGTGGGGGCTGGGAGGAGTGGGGCATTACTGGGGGGCTGTCTCCTCAGTCAGCCTGGGGCAGTGTGTGCCCAGGGGAGAGCCCGTGGAAGGCAGGACTGTGGCCATGCAGGGCAGAGATGGACAGCTGGCATTGCTGCAGCATCCAGGGCCCTGACAGCCAGCTCTGAAGTGGCTGGTGGGAAAGCATTGTATATTTCAAACAGGAGACAGAAAAGAGCCATCAAAATTCATGAGGGATGTTAATTTTAATATATAAGAGAGAGTGACAATATGCAACCAGTCGTGCTCTGCCTGAAGAATTGCTGTCCAGTTACATGCAGCGCTTGCAGTAATATCCATTTGCAGTGATATATCATTTTCTTTATTATTTAATCTCATAGCTTTTTATTAGCACATCAAATTTTATGATTATTTCAGGGCTTGTGGGGACATGACAAGAAATTGTATGTAACGTCCCTCCCTGTGTGGCACAAGAAGGCCTCAGTTCAGCAAGTTCACAAGTGAAATGTTCTCTTGTTTTACCTTGGATGAATGGTTTATGCCACATCTCACCTTTTTAGTTTGCTTATAAAAGGCTTTCAGCAAGGAAGACTTTTCCTTTTTTTCATGTCAAATTGGCAGTGGTCTATCTCCTTGAATGCAGAACAGGTTCCTCCTGACTTGCATTGATGAGAGACAGGGTAAATGGCCCATGAGGCAACTCCTCAAGATGTTTTTACCTGGGAGTCCTCTTGAAAGATGAGGAGATTGGAGCAGATCTTAGCTCCAAGCATTTCTACACATGAGTTTTGCTTCAAATCTTGGTTCTATGTCAAATGAGTGTGTAATACCAAATTTCAGTTGTGAGCGATGACCTCAATTAATCTCAGAGAACATGTCAACCATCACACTGAAAGCGGCTAAGATGTTGGATGGCATATCTTTAATTAGCCTCACTGAATGCAATGGTATTTTCCAAGTGTTTTAATGATATTAAGTAAGATTCCTCGTAAAATCAGAACAAAATAGATAATACTGGCCAAAGTAGGTGGTTTATGATGTGATTAAAGAAAAAGGCAAGAGCTGTGCTAAATGTCAATTAGCATGATGAAAAAGTGTACAAGAGCAAGTGTGAGGATATAAAAGACCATTAGTCAGTGAAATAAAAGTATCAGCAGAAATTAATATTATGAAAAAGTTTTAGTAAGTAGTAAAAAAAAAAAATGTAGTTTCGACAGCCAGATGGGCAGTATGTGACAACATTATAATCTGGACAAGGAAGCAACTGTAAAATGTAGGTGTGTTGAATGAATTTATTGAAAAAGAGCTCTGACGGCAAAGCCAAAAAATCCTGGGATCCATTTTCTTTCAGGTGGGAAAAAGTATTGAACTGTGAAAGCTGCAGATCTGTTAGAATAAAGGATGACAGCAGCTTGCTTCATTTGAACAGCCTAAACTGCGAACAAGAGTAGCCAAGAACACACGGATTGGTTCAACAAAGAGTTGGATTCTCTAAGAACTGAGAAAGTGCTTGTAGGAAGAAGTGTGGCTGAGCAATGTGATTCATCACTTTTAAGGCATCCTTTCATAGCCCCATAGGAAGAGAGGCTTGTAAGCCTTGCCTCAGTTTTAAGGTGAGCCTCTGACCCCTCTGTTTCCTTATACGCAGTTGGAAATGCTGATGCCAAGTCAGGATAAAGAGCTGTTACATCAGCGCCCTGTGGCTGTGCTGAGTGTTGAGCAAGTGGGATATCAGGACTCAAGGAGTTAATGAGAATACTGAGACTATTTAATTAAATGAGGGGAGAGTGGAAGGAAATACTGCTTCAGTGTTTAACCTGTTTTTATCCCTTAAAGTGCCTGACAGTTTACAAACAAAGCATCCTTATTTTCAGCTACCTTAAAGTCTGGAGTACCTAATCCATTGTGTCTCGTGTATCATGCTAATGAGTTATTGGACTTGAGTTTCCAGTACTTCAGCTTCAGAAAGTACTGAAGCAGCAAGTTTGAGAACAACTATCTCTCTGTAAGAAAAAGCAGTTAGCTTAAGCCATTTGGCAAATCCGTTTGGGTTCAGTGTCATAGTATCAGCAGAAAAAACCAATATGGATGCTACAAATACAGGTTTTGTACATCCAGAGTTGTTTTTACAGGAGCTAAAGCTCGTTTTGTAGACTGGAAAGTTGCTTGTGAGAGAACGGAACCTTGGGTTTAACAGACATTTAAGGTTTGTTTAGGAAGTAACTTTTTAAAACTGTATTTAGGTGACAGATAATATCTCAAAATTAATTCAATAATTTTGTAATATGGGGGGATGGCCACAGTAGTTTGTCGCTTTACCATAATTTCTTTAGGTGATTAATTCCTGCTATTCCACAGCATCATGAATGTTATATGGTCCATTAGTCAAAATAAGTCGTTCATGGGTAGTGTTTTGATTTTTAATTTTTTTTTTTAAATCTGTGAAACAGGTTTTCCAGTCAGCTTTCTAGGTGACAGAGGAAGGTAAAGGGATTGTGTTCTTCTTTCTGAGATAGTTAATGTGTGGTGTTTACTATAAGGCTAAATCATGTTATAGAGAGTAGTAGTTAAGACACAGCAATAAACTGACAATTCCTAATATGGTGTATTAAGAACACATTTTCAGTGCTGAGTGTTAGATAAAAGCATTGCAGCTGGTAATCCAAAAATGTTTTCTAATGTGACTGGAAATGTGTCTTTAAGGATGCTTTCTTAGAAACATGCATTAATTAAAACATGGGAATTTTAAAACAAAGTGGAGTGCTTTAACCCACTTTTTATGTTTCTAACTATAATAAAGTTGCATCAAGCTAATGCTTTTCATTTTGTTAATGAGCCAGAGATGCTTGAAAAATAGGGGTGATTGGGAAAGCTTATTTTGACAACTTCAGTGACAATGTCACACTGATGAAATATGGAAAGGCATCTACGAAATTGCTCTTTATACCTGCATTATTTTTCTGCTACACAGACATTGCATCTCATGTTTATACACCAGAATGAAATGGGTTTGTGATATGCCTCTGGATTTGGAATTAAAAATGAGGTGCCTGTATGAAGAGAATCCAAAATTGTTGACTCTTGAGAACTTGCTTAGGTAGTGATTTAGACTGGAATATCTAACGATTCTGCATGTTTTCCTTGTGCTTTCTCAGCACTACAAATTCCTCATTTCTCTTAGAATATTATCTTTTCAGCCTCGTGTTGTTGTGTAACTTCAGTGCTTTAAATTCCTGCTCCCTTGTGGCTCTTGTGGGGAACCTAATCTGCAATTCCAGTTCTCCACTTCTGCAGAGGAAAGTAGTAGGAAGATAACATATAGCCATTTAGTTTCATTCCACCTGGTGTGCAAGTAAGCTAGAGTGAACCGTAGCTGTCAACCTTGGCTTCAAGAATAAGTAAAACAAGGAACCTTGCTCATTCAAATAGCTGTACAGTGTGTTGTTCTCAAAATTATGTTCACCATTGGAAGCCTGTGGTCCTGAGGTGGATGGGAGGGGAGTTCTATCAGTATTGGGAAGGATAACAAACAAACAAACTAAATACAAAACTTAGCATCAGGTCCTTCCAGTTATCTCTGAGTACAGACTGAACCTTGACATTTTCTGTGTGAATCAGGAGTAAGTCTACTGTTTTCTGACATTCCACACTGTGATAGTGTCAGCAAACATACCTTTTCTTCTCACTTGGTTTAGTATGGTCTTTGACAAATTGTGAGTGAAGTTTTGATTTTGCTAAAGGATTGGGTTCTGCTCTCCCTGGGACAGCACTTCTGTTTGCTGTAACTTTTCGGATTGAACACTTCTAAATGGCTGTGGCCTATGAAGCATTCAGTATACTTCTTGCGTTTATGTTTTGGACTTTGTTCTGACAAGCAGTTTACAGAAGGGAAGCAATGTTCAATGTCAAGGCTGGAAAAAGGGTGCAGTTTTCAAGGGCTAAATCTGAAGGTCTTTCTGTTTCACACTGCCCCTGGACAGAAAAATTGTTCCTTGGTATTGCTGATTTTGCCTCCAATCTCTAATTTTGTTTCTCATATTCAGGTCTATTCCTATAGTCATTTACCTTTGAGTTGTTGCTTCCATTATATCACCAGTCATCAGGTCACTGCCTTCTGTGGCACCAGTAACACAACTGACTGAAATACTTTTGGAAGTGGAGTATGCTCAGGTTTGCTGCAAGTCAAACAAACCTGGACAATACTAATCCACAAAACACAGTCCTTCCAAAAATGCAGATGGGAAGAATTCAGGTAACTAGAAATACCTCCTTGGCTTTCTTGCTTTCTGTCTCTTCTTTCTCTCTAACCATTTCTCCAGTGTGTATTTTTTCATTCATGCTTTACGCAGGCTTTGCCAAGCTCATTCATTATAATGTGGAAGTGTAGATGCAGCGACAGGCAATAATGACAGCAAGTTCCTATCACAACGTGTTCTTGACAGAGCTGTATTTATATGAAGAATACTTCTGAATAGGTGAAATACTTCTAAATGGATTTGGAATATAATGGAAGACCAGGAGCAGGGCAGCACATTCCTGAATTTTTCAGAACAAATGGACTTCAGTGTGTATCGTGAATAGATAGTCTGATCACATTACATTAGCTCATAAACAGATAATTACCCTTATATTTTCTTAGGCTTAATAACTCTTGGATAGACCTTTGACAGAAGGTTAAGTCTGTTTGGTTGGAATCAATTTCTCAATTATTCAAATAGAAAAGAAGGAGCAGGTTAAATAAAGAGTGAGCATGAATCAGACCATGTAGAGGGGCAGTTGGTTTGCCTGAGTCCAGAGCAATTTATCTGAATGCCTGAATGTTTTTCAGGTTCACATTGGCTGGAATATAGCAAAAGAAACATTTTAGTTTCCTGCTACAGAGGAATTTTGAGTGTCCTAGAAAAAACAGCCTCTGTGCATCTTTGTGTTCCCACTTTTCTCTGCTATCTACTTTTTCTGTTTCTCAGCACTAAGCACAATGCTGATGAAGGTCAATCCCCTTCTCCATTTTGCAAAAGGAATATTTTGCTCCGTTGCATTGTATGAACAAACCCACTCAAGATGCTTTGTGATTGTGGACATATGGTTGAAAAGGACAGGAATTCTTCAGACTAGTAAGTCTGAAGGCCTGAGAAAGTTGTAGGGGAAAAATTCACTTAATATCTAGTTCTGTCCCTGACATGGTGGAACCTTGCAGGACAGTAAGGCTGTTCAAGTTAGGAGGAGCAGCTCAGAATCAAACCTTCACAAGGAGGATAGTCCTTTTTGGCACAAGTATGAAAATACCTGGAACTACTAAAATGTTCCCAGGCTCCTGTGTGAAAGTGTATCCCTTTTGTATTGGGTTTGCATGACAGGGTTTTGATAGCGGGGGTGGGGGGCTACCAGGGTGGATTCTGTGGGAAGCTGCTAGAAGCTTCCTCCATGACCAATAGAACCAATGTCAGCCAGCTTCAAGATGGACCCACCATGGGCCAAGGCTGAGACCATCAGCAATGGTGGTAGAGCCTCTATGATTAAATGTTTAAGAAGAGGGGAAAAAACCCCTACAGAACTGCAGCCAGAGAGAAGAGTGAGAATATGTGAAACAACTCTGCAGGCACCAAGGTCAGTGAGGAAGGAGAGGGAGAATGTGCTCCGGGTACTGGAGCAGAGATTCCCCTGCTGCCTATGGTGAAGACCATAGTGAGGTAGGCTGTCCCCTTGCAGCCCATGAGGTCCACAGTGAAGCAGATATCCACTTGCAGCCCATGGAGGATCCCATGCTGGAGTGAGTGGGTGAGCCCAAAGGAGTCTGTGACCCTATGAGAAGCCCACATTAGATCAGACTCCTGGCAGAACCTATGGACCTGTGGAGAGGAGGAGCTCATGCTGGAGTGGGTTTGCTGGCAGGACTTTTGACCCTGGAAGTGTCCCAGGATGGAGCAGTTCATGAAGAACTGTAGCCAGTGGGAAGGAATCATGTTGGAGAATTTCATGGACAACTGTCTCCTGTAGGAGACACCCCATGCTGGAGGAGGGAAAGAGTATGAGGAGTCCTTCACCTGAGGAGGAAGGAGCAACAAAGACTACTGTGATAAACTGACTGCAACCCCTTTTCCCATCCCCCTGTGCCACTGTCATGGAAGAGTTAGAGAGAACTGGGAGTAAAGTTAAATCTGGGAAGAAGGGAGGGGTGGGGGGAAATAGTTTTAAGATTTGGTTATATTTCTTGTTACCCTACTCTGACTTGCTTGGGAACAAATTAAATTAATTTCCCCAAGTCTAGTCTGTTTTGCCTTTGATGGTAATTGGAGAATGATCTCTCCCGGTTCTTAACCCACGAGTGGTTTGTTGTATGTTCTCTCCCTTGTCCAATTGTGGACAGGAATGATAGAGTGGCTTTGGTGGGCACCAGGCATCCAACCAGGGCCAACAAACCACACCTTCTCATTCTGTCATTGATGAAGGAAGATTAAATTTGTGATATCCAAATATTAGTTTATAAAAGAAAGGGGGTGGAGGGGGAGAAAGGAACTGTTGAAGTTGTACAATGGCTTGAGCCCTGACTGATTTCCTAGTTGTTTCATAAATTAAACAGTAATTTTTTCTTCTGCTGTAAGCATGATATAACTAATATATTTGTTTTAAACCCTGCAACTGATTTTGTTGTCAGCTCTGATGTGATCTGTGTATTACCTAGTGAAAATATACTTTTTTTTTTCCTTGCTCTTTCCAAGGCATCGATTTAATCCTGTAATAAATGCATAAACACACACATCTGGATTCTCTTAAGAGATGTGTCCAGAGCGATTACTTATGGTACTTGCACTGCTTCTTCAAGGTCTGATGTGGGATTTTCCTCCTCAGATCTATCTAGATGAGCTAACCCAGCACCCTCTCTGCTGTCTGGCCCAGTGGTGATTGGCAGCTGCAGAAGCCCAGGATGTATGCAGAGTGAACTTTCTTGGTCCTCGACCCTTTGTTTGACTTAAAGCAGCTGGAATGGCAGTAGGATCTGATAACGGAACAGTTGCTTTCTGGTTCTTTTCATACATGGTGATTGAAGCAGCACTTGAACACCACTCATCCATTGCTCTTTGCTGCACCGCTTTGTGCTCTAGTAAGGCAGTGCTTGTTAGAAAAAGCCCATGCGGAAGCAACTCTAAATTTTCGCTTACTGCCGGGAAGAAAAAGCTCTGTACTGTATGCCCACCTCTTAACCGTAACTAGCTAAGATCAACAGTAGCAGCAGCAAAAGGAAAAATCCAAAGCCTCATCTAATAGGGTTTAGCTCTGCTTTTGGAGGAGACATTTCCAGATGGCAGCTCAGCATTGCTCAGCATTGCTCCAGGGGAACAGTTATCTGAATTTCATGGAGAGTAGGTCTGGAAGGGAAATTCGTGAGTGAATGATTGCTTCCATTTCAGAATCTGACAGCCATCTTTTGAGTGACTTCTGTGGAGACTCAAATTCTCCTTAATTCTGCAGAATATTAGACAGCAGAACACTCTTCAATTTCCACTCTTTTCCAAAGCAGCTTTTACTATTGCTGTAACCCTTTCTGTTGTATTGCCACATCCCACACTGCACTTCCATTTTAGATACACTCATCCATTTTGTCAGGTCTCAGGATCATATGAGAACTGACACTTTTAACAACTCAGAGAAGAAGGAACCCTTCTCAATGTATGATGTTATTCTTCCAAAGTGATCTCTCTTTAAGGCATTGCCTTACTGTTAACTTTTCTGAGTTTTTCTGCTTATTATTTTTTTGGATTTTCTAGAATACAGCAGTGCTTACAATAAAGGTGATATATATTGCTGTGTGAATCTGGTCTTAATGCAATGAAGCAGTTACAAAAACATCTGGATATTCAGCAAGATACAGCTTTTTGGTATCAGGTATCTAACAGAAATGGAATACAAGAGAGATTTTCTGGGAGGAGAAAGAAAAGAAGGAAACAGAAACACCATCATCAAAAGCCAAAACCAGCAAAACTTCACATGAGTTCTTTGGAGTTTTTTGTCTCCCACCCAGCACAGTGTGCCCGTGCTTGAGATTCCCGGGTGCTGCCTGTCTGTTTCACATGCTTGTGAAGCTAACTTTTTCAGGTCCCTGCAACTATCGACACCATTTTTTGCAATGTAAGACCTAAGACCGAGTGGATTTCCCATGCACACTGTTTTTGATGGTGTGTGTGAGAGAGAGAGTTCTGGCTTTGGGGATGGGGGAAGACAACTGCGCTGAGAATGATTAAACTCTGTTCCTCCTCCTATTTCATGCTGATTCTTCATTCACCATGTTGTAGGACAGTGTCTTCCTGCTTAGTTTCCACAGCCCAACAAACTCAAAGGTTCTGCATCTTCTGCTGTTCTGTGGGCAGTTCCTGTCCTGTCAGAGAAAAAGGAGACAGCAAGAAAGGGAAGGTTGAAGTTAAAATTATAGAAAAGATTCCAGAGGAATGTGGAAATGTCCAGTAAAAAACAATAATAATAACAGTGTGAGGGGAAGGAGAATGTGGAAGGTCATAAACTCATGTTGATAACATATGAGTTTTTGTTTTGTTTTGCTTTCTTTTATACTGCTGTGCTGTTCAGGAACCCAGATCATTGGGAACCATTAGGCTGAGGTCTGTTTGGAGAAAGCAGTGAGAGAGCTCGCAGCCCCAAACTGCTGCTGAACTAGGAAATGCAGCATATATGTAAGTGCGTCCATCTGTTTGATGGCAGAGCTTAGGAAGTTTCAGAAGGAAGGTTAAATATTTTTGGGTTAGTGAGCCTATGTGTGTAGAAATATTTTCACTGAAAGGACTGAAGAATTTAAATATAATGAGGTGTCTACCTGTGGATACTTGTTAAGTGCGTTTTGAAACAAACTGTTAAAAAAAGAAACCAAGGGTGAGGAGGACCAGAACTAAACTCTTAATGCTTCTGACATGTACCTAAGAAAATGTCAAAGTCTAGAAACTGAATACTGAATCCAGTCCGTGATAGTTGTGCTATATTTCTTCCATTTTGCGGGCATGAGGTCTGGAGCTGTGAAATAGGCACCCACCAACTGATACAACATGCAGAATCTGGGTGCTGTGGAACTGGCCCCATGATCTGAATTAGAGTGCAAGGTCTTGCCAAGAAACTCTCAGGTTGGAGGAAAAACATCTGAAACCCCAACTCTACCTGGAATTTCAGTTCTTTCTCAGTCTGCAAATCTCAAATGAGCAACCTTCCTTGAGGACAGGTGATTCTGCAATCTTTGTGAAAAACTGCATTCTTTTGCAGAACAGCGGAAGACAGTAGTGCTGCTCTTCACAGCTGGTTCTATAATAGCTTAGGAGTTGGTCCACTCACTCATGAAGCGAAAAACTTGGGCTGAATGCCTCATCAGCTTAAGAGGCTATGCGGCTGTATCTGTCATATACAGGGAGAGTCCTTAACTACAAACTGCAGACTCATTTAAGGAGAGGCAATTTCCACTTACCTATTGTGAGAATGTAGCCCATGCAATAAAGAAATTCAACTTCAGAATGACAGCAAAAAGAGGAAGAAAATGACCTTCATTTTGACGTCTACCTGTTAGAGTATTTATCTAGCAAACAAGCACTTTTTATTCTGCTCCCACTTTCAGGGATAAATCTGTATTTTTACTTCATGCTATTACAGCTTCATTGTGGCTGTAATGGTGTATTTCATCTGTGCTTTCAGCTTTACACTGAATCCAGAATTGGGTCACATGATGAATAAATTATCATATGCTTCTCTCATACTTTTCCTGCTTCACCAGAGGTGGAAAAATCAGATGGCTTCTGCAGTTCTCTGAATTAACCTTTTATATACCACAACTCATTACCTTGAGCAAAACATTTTTTCCTGCTTTGGACACAGTTCTATGGTAAAACAAATGTAAACTGTTTTTCTTACTGCTTTTGGTAACTCTGCAATGTATTTTTAGCAGCCTTGGAGCTCATTAAATAAAACTCTTCATGCCCAAAGCCCGGGTGACAAACCTCTCAATAGACTATTTCTGTGCTAGAAAATGCTGGGTGTACAAGGATGATTAAAGCACATTATAACTGATGCACAATGAACTGTATAAAATATTGATTTCCTGACACAGACAACTCAGTTACGAGGTGTGAATAAGGAACAGGCAAATTAACCACAAAACCATTTCTATCCAGAATTTATGGCATACAACTGATTCTGGCGTCATAAGTCTTTTTCTTACAGGCTTTCAGAAATCACAGAATCACACAATCATCTGTTTGGAAGGGACCATGAAGATCATCAAGTCCAACCGTTCACCCAGCACTGCCAGGGTCCCTAAACCATGTCCCTCAGCACCACATCCACACATCTTTTAAACACTTCCAGGGATGGGGACTCCACCACCTCCTTGGGCAACTTGTTCTAGTGCTCCACAACCCTCTCTGTAAAGAAGTTTTTCCTGATATCTAACCTAGATCTCCCCTGGCGCAACTTAAGGCCATTTCCTGTCATCCTGTCACTTGTCACATGGGAGAAGAGACCAACCCCCAGCTCTCTACAACCTCCTTTCAGGTAGTTGTAGAGAGCAATAAGGTCTCCCCTGAGCCTCCTTTACTCCAGGCTAAATAACCCCAGTTCCCTCAGCCGCTCCTCATAGGACTTGCTCTCCAGACCTTTCACCAGCCTTGTTGCCCTTCTCTGAACCCGCTCCAGCACCTCAATGTCCTTCTTGAAGTGAGGGGCCCAAAACTGAACACAGTACTCAAGGTGTGGCCTCAGCAGTGCTGAGTACAGGGGGCAATCAATGCCCTGCTTCTGCTGGCCAGACTCTTGCTGATACAAGCCAGGATGCCAGTGGCCTTCTTGGCCACCTGGGCACGCTGCTGGCTCATACTCAGCTGGCTCTTGACCAACAACCCCCAGGTCCTTTTCCACTGGGCAGTTTCCAGCCACTCTTCCCCAAGCCTGTAATGTTGCAGGGGGTTGTTGTGACCCAAGTGCAGGACCTGGCACTTGGTCTTACTGAATTTCATACAATTGACCTCAGCCCATTGATCCATCCTGCGCAGATCCCTCTATAGAGCCTCCTGACCTTCAAGCAGGTCGACACTCAAGATGATCTGCAACATGACTTTCCCCACCCTGAGGTCAGACTGAGAGGCCTGTAATTTAGGAAAAATATAAGACCAAATGACACACAGAAACTCCCTGCCTAATTCATCATGGCAAAAAAACCAAAACCAGAACCAAAACAAAAAAAAAACCAAAATAACTTTTATTATGAGAAATACCTTTTACAGAATAATTTCAGATTATTAAATATTGCTTCTGCATGATACACATAAGTAGTTGTTTCCATCTTTGCAGTATTTATGAAGAAAGATGATCCATCATTTGTGTAGCCAAGATAAAATTTTCAAAGTGTACTTACAAACCTTGGATATACAAATCTCTGTATTTACTACTGAGCTATTAGTAAAATGCATATTTCTAGTTATGAATATACAAAATTTTAGAGGTTTGTAGGTCATTTTTAATAGATATAACTGGGAAGGCTTCCAAAAATATTTCTTCCTGAACAAAACACAAATAGCTGTTGTCAAAAAGGAAGTGAAGTGATTTGCATATGAGGATAATATTAAAGCTTTATACCTTATGATTAAAAATAAGAATAAATTGGTCCATGAATGCCAGAGCTTATGAAACCTGATCTCTTACTGGTCTTGATCTTTTATGTGTTAGGTGAGCTAGGTACACCTGTTCACCTCTTCTTCCTGCAAGACATTTCGTACTGAAGCACTCCTCTGCTTCTTCTCTGACCCCAAAATAACACTACTTTTTTTTTTTTCTTTTTTTTGTGCAGGGTCTACTATCTCTTATATCCCCCTAAATTTCTTCTTCCCTCTTTATTATTGGCTGCCTAAGAAAGCGATGAATGGCCTAGGGTAACCAAGTTGATTGTCTAACAAACAAGTTAAACACAAAGTACAGGTATTAAAATCATACTTCTTAATTGTACAAATTAAGGGCTTCTCTAAGACAGCTGAATATGTAGAAATCTCATACCTTTGAGGCTTCAGTCTCTATCAGGTTCTCTTGAAAGTGAACAGGAAATTCAAAAGGTTTTGAGGATAAGAAATACAGATACAATCTGCATGATGCCTATAAAAACAAAACTCATGGGAGGAAAGCTGAAAATCTTTATTGTAGTGTATGAAAACTCTGCAGAACAATAGTTTATGCTGTATATTTTATAGGTGTAGTCTAGAATAATTGATGGAGCTGTTGTTTTGTCTGTCTAAGTCTTTGTGATCCAGTCAAAATCTGAATTGAATCATCAGCATCTTATTGGAGCTTGCTGACTGGATTTTACATTTTATCATAATTGTCTTCCAAATAAAAATCTTGTAGTGTATTCTAGCTTCATAAAATGCCTGTGTATAAATCACAGATGTGTTATTTCAGGGGTGGCCTTTTGACTATTAATTTTAGTATTGCTTGGGTATTACTTCCATTCTGGATAGTCATCCGTACACTTCTATTTAAGTCTGGTGTCCTGAGTGCAAATCAGTATTCTCATAGTGATTCTTACAACAGTAAGATACAGGTAATGACCTTCAAATATTAATACAGCTGTGTATTAATATTTAAAATATTAATATCCTTTTGAAACTTCTGTTCTGTAAATCAACACAAAACCCAATGCAGAACTCAAGCAGGTATGAAGCTAAGACAAAACCCAAGGCCTGAAATGGCTACATTAAAGTCTGCCAATCATAACCACAGAATGCATTGCTCTATAAAAAAGATCATGCAGTCTCAGATTTCCTTTCTGACTCAGGAACCTGATCACTGTCTAATTCTAGTAAGGAATGTAGAGTTGCCTGTGCAGGAACACTTGCAATTGAGATAATGAGAAAATGTCTAGTTTTTTCTGTCTAGAAGGCTTTTGTTCAAAATAAATGACATTTTTTTTTCCTTCCGAAATTTGTATTTTGTTCAGCATCTAATTAAGTTACAGATAATTATAAAAATCAGTAATGTTGTGTTGAATTTGTCAAGTGCAAGTTTATAATAGTTTTGCATGTGGGCTCAATATTTTGTTTGCCATTTACATTGTTTTTATTACACAGATTTCATCACACCACTGAAGAATAAATAAAACACTCAGTAATGCCTTTAGAAATATTAAGGGTTTTTTTAAAATTTACCCTGTTTCTTTTGTCTGAAGTGAAAAGTAGAATATGAAACAAGGTTTTGTTTAAACAGCGTGAAGAAGCAGCAGAGGTCATGAACACAAATTAGTGACAATTAGAGAGTGTGTGTTTGTAGTTTCGGGTTACTGTAAAAATCACATTGCACAGTAAAATAATTTAATTTGAAATGTGTATCTTCTGTCGGACTAGACCTCAGGGATCTCTCAGTTTCTGCTGTAGAACAGGCTCTGAAGTTATTATTTATCTCCCCAAATGAACCTGGCTTTCCAGTACTATTTCAGATGGACTTTTCATTTACTATTTTTTCACAAACAAAATATTTTACTTAAGTAACAAAAGACCACTTGATTCATACAGAAATTATCCAAGCATTTACATTTATTTCAAATAGTTTGCCCTTCCACTTCTTTTTTTTTTTTTTCCTGGCCAGAATTATTCTAAGAAATTGATCTCCATATCAGAAAAGGAATCAGTTCCTCTGAAAGTCTGCCATTTGGCAAATGTGATGATCAGAGAAACAGAAAGTGACCTGTCTCTACACTGAATTCAATAAGACACGAATTAGGGCAAGAGCCCAAGAGGGTTTGTACGATGAAGTCTTCTTTCAACCTCATATTTTCAGCTGTATCTAATGGGCAGGGAATCAAATCAGGTGAGCCTGCGGAACTCATTAGCAGGCTTTGGTAAGATTTTGACTGAAGACCTATCCTGGTGATAATTAGTACTGGCAATCTATCTGAGAATTAACACGTTTGGTTTTCTATGACAGACAAATCACTTTAAGGCACACTTGGAGGATAACTGGTAAGACTTATGGAGTCTCATGAGCTCCCTAGCATTCATGTGTTTTTCATAGTATTTTCTGAAGAAACTGTTCTATTCCAGCTCTGCAAAACTGTGCTAGAAATGTTTCTACTTTTTCTAGCAGGCTTCAGATACCACAATTTTAATTCTTATAGCTCTGCAGCTCTGCTATTTTTCAGAATGCAGTAAGATCATGAAAAGAGATGAAAACATGTCAGACAAATTCATAGGAGTTGGTTCAAAACAATATCTTTGAAAAAATACTACTTTTATTTTTCTCAACATGTTGTGTGTGGTAGTATATTCATGTAATTTGCTTATGAAGAATTAGGGGAAAGCTTCCCAAGATTACAGACATTTTCAGTTCTCTGCAAAAAAAATACATCATTAAAGAAATTTATTTTCCTGTGTTTTAGAGCTGATGTGAGGATATGATAGAGTATCCTGTTATGTGGAGGAGAGAAGGACTCCATGAACTACTAGTGGACTGGCAAACGGAACACTGACTTTATTTGCATGGGAAACTGGTGCCTTGAATCTTCTAATTTTCTTGTCATACCTTTCCGCTCTGATGACACCCATTAGTATGCTCTCAGACCTCCTCTGATGTTGAGTATCTTCATGGTTCTCTAAGGCCAGCAGGAGCAGCAAGTGCTCCTTTGATAAACAAGCCAGCAGCAGACTGTAATGAGTAATAGTAGCTCAGAAGCTACCTGCAGCAATTATGAAATATTTTTTTGGCTGCCATGTGTCCTGACTCCAGGGTAGCCTAACTCTTCTGTGACTCTCCAGAGAAGTCTGCCCACTCAGCTTTATGGAAATAGCAGCAATGGATTTATCTCAAATTGTATTGCAGCTGGTCACTAGATTAAATGCCCCAAAGTTTTAACTCTCACTCTGCTCCTGGGATCTGATATGCAATGGTGAGTCCTGATGAAGAACTGTACCTTTCTTTGGATTTTTAAAGGATTTATCTGGAATATATGCTTGTATACAATGAAACTTTCTTTCTGCAGCAATTCACTTCTAGCAAAGCCTAGCATCTGACAACCGAGAGACAGAGCCCTTTCTTCTTTCCTACCAGTGGCTGTATGTCAAGATAATGATGCATGCAGTGTGCATAGTGAACAGAATAAGCGTTACTGGCAAGCAGTTACAAATGTATAATGTAATGGTTCTGCTATAAAATCTTTAATGCATTACCCTCACTGCACCTCTCTGCTCTTCTGGGTGTGCTTGAAAAATTTCAGCTTGTGGTACATTATGGATGCTGTGTAAATGCTTATCTGTCAAATTGCTGAGTAAGTACTGAAGATGGAGAGGTTGGGAAGAAGGCTCGTTATGTTTCCGAACAGTTTAGCCTTTACAATTTGTAATTAACCCCATGGTCAGTCATATTAGTGCTCATGATTCTGAGGCAATTCTCCCCATTTTGGAGATGTTTTTACTTTGTCTTACAGTTACATAAGGAAGTGTACTGGAACTGTCAGAGGGTGTCTTTGTGCCATAGAAGTGTATGGGTCATAGTGCAACCTGCTGTTAGCTCAAAAAACAAAAAGAGAGAAGAAAAAGCTATTGAGCTACTATGAAGCTAATTAATCTCAGAGAAGGGCAGGACTTGGAAGATAAAGTACAGCCCTTCTCTAATACCACACTGTGCTTCAGGGGAACTGGGCCAGCATTGCTGTCAGCACAGTGTTGCACCGCTCCACAGGAGCACACCAGACCTCTCCAGCCTGCCTTAAAGTACTCCATGCTATGCTCTGCTACACAGATAGACCTGGATGAAGTCACAGCTCATCCTGGAAAACCACCCTGAGCACCAGCGTAGGCAGGTTGCAGGCCAATTTTAGTAAAGTACTGGTTATTTCCTAAGAGATACTGCTGATGTCTTGTAGCACAAAATGATGCTGCATGATTTTTCCTTTAGCTTTATTCCTCACGGGTACCTACGCTGGAGGGAAAGGGATGCATTTACATAAGTTGAATATGTGGGGCTTCTAATGAGGATAAAATACTAAGAATTATCAGCACTCATTTTTCAAAGTATATGCTAAATGCCAGCGGGGATTAAATGAAAAATCCCTCCATTTTGTATTCTAGACATGTCGCTCTGCTTTCATTTCATTTTATAGGGGTGAAATCCTGCTGAAGACACTGAAGTTGTTAATGACTGAAAAAATATAAAAGAGAGGGCAGAAGCTGGTATTTCATGTTTCACAGAAACAGAAAGACACCTGCTATTTTTTGTGATATAAATAATATCAAGGGTTTCTATGTTTAGCACAAACATTGTACCAGGTTAGTGGAAGCCTATAGCACAGTGAGGTTTTTAGGCAGCAGTTGTGGGAAGCAACACAAGAATGCTTCAGGAGCTGTAGTTTCCAACTTCTGTCTTGTCTGTTGAGACTCTGTCTTATTAAATACTTCCAACTATAATGGAGAGTATGAAAGGGTTAATGTCAACACCTGGTTTTGGGAAAACAAACACAGAATGTGACAGATTTGTCCCTTTAGCACAGCACGCTGTGAGGTTAGTTAGAAAAGGGGAGCTCTGCTTCTCTTCTAACTTTTTTAGGATGTTTTCTGTCAGACTGTACTGTCTTTCTGTTCACCTTGTGTCGCCGGTCGGCTGAGGCAAGCCGATGCACGGGGACGAGTCCTTCCCTATCCCCGAACCCCTCTCCTCCGGGAGAGAAAAGGGTTCAAAAGCAGAGATACGGAAAGGAAAAATAAAAGATTTTGTGAGACCTCTGAACGTTTGGAAAACTGAAACAAAACTTTATTAAAACTAGAACAATATATATAACATGCAGGGAAAAACCAATGCAAAATCTGAGAGTCTGTGCAGGATGGAAAGGTGAGGGTTTTAAACACAAGAACAGAGACAAAGGGGGACGGTGCCACGTGCAGTCCAGAGAAATGGCACCGGCCACGTGTGCGCTTCCATGGAGCGAACAAAAGAAACCGCGGCTATTATGAACGCCGGGCTGAAATATGTGGAAAAGCACTGTCCCTACCGAATTCGTTGAAGCAGAGAAGAAATCAAAGCAGCAGACAAAGAGGGTAAAGCCTTACGGCAGCAGAAAAGCCTCCAGGCGAGCCGTCTGTCCCAGGCGGCGTGGCGGGGGCTGCCCCGGCGCACGGTCCACTCCGGCAGCCTGTAAGGTCCCCGGAGCGAAGCCGCAGGATTTGGAGAAAAAGCCTCTTCCCCGGAGCGAAGCTGAGGTCCTGCAGTGCTCTGCGGAGCCGAGAGTGTCCGGAGAGCCGAGGAAGGCAGCGAACGAGCTGCGAACAACCCGAGAAAAGCCCCCGAAGCCGTCCGGGAAGCAGCCCAGCAAGTCCCGACTAGCCCGGAAGTCCCGAGTAGCCGAATGCCCCCGAAGTCCCGAGTAGCCCCCGGCCGCCCGAGCCCGCAGCTTCTTAAAGGGGCAGTACGCTCCCGAGAAAACTTTCTCATCCGATGAGATGCTGCCAATCGTAACATGGAAGGGAATAATTCAATTGATAAGCCTTCAAGCAGGTTTTTTTCTTCAACCTGCCACACCTTGTTTGGTTTCATTCTTGTTAAAATTGTAATGTTTGTGGAATATTGTGAGACTAATTGGTCTGATTTTACCGTCTGTTTAACAATTTATTAATTTATTAATTTATTAATTTATTAATTAATTTTGTTACTTATGAGTATTACTTTTTAAGAGTAAGGAGCTTTGGAATACTCAGCTTTTTGAAGAATAATGTGACTTGTGAGAAAATGTTTGCGTTTTTGGTTTGGGTTTTGGATTTTTTTTTTTAATTTTTCCTTTTTTTCTCAGTGTCAAGAGGCATCCATGATAACATTTCTGAAGGTTTGTAAGGGGTAGGGAATATGCCCCAGGGAAGCACCTGTCTTGAATATCCATTCCTAAGAAATCCAGCTATCTCAGAGCACCTTTCTGGAGGGAGCTCAGTGAAGAAAATGCTTGAAGAGCAGGCTTCCAGGCACCATGAGACCCACTGATTCAGTGCAATTCTGCACAGCTAGGAAGAAATCTCTTGTCTCACAAGGGATCTGATACAGTTTCCTACCTTGAGGACTTGGAGTTTCTGTCTGCTTCTCAGATCCAACGTTGTCTTTGCTCTCTCGATCCGACTTTGTTCTGTCATATGAGAAACCATTAATGGTATTCATATATCTTCACCTGAGCTGGAACAATTGGAAGTAAACTAGTACTCATTCTGTTTTGCAAAGTCTTTATTTTAATTCTGAATTTAAAAGAAAAGGTTTGGAAGATCAGTCTTTTGATAAATTTTGGGATAGAGGTCCCATTCATAACCTATGTCCCACCCTGCAATGGTCAATAACCTGTTGATCATAGTGGTCTCTCTAGTGTGATGCAGTGATCCAGGTTTCTGGTGACATGTCAGTCTGTCACAGCCAGTACTAAATTGTTGTCTGTCTGCAGGGTTTTTGTCTCTCTCTCTCTCTCTCTCCTGTCTGGCTGTCTGATATCAGGATGTTTTAGGAAGTTGTTCTTTCTTCATTTAGAGAGAGAAGACCTGATTTAAAAAAGGAATAAACATATTTTTTGGCTGTTCAGAATAAAGAATTTCTTGCAAAGCTGACTAAACTATACTTGATTTTCTCACCAGGCCCTTCTTTACTTTTCAGTCTTCTCCTTCCTCAGATACCTTAGAAGGTACACTTCAGTGGAAACACATTTGCAAATAAACAGTAAACTCCACCTTATAGTGCAGGATTTTCAAAGACACATACTTGTGCGAGGCCAGTATTCGTGGGTCTCAATTTCTCTCTAAAGGTGGATCTTGGTTTCAGCATTTGTTCTGCAGGATTCTAGAAGGCTGGGTAGTTTGTCTACTGCTTCTGGTGTACGGCAGAAAATCTTGTCTCCTCTGCCCTTGGATAATCACAGCTGGTAGACGGTCACCACCTGGCAGGTTCAGAGCAGCTCAGTGAGGCTTGTCCTTGAAGATCAGGGTCTTAAACAACTTCAGTTCTGCACCAAGCAAAGGAACAACTTGTCATGCAAATGGAAGACAATTCTTGTCCATACCACTTTTCATTTCCAGTTGCTGACACTTCATTTTCACTTTTCCCTTTGACCCACAAATGTTAGTCACCTAGTTATTGAAGTGTAAGCATGAGGGAGAAACTTACTTAAACAATTGTCATTATTCACACTCAAACCTTGTAATAAGAGCAATTACTTTTGTCCATTACTGAATCCAAATCTGGAATATAGGTACTTTTATGTAAGGAAAAATATATTTCCTATAAAAAGTGAGGAGTTTTCCCAAGTAGAGACAGAAGTGCAGCAAGGACTGGGGCTGTGGGGGGATCTGTTGCTCCCCAGCTGGAGTCTAGGGCATAAGCCTGTGGACTGTAGTAAGATTAGGATGTCCTTTTGTATGTAAGTTTCTTCCAGTGTTCTGTTATCAGTACAGCTACTCTCGTTCCACTTCCTTTTCTACCACCTTACAGGACATCTAAGTTCCTATAAGGCAAATGATTACACATTGGTATAAATTTATTTATTCCAGTAGAGCTGAACCAATTTGTACTCTCTGAAGGGATGGCCTTTTATACATGGATACATCACATCTTGCACAGTTTTATCACTGACATTTTGCTTCCTGTAACAAATGAACATCTTGGAGTTGACCTTTTTCATGAAGCAAACTTCCAAGTATCACCATCTGGATATCTCACTCTTTCTAAAAGAAAATATAGGCAAATGAAACAAAAAAGTATGCGATTAAATGTTGAAAAAAAGAAAGAATGAAAGAAAATGTTATATGACAAAATTCTATTTATATTTAAACAAAAGTTTATAAGCATCTTTTATGGATCTCTAGGTATCTTCACCTAGAGCACCTTCTCCCTTACTTATGGTTCCTTGGAAAAATATAGTACATTTTCTATATCTCTGCACCAGGACTACAGATGTACTCTATGTTTCTAGGTCTAAATCTCTTCAGTTTTACATTGTGTGAAAAATCTGTACAATTTATGCTTTATTTCTAACTCTGTATATAACTTTTCACAATGCTATGTATACGGTAAGCAAGACAAGTTACTCAGAACTCTCTCTGAACTAATTTTTCTTAAGGACAAACCGTAAACTTGATGTGATAATACCAGTTTTCTAATTCAGTGTATTACGTATATGCTGAGTTTAAGAACACTTGAGTCTTTGAAAGCAGTTATCCATTTCTTTGTGTTTTCAGTTAGAACCTCATTAGAGGAGCTCAGGTGAGCTTCAAGGGGTTCTTGTTTTTTTCCTTTTTTCCTAAATTATCATCAACAAAATCTGGTTAATTTCAGTGGGACTGAACAGAGGCTGAGTGTAAAAGAGGTGTGTGTCTTCTTATGTTTTCACAGATCATGGCTTTGTGCATTTATACAATGAAGGTTGTGAACTTCCAGTATGCAAATGGATGGAACAGACTGTTATCTCAGATGCTCTAGAAATACAGGTGTGGGTCAGCTCATTTTTTTTCCAGCAGTTTTCACTGTTGTCTTACCTTTCTCACATTCTTATTTGTTGCTTGCAAAAAATCCCTTTCCAAGGATTATGCTTTGATGTGGAAGTGAATGATACAGAGACCACGAAATTAATTTCTCTAGGTGTTAGGTACTGTTCACCCAAAGAAGGTATACTTGCAAATATTTTCAAACAAGATCAACATCATTATAATCCATGGGAACAGAACTTCATTCAAAGAAAGAAATGTACAGATTAACCTGCTAGTAAGCAACATTTATGCTCCTAGTCCCTGCTCCCATGTAAGTTAGTTTGTCCTCAAAGCTTATGTCAGTAAGATCATTTACTTCACTGTGTTGTTGGGAACAGAACAAAATGGATGTGTCTTTTTGCAACTCAGTAACAGTTGTCACTTGATTCAGCAATGAGAATTGGCTCTGGATCAATTAATTCCCAGTTATGACACTTTGAATACAAAGCTGTATTTTCAGCTGTCATTCAAACATATGACTTTACCATCTTCAATGCAGAACTAAGCTAATTTCTTTTCATGTTAAAAAAGAAAAGGTAAAAAACCTTGAACAAGTCAGATGGTGCCCTTCCTACGCACTCCTGTCAAAACATGAGTATTAACTTACCAGTATCTTCTGTGCTACAAAGGTGAACTCATTGTTACTGCCTCTCTCTGACTGGCGTGGATGAGAGATGTGATAAAAGTGCAAATGATTAAAACATAATCCATCTGATTTGCTGAGACATCTGGGCAGCTTTGGCAAAGGTGATATGATCTGTATTTGAGTATGTACATAAAAAATTGCTGATATGTTTGTGGGAGAACAAGAAATGTTTTATTTCACCAAACAGCTTTATTTTATTAATTGAGGTGGAAAATTAATGTACTGTAGAATCTTACAATATAGAAATTTAACTTTCAGGACAGGGCTGGGAGAAAACGACTCCATGTATTAGTACCCAGTGTCGCCAGTTGGCTGAGGCAAGCCAATCACGGGGACGTGCCCTTTCCTATCCCTGAACCCCTCTCCTCCAGGAGAAAAAGGGTTAAAAAACGGAGATAGAAAAAAGGGAGAAAGAATTTGTGAGACCTCTGAACGTTTGGAAAACTGAAACAAAGTTTAATAACACCAGAACAAAATATATAATATGCAGGGAAAACCCAATGCAAAATTGGAGGGTTTGTACGGGATGGAAAAGTGAGGGTTAAACGCGAGAGAGAGAGAAAGGGGGACGGCACCGCGCAGAGTCCAAAATGGTGCCACCATGTGTGTGCCCTCGTGGAGTGAACAAAGGATCCGCAGCTGTTACGAACGCCGGGCTCCAACGTGCAAACCCCGAGCTATGCTGTTCCTACCAGTCTGGTCGTGCGAATTAAAGGAAGCAAAGCAGCAAAAGGCAGCGATGCTGGCGGCAGGAAGGCGGCCCCAGGCATGGTGTCTCCAGTCCCAGGCGGCGCGGCGGGGGCTTCTCCGGCACACAGCTCCGCTCCACTCTGGCAGTGCGGGGGAGCCGTAGCCGCAAGCAGGCAGGCGGGCAGGGTCCGAGCCGAGGAGAGACAGCCTGTAAGGTCCCCAGAGCCAAGCCGCGACTCTGGAAAGCCGTTTCCCGGAGCGAAGCTGAAGGTCCGCAGCGCCCCTCGCAGTGCAAATCCGGAAGTGCCCCGGAGAGCGAAAAAACGCCGAAAGCCCCAAAAGAGCAAAGAGCCCACGGCTCTTAAAGTGACAGATGCGCGTGAGAAACTTTTACAACCAATGAGAGCGCTAAACCTAACATGGAAGGGAATAGTCCAATTGGTCAGTTTAAAACAAAACCTTTCAAGCAGTTTTTTTCTCAAACTGCCACACCCAGTTAAAGCAAGCAGTCCAAACCCAAAACATTGGTGATTGAATGGGGTTATGCATCATCAAGACAGACTTCATTTAACAATTCCGTTGCTTATGAAAATTATGAAAACACCTGTAGAAAGAAAGACACCTATTACTTGCTCTCCTGTTGTCTGTTTAATAATCTTTACTATAAGACTCGAGCATCTCCCCATTATATTTGGAAGTTGTAATGTCGCAAAAAACACCAAAAACCCCAACAATGCCCGCCCAACCCTCCCCCCCCAAAAAAAAAACCCCAAAAACCCAAAAGGAAACAAAAAACCCCCAACCAAACCATAAAAACCAGAAACCCAAAAAAACCCCCCCATACCTCTTCAAGCTTTGGTAACTTCCTCCAACTCTGAATAATGTGTATATTTTTGCACTTTAATTTTGTGGATGATACATAATGTTAGGGTAAATGGTCACTTGCCAACATGTCTGTACAAATAAATAAGCATGTAGCCCTCTTCTTCGCTTTACTAGATACAAGCTTTATAAGATATTGTGCTGTACAGAGCAAACTCAGTATAATAACTACTTCTTCAGTTGGTCAGAAGGAAGGGTACTGGTAGAGAATTGAGAGAAGCTCGCTCCATGTCCCCAGGCGTGACTGGTCCTGTCATTGAGCCTGCACCAAAGAGAAAGTTATTGGACCTTTTGTCTAAATCTACACAGTTTGTATGTTCTATGACCATGATGACAAAACGAAGTCTGTATGCAGCTTACCTCCTGTCCTGCCTGTGAGGCTGTATTTCATGCTGCTGCAGTTCGCCCGTGTGCCCAGGGAAAGGCATGCAAGCCAGCGCAGGGGGCACTGCGCCAGTCCTGGGTATAAATCAGGGATCATGCAACAGGATGCAGCTATGGGTGAGGGACAGTCATGAAAAATATTAGAGACCCTCAACTCACACTTGGTCCAGGGAGGTTTCAGGGCTGTTGACTGTCTCTGTTTCGATGCCTGTCTGGTTTTGCAGAGTATCACAAAGGTGCTAAAGACAAAGGTGTACTCCATGGGTGTCTAAGCTTGGATTAGGCTCGCCTGTCATTTCTCGGTTTTGCCTCTGATGGTGTCCTTTGGAGGCAGCCAGAAGAATGCAAAGGTGGGATATGTTGCCCGCAAAGTAATTTGATGTTTCTGAAATGTGGTGATTGCACTGGTGCAGAAAGTGTTGTATGTGCTAAGGTGATGCACTCTCTGTATTCTTATAAGAGTATTGTGATCATATTCGTTCTTCAGAATGCAACCTCATTCTTAATCCAGCTTCATTACTTAATTACTTGATCACCCACTTGCTGATGTTTAGTTCTTCTGCTCTGTCAGGCCTTTACTAAAAATTTTAAAACATGCATGCTGATTGGCTTAATGGGTATTCTTATCCAAAAAAGACATTAAATTCTGAGGAAATTTCATGGCTAATACTTCTTGCATAAAGGCAACAGTATGCTCTGCTGAACTGACCGTATTAATTTCTGATTCTACATGAATGCCAGCTTAGCTCTGCCAATCTCCTCAGAAGTTTAATCACTAGGAGAACACCACCACCTCCTCTGGTCACTCAGAGGTTTGTAAACACTTCCTTAACGTTTGCAGGACCTTTTGGTATAAAAAATTGCTGTGGCCGTAAGTAGCGGAATCAGATTCTGTTGTGTAAGACCTTTTTCTAATAATAAAATATAATGGCTCACTTTCTGAGTTTATATAACCCTGGCATAAAGATGATGCAGAACACAAGTTTCTTCCTAAGCAAACAGACAGTGAATTGTTGTTTCAGAACTAATGAAAGGAAATTCATCTAAACCTAATAGAAATATAGCCATTGTGAATGCAGTCTTTTAGGTAGTTATAGCACTACAGATCTCTAACTGTTGGGAAATTTTACAGTTTTCTATACTTTTACAGGAAATAGATATTATTTGTGGGCTAAACATCTGGCTTATTGAAGTAAAATATGTAGCTTAACGTTTCCTTTTAAAAGCAGCTTTTGAATTTTAATCTCCAAAAACTTGGAGCATAGAAAGAAGTCCTGTATAGTCAATCTGTTATTTCCCTACTCTTTTACATATCAGTGAAAAATGCTGACCGTGGGGATCTTCAACACATTTGAGTGCTTGCTGCTAAGCCTCTTATTAGGGGCTGGATATAATGGAGATAGTTTCAAGGAGGACAAAGAAGCATCATACTTCTTTTTGACAGTAACCTGGCAATTGTTCAACTACAAATAGTTTTAAATTGTCAAATCTGCTCTTTAAAATAAAAGTCAACTTCAATGAAAAAAAAAAAGGAATGCCAAAAGCCAGTGAAAATTAAGTAGGGGTTTTGTTTTTTTGGTGTGAGTGGCTACTGTTATTCCCAGGTTTCAGATTCCCTTCTTGCATTTCTGCAGATAACTCCAAAACAAAATGTAAAGCAAGAAATTAAACAACAAAAAAAGTTTCAAAAATCCAGCCCTTATTATGTCTCTTGAGTTAACTGGTATCATATCAACATGGACAGTTCTACTTCTTCTTGAGATTTATGTATTAATTTCATTCAATTGTTCACACTAGAATAAAGTAGGTAAGGGAACCATGCCCAGTCTGTAGAAGGGAAATGAAAGGGGAGGGAAAGGGAAGATGAAGTGGAAGGGGATGTGGCAAGAGGAAAAATGGACTGACTCAAATGCCAGCTCCATGAAAGCCCTCCTTCCGCTGTAACTCCCATGAAGTTAGCTTTGCAATCTGCCACAAATGGATCCATTAATATCTCTCCTTGGAAGTGAGAAACATTCAAAGAAGAAGACCCCCCTGGTGAAATATTTGCTTCTGGTATTTTCCTTTTCTCTTAATTCAAGAAACATCAAATATAAATGCCATCACATTTGGCAACCATGCATTTGGATGTCAAACTTCTGTCAGGTAAGACAAAGACATTTAGAGTGATATAGATCAGGCCAAAACCAGGAGGTTAATTTCCATCTCTCAGTGATAGACAGCCTTGCTCTGGATTAACTTTCTTGTCTGACTTTGTGCCCTTGCTGTTAGGTAGTAGACTGGGATCCTGCCACTTGGGACAAGGGCTTGTTTCCTTGAGTGTCTGAGCACGTCACAGATATTTTCACGGTGTGCTGGTTTTGAGTCAAGGTCTTGTGAAATTAATATAACTTTACTTTTATCTTTTTTGTGTGTCTCACAACATCTTTTCTAGTGATGATCTCAAGTGGTTTCTGTCTTGTTCCCTAGAGAAGCACAAAAAAGTGGCGTTGTGGTTTTTTTGGAGTTTTTTGTTTTGCTTTGGTTTTCTTTTTTGTGGTGAACTGTTCATTTTGCTGAGACTGGTGTTGCACTGCTGAAAAGCGCTTTTGGTGCCTCTATCTTTGTGATGCTGTGGGACTCTGCAACTTCAGAGCCTACCTTTTTACTTCACAGTCTTTCATCAACACACCCAGAAGATTCCTGACAGTGCTTTTAACCTGGTGTTCCAGCTGCTCCCTTCCCTTGGTATTGCTCCTCTGAGCCTTTGCTGGCTCTTCTCTCTTGTGATTAGTGATTGCCACTATGATGTTTAAATCATCCTGCCCTTTCCCTGCCTTTTTTCTTTCTAGCTTCTAGTTTATAACTCTTCACTAAAATCTCTTTACCCTTAGTCTATAATTTTGTATTAGAAAATAAAGAGCCTAGGAGTTTGGAAGTGTGTAATATTCATTTAACTTTTTGGTAAATATTATCTAATACCTACCTAAAAGTTAGACAATATTTAATAGTAGCAATATCAGCACTAATGGTCTCATAAGCAGAAACTACCAGTTAAGGTGTTGTATTAATCATCTCAGTGAAAACTCTAATTGTATGAGGAATGAATGAATAACCTCTTACTTTCATCATCTTCCTCATCCTTACCACATCCTGTACTGGAGAGAAGGATGCTCGTCATGGGATCCCGCTGCTCACCACTAGCTAACTGGTCACTGGGTGGATGTCTTTCTTTTTCCTCACCTTCTTTTTTGTGCTCAGGGTTTGCCCTTCTAGTTTGCTTTTAGTTTTGTTTTGTTTTTTTTCACCCCTGAGGTAACTTTTCAAGTTGGTGTACCCTGCTAATCTAACATTTCAGCTTTCCCTGTGCAACAGGTGATAAGCCCGTGGATATCATGAGTTTATTTGCACAAGTTAATGCTCATTTAGTCAGAGATTGATGTTCTTTTGAAATCATCATAATGAATTACAGAAAGAGGTATTTCTAATGTTTTCTACTTCAAATATCATAAAAACAATGATTTGTTAATAGTAAATTAACTCTTGTTAGTCTCTTCTTGGCTGTAGAACCTCTGCTGACAAACTTTGGTGTCTTTGGTTAGGCTTCTGCTGTGAGTTACAAGCAACGGAACAGAGCATCCTGCATTTTTCTTTCATGCTTCAAATGAAAAAAATCCTTATTTCTCGCTTATAAGCTTGGAGTTTTTACATATCATTTGTTTCCTTTATTTGGCAAGGAAGATTCACAACAGCAAACTTTTTGTAAAATGGGTTTTACATACAAGCCATTCTGGACTGATACACACCTGAAAAAGCAGTGCACGGAAGAGCTGTAGAAGATACACTTAGTTTCATTTTTCATTTTGGCCTTGAAAGAGGCAGCAGTGATATTAGGCGAGCCCTCTGGCAGAAAGGCACTGTCAATTTTCACAGTAGCATTTGAACACGTGGTTACCCCCATCAGCCATCTGGGAGGGTGGCAGCAGGGTGGCGGTTTCTATTTCACATTTGCTGTGGGTGACTGTTAAGTTGGCTTCTGTTATCTTAGTTTTGGTTTTTGTTTTGCTACAAAGAATACAAATACTGTCAATAAGAGATTGTATTTGTTGATTGAAGGAGAAGCTAGTGCTGGTTGTAATATTTTTTGTTACCTTAAATTAGCTGTTTAAATTAAATAATTGTCCATTAAAAGAATCCAGCTATATAAGGACAGAGAATGAGTCTTTCCTCTGTTACAGTAATGGCTATTACTGTTACAAATTTATAGGTCTGGAATACAATAGAGCCACAGTGGATTGCTTAAAAATATCATCCAAAGAACTGTTAAAACATTAAATTATGAATATTTTATACAGGTCATTAACCTTGATAATTTACCTTAAAATAACTTTGAAATGGCTTGGTTTTGATTAGTTTCTAATGGAGCTTGAACCATCCAGATGTTAATCTTCCTTATGTGGCTGCCAGGCTGTTGATGTACTATCAGGTTGATAATTATTCGTCTTTCATCAACCTTATACACTCTAACATAGGAACAGCTTTATATGTTTAGTAATAGAATCAAGGAACAGTAAAACTATATGGGAACTCTGGAAGCATGTCTGTTTGTTACAACAGCTTGAGACATGCCTGAAGAAAAGACTAATTGTAACAGTACTACTTTTGTCCTAGGGATCTTTGTACGGCTTTTAAAAATATCCAGCATGGGCAAGTCTGTAATGTCCCCAAGAAACATACCTTTGAACCTGCCTGAGAGTAGGGAAGTTTTCTAGATGTCTAACATTTCTGCTGCAGTATTAAATTGTTTTCATTTAAATGAATGAGGAAAACAGATTGTTCCCTTCCTTTTCAATTTTTGCATAGATTTGAGTGCATTTGAATACAGCAATTAAAGTGCCCGTCCTCTGCTCTTCACATTGAAATTGTTTCTCTCATAAGATAGCCTTTCTCACAGGGTCTAGAAGCCAGACAGGTCCCACAATATGGTCATTTATGTTTTGGCATTTGAGGAACAGCGTTAGAGGGAATAGCTTTAGCAGACACTGGGAGAAAGGAAAATATGTTGGATGGGGAATTTGCAGTGCTGTGTAGAAACCTCCTGTCTCCTAGATACGCAGAAGATGCTGTGGGTTGGTTTGATTTCTGTATTGTTTGTTTCCCTTATAGTAGGAATATGTGGGTTAAAAGATAGATAGGTTATCAACTGTTGTTTCCTAGTAGAGAGAACAGGGAAAATTCGGAGCTATGAAGGAACCTTTAAACACATGGAGAGATTTAGGGAACTGGGTAGCAAGGATATGACTTCAGTTTAAGGGATAGGAAGGTCCCGAATCAGAAGAATAAAGAGAAAGCTGAAGAAAGGCAGAATTGAGATGCTGCCAAAATGAGGGCTGACTGATGAAGCAGCATCAGTCAGCATGGATTATCTTGCGTATGAGCCCCACAGTCAAGCTGTGGGGAATGTTTTGTGACACCTTCTGTCTCTGGCTGTGTTTCTTCTTTCAGGACTGAAGTGTTTACAGTATCCAATTAGGCATTCAATAGAAAAGTAAGCAATATTTTTGTGTAGAATGGAGAATAGTAATTATGGAACAGCATAAGGAATAGAAAAAGGGTGTTGGATATGAAGTGTTTGGTTAGCAAGAACCTCACACACCTCTTGAAGAAATGGCAAATTACTGTAACTAATATCAGACAAATCTCTTCAGAAAGAGATAGGCATTTTGTTTTACTCCAGAAGATACTATACCCCTGACTGATTATTATACAGCATGTCATGTCATCTCAAAGAACGAGGATAAATCCATTTTTCTACCAAGATTTCACTCTTACAGCAGAAAAGAAGAGAGAAAAAGTAAATTTTCTAAGTATTTCCATCTTTTAGATGAATTGATTTGTTCAAGGTTGTACAGATAGGCTGTACTGGAACTGAAATTTCATTTCAGGGATTTTGGATTCCGAAATTATACCTAACTTCTAGCCTTCAAGAAGATTTTGATCTGCAGCATTATCTCACTCTTGAAAGGTTATAAAAAGATTCATGTTATCAGATAAGATCCCAAAAGCAAGCTCTGTAGGCTGCATTTCACCGTAGTGATTTCCCTTAACTTGGTTAGGAACCTATTTTTAATGATGTCTTATATTTTCCTCCTGCTTATTTGCAGGAGCCTCTTTCACTCCCAGCAATGTCTTTACAGGGCTCCACATTATGCTACCCTTCCTTCCACCATTTTGACTCCATGCTCAGTGAAGCACAGTGTACCTAGCTGACACTAGATGGTATTGGAGTTCTTCTATTCTCACGAGTGCTTTGAAACATACTGCTATCATCACATTTAATGTGTGTATATCCAATTTAAGAATCTCAATATGGCCTAGACTTATTTATCATCTTTCTTTGAAGAAGACACTCAGTCTAACATAGCTTGCAAACTGTTTCACCGCTCTGCAGCCTTGAACTCTCAACAAACAGATTTATGACCCCGACAGTCATGTCAGCCATATGAGCATTGTTAGGATAACAATGAAGATTACAGTGAGAGAACGAAACAGTTGAAGATAGCTGTACTTTTAAGTTAATGAAGATGGAGATCTTCTGAAGCATTATAGAATTATGCAAAAGTTGTTGCTGCTTGATAGGCATATTCTCTCTGTGTTGTCTACAGACAGCTTCGGAAATATTTCCCCTTACTGTTGTTTGAGGCATAAAATACAGGACCAGGCAGGAAAAGGATAGGCTAAACATTCAGAGAGCTGCTTGGGTTTGTTCTTGGTTTTACTTTCCCAAGTGCATGGTAAAGTGAGATTTTTGCAAGTCTCTTCAATGTTTGGTTTCAGTGAAGAAGCAGGTGATCACGACATACTAATAATTGAACAGTGTGGACTATTTCAGTAGGCTATCACAGCACAACTTCAACATGACTGATATTCTCATTGTGCTTGAGAGTGGTAGGTGGGTGACAACCTGAAACAATTCCTCTTTGTGCTGCTAATACGATGTTTTCTAATTGATATATCACTTCTTTCTCCTAAAAAAAAAAAAATCCAACAAATAAATACAATATTAATAAAACCCTGTTCAGAAGTAACTGTTATTTCAGAGAACTCTTATTTCCTCCATATATTTGCAACAAAATAGCATATTCCATCTTTATGACTCTTCCTTCTTCAAACATCCAAAATCTCTGAAAACCAGAAAAAAAAAAAACCAACAGTTTAAGAGGGTTTTTTTTAAGTTATGGTTCAGTTTCATGTATATATAAAAGCGTGAGAGAGAGTAAAAAGAAACGTTTTTTTAAATATTTCTGAACAATGTTTCTAAAGCCTGAGACATTTCCCTCTACCATCTCAGTGATTAGATTTTCATTGTTTAAACTTTCTTTTATTGATTTGTAGCACATTGATTTACAGTACAGTGTGGTGATGAAACTAGGGAACTAACGCTGAACTGACCAGCTTTCGGTATAGAAGCACAGTGAAAGAATATCTGAAATCTGTTACACATGCATTGCACATCATTTTGTCAATGAACTTATGAAAGTATTTCCCAGACATAAATTGTCATGCCTGTCACGGACAATTTTCATGGACAAAGATCTGCCATGCTTGTGGAGGTACTTACAGAATATTTTCTTTTTTTCCTTTTTAAATTTTTCCAATCTAAAGTGAGTGACAGTTCAGGTAAATCTATTTCCTCCTTTGGCTTTTAGAAAAAAATTCTAAATCCCATCATGAATGAAGGAGACACTCTGGTCTCCTGATAATGTTCTTGGGAATAATCCTTCTCCTAAAAAATGTTTGATAACCAAGACACTTGCCTAAGTTTTGTCATAAAACATCAGCCAGTAGAGTGATGATGGACACATGAGGGTATGCGTACAGCTGAAGCAAAAGCACATATCGTCTCCACAACCCCCATAGCTATTTGTATATCTACTCTTTTCACTGGTTTTAAGGCTTCACACTGCCCCCACCCCCCACCTTTTTTTTTCTCTCAACTTACCCTGACCTTGCTGCTTTTCAGTATGCATCCTCTTTCACTGAATTTTTCACTCTCTCTGGCTTCTCTGTGCAGTCCCTGTTGTCACTTGGAAAATCGGTAATTTCTCTCTGTAAGACTCTTGTATGTGACTATTTCTTCCATCCTGGTTCTGGTAACATCAATTATTCTGTAAGGAAAATCAGATTGGTTTACTTCTCTGCATTTGGCCTGGAAGTTTCTTGAAATAAGAGTTTTCCTTTCTTGTCTTTCCATAAAAATTGCTGCATCTTCTTTCAGTATGAGAAATATAGCATAATGATCATGATCTAGAATTCTGCTGCAGTGCCAGTGTAGGGCCCTCTGCCAGGACGTTTTGTGGATTCCCTAGTCACTTTTAAAATGGGCCACAAAGAAGTGGCTTGATAAATCTGGAGAAAAGAGGATTTTTAGGGGTGGGAGAAGTGTTGGCATGCAGGCATCTCCTTATGTTTACATTACCTACTTTCACACGGTACAAGATAGTACAAGATAAATTCATTTAAAAGTAGGTAAACAGTGTGGGGGCATTGGAGGTAGATGGGTGTAAATTAGCAGATTAAATAACAGATTTAATAAGTTCTGTAATATATATTAAGGATTATATGAATTCTCCTCAAGCTTCTTGTAAATTACGCTTCTTTTAGTTTGAAGACCTATTAAGATGACCTAAATATTTTCCAGCCATGTGAGTTTCTGTTTCATCCATGGAATTTTTAAGAGCTCATTATTCTGGTGTTAAGAAAGCTTTTGCTCAGCAAAATTATCTAGTCCATGACTTCTTTTTCCCCTGATACTTTTCTTTTAGAATAAAATTTTTGAATAAAGAGGGGAACCTCAACAACTCATAAGTTTGCACATTCTTCTCTGCAAAGAAGAAAATATCAACAATGCAGTCAATAAC
Organism: Bucorvus abyssinicus; assembly: GCA_009769605.1. Lineage (NCBI taxonomy): Eukaryota > Metazoa > Chordata > Aves > Bucerotiformes > Bucorvidae > Bucorvus > Bucorvus abyssinicus. The sequence goes on from CM020063.1 coordinate 49,206,103, forward strand.
TTTTAGTGAAATTAAAAGTTCTTCTCTTCTCAAATCGTGTTTTTTAATGTATATAAAATACAGAAGTAAAGGATGAATGAATGCTTCTTGTTTGCAGATTGATATGCTAGTTTCATTTTTTTCCCATTCAGATGTAAGTCATAAAACCTGTTCTAGTGCTAGTACAAGTACTGTTCATAGTCTAAATTTGTTGCAAAGGATCTTCTTCATTCCAAGAGGGTGAAGAAAGAAACTGGAAATACACGTTGCAAAGAGAAGCAAAGAAGGCTTAAACTAGGAGGTGGGTTTAAGACATTTTACTGAGCAGAGGTCTGCAAATGTCTTTACTGAAGTGAAGAGGGCTTCTGATACTAATTTGTGTGATTTCCACAGTCCCTCACTATCTAGTTACTTTTCTGTCTTACATATTTATGATGCTAGAAGGCAATTGTGACCAAGCGATTTAAAAATTACAAAGTCTGCCCAGCAGTGACATACCACCTTGAAGATTAATTTATTATACCCTTTCACCTTTAATTTGTTAAGTACAAAAGGCTTTATTTTACATAAAAAATATGATTTATTATTTATCTCTGTAAGAGTCATCTCTAATGCTATAATCAAGTAAAGCATTTAGAAAGGACAATTCTCAATATACAGAGAAAATAGAAATATTCCTGCTGGCAAACCTCAGATCCAGAGTATATTCACAGCTGCAGAACTGCCTTCAGAATTGCCCTCAGCACCAGTTATTTTTCAGTCTGAATGAGGGAGGCGGAATTTGGATCCCCACGCTTTGATACTTAAACATTAGTGGGTTTTCACCTCTGATAATACATGAATATTTTGCTCCTTTTGGCTGGGATGGAGTTAATTTTCTTCACAGTAGCTGGTATAGGGCTGTGTTTTGAAGTGGTGCTGAAAACAATGTTGATAATACAGGGATGTTTTAGTTACTGCTGAGCAGAGCTTACACAGCATCAAGGTCTTTTCTGCTTCTTGTCCCATCCCACCAGCAAGTAGGCTGGGGGTGGGCAAGGAATTGGGAGTGGACACAGCTGGGACAGCTGACCCCAACTGACCAGAGGGATATTCCATACCATATGACATCGTGGTCAGCAATAAAAGGTGGGGGAAGAGGGAGGAAGTGGGGGGGGGGAGGGGGGCGGGGACGGACGGACGGACGGACGGACGGACGGACGGACGGACAGGACGACATTTAGAGTTACAGTGGTTGTCTTCCCAAGTGCCCATTAGGCATGATGGAGTGTCCTGCTTTCCTGGAGATGGCTGAACACCTGCCTGCCAATGGGAAATGGTGAATGCATTCCTTGTTTTGCTTTGCTTGAGTGTGTGGCTTTTGCTTTACCTATTAAACTGTCTTTATCTCAACCCACGAGTTTTCTCACTTTTACATTCTGATTGTCTCTCCCCTATCCTGCTGGGAGGGAGTGAGGGAGCAGCTTTGGGATTCGTCACTGCCAGCTGGGATTAAACCACGACGAATACCCATTTTGAATGAAGAGCTGTCTTTCTGAGTGTATTACTGGCTGCCTATATAACTTAACAAAATTTTTCTTGTGGTTTTCTCTTTGTGGACTACATACTGGTTTTTTCCTTTCTCATGGTCATGTCATTCTAACACATACTGATGTATATCTCTCTGGGTTAACATTTTCTCTCGTAAAAGACATGCTATGTCTTCCTGTACATTTAAAATCCTGTTATGTTTCAGTAGTACTAAGCAAAAGTACGCTAAATCAAAGCCGCTGTGTATCCTGTAAGGTTTCTGACTGCTACTGCTGGAATATGAAATAATAAGGCATTTTCCCTTTAAATTATTTTTTCCCGGAAAGAATCAGTGTCAGAAATGGAGAATTTGGAACTTTAAATAGACATTAGAGGAGAGGATTTATTTATATGTCTTTTCTCTAGTGGCTCAGTCCTTACAAAAGTTGAAATATTTATTTCATGGAAATTTCTTAAGCATTTAATTCCTATCCTGTATCTGTACTTCATCCTGACTGAAGCGCTTTGTATGAGTGAGAAATGTGTGTGCTTTGAATGTTGTTATTACAATCTAAGACTGTAGAACAGCAAGTTTGGTTTGGGAACAATACATTTCTTTAACCTTTTTTTTTTTTTTCCCTTTCTTCCTTTTGTTTTGTAAACATGAGTAAAATTTTGCAGCTTTAGACCTTTTTCATGTTCGTGCATTTTAACATCAGATTCCATCAAATGCAGTACGAATATACTCTTTTTCTGTTTGGTCCCACAAGTGCACATGCTCTGAAGAATGTCTGTACAGCCCAAACACAAGAAACATTGCCTGAGCCAACACTTTCCAGTGTGCATTTCCCAGAGCTTGAAAAATCCATCATGGGATTTTTATTTGATATTAACTTGTCTTGATAGAAATGTACAATTTATATGTATCTGCAGGTGTCTGTGGAACTTCTAAGAAATACAAAAAAATTTATATTTTTCTGTATCTAAAATAAAGTCTGCAAACTTTGTCATCCTCACTTCTTAGCAATTCAGTTTTAGGTGGAATCTTTATTCAATGCAAATTGCATGTTTGCAGTAAGAAAAGCATGATGTTGACATCTGTAGATAATTTTCTGTTATTGATTATAGTGCTGTGAAAAGGGTTTGGGGAACCTCTCTGTTCGTCTCCTTTTCTATTCAGAAATCCAAGTGCTGTTTTTCCCAGTCTACATACTCAACATGCAGAAGCACAGTTCATGATCAGGCTCCTAATTACTGGTTCTGTCTCATCTCTTTTATTAACTGGAGCATCCAGGACATGCCACTTCTGTTTAGTCCAGGTATTATCAAAATTTACAACCCATCTGTCCTGGCTACAGCTAACAAGTAGCAGACTCTTGCTGGAGAAATCAGAAGTTCAGCTCCAGACATTCCTATTTGTCCCCTCTCCCATTTACCCACCAGCTGTTCATGCTCAGATTTAACTACTTTTTTTCATAGCTGACATTGCACCCCTTGCTTTTTTGTTTAGACCATTTAGCGATGTTTTGTAATGACATAGTCACTTGATTAGCAGGCTACAGATATCACGCAGACATGGGCATACTGTGTTAAGATTGGATCCACCGCTTGGGTTTTGTTGGCTTGGTTTATATAACGGGGTCAGTGAAGTTATTATGATGCTAGTCCAGCAACATGTCAAACCTTTTCTGAGTGCAGCAGTTGGTCCTGCAGCCAGCCTTCTCCCAACTCATTCACAGCAACTAGATGAGGCTGTGGTATACGGTATACCACAGGTAACCTTGCAGAAATCCACATAGTATAAAAGGCATATCCTCTCATGCAGCAGCCCTTGCAGACGTGAGGGCACTGTTAGATATACAATGGGTTCATTACAAGACAAACTTGACTCTTCATTTGTTGACTCTTGTACAGATCTCTTCTTATGTGTACTGGTGATGTGGCGAGGAGGGCAGCAGGTGGATTGAAGGCATTATGATTAAGCCCTAATCTCATAGGCAGCTTTGTTTAAGTTGGTCTGGAAATCTTCTCTCCCAGCATTGTGCCTCATCCTTTGTAAATACATGAAGTGATTTTCACAAATATATACACACATGCACACTCATAAAGTACTGAGATCAGTGTCTGCAGGGCTAGAATGGGAGACACAGTTTTCTGTGTTACCTACTGAAGACAAGAGTAACGGAAGATTGTTATTCATTGCTGTCTTTGTTCCCCAAGCTGGAACATTTCCCTTTGTAGGAGCTCCTGCTATACTCAATGTCAGTCTTTTTCCATTACTGCTTCGATTTGCTTTCCTCTCTATAGCAAACATAAAAACTTTAGCTTACCCAAATCTTATTATCTTGATCTCTTTCTTTTCCTTCAAAAGGAATGTGCTAATGTATTACTTAGGATAGCCCATAAGGTAAACTTTCAAAAACACTAGAACACAGCTGTTAAGCTTAGTTATTGGACAGTTATGAGTATCCTCTGATACTTATCTCTGCCCTTTTTCTTCTATGTTACTCCAGTCAGGGTTCAATTAATATATCTTAGTATTCACTCAAACCTTAATATTCGCATGCTTAGCCAATAGTTAAGCTCAATCTTTAACTGCTTAGGTACAGATAGCACTGACTTGTTTTTCCCTATATTACAGACAATCTACCTTCTTGATACTCCTGTATTGTACATCTGTTAAAAACAACATGACTGAAACCAACAATTTTATCATTAGGTCTGGCAGCTTCTTGTCATTCAAGGTGGTGCTCTTCAATGGAAGCACCCTGTAAAACAAGGTAAAAACACCATCTGAAGAAGTTAGGTAGTTATAGTCTGGCTTTAACTGTGACTGCTGATGCCATTTCTTAAGTTCAGACTGTTTCTCCACATTGATTTTTCTTTATGACTAGCTAATACTACAAAAAAGCTTTTCTTATCCGAACTACACTGTAATTTTGTCCTTCCTTTGGTGCTACAACAAAAAAAACCTGTCATCTGTGTTCCAAGATAGATGTAATACATTCATACTGGTGCATAAATAGAAAACTATACTAAATTATCTTTTATCTCATTGAAAATAATTTATCTCCAAACACTGCCATTAATTTCTGTGCAGCCTCACAAAGACGATGTTATATAAACACAGTGTGTATTCAGACACATATGTTAGAGGTAACTGCATCTTAATGCATTGCTACATACAGCGCACAATCTTCATTAGGAAAACCAGAGTCACGTTTAGCACAGAAGCCAACTCAAGTCAGCTGTCTGCCCAGCTTGTTTTCCTGTAAGGATTGATTTTCTTATTTTCTTATGGTCATGGTAATGTTAGTAAGCTCATATGAAAACATTAAGTAATTTTGAAAAAAGAGCACTTGATTTCTAAGCAAAACCAGAGTAATGCTCAGAAAGGGGGCATAATTTTTCCTATGAAGAAGTAAGAAAGAAAATGAAAATATCTGCCCGAAATACATCATCCATATCTTAACATGTACTCAGACTGGAGTACATTTGTAGAATATGTAACGAGAATATTTTATTAGAGAGTTTACATATATATTCTCTGTTGTTAATTGAATGGTGAATTGAATGTCCTATTGTTAAAATGATGTTACAGCTATCAGAATGTATAAAGACACCATTAAGATAACAAAAAACCCTAGCATAATGGACCCTTCCTGGACACAGCCTTTTAGAATCATAATAATAACGAGTGATAGGCATGAAAGCAAGCAAGCAAGCAAGTTTAGCACTTCTCATGGTTTGCTTTTATAAAAATGAACATCAATTAAAGGAAGCTTTCCTTTTTAAAATTTTAAGGAAAATGCAACAAGATATCCCTGAAAATTACCCCTTGAGAGGGCTTATTTTTAAATGTCTGAACATTCATGTAGATGAGAATATCATTAATTACAGAATCATAAAAAACCAATGTTGAATGTATATTAGAAGGCAGTAATCCCACGGCCACCCCCAAAGTCAGGATCATTTATGTTTGTATTATTCCTGACAGAGCTCCAGAAAACTTCTCTTAATAAATGTCTTATTCTATCCTTAGACATGAAGCCTTTGATATATTTTTCTCTCATATATCTAGACAATTTTGTTCACCAGTCAAAACAAGTAAATTTTGGTCTAATCTACATACCTCTGAAGACCCATGTTTTCTTGTCTTTCCTCTGAAAATGTCATAGGAGATTGTGTCAAGGCCACCCGTCAGTCCTGTGAGAAGTGAGACACCTGCCTTCTCAAGCACAAAAAAGTTAAACACTGTTAGTTCTTTCCAGACTCTGTAATGATTTCTTTTACCTTGTTAACTTTTAGGTAAGTATGAATGATTTGCTTGATTAACATTTCTGGACTTTCTAGCAATCAAAGATAAGCAGCCTGGCCTATAGCTCCCTGGTTCACTTGTTTAACTTGTTTCCCTTCCTCTCCCAGCATGAACGTCATTAGTCCCACCTGATTAAGAGCTTTTTTTTCCAAGTACTTTCTAATTAACTTTTGGCTTTTTCACATTATTGTGGCTGTATAGTCCTTTTGCCATAGCTATCAGTTTTGCTGGCCACCAATCATTTTGCAGCAGTACTTTTTAGAGAACGCATGAGGTGAGGGAAAGCATTGACTTTTGGTTTTGATAGTCTCTGTTAAAAGCTTTCTGTGTAGACCACTTGCCGTGGGTTCTTCCTATAACAAGGAACATACAGAACAATTTCTCACTCTTTTGATGTATTTTGTTATTTCCATGAGCACTTAGTTATTTTCTAAGCTCTTCACATTGCTTTTATCAAGATTGTTGTACAAAACCTTTAGCATGTAAGACAAATGTTGAAGGAAAGAGGGAAAGGAGTAAGCTCCTCTCCAGCAGGAATAACACAATAATTCTGTGCATACTCTCTAAAGTGTGTGATATTACTGATCAGAACTGGGCATGGAGTGAAGCTGGTGATAACTGGAACTGAGGTTTTGATATCTGTATACTATCTCTCACTAATCCACGCCCAAACACAGTGTATAAAAAATAGCTTAACTTGCACATTTTCTTCTAGTTTAATCATTTAAGTTTGCTTTGTGCAAAACGTGGGCAACTCAATCTTACTGCATGTTTTGACTAATCATATGGTATCTTTACGGTATGGTATGGTATGCTATCCCTATCCATATAGAAGTACTGTTCTTTGCATCAGCGTAGGTTTGTAATATACATGGCATATCTGCCATCATAATATTTTTTTTTTTCCCCTCTATTATCTGTATGTCCTGTGATTCTCTTTTAAAGCTCTGGAGGATTCAACTTAACTGGGAATGCTTTTAGACTCAGCATGATTTATAGTGTTCTCTGGAAGATGTATAATCTACCTGACATTATCAAGGTCTGAAGAGAAATGGATAGCAGTATATTTCTTGCAAGAAATTTATTATCGTAGCAGTTGTCTTGCACTACCTTTCTAAAATACGCTCTTTTTTTTTTTATATCTTGTGAATTTTCCATGGAAGTCAGGGAACATCCACTGAATGCCCAGATTTATTAGTATGGTTTCAAAATGTTTATCCATATGCATTGCTTTCCTCTTCAATGATGAGAAAACAAAACAAACTTGTTGACTGTGCCACAGAATTGGGTGTTCTTAAATTTGACTTAAGAAATAGCTGGGCAATTGATGCAGAATCAATTTGATATTGAGGTGTATTTGCTTATGGTGCAATAGCAATCTATGGGAACTGTGAATGAGTCTTGTCCTCAGCCTCAGGTTATAGAGATGTGGTTTCTGCTCAAATGACAGCCTTAATGATGCATGGTAAGAGAGACCATGAGGAGAGAAAATAAATTATGTATCATGATGTCCAGATAAGGAATGAAGAGGAATAAGAAGCAGATAAATGACAACACTAAGATGGTTGTATTGGATGAAGTCTTTTAGCATCAAAGTAAAATTACATTGGTAATGTCCCAGTTTATCATGACAAGGAAAAAGAGTTCAAGGGATTAAAACAACCTCTAACTATTCAGGAAATTTTGGGAAGGGTCTTAAGACTTTTTTTTTTTTTAACAACAATAAATATGCAATAGTATATCAAACATAAAGCTGACCTTTTTTTAAAAAAAAAAAAATACAGAGACAACATTTTCCCATGAGAGGATCCGCTGTACCAATTTAAGTGGTGAGGTATCACTTTCTACTTATAAAACTTTTCTGTAATTTTTGTACATGTAAAAACATGTTATCATTCAACAACTAAAAAGAAAAAAAAAAAGCTGTTGCTCTCTCACTGAAAAAGCTTTACAGTTCCTGTGATTTTCATCACAATTTCTAAAACATACCGGTTTTGCCACTTTGAGATTAGGTGAATTATCCTGGGTAAAGCCCAGAGCTGAACCTGCACTGAAGACACATACTTTGCCACTTTGAAGCCTGCTGAGATACCCTCAAAGCAGATAACAGACATGGAAATAAATCAGCTACATATATTCAGCTGGAGGGAATAGTTTCAAGGGGGAGAGAAGCTACTGAGGTCTGACTTGAATTCTTTATGAAAGTAATGATCTTAGGTTTATGAAGGTCAAAACTAGTGTTTTGCAAAAGTATTGAGTTCTGATTTGTGAAGTGTTCACCGTAAAAACACAGATTTATAATCATTTAGGTATATTGATTTTTTTTTTCCTTAACTCTCCTAGCCTTGGGCAGGTTTAGACCATGAAGGAACAGAATGCCGTTTTTACTGGATCTATTGATGGAAAAAGTTTGCATGCATATTTACTGAGGTGAGTAGCTTGGTACGGCATGTTTAAAGAGGTGATTTTATGTAATAAGCATTGTAGATAAAGTTCTAATTCATAATTTAATATAGGGAAGGACATAAGGCAATGAGATTTTGTAGTTCTTAGCTGGTTTAAGGTCAAGCTGGTGTTGCAAATTGTGGGATAACTCCAAATTTGAGGAAGAAATACTGCCCTTAGATTGTGTATCTGTTTCTTTTTAAAAAACTTTTTTTTTTCATTTGTTCTGTTTTCATTCACAACTAACATCATTCAGTTTTCTCTGCTGTTCCAACCTATGATGAAGGAAGCTGAATAAGCAATGTAAGGACTGGGCTGTCACAACTACAGAACCTAGGGGGATGAAAACTGTTGGAGTCCCATATCATACATCTGCTCAACATGACTACATCTTTTAGTCTCATGGCGGGAAACGCCAACATAATATAGCGTGGGGAAAGTGGGGGAAAACAGAAAAATCAACTTGAAAAGCCTTCAGACTGCCGGGATGTTATTAGCAAAACAAATTAAATGCAGTGACTCATTCTGGGAGACTAATACTTGTGTTGCAAATATTGATAAGCTTAGGTCTGTTTCCCATACAATGTTGTTGTGAGTCCAGCATGTAACCATCCATGTGGAATATTTCCAATGCTCTCGTATAAATAATTTTTCTGTAAAAAGTAACAGCTATGAGCAGTTATCATGGTTTTCGCATTCTCTAAGCCTGGAAAGAGTTGCTAATCTCAGATATGATTAAATTAGGCTATTCTTGTCATACTCAGGTATCTTGCAGTTGTGAACTGTATGCCACACTTCAAGGTGGCATACTGTTTTTTTAAATTCATCAACTAAGTTAGTCATTTGGGCCAAGGAGGGCCAGGAAAAAAGTTCTAATCTTTGTAACAAAATGTGTTAGAATTTCTAGAAACTACACTGAAATTCACCCATGCATAGTATGAACTAATTTTTTGGATACTCTCTGGGAATACTGCAGACTCCAGTTTAGTGTGCAGAAGAGGTATTTATGAAGTAAAGTATTTCTGCAGTAGTTAAAAATCCAAATTTTTCTTTGATGAATAATTCTCTGCTCCTTTTCTGAAATAAATTATCTTACTAATTTTCCAGCCAAACTTTTAGTGGTGGGTCTCACATTTTCCAGAATATATGTCTTCTTTCTCAGTTAACTAAAAAGTTTTTCACTTTCCAGTTTCCTTACGGAGTCAGAGTGGCAAGCCTCAATAACATAATTGAGAGAACTGAAATTCTTAGCCAATCAGGGACTAAAAATTAGGCAGATGATTTGGACATCATGACTGCTAAACTCTGTTTCACACACTAATTTACAGTCTGACTGTTAGCAGTCACTTAATTGCATGTCATATTCTTCTAATGAAACAGCAATCATTTGCTTTTCTTTAGGAGTCATGCTGAGATCACTGAAACTTTTTTTTTCTCAAGTTAAATGCAAGGTGTTGTTTGATTCCTTCTCTTTTCTTTAAAAAACAAAAAACCAACCAAAAACACTACCAAAGCTCTAGCCCAGTTAGAGACTCCATGGTGATTGATGCCATCATAAAACCTTAGAATATCACTGAGCATTGTTTTTATTGCTCAGTACTAAAAGCAACAGAAGATACTAAATCATATCTTCAAAATGGGAGAGGTCAAGAAGGAACAATAATGGATACCAAAAAGCCATTTCGAGTTGAGGAAGATTTGTATTAAGGGAAAACAAAGAGTAATACTTAATCTTGCAAAGAAACTACTGTAAATTCTGGAGCAAAAGTTCTGTCTTCATCTTCTTCAGTCAGGAACATTCACCTTGATTATATGATATTACATGACTAAAGATACTCATCTAAAGAAGGCACTACGTTTGCTTTTGGAGGAAAAAGGACTTCTTAAATACAGCATATTATTTATTAAATATATTTAATATAGCTTTAATAAACCCATTCAGTACAGACTAATGTTTTAGAGGGTTTTACTTATGTTTTGGTACACATTTCAAGAAGGGCACAGGCTTTGCAGTCTTCACTGTTTTGTTCACGATATTTGTATGAGTGGGAACTCAGTATAAGTGAAAAAACTCAGCTCTGTGCACGTGTACAATACTACACTATTCTCATACAAAAAAATGGGTTGGGAAAATGACTATCTTATCCCTCCTGAAGCTTTCCATAGTGCATTGGCTTTTCTTCCCCGACCTTAAGCTGTGCTCTGCAGAGGGCAGTCTGTATATGTTGTGCTACAGATGCTTTGGTTGCAAAATAATATTCTGGGGCACAGCTGCCCGGGATTCCTTTAGGCATTACCAGCCAGAACAGGGAGACAAATAGGAGATAACTGGTTGGCTGTGAGGTATGACATGTGCTCCTGGCCAGTGCCCTGCTCCTGCCATAGAGGCTGGGAGCAACTGGGGTCTGGGAGCATCAGGGCAGCGGGGGAGCAGGGCACTCACTGTGCCACCCAGGGCATCAGGCATCTCCCTGGGGTTAGGCTCAGTGAGGCTCATTGGTGTTCTCAGATCCTTTAGAGTTGCCACTTGATCTGATTTTGGTGTTTTCTTTTCAAAGGCTCCCTGTGAGAGAATAAATCAACAATAGGAGGAAGCACACTTGATGATGTCAATGACTTGAGATGTTCTGTTATTGAGTGATCAGTGGTTGTGATTTCTGACACTGGCATCTGTCCAGCTGCTGAGAGTGGGAAACTTCTGCATAAACACACTTGAGGGCCATGGGACACACTGTATTTTGGTTACACACATTAACACTCACTGTGAAGCTCTGCTTTGTAGCTCAGTGTGGTTACTTTTACTGAAATTTGGGAGAGTTGTTCTTAGTCTTTGGGGGGGGGGGGGAAGGCCCTTTGGATTTTTTCTAAGAGAAAACCTTTTCTAAGGTTCTGTTGGTGTGAAATTTTTCTTTTTAATTCATTCTTACCTTATTCCTGAGGTGTAAACTCCTTGGTAACCTCCTCCACAAATTCATACACAGTTGTGCAGTGTGATATGAAAAAGTTCTTGTAGGGTAACTGTTGCAAAAGGGTAGCTGCAGTATTTTTCAAACATGGAAGTTGTTCTGTGCTTGCCTGCCCTCACAGAACACTCTTTTAATTTCATTTCCATGGCACATCTCTGATGTGACTAATGTGATTTATTTTGGATTCTTTTGTGCTTTAGCTTGTGCTCATTTGAGACACTGCTCTTGAAATCTGAGAAGCTGTGACAGGTCTAATGCATTGCTACTACCAGCATGGAAATCCTCAATGGTTAAAATTTTGTGGTCACAGTTCTCAAAAGCTGTCTAAAAGAAATCCAAGAGCTTTCTTTTAGAGATAGTTTTTTAAGTTACATTGGGGAGTCAGTTGGCTGATCAGTTTTCTTTATCCGTCCCATGAAAAGCAAATGCAAGTTAGTGCTTACCTGAGGTTTGTAAACAGAACCAATTATCTTGTAAATCCACATTTCAGTTTTCTCTGCAAAATAAAACTTGGTTGTACTTGTGGGTGTTTTGAGCAAATTTCTTACTGGAATACTTCTCAAAAGTACTAAGTTAAATACTTACCATCAAATGAAAAGCAATTAAAGAGATATATAAATAGTCTATAAAGGTTTGGTACATTGAATTACTGTCTTGTTTAAATACTTCTTAATGCAGAGAACTATAAAAGACATTCCTCTTTCTGTAAGTACCTGCTCCTGGTAGAAACAAGAGTAATATTGATTTACTGCAATTTATTTTCTCCCTGGATTCTGTTCTTGACACTGTGAGAAGATTAATTGGAATTAATGACATTTGCACAGCTAATTAAAGTCACTCTTCCTCCAGTCAAATCAATTCCTATAATCAGAGAAGTAACAAAGTCTTTCTCAGTTTCTGCAGTTTGCATGTAATTGTTCCTTACTTGAATAAGCATCTCTGCAGTCATTAGTGGTTGAGCGCAGTCACTACTAATGATTCCTGGCAATTTCTTCAGCACTTGAAAAGCACAAATAATGCACGGATTCATTCTTATAGATAATGCAACAAAATAAGAATTTTTTAAAGCTGAAGTTGATTAAAGACAGGGTTTACTCTTACGCTTGATCCATGCTTCAAGAAGGTTTCTGGAGATGAGCATGGTAATATCAGAGAGCGTACTCTTAGTTTTTCGTGCACTGCCCTAACACAAATAAATGGTACACCTCAAGGAAAATAATTCCTCTGTATAATCTAATGATGCAGTCTCTTTTTCAAAGCATCATGCAAGATAACATTAACAGATTAGTATGTAAAAAGGTCTTCCATGGAAAGCCAAACAGGATGGAAAGCAAAACAAAATCAATATGCTGTTAATCAGTGTGTTTCTGCTTGAAATGTAGGAGGCATAAGGTACTGAGGGAGAAGGCTTTAGAGGAGTAGTATTCTTAAACCAATCCATACTACTAACTTAATGCTTGAGCTGCAGTAGACTCTCTGTAGGCAAACACGCAGAGAGTTATTGACTCAGAATGGCCTTCTAGGTTGGCATTGCAGCCTGACCGTTCCCCAAGTAAGGTCCAATAAGACTTTTGTTCCGTGCGACAGTGGATTTATGTTCTACTTTGATTTTTGCTGGTAGATGACATGTGACAATGACATGAAGGCAAGGACATATTGAAGATGTTGCTTGGCTATGGGTTTATTACAATAAACATGTTTTTACTGATTTTTAATATGAAGTGTCTTTCAATGTATATGAAATCTTAATTCATGTTATTGAAACAGAAAATCTGTGGCTGTCGAGTCAGATCATTTATCACATGACTGTGATTACAAGTTCTGTTTCCTAGATACAGATCTAATTTTCAGACTCAGAATATATTTGTTATCTTTACTTTTATACTAGACCTACTATGAAAAAAGGCAATGAATAACATAACAAAAAATTCTTAATTAATCTTTCTGGGCAAAAGGTGTGACTGGTATTACTCATGCGGTCTCTTGTGACTGTTAAGAGTACAGGTTTTCTTCACCTGAAAATTCCCAAGAGTACAACAATAGGATTACCTGCACCGGTAATTGCATTATTGATTAGATCTTGGAAGATGTTAACTCTTGGCATTCAAGCAGGAAGGCAAACTGCAATTTGTGTCTTGCTTCCGTTGTACGACAGGTCAGCCAGCAAGTTCAAGTAGATAATGATGGAAAATCAGGAGACAGAGGAGAAGAGGAAAAGCGATTCTGAAGTACATAGTAATCTTTTATTAGAACTAAAGGAATAGTAAATAAATCCATTAAATTCATGGTTGCTTCTCAGATATGAAAAGCAGATTATTAAATTCATTCAATATGTCTCTTCACTTCAAGTGAGTCTTCCAGATTCACTTAAAAACAATTTTTAGGGATAAATTGTATTCACATTTCTTGGATGTTAAATCAATGGAGTAGAACATACACTTCCAGTCCTGTACAGACATGCAGAAGACAGACTATGTTTTATAGCAAGAGCATAGAGGAATATGTATTATCTGCAGAAAGCCAGCTGCAAGACCTATTCAACTGTTACCTCTATTCTAAGGTAATTGTTTCTACTTCAGAGTGCATTGATCTGTGCATTGATCTCTGCATTGAGGCTGTTGTGCATGCATGAAGTATTTGTATCATGTTGCAAAGACTGTAACATTAATTGCTTGTCAGTTTTAGATGTGAAAATTTTAATAATGGACAGAGGGTGAAAAAGGTCATATTTTAGCATCCCTGCAAAATTACAATGATTGTTATGCTTTCTTTTAAGGTATAGGGAGTTAGTCTATGGGCTTATACAGGCAAGGTAAATAAACTCCATAGCAAAAAATCCTAAAATAATCTCAGAGAAAGTAGTTTGGTGCCTACTACAAAGTGGTGTGTAGAGCTGATCTTAAAACTTTAAAATTTTGCAGATGTACTGTTCTTCCTGAATGGTGTTGGAAATTTAGATATTCAAAGAAAATTTACATAAAAGGCTAAACTCAAAATCTCCATGTCTGGGAAAAGTCAGCCTTGTAACTGTCATCTGATACTAAATGAACCAATTCAAATGAAATAGTAGGCTTGAAAAGCCTGTGATCTTTTTCTGAACAAGGATATTCTATATCAGGAAAGAACTCTTGAAGCTCTACTTCCAATACTTACCTCTACAATGCCTGAGTTAGTTCACCCTGAAGTAGGATTGCAAATACATTTTGCTGTGCTATTCCTTCCCAAAACTGTAAGTTGGCACTGTGCAGTATAGTCTATTTAGTCCATTCAGGGAATCACTGTATTCATAAAGGATCATTAAATTTTATATGCTTTTTCTCTTGTTTAGAGTTTGATGCTGAAGTGTTTCCAAAGTTATAATTCAAAACTCTAGTTCTGAGCCATGTGAAAGACAGACTTGCATTACAGAGATTCTTTGGCAAGCTAATAAGCTTTGGAGTGAATGACTTATTGAAAGCTTCATGACAACAATTTGGTAGTTGTGAGCCAAGAAGGTATTTCTCATTCTTCATTTCACCACTGAAACCCTTCTGAACTCATACAGCTGAAATAGAAAATATCTTTCAGATGCCACTGTCTTAACTCAGAAAATCCCCAAAGCTTTTTATTCAGTCCTTTGAAAATGTCACCTTTGAGTTATCTGAATTTGTAGCAAGAAGTTTCTCAACCAAAACACTATTTCAACTGCATTTTGACATGGTTTAACCCCAGCTGGCAGCTAAGCACCACACAGCCTATTGCTTGCTCCCCCACAGCGGATGGGAGAGAATTGGAAAGGTGAAAGTGAGAAAATACATGGGTTGAGATGAAAAGACTTGAATAATTGAAATAAAATAATAATAACTATTATTAGTAATAAAAATGTAGTAGTGAAAAGGAAAATAATGAGAGAAAAAAAACAACCAAGAAAACAAAGAGAAGTAAAGAAAACTTTTGCTCATGACCAGCTGGCTGATGCCCAGCCAGTCCCCTTGCCAGTCTCCCCTCTGCTTTTATTGCTGAGCATGATGTCATATGATATGGAATGTCTCTTTGGTCAGTTGGGGTCAGCTGTCCCAGCTGTGTCCACTCCCAACTCCTTGCCCACCCCCAGCCTAGTCGCTGGTGGGATGGGATGAGAAGAAGGAAAGGCCTTGACTATGTGCAAGCTCTGCTCAGCAGTAACTAAACCATCCTTGTATTATCAACACAGTTTCCAGCACCACTTCAAAACACAGCCCCATACCAGCTACTGTGAAGAAAATGAACTCCATCCCAGCCAAAATCAGCACACATTTTAATTGGCAAATTTTGTCTGATTATCCTATTGATAGCATTTAAGATTATTTCAAATTAGCAGTAGATTCAATTCTTCAGACATCTTGATAAGCAAATGCAGAGCTTGATGTATTAGTCTTCCTTTTGTAGCACTTTTAATGGAGCCATCTTTTTTGCTGTTCAAGTGCAAGAGTTTAGAAATATTTTCCTTGGATTTAAATACTATCAGTACTCTGCAAATACTCTACAGCTTGTTGAGAACTAAACTTTTTGACTCTAGTTACTCATCTAGGGCCAAATTCTCAATTGCTGTGAGTCTGCTGGAGCCAGTGTCAGTTTCAGCAGTTTATAGAAGAAAAATCTGTATGCCTGATTTTTTATTTGGTATATAGTCCAAATATTATTTCATGAGAGTCAAGTAAGTTCCCCCCTTCTCAACCCATTTTGCCATCCCTATGTTGGAGAGGGCTTTTTAATGCTGCTTTACCCCCATCCCCCACAACTTCTAAATAGCTTTTCTCTCCTCTTAACTGTGTAGCAATTTTCTACACAAATACCTTAAAATTAAAATAAATATAATAAATATAATACTAAATATAATAGAGTTAAAGTAATATAATTAATAAAAATAATAATATGTAATTAATATATGTGGGGAGTTTCTTGAATAACCAAAATGAAACCTAATTTTGACAGTTCATACAATGAAAATAACCTAATCTTCAGAAGTTAATCTTAACATGTGTTTCAGAGCTGATGCTGCCTAGCTTTGTCACACATTTTCTGTTTTACGGATGAATTCAAGTACCTTTGTAGATAAGTGCATTGAAGTGCAGCTGTTCCCCAGTGCATTCTTTAAAGTATTTCTTCTGTTTCTTGAAGAGCTCAGCTGCTGCACATTGTGTAAGAGATTTCTGTCAAGACTTGCTGATGAGCACCTGGCTCCACAGAAGCTTGCTCTCTCTCACCCTGGAAAAGTTAATACCTTGAATATCCATGAAGTTGCTTGCTGAAGCTGGGTGGTGGAAGAACTAAGCCAGGACTACCTAGCAAGCACATTTCTATCTGAGACAACTAAGCGAGAGAAATTTGGCAGGAGAACTTGGCTGGAGGGTACAGCCAAGATTCAGGTCCAGTCCAGGTGACTCTAAATCTCAGGAGGGGCCTGCAGCTGGGTGAGCTGGAAAGTTCCTCAGTTTCAGGGTGAATCTGCACATAATTTTGTAGACACAGAGCTGCTATCTAGCAAAAACCAAGCCTCACAAAAACTAGAGGCTTATTTGTAAATTAGTACAGGAAAAGGGGAGTTTTGGTCAGGGAAAATAAGCATCAAAACAGTACAAAAATGTGTTTGAAATGCAATGGCATACACAGATAACCAGTACTGGATACATCACTCAGGAGCACTGCCTGAGTTGTTAATAATTAAAAAGTTGCTTTACTTCTCTTTGTGCAAAAGATCATGGTTTTGAACCCTTACGGTTATCCACAGAAGTTCCTTGTTCTTAAAACATAAATTAGGAATGTTATTGAGTGTAAATGGCTGTGAGATAGTCAGAAGAAACAATCTTCCTCTTGAAGAGTTTAGCAGACAGGAAAATACTAAGAACAACCAAACTGTGTTGAAACTCAGATGTGGAACCAATCCCAACAGAAAATAATTGCTGCAAACCTGACTGGTCTGGGAAATTTATCTTGAAAGCTGTGGTTGTCGTTAAAGTCAACAGTACTTCAGTAGCGTTGCTCTGGTGATGGCAAACACAGTCTTGACATTTGGACGGTCTGTTTATGGATACAGCAGAAGTCAGCTGCTTTGTCACAGAACATGAGCAGAAAGCAGCAGCTACTGCCGCTCTCATTCACTTCCCATACTGCCAACTGTTTGATGCAGACATTAAAGAAGGCATAGAGGACAAAAAATACTGAGGTTGGGAAGCTCCTGCTTGAAACATGAAAGGAAAGTACACTGTAGCCTGTGCTTCTGCATGTGCAGGGAGAACTTCAAATATCAGACTTGATGCATGCCAATGAGGGGAGGAATTGGCGGTCTCTGGAGAGATGTCTAGAAATCACAGGATGTGTCGGTCACTGATGAATATCTGTGCCTTGGAAAATAAACACAGACAGTAAATCAAAATCTACAAGGACTAGTTTTTTTTTTTTTTCTTTACCTAGCCTGCATGTTATATATTAAGAGAAGCTTACAAAAGGTGGATGATGAGCAGGAAATAGATAGCTATTTCACAATTCTCTAAACCATGAGGGCTTTAACGTGCTAGTTGAGCTCATCAACAGTGTTGGAAGCAGGCTGCTTGCAACAGAAAATGGAGTTGGATAGATGTCTAGCTAGTTTTTGGACAAAAAACTGTAAAAATCCATGTACATTCTGAATAATTGTAAAAGCAAGAAAGTGAGTGACAGGAAAATACTTTTTAAAGTAAAAAATTTATTTCTTTAGAGGTTGAAAACCCTGCTATACTGTCTGCGACACAGTTTATTTCCATGGGGAAAGATCGAAAGCCAACTGAAGTTTATAGGAATATGACTGACTCTAGAAGTCTCCAAGTAATATTCAGTGCATGGAGACACCACAGACAATAGAAAATTGACTCCTGCTGTCAGTGTTGCCAAAGCAAAAATGGTGGAAAGAGAAAATAAGTTTTTCCAGAGAAGCAGAAAATCAGAATACTCCATGACTGAATATATCATGAAAGCACAGTGATTGCTCTTTGTGAAATCTAGGACAGACTGCTACTGACTTCAGTAAGGCTATCAATCCTTTCCTTCTTCTCGATTTACTTTATTTGCCCCTAAGTCTTGACGCAAAGTGAACTCAATGTTATTTTTTCCAGTTTCTTCAGTTAGGTTTAGATTCAATGCTCATTTTTAAGGATTTTTCAGCATTACCACATTTTATAAATGCCAGCTTCTTTTCTTTTTTTCTGATTTTTTTTTTTTTTTTAAGAGGAAAGACAGATTACAACTCTCTGCTGTTCACACGCACAGACCATAAGAATCAAAATGATTTTAAGTCAAATATATCAAGGAAATAAGGATAAGAACCAGAAGTATGAGAGCCTTTTTTAGTAGACAACTAAAAAAGATTTACATCTAATTGGTGACATTGTTTTCCCCTTTACCAAGGATCATTAAAGAACGCTGTTTTTATTTACCTGTAATGTCAGAGATTACATCAGACACAACATTCTAACAAGAGGCTTATATCCAAGCAACAAAAATTTCCAGAGGTCATTCTAAGAAATTGGTAGTTTTATTGAGGTTTTACATATATATTGGAAAGATGAAAGCTAGTATAAATTAATATCAGAGATATTCTGGTTTAGAAGATAGAAATTTAAATTCAGTAAAATTTTATCTTTATACTTCTTTCCCCAAACAAAACAAAAGGAAAATAGTTTTATTCATTATATATGAAACAAAATGTTTTAATTACCTCAGTTTGGATGAAGACTGGAACTAGCGAGTTTAAAATTTTAAGAGGAGGGTATTATTCTCCTGAAGAACTTTACATTGTATTTAAACTCAGAAACTACTGTTAGTCATACAGCATTATTTTTTAAAATAATCTTTATCTTTACAAACTGACAAAATTGAATTAGCTTGCTCAGAGTAATCCACTGAAAAGGGAGTATCAAAAGAGTATCAAAAGAGAATGACATCTGCAAAAGCACATGAAAGGGGAGGTCAAGGAGGATTGGGTTCAAGATCATTTAGGCAAGCTGGACAATCACAAATCACGGGATGCACCCACGAGTGCTGAAGGAGCTGGCAGATGTTATTGCTAAGCCACTCTCCATCATTTTTGAAAGGCCATGGAGAACAGGAGACGTGCTTGAGGACTAGAGGAAAGCCAATGTCACCCGAGTCCTTAAAAAGGGCAAGAAGGAGGACCCAGGAAACCGTAGGCTAGTCAGCCTCACCTTGATCCCTGGAAGGGTGATGGAACAGCTCATTGGGGAAGTCATCTCTAATCCTGTGGAGGAAAAGAGGTTACCAGAAGTGGTCAACATGGATTCACCAAGAGGAAATTGTGCTTGACCAATCTGATAGCCTTCTGTGACGGCATGACTGGCTGAGTAGATGAGGGGAGAGCAGTGGATGTTGTCTACCACGACTTCAGCAAGGCTTTTGACATTGTCTCTCCTAACATCCTCATAGGGAAGCTTAGGAAGTGTGGATTAGATGAGTGGACAGGGAGGTGGATTGAGAACTGGCTGAACGACAGAGCTCAGAGGGTTGTGATCAGCAGCACAGATTCTAGCTGGAGGCCTGGACCTAGCAGTGTTCCCCAGGGGTCACCATTGGGTCCAGTCTTGTTCAACATGTGCATCAATGACCTGGATGAAGGCACAGAGTGTCCTGTCAGCAAGTTTGCTGATGATCCAAAACTGGGAGGAGTGGCTGATACACCAGAAGGCTGTGCGGCCATTCAGTGAGACCTGGACAGGCTGGAGAGTTGGGTGGAGGGGGACCTAATGAATTTCAACAAGAGCTAGTGTAGGGTTTCATGCCTCTGTAGGCATAACCCCCTGCACCAGTACAGGTTAGCAATTGACCTGCTGGAAAGCAGCTCCGCGAAGGACCTGGGAATCCTGGTGGACACCAAGTTAACTATGAGCCAGCAATGTGCCCTTGGGGCCAAGAAGGCCAGTGGTATCCTGAGGAGTGTGACCAGCAGGTTGAGGGATTGTCTCTTTCTCCTCTACTCTGCCCTACTGAGGCCACATCAGGAGTTCTGGGCTCACCCAGTCCAAGAGAGACAAGGAACTACTGGAGACAGTCCAGTGGAAGGCTACAAAGATGATGAGGTGACCGGAGCGTGTCTCTTATGAGGAAAGGTTGAGACACCTGGGTCTGTTTAGTCTGGAGAAGCCTGAGAGGGGATCTTATCAAGGCTTATCAATATCTAAAGGGCAGGTGTCAAGAGGATGGGCCCAGACTCTTTTCAGTGGTGCCCAGCAATAGGACAAGGGACAATGGTCACAAAGAGGTACACAGGAAGTCCCATCTGAACATGAGAAAAATCTTCTGAGGGTGGCAGAGCACTGGAACAGGCTGCCCAGAGAGTTGGGGGAGTCTCCTTCTCTGGCAACTTGCAAAACCCACCTGGATCTGTTCCTGTGCAATCTGCTCCAGGCGAAGCTGCTCTAGCAGCTGATCTCCACAGGTCCCTAAGATTCTGTGGTTCTGTGATTTGTCTTTTTCCAGTCTTCAGGGACGTTCCCTGATCACCACAACCTTTCAAAGTTACTAGAAAGCAACATTACGAGGACACCATCCAGCTCCTTCAGCACCCTTGGTTGTGGCCTATTGGGTCTGTACAGTCTTGACTGAACTACACTGTGCTGTTTTATGTGGAGAGATGAGCTGTGCAAAGATGCTTCTCAGAAGACATGAAAAAACTTAGGTGCACTACCTCAGATGTGCAGTTATCTGGTGCTGATTCCAGAGTTTCTATCTGTTACAGACAGTTTGGAGTTGCTGTTCTGTGCCACCTGGATGGTATGAATGAATTTTCTGGCCTCTCTTCAACTGTTCTAGGTGCTGCAAGCCTGTGGAAATCTTCTAAGAGTATATGCAGTGCTATGGCAAAACCGTGGGATGGTGACACCTTTTGCAGAGCTGTGATAGAACCATCAGCTTCAGAGCTCAGATCATAGTACTGTTCTTCATTATCCTAATGGATTTCAGGGTCTCTTGGATTTCATATAATTGTTGATTATATAACTTTAATTTCTAATTCAGTGTTATTTGCCAGTGGTCCTAATAACTGTACAAAATTAATAACTTGATGGTATCAAATTTTCTTATTCCTTTCTCATTGGAAATAAAAGATGTTTAATATATGACTACTTTCTGTCTGTACATATATTTCAATACAAACATATATTTTTCAATCACGATTTCTTTCAATCTTTTCTAAAAATAGGATTAAGATGCGTACTCAGTCCCTCTAGATTCTGCGAACTGGTCCAATTATTAAACAGATGTGTTTATGCTTTATTCGCATTTACTTTCTTGGGATTTTATGACACACATTGTCAAAAAAAAAAATCCATCTAAATCAAATTAGGAAATAAATTTAATTTCACAACTAACAATTATGGCTTAATTTGCTAATTAAAGCTTAGACAGTGAAGAAAAAGAGTTGTATTGTGTGGCCAGTTAAAATTCAGATGCCATCATTTAATATTCTGATCAAATACTCCACAAATGAGTGATAAATGAAGAATTTTACCTCAATTTATTTGATGAACAGTTTTGATTTACTGATATATTCAAAGAGAACTTCAGTAAGAAAATGGAGAACAAGCTGACCAAATGAATTATCCCTTACAATTTATTTAGTTACCTCTAATTAAAAACAATAAAACCTGCTTCATTAATATTTAGTCTCAACAGAAACTGTACCAGTTCGGTTACAGTTGTTTGGAAAGGTTTATGTCAAGAAACCAAATCATCTAGTAGTTCTGATTTTTTTTTCCTTAAAAAGCATTAATATTTTAGAACAAATTAGACTGTTTAACAATATTTCTTTAACAATAGTGATATTGCAAGAGGGTATGAAAAATATGAATATAGATGTTTTTATTCCTAATACGAGAGGGAACAGAGCACAAGTTTTATAAAGGAAGTCAAGGCACACTGGCCTGAGGATATCTTTATAAGTGTGTTTTAGATGATGGCAAACTATAATCAAACCTTACATATCATTAAGCTAGTAAGTTGCTGAGCTAAGGAATTACTGTGTACAATATTGGGCATTCTCTAGGAAGATAAACAGCTTGATGTCGAGTTTTGCTGCTTCTGATACATTTCTAACACTTCGCGGTGCTTCTTGTATTGCTGAGTAAACATAAGTCAGTCTGTTCCATGAAACCTAATGTTTCTATGACCTTTCCCGTTCCAGAATTGTAAAAAAAATACTTGTAAAGCAACCATCTGGAGTGTTGTTTATAGATGAACTTCTTGCACATTGTAACAAGGCTTAATTTAAAATAATAACTTGTCAGACTAAATGATATTCACTTGATTTTGACTATGCTTTTTAGCAATGAAACAAAATATTAGGCAAAATAAGGATGCTTATAAGCAAGATCAGGCAAAAACTTTGTAAACATTACCAAGGACTAACTGGAAGGTTGTCTTTCGTATACAGAAGGTTTCATTTGTCTTTCTTTCCTTACAAGATGGTCAAAAGACAAAGGACTGCAGACTCATTGTATTATGCATTTGCTACAGGTATTACTGCTCTGTAGGCAAGACTGCAAAACAGTGAGTTCTTGAATCTCATAGTGCTAAATAAGTTCCATTGATACTTACATTCAAATTGAATTAAAATAAGCATACCAAAAGCATGAACTTGGAGTTTTTGTCAGCCATTATGACCTTGACATTAACATAAAAGGTATTGTGCAGCTTCTGGGTGATAAATAGATTGAGAATAATTGGACCTGGGGATACTGGTGGGTGAAAAATTGGACATGAGCCAGCAGTGTGTTTCAGCCAAGAAAGCCAACTGTCTTCTGGTCTGCATCAAAAGCAGCATGGCCAGCTAGTTGAGGGAGATGGTTCTGCCCCTCTACTTCTCTCTGGTAAGTCCCCACCTGGAGTACTTTGTCCAGCTCTGAGATCCCCAGTACAAGAAAGACATGGACCTATTGAGAGGAGGGAAGAAGATCAGGGGGCTGGAACCCTGTAATAAAGTGCAAGACTGTTGGTGATTTTTACCTTTGGAGAAGGATCAAGGGACACCTTATTGCAGCCTTTCGCCTTTCGATATACAAAGGTGGCTTATAAGAAAGACAAAAGGAGACTTTTTAGCAAGGCCTGTAGGGACAGGACAGGGACAACAGTTTTAGACTGAAAGAAGATAGCTTTAGACTGGACATAAGGAAGAAGGTTTTTACAATGAGGGTTGTGAGATGAATGGAAGACATTGCCTAGAGAAGTTTTGGATGCCCCATCATTGAATGTGTTCATAGTCAGCAGGGATGGGGCTTTGAGCAACCTGGTCTAGTTAAAGATGTCCCTGTCCAGGGCAGGGGGGTGGGACTATATTTTCTTCAAAAGTCTCTTCCAACCCAAACCATTGTATGATTCTGTGATTCTGATCCTCTTTCCAAAACAACCTCTCAGTGCTCATTAAACTTTATTCTTATTCTTGTGCTACACATTCATTTTTCAGTTTTCATACTTCTATTTGGATTATATCTTGATCATACGAATTATACACAAAACCTTTTTCTTGTTTCTTTTTTTGCAGGTGTTCTGTAGCTTTTATTTCTCAAATATCAGGCATTTTCAGTGTTAGGTGCTCCTGAAAATAACAAGGGCAGTTTTTCAAGACAGAAAGAATGCTCTCCAGTCTATGGCAGAATGAAGAATACTCAAACAGTAGGTTTGCTAGCATGGCTTGTGTTAAGTGGGAAGTACTGAGCCTCAGCCAATGTACTAGCCCTAATTTAATCATCATACCTGAATACTGAGTTAATTTGTGATTTTTTTTTTTTAAGATTCAAGTTCACTATAGCTTTTTTTTCGCTTTCCACTATTTTTTTAAATTCTCCTGAACTCACTTGACTAATTATAAAATACTGGTTTATCAATTTAAGCTGGGGATCTTCTACAGTTCCTACAGAGTTTGGGTTCCCAGAGCCTCAATGTTTTAGAGAATACCTTTAGGTAAAGTGAAAACCTCTTTTTATCTGCATAAAATTTCATCTGTTCCTTCGCATATCTTTAGGTGCATTTTTGAGTCAGATAAGATGTTCTGAAATACTGAAGAAATCATTGAGAGGTTGAAATGGTTCCCTGTGTTTTCCCTGTACAATTTCCAAATAATAATTTAAAGGATAAATTATTTTCAGCCCTTCTGATCGTTAGGTGAACAAAGGCAGAACTGAAGGACATGGAGGTGCAGGGAAAGTACACTCAACGTGACATGAAGTCGCAGAGCCTTGTTCAAGTCCAAGGAAATTAATGAGTGAAATTATCCATGCCATATTCTCGATCTGAGACTCCATGAGATGAGAAAGGGTGTAGTATTGCATGAGATGAAGAAAAACTAAAACCCAATTATAAGCTACTTGGGAAGATATGCTCTCCAGGTCTGATGGGATGGTACAAAGTGCTATGAAAGAACAGGAAAAAGGGTACATCAGCCTCATAGAGGAAGGCTCTTTGTGGAATATATGCACTTTGCAGTGTCCTAAATGCCACATGCTGTCCCAGAAGGGTTTCATTAGTAGCCACTCAAGACAAAAAATCTGTCTCGCTTGCTACACGAGAGGTGTTTAATGGCACTGAAATTGTTCAGTTAATTAAGAACTCAATGGGAAGGCCAGTGTTCTTCCTAATGTTCCTCTTAACATAGCAAATTATTGACTTTTGTTCACATTTAGAAATTAAGATCTCATTTGCAGCTAGAGAAGAGTAAATGACATCCTTATAGGACTCCCTGAGTTTTTTACAATGGGCTATGCTCTTATCCCAGTTTGGTGTAAATCTGCAGTAGTTTCATCAAATTAATGGATTTTATTTCTATAGTTACAAAAGAGTAATTAATGTAACCCTGGCAGGGAAAAAGGCCAGAGGCCACTTGTGCTAATAGTCATGTAGTTGCTCAGTACAATGAAACTATGTAGTGGCTGTTCTTCAAGAAAGGCGATTCAGATTTCCCTTCTGGCAATAAAGGAAGGAAATTTATCCATATTCTGATTTCCAGTTGTGATATAAATACAATGGTCTCTTGTTAAATGCTCTTCTGTTCAAAATAAACATGCAGAAGATTTCTAAATCTGTGCAAATAAGCACAAGATTTCCATAATGAAAACTAGTATGTTCCTCTACCTTCAAACCCCAACCATTCATCTCCTTCCCTTTTCCTTTGCAGAACCCTGTGAGGTTATACCACCTTGCAGCTTGCTGCCATAGGAGGTATATTTGACAGCAGTATCCACAGATCTGTCTACCAAGCGTGAAGATGCCATGACATTTTCAGAACTGGTGAAATACATTGAATTGGACAAAGGATTGGACCAAAGCTAAAATTCTAGACTGACCTACTCCCAAGATGGTTCTCTAAATAGGCAATCATCAGTCCAGGGTAAACTTTCAGCACTGGGGAAGAGAATGATTCTTGTTCTGAATTCTGTAGATTTGATCTGACAAATGACAAAATGGCATTCTGTCAGTGAAGGGAAAATTCTCACAGTTCCCATCCATTTTGCTTATCTGTAAGTTTGGAACTAGTTTTCTCTAGCTTTGCTTGTCATAGAATTGTGAGGTTTTCAGACACCTTATGAAGTGTTTCCTGAAACTGACAGTCAAAACTTCTTAAGAGAAACTTGGCTTTCTTTGAACATGCTTGAATAAAACTGCGTCGTGTTCTTCAGATCGTTAAAGATACTGCCTCAATGCAAAGCAAACCCAGGCAAATATCAAAACCAAATAACTGTTATATTTGAAATTTTGGGAAGAGTATTGTTGACTTTTTGAAAATAGTCAGCCTCCATAGTGACTTGCATGCTTAAGTTTAGATCTTGCCATCATCCATTGTTCCTTTTTTGATTTAATATTATAAGCATATTTTCGTATTCTGATAGCTTTGAAGATGCTGTCTTGGTGCAAAATTGAACCTGGTTTTACTCATTATCTATTTTTGTTTTTCCTACGGATAGGGATTTTAATTTTGAATATGTAGAGAAATCATTAGTATTTTATTGTCAAATTCAGGAAGATGTCATCTCAATATTTTGGCAATCTTGAATGCAAAGACAATGCCAGGACTGTTGTGAAAGGAGGGAAAATAAAACTGGTCTTAAGGCCAACACCAAATAGGCAAGACAAGCAAAATCAGTGGGGACACCCAAATAATGACGGTTTATTTACAGAGCAACATTTAGAGGTTCTTTTGGTATTGCCGTTGATAAACGAACTGCAGAGTTAGTTATGGCTTATTTACCAGAGGGACCGTATAGGTCTGACAGCAAAAGCTCACAACCTGTCTGTTGTAGCCCAGCTACGTGGTAACATAAGCCCATTAATGCATCAACAGTGCATCAAGAGTAAGTAAAATCGTGATTACAACCATACAAAATACCCCTGGGGAGAACAGTATCACTCAGCGTAGGCTGAGGCAGAGAATCTTACCCACAGAGTGTCCCCAGTGTGGGGGTCGAGAGAGGGAGCGAATTCATCAATCTATCCATCGGTCTGGTTCCGAGTCTTCTCCTGTCCCCATTTGGGGTCGATATTGGGGCAATATTTATACCTAATTTTTTACATTACATCATTGGTGTAGGGGTGCGTGTGGGGATGACTGTAGAGAAGCTTATCCCTTATGTTAATGGCACAAAGTCTGTCAGTTTACACCGAGGTAACAGCTCATTTTGTCTGGGGTGGAAAAATGGAAGAATGAGACTGCTGGACCTCTGTCCATGCTTCACATCCCTCCAGGACATCCAGATAACACCTAATACCAGATATGGATCTAGTGATAGTTGTAGTTCCGATTGTCACCTCGTCCAGTGATGAATTTTATCCACAAAGAGCTCACAGGCATCCAGCTACATCATGTACATGTCTGACGTGACTTGGACTTTGTGCTGGGACTGTCCTCTCTATAATCTCACCCTGTGGCTACAGTCATACCCATGCACTTGAATTTGGATCTCAAATTAAGGTATCAATACCTGGGATATTGATTGGATTCTCCTCCTCCACTCCCCGAGGGGTGTAATCAGCGAGCTGCATTATTGGTATATGAATGGCATTCATCATGGCTGACTATGTTATGTGACCTTATACTCGTCTGTACAATAGAGATACAAAACCTTGGTGGTCTGGGAAAGGAATGAGAAAAATCTAAACTGCAAGTCCATAGTCTGAGAGAGACAGAAGACGACAAAATGGAAGAGAAAGGGCGACCTAAGCCGATGAAGACTGATTCAAACCTGCGTAAATCACAACAAACTGTGATAAGTTTCTTTGCCAATTATCCACCGTATATGGGAGACTTCTCACGAAAATCTTAAAGTGCTATTTCTTCAGCGACCGGTAAGATAGGGCATAGTACACAAAATGGACCTTCTTAAGCTCAAGCCGCATGAGTAATAGCTATGCAAAATTATTAATCAGGTTTTGAATATGTATGATTATTTGGGGGAAAATAATGAATATGTATGTAATCGGGTGATATAAGCTTTGGTTGGGGCAGCATATAGTATGCATGATTTGAGGAAGAGATCCTCCTTGCACCTGGCGCTGATAAGATAAAGAAAATACCTCGTTCTTGATGCTACATTGGTGTTAAGGAGTTTTTCTTCCAAATTCTCGGTAACAACTATGCGCATGATACTACTATACTGGTAACAATTACAATTACTACAAACATTACTATAGTTATTGTGAAGGTACTATTATTACAAAAGGCTTTACAATCACAGCCATGACATAGCATCTACTATTAAGACTTCATTTATTAAGTTTTACAAACAATCAATTATCTATATCAAAAAAAAATACAAGAAATCAGAAAAAACCATCTCATACATACAAGAAATATCATAACATACAAGAAATCAGAAGGAAAAACAAGAACTTCTGATGCAGCAATCAAGTTCTGCGCAGGTTGTCCCCTCCGTTTAGGTACAATCCATATTTCAGGTCAATGCTTCTTGAGTTCTCCACCCCTGTAGTGGCACGTGCATTCCTAAATTTGTTTGTACAGTAGCAGATCTCAAGTCCCAAAATCCTTCTAGGCCAGACATAGATGGAATCTTCAGGCTGGAATTCATGCATAGCAGCATCTAAAGGTGATGGTGTTCCTTCCCTTAGGTACCTGTGTAAGGATGACAATATCCTGGAAAGAGATATCAAACAAGCTTGTATATCTGTTATTACACGAATGAAATTATTGGAGTATGGTAAAACCTTCGAGGGAATCTGTACCGTCAGGGTGCAAGGGGAGACAAGTTCCCTGGAGGAGGGGCAGTGTCTTTCCTTTCACCAACTCCAATATTTTGGAGATGAAACAACTGCGCATGTGCAAGGCTGGTTGTTCATGCTGCGGTCACAACATTGGGGAGGGGCAGGCAACTGCCCAGGACCCCAGACCCATCTCTGGAATCTTCTGGGAGACGAACCATGCTCGTGTCAGAGCCCAGAACCATTTCCCGAACCTTCAAGAAGAGGGACTGTGCATGCCCAACCGCATATTTGGACTCCATAAAAGGCGCAACACCAGAACACTACACACGCATGCATGACCACTGTTGGGGGTATCCAGAGCAACCACAGACATCCCTGGAGAAAAGGTCACTGGACCCAAAGGTGGGGATGGTTCTCTGTATCCTTATTTCTTGCTCGCTTTCCTCTTATCTTTTCTCCTATTTTCTATTTCTTTGCCGTAGTGGTGGACAAGAAGCAACACCTGTTACAAAGCACTGTGCCGAAGATATTAATAAACTGCGCTGAAGAAATTAGTAAACCGTGCTGTTCAACCGACAAGGTTAGTACCGTTAATCCCGAAAACTTCTTTCAATCTTTATGGCCGGTTCATATCGGACCAAGACACTTTTCCCTTTTTTTTTTCCCCTTCCTTTCAGTCTGTGGCTTGAACGTGGCCAAGATGGACCATGTGTGAGTGATACTCCTCAGTGTTTCGGCACTTGGCCTAATCATTGGTTTGATCTTGTTTATAATAGCCATTTACTGTTATTACCACAATTGTTGTGGATGGTGGTGATCATATGTGTTCCCAAAGTTGTTACTCGAGTTAATAAAACAGTTGTTTTATCAGTTAAAAAGTCCATGGTTTTAATTCTTGGCTTAACTCTTTGGGGAAATTTCAAGTCTTCCCTGCTGTGTCTGTAAAACCAATTCCCATGGGGAGGGGTCTTCTACAGATTTGGGCAGGGGCAAGAAAGTAGCAATAGCAGATTCGTTAAGGGCATTTGCAAATCCCTAAGTTATCACCTAACCCATACAAACATACCAGACAAAAAAACCTATTTTACCAACGTACACAAGGCAAAACAGAATTACACCAAAACTGGGTTTTAAGAACGCATGTCTGTGTAAATTCAAGCAACAGTTTTCTGCAGTAAGCAGACAAGAGAAAAAAAATCGAACCAACCAACCAAAACAGAAGCGAGAAGCGGCGGTGGGAGGTGGCGGGTGGGGGAGCGCCCACCGGCGGGGCTGCAGCACTACAGCCGCGGTGTCTCGGTCCGTTTTTGCCGCCGCCCCGTCAGCTCCCGCGCGTTCGGCTGAGGCAGAGGGAAATGTGCGATTTTCACCCACATCAGTGACAAAGGACCGATACTCGGTTCCCGGCACTGCAATGCCGGGACCCTCTCCGGGCAGGGTGGTCGCTGCTTTCCCCGGGAAAGGGAGTTGTTGTCCGGGAGTTCGGAGCAATCCCGTCCCGCGGCGGGGCCCTCGCAGGCCTGCGGGGCGCGGGTTCGCATCCCGCCGCCCGGTTTCCCTTATCCCGGTCGGGGTTACGGCTCAGAAGCTGCGCTAACGCCCGCAGCACGGCTACGGGACAAAGCCCTGATTTAAATGCCGGCTGGTGTGTGCCGGTGTCAGCGAGACGGGGTCGCGGCGGCGGTTCGGGGGCTGTCGGGGGCTGTGCCAGACCGCACCACCCGGTGCCCGCAGCCCAGCACCGCCCGAGCGAACCCGAGGACATCCAGATAACACCTATCGCCAGGTATGGATCTAGTGATAGTTGTAGGTCCGATTGTCACCTCGCCCGGCGATGAATTATATCCACAGAGAGCTCACAGGCATCCAGCTCCATCACGTACATGTCTGCCGTGACTTGGACTTTGTGCTGGGACTGTCCTCTCTACACAGGACTTGAAAGAAAACAGTATCTCCTTTTCCATTCTTTCACATAGCAAATTTAGCCTGCATGCAACCCAGTCGGTGCAGGAAGGAAAACTGCAAGAAGAGAGACCTAGATATACTCTAAGAAAAGGAGATTTTCATAGTAACTTGTTGGTTTTATTTTGTTTAAATTGTCAAAAAAAGTTGGGATAGTCCCACTCAACTAAACCACGGTTCTTCTACAAATAATGCTTCTTATGACGCTGAACAGACAAATGTGATCCGTGTAAGGCAAATAAATCATCATCATTATGTCATCTCTATATGGTATTTTCTGTTTGTGGTTACCACATAATTTTCTGTTAGAAGTTAAGATGGGGTGATAAAGTAAAATTGTATATAACAGTATACAGAACTTGACATAATTGCATTAATGAGGATAAATACTAAGCTTTCCAGACCTTATTGTGTGTATTGACATCAAACCTGTTTATCGTCTTCTTACAAAATCTGAAATGATTCATACACACAAATATCCCATGTAAATTTGGTGGGTTTTTTTCTGATTCTCAGAAGGTCCTCTGATTTTAACTGGAGTAAATCAGTTTATTGTAATTGCAACAGTGAGGACAGTATTTATTATTTGCATGATATCCTCAGTATAGGAGATACTTTGGCATTATAATTTACAACATGGAGTGATCACTTTTAATTCCAATAACTTAAATACCAACACAAGGATCACAGCCAAATAAAAGCTATTGTGGTATATCAAAGAATGAGCAAATGAATCATCTTCCTCTTCCCAAGGAGATTTGAATCAAACTTTTGAAATACATATTGCTTATAATATGCATAATTAGTGTAATTAATATTGCAATTGAGTTAAGTTCTCTGTTACGCTTTGTGCTTAATGATATTATTATAGCAGATAATGTTCATCTAATTGGTGTGTTCTGAACAAAAAGTTGTCTTTATCTTGCTTTTCCTATAATGCCATTATGTAATGCTCTTTGCCTTATTCATCTGATTGTTTGGTTTGGGTTTTTTTTATTTTTTAAAGGATTACAGAAAGAAATTACATTTTGTGTTCTGATGCATGAAATATGTTCCTGTACTGGTTTCGGCTGAGCTGATCGCTTACTCCCCACCAGTGGGATGGGCAGAGAATCAGAAGGGTGAAGGTGTGAAAACTTGTGAGTTGAAAGAAACACCGTTTAATAAGTAAAGCAAAAGCTGTGCACACAAGCAAACCAAAATAAGAAATTCATTCACTACTTCCTATCTGTAGGCAGGTGTTCATAGCACCATGCAAGCTACTATGAAGAAATTTAACTCCAGCCAAAACCCGCACAGTTCCTTTTGTTCTTATTCTGACAGAGGCCACATGTGGGCCTTAAAGGACCTGTCCCAACCTTGGGACCAGGAGTATCCTGTTTGCCCATCCCTGTGCCAGTGATGCCTCCACCCTCATTCCAGCATCCCAGCTTTGGTGTCTCCCATTCCTGGCCCTGATTTGCTTGGGAGCTCTTGCTACTGGGGATGAAGAGTAATCCACAGGTCCTTCCTCCTTTGGGACTGATGGTTTCTACCCCAAAACACGGAAGTCCTCATCTCCTTCAGCCACTAGAGACATCTGTGCTCCTACTGCCCCACTGCTGAAGAGGGAGTTGCTTAACATCAGTTTTGTCCTTCCAGGATTTGGAAAGTAACAGCAGCTAGAACAATGCTTATAAAGACTTGTTTGCAGCCACAGCATGGCCTGATTTTGAGAAGAAAGTAAAAAACTCTGTAAGAACAGAGAAGGAGAAGTTGATGTCACACCAACAGGAAATGTCCACTGTGTGTGTGCGACAGAAATATCCAGAAGTTTCCAGCATGGCTTTGCATGGAGGACACAATTTCTTTCTGCAGCCTTTTTTAATAGAGCAATAATACATGCTAATATGTGTCTTTCTTCTACCTCCAGAGATGCTTTGCTTAATTCCTTTCACGATCCTGAGCAAAAGGCAAGATGTCATTAAGATACTACACCAGTAACTTGTGCTAGGAATGTTCCATACCTTCATACTTGTGGTCTGCTAAGCTGGAACTCAGTTCTGCTTCTGGCCTTCTGGGTGTTGTGAGCCAATCACTTTGCCCATCTGACAAAGTACATTGCTAATGCATTCTTTCATAGTTTTTTCAGTGGTTGGTGTGTAGATAAGCCGCTTTTAAAGAGTTGGGAGGGTGCTGCTGTTAAAAAAAAAAAAATTCAGTAATTGGTGTAATTTTATTGGGAATGACTTCGGGGGGGGGGGGGGAAAAACCAGAAGCCCAAGATCATCTGTGTGGTTTTGGGGGGAGGGGGGTTTCTTTTTTTTTTCCTTTTGTAATGAAAGATGATTTTTATATTGCAGCTGATGGGCACTGAAAGTACCTTCTCCAGAAAAGTCTCTTGCAGCAGAATTCAAAATATCTTTTTATGCATTTGTTATGTATTTGAGAATGTATAGAAAGTATGCTAATTCTTCTTTTGATTTTATGTAATTTCACAATGATACAACCTTCTTTTCCCTTTTGTGATAAATTCATATAAGTAATTCAGTCTAGCAAAAAGAGTCATCAAAATGTTCTATCTTCCTTCCTCCACTCACTCCCCCAAATTTAGCCCTTGAAAAACCCTGAAGCAAATAAGCGTATTCAAATCACAGTTCTGACACTGATTCTTTATTTTCCTTGAGCAAATCTTCTAACCACTTCAGTTTTCTCTCTGAGGTGAAGAGATGTAATGGTGTTTGAGCTTTTAGGTGGAATTGCATTTTTCCAAACGCTTCACAGAGGAAGTCTGAATCTTTACAAATGGGGAACATGTTGCACAGAAAGATGAAAAGTTTTGCCCAGGGTCATCCCACAAACTAGGAGCGGGTAAGGTCAGGACCTACTGAGTCCAAGTCCAGGAGTATATATGAGTAATTTAGCCTTCTATAAAACATAAATAGCTGTTTCAGAAAATTAGAATTGCAATACAAGCTACATAGGACGGTCAGGTCTACAGCTTGCTATGTCTTGCAGGTGTTATTGCAGCACACACTTTTTAAGAAGCGGGAGTTGTTAGTGGATGTCATTGCATAAAGCAGTAGGTTGACACAAGAAATTTTGGTGTATTTTCTTCCCACTTTCCTTCTTTTATTTCAAGTAATCACAAGTACCTCCTAAATATTGGTGTGCCCTATTTCTTGCGTGTATGTCTTGGCAAGAATATGCAAAACAGGAACAAAAGAAGCATGCTAAGTTTTTTGAGATGGAGGTTTATTATGAGTCAAATGTGTGTGGGTTTTTTCTCTTGTAACAGCTATAGTTCCACTGCCATTTGTGTTTCTGTAAAAAGCAGAAGCCTCCATCTCCAAAGACACAGTCTCCAAGATCTGGTGTAAAATGTGTGATTAGGCAGTGCAGTCTCACTCTCTATGCAACTAAGTCTGATAGTTTCTGTCTCTTCAGCTGGAACACAGAGTTACCTGTTTAAATATTTACTAAATGAATTGCTGCCCCCTTCAAAAAATACCTGTGTAGAAAGGGATGAATAAGAACTTTCTTGGATTACTTATGAACTAAAAGCTGCTGCAGTCTGTCTCTGGGCTGCACTGGGACCCTTTGCTTGTGCCTATATTGAGCATGGCACAGCTAGCTGAGATACCAGTGGCATCAAAAGAAGCACTGTGTGAGTTTAAAACACGCTGAAGAAGTGAGACAAATAAATATTTGAGCAGCTGCCTTGTGCAGAGCCCCTCACGGCTGCAGTCAGACCCTGACCTAGAAGTGCAAATGATAGGCCATTCCCTTGGTGTAACTGTTAGGAATACCAACCTAAACCTTTTAAAATGTTATCCTTCAACTGAGGGTTGCAAACATTTAAATTAGATTATATGATCAACTCTTTTTGAAAAGTGTAAAACTTAACTAAGAAGCATGAGAACCTACAAAATCTTAAACCAGCCATTATATGATAGTGACATATTTGCTTAGAACTCTTACAGAGACAGCAAAATCACAAATGATGCAACAACAGTCTAAAGCAATGATAAACACGTTAAATACACAGTTAAAAACTATCAGATTTCCACAGATTTAATGGCATAGTATATTAAAAATACTTTTCTTTCTTTAAGCTTTAAACTATTGTAATTTTATAATAGATGTTGTTTATTTTAAAACAAACAAACAAACAAACAAAAACCAAAAAAACCCCCACCCTCCAAAATACCCACTCCTAAATTTAGGGGGTTTTTTTAGGTGGTATATAAAGGCTTAGGTTTTTTGTTTCATGGCACAGTTGGTTTTATTTTGATATATATGGATTTAAAGCACGTAGGCTTAGGGATTACATATCAAGCAGACTGCTAAATGAAAAAAAAAAAACAAAAAACTGCATACTTTCTGAAAGCCTAAAACCATCCTTGAGTTGGTGTGTGGTGGAAGAATTCCGATTTTCATTGTGTCTCAGATCTCGAACAAGATTTCTCTCAGATTTAGCTCACTGCTTTGTGCTACATCACAGATTTATAATCTCTGCTTCTCAGCTTCCAGGTATGGGTATTGCAAATACATATTCTAAGAGAAGGGTGTTTTGTGAAGACTTATTTTGCGTGTTTTCACAGGTCTCAGTAGTCTATCCAATCTTCTTCTCTTTAAAGATTTGATGGAATCATAGATAGCTTTAATTGTAAAGCCTGGACTTAGCTCTAAAATGTCTGCATCATCTTGACAGAGGAAATGTTTTAAGTATCTTCTTACAGGGTCATCTTTATTTGCTCCTCACTTCTTAAAAATCTGTGACCTCATCTTCAATGAAAAGGGTATTTATCCTGGGAATTGTTACATTTCCTTCACTTCCTCTTTTTCTTTAAAATCTGTGAACATCCTTTGTGTTCTTTATCTTTCAAGAATATATATACCAGCCTGACAGCTGTCTTGTACTGTTAATGTAACAACCTTTTCTTTGCTGACCTAAGCTTCTGTTAAGTTTTAATGCTCTCTCCTGTGTTGATCTTTCCCTTTATTCTAACTATCTACACCAACGGGGATGTTCAGGGCTATGCCCTAATCCTACCCTTTTTATGTTTCAGTTTAAAGGATTAGCCACATCTGAAAGCTCTTCGGTTACACCAGCAACAGAGGTGGTCTGTCTTAGAGGATTGAAAACCCACCTGGGAAGAAGCATTTATTTACCAGGTCTATGAGGGGATGTGTAAGTAATCCCTCTGGTATCAAGGCAGAGAATCAAAGAAAACAGTGAAATACAGAAACAGAAGGAAGTTTTAGTATGAAACTCTAAAGGAACATCAGTTCTCTGTGAATAGCTTATGGCTTCAGTAAGACTTTATTATATTTCTATAGATGTCGCCTCTAAATATTTGAAGATGCACACTCAGTTCTTGAAGTGTATGGCAGTTTGAGCAGATTGTGAAGGCAAAGAATTTGTACTGTTCTTCATAGAAGAAATTTTGAATGCTACTTTATGGGTTGCAAAATTCTTCAGCAAATGTCTGGGTATTATTCGAGTTTAAAGCCAGTCTAAGTGTGTTCACACATTTTGTTGTATGGATATCTTCTCTCTTTCATGTACTGGATAGAGACATAAGTTCCAACTGCTTGATTTCTGTCCATGAGAAGAGCAAAGATTACAGCTCTGGCTCCAAAGGGCAGAAGATGAGACTTACAACTGGATCTGCAGGTTTACCCTAGCTTCCAGACTTGACTTTAAGGCCTGGTTTTACAAGAGGGACCTTGCTTAGATTGCTTTGTATTTGGATTAGACTTGTAAATAATACTTTCGAGAAAAGAAAAGCATATTTACATAAATTATATTGAATCTTGCCTTTGTCTAACAAAACTTTCCTTATCCAAAGTGGGGTTGGGTTGGCATAATTTAAAGGTAAAATATGGATACAAATAAAATAAAAAGAAAACTCAGCACAAATTGAAACCGAAAATCAGCGAAAATCCCAGGGACTGAATGAAATTAAACTGTGTTTGCTACTGATTTTCCAGCTAAAAGTCTCTGCTTCTACTTTTGTCTTTCTATCTAATGGTAAAAGGTCATTTATTCCTTAAGGAAAAGCTGATCTAATGCAACTTTTCACAAGTCATGGGAACGCTTCTGTTAAATCCAACAGTCAAGAGTGAAGAGGAAACAAACACATAATCAACTCCATTTTGCCACATGTATAATACCTCATTTTTATCTCTAGTTGTTATTTTTCCCTTTATTTGTTAGTACCATTAGCAGAACTGCCCGCACTGTAGGCGATGTAACTTCAAACGTGTCAAGATGCTATTACCTTCAGAGACTTTTACTGTTTCTTCCACTCCTTAGGAGTACAGGTTTTCATTTATCCGATGGCAGTCACTACTCCATTTCTTAATCCCTCCTCAAAAGTATTTTGCCTGGCTTCTTTATGGAACATTGGTCACTGAAGCATTGCTAGTCTGATCTGATGAGGCTGTTACAGTGTTCATTGCATGCCTCAAATTTCAAATATCTTGCTTTATATTCACCAGAAAAGACTTATTTTTTTAATCAAGTACAGTCAAGAGTAGCCACATTTGAAAATGTTATGTTTTATATTCTATTGATATTAAAAAGGTGGTTGGAGGGGAGGAATATAAGTGCTTTTCAAAAGTACTATTTAAATTGGCAATACTTTTTAAAACAGCAAGTGCAAAAAACCAAAACGAAAATTATGTTTTCTTTTACAAGTATTACGTTAACTGTGACTTCTTCCTGTATTTTAAGAAGATGCAGATTTTGAATCCTTTAATTACCACCAGCACTGTGTTACTTCCTTTAAACAGTACATTTGTAATACATCCCTTGTTAAGTGAGCATTTCAGTCTTGGTTTAACGAACAGTACTTTCAAAATTACTTTAGAAAGCATTGCTTGCCTCTATTAAAAAAATATTTGAGCTCTCAATCCTGACAAATTACAATGGAAGGTCTAATCCGTGCAGACAAAGAAAGCTCTTGTTAAATATTTTTATGTGCTGAGTTTTTTCCTAAAGTTTCTGTAGTCAAGCTGCAGAGCCAAATCACCTCTGTTATAATCTGTGTGAAGTTAATGGAGAAGTTTTATGGCTGAATTCAGTGAATGAATTATGCACCTGCAAGACAGAGCTACTATGTAAAGCAAACCCAGAATTTTTTATCTGATCTGTATACATCCATGGATTTTCATGCTGCACCTATTCCCTTCCTGTTCAACATCTTTACCCTGTCCTGGTTCACATTTTCCAGGGTATGGTAGAGTTGATTTCTTGATGTGAGAGATTAATTTCTGGAAGATGAGGAATTATTGCACAAAATACATGAAATTGATAATGGAGATACTTGTTGACTGACTAGATAAAACACAAAGAGACTTAAAGTCATGAAGGGATGCTATGAATACCTTTGTGACTAAGTCAGTGTCTTTCCAATTAAGACTTTTATCTAGAAGGTCGTATAATGGAGTTATATAATTCTTCCTCCATCTGTTCTTGTCTCCCTCCCTCTCCCTCTCTCCCTCCCCTGCTTTCTTCTTTGTTCTCTTGGTCCTATTTCTCCCTTTCTTCTCCTGTTAGAATGGAAATGACAAAATTGCTTGTATTAGTAGATCAAGTTGCATTGTTTGTATGTTTGTTGAATTATGTATATTTTAGTAAAATACTGATTGAATCAATGGTCTAAGTGGTAGGAGTACGGCATTTTAAAGGAATATTACTGATTAATTCTGGATGAGTCAGTAAGGTAGTCTGTTTCATACACAGCATTTAAACATGTAGAATAAAACTTTTTAAATTTACTTTTTTCATTTGTCACTGCTCATGAAGTAATCATTGTTTAGGCCATTCATTTCATGCTAGGATTTTTACATTAATCGCCAGTAAATGAAGACAGAACCCTTGTACCTATGTAATTCAGCTATAAATCAAACAGAATAGGTAGAGAGTTGAGGTCATTCTTCAAGAAAAGGTGAGAGTGAAGGAAAGTATACAGAATTATAGATAGCTCCAAAGACAGAAAATATTGCAAACAAGACTTTGGCCACAGTGGTCTGAACAACCGCAGAGAAAAACTTAACTTTCAGGAATAGGCTGGATGCACTTAAAGGTTGGCAGGATGTGGTTCTTCACTTGGCACAGGATGTACTACAGGTTTTTGTAAAATATATATTCAAGGCACTTCCAGTTTATAGTTGTACTTGGAGTCTGAAATGTGTGTGCGAGAGGGGAGAGAAAGAATTGTCCCTGAAGGTATCTCAGGCTCTATGCCCAGATTCTTAATACAAAACTTTTACACTAAGGACAAACCCTTTTAAGATATTTCAGAAAATGGATGAAGATTTGCCAAAATAAAACCAAGCAGAAGGCACAAATACATTAAGAAAACTGGAGCCGTATGTATGCAATACATACCCAGTAAACCGCCTAAGTACACAATATCTGTGAAGGAATGGTAATATACTAGGAAAACCAAGGAACAACAACGTTGTGTTATTTTATGTCCTAGTTAAGAAACTGAAGTAAGGTCATTTCATTGTTCCTAGCTCTGGAAATATAGATATTACACTGGCCAGAAGACATTGCATTACTGAGCGTACAATCACAGAATGATTGGAAACAATCCCTGGAGATCATTTTGTCCAACCTCCATGCTCAGGCAAGGCAACCTAAACCCAGTTGCACAGGACTGAGACCAGATGGCTTTTGAATATCTCAAAGAATGGAGACTTCACTAATCCCTTGCTCAACCTGTTTCAGTGTTCTGATGCTCTTCAGTGAGTCACTCCCAGGCACGCATCTTTTTCACGTAACTCGAAAGTATAACGGGAAAATTCCAAGGTATGTGTCCTGGTGATTCCACCAGGTGGAAGATGTAGGTTCATTATGGGAGGTACACCCAAACAGTGAGTTTAGCAACACCTAACCTGTGCCTGTAGGAAGGCACCACACGCACACTTCGATTTTTTTCATGAGATAAAAGACATAGGATTTTTCAATAGGAAAAAAGGTTGCTTGTGCTTTCATTCAATTTTGATAATTTAATTCCATAATGCCCCCCCAACACCACGGCACTCCCCCTCAACCCCACCCCCCTCACCCCCAATATTCCCTCTTACTCAGCAGCTGTGGAAAATAATGGAGGTACTGTGTGACTCCATTTGTATCAGATAACAGTGAGAGACACCAAAAATACAGCATTTTTAAGGTATCATGATGGCATTGTAAGATTATTGTGGGGGAGCTGAGTCAGCTCTTTTTTATTTCTGATCACAATATGTTTCAACAAGAGATGCAAAAATTCCATGGGAAGCAGACAGTTTTGGGAAAAAATCCTGTCAAAAATGCATAAGGATTCATAATTTTTATGGTTTGCAAATAGGCATGGCATGGCAGAAAAAAACCCATTCCTTGCCTATTAACAGAATAGAATAGTTCCTTTCATTGTTAATTAATGCTCATTGTCTATGTCATAAACCAGGTGTTCGTTCCAGTCCTGACAAAAGCTTTTTCTGTGCTACACACTTACTTCTCTTACTCTCATAATATATCATAAAACAGTTCCCAGATTCTGGTAGCACTGAATCTTCACAGACTACTAATTTACCATCCAATTTGCTTTCCAACAGTCATGCCTGCTCCTTTCCCTTTTCCCTTCCCCGTTCCTTCCTTCCTTCCGTCCTCCCTCCCTCCCTCCCTCCCTCTCTCCCTCCCTGATCCTTTCAGTGCGTAATTAATGTCAAGTATTTAGATGTTTTCATTATATATGTTTTGTTTTAATCATCATGACAGTGCCTTGTCTCCCCATGCCATCTTATGTTTTCTGTTTTTAACCTCAATACATACAGTTTGTCCCTTGCAAGGCTTACGATGGTGATTGCAGGAGGAAGCTAATCTTAGTTGGAATAGCTAGATTTTAGTGTGCTAAATATCTATGAATTGTAATTATACATTCATTTTGCAGTTGACATCTCTTTTAGAAATTTGAGAAGACAGAACGGATGGCTTAATTTGTATTACCAAATGCCATGGTTTGAACTCAGCTGGCAACTAAGCACCACGCAGCCTCTTGCATGCTCACTCTTTTCCTACCCACAGCAGGGGAAAAGGAGAATAAAAAGGCAAAAGTAAAGCTGCATGGGTTAAGATAAGGAGAATTCACTTGAACAATACAAAGAGAGACAAAGCAATAGTAATAACAACAACAAAGTGAGTGATGTACAACACAATGCTTGCTGCCACCACCGTGCCACGCTGAGCCAAGCTGAGCCGAGCTGTACCACACCACTGTTTCTTAAACTATGTGCTCTCTGCAGCCTGCCACCTCCACCCTATATTTCCTAGACATGACTTCAGTATTGTGTTGAATATCCCACTGGCTGGTTCAGTCCAGCTATCCTGACTGTAGAAATTAACCCTAGCCTAGCTGAACCCAGGACACCAAGTTTTCCTTTCATTTTTTCTCTTGTACTTAACTCATATAGATAAGCAAGTAAAAAGGTTGTATACACTGGCAGTCTTATTATTATCCTCCACTCTGGCCAGTCCAAAGTGGCTTGGTGATCTAGTCTATGTGATTTCCAAGTTCTAGAACAGAGAAGTAATATGGGAAGATTTTTGTTTTTAAAGTCTTGTCCTGCAGCTTGAGCAACACTGGAGGTTTTGTTTTTTATGTAGGTAACGACTTGCAGTAGTCAGCACAATAGGTACACACAGGCCAACAAATACAAAAAAACACAACTGAAAAATGGAGGTATATATAATCTTCGGGTGAAGTGCTGGTGATAACATCAGATATGCATTTAAATAAAGCAAAGTCTCTTGGGATTCCCTATCTAGCTGCTGTGAAGCAAATAACTTAAGGGGCCAATATGTGCATGGTTTCTCTTAACTTTTTGTTATATGCATTGCAGTAGGTTGGCTTATTAACATTTTGTTCAAAGGGAAAATTACGAAGTGATGCTAACTGGGGTTAGAGTTCAGAAAGAGTACAGAGGCACAGCAGTGAGGGTGAAAAAATGATCAAATTAAAAAGGGATTTTGGAACCTTTCTTCGGCAAATATTTTCCCAGTGATGTAAAAGTGATGGGAAGGTGGTGTGAAGATGTTAATACATTCAACTGGAGTAGCTGGAGGACAGTCTGCTGAAGAAGGCATAGTAGATCTCAAAGAAGCCATTTTTTTTGTAGTCTTGCATTCTACCATAGTGGAGAAGAGAACTGTTTTCCTGCTTGGCTGAAATTTCCACGCATCCTCAGAGGAAACAATCTACCTAGTACCGGGTGCCTGTTGGCTTCACTGGAAGCTTGTTAAGCTCTTGGTAAGCCTACTAGAGACTGTATGTTGAGTCACAAAGTATAGCCATCCTGCTCACTGCATGCTCCTTCTCCATCTCTGTTGTATTGCAGAAAAATATATGTTGCTGCCCTCCTTCTTTAGCATCTTAGCAACATATGGCTATGCCTCAGGATTGCTAAAACTGTTGTCATAATAAAACCAGTTTCCAGTCTGCTTCTGTCATTGTA
Organism: Bucorvus abyssinicus; assembly: GCA_009769605.1. Lineage (NCBI taxonomy): Eukaryota > Metazoa > Chordata > Aves > Bucerotiformes > Bucorvidae > Bucorvus > Bucorvus abyssinicus. The sequence continues at coordinate 49,247,983 of CM020063.1, forward strand.
AAACTAGTTTCCAGTCTGCTTTTGACTACTCCAAATATCAGTATAGTTGTCGGCTTCCAAAAATGGAAGACATTTTCGATCTGTCTGGTCTCATTCCCTTTGTTGCTGTGACTTAAATAATAGTATGATGGAAAGGTCTTTCCATAGAATGTTCAGGATAAACGAATTGCATTCCTAAGATGAAACTAGCTCAGATGAGTTCCAGGAAAAATGGGAGATAATTCAATATACTTCTGTATAAATTGTGAAATCATGATTAGTCAAGATTTGGGAAAGGCCTTAAAAGTACTTCACCTTATTTATTGCATTGTTACTTTTACATGGATAAATTGAATGAATTCTCATTTAAGATATTTGCTTTCACTCCAATTAGATCTGTTTAACAAGTTCTTTAGAGTGCATAAGACAGTTCAGTCACAGGTTAAATGAAAACCTACTTGTTTGGTTTTTAATGCCTTTCAATAATTGTAGCAGCTTTTAATGCTCGGAAACGAGTCTTGGGACGTTGTGGTAAAATGAGAAATTCTTTTTTTATTAGCTTACTTTTGTTTAGCATTAATATTTACATTGCTTAGGTGTAGATATTAAGTTGACAGGGTTTTTTAGGTATAGGAATACCTATCAGGGAACGTAAACCAACTCCTGTTTGCTGCAGGATTCAGGCAGGTATATCTTGGGGATGGAGGAGCAGGATGGAAAAAAAAACCAACCAAGAAAGCCTCGCAAAGTTCCTACTTCCCTATTTCAGAAGGAAAGCGATGCTTCTCAAAGATTTGGCTGCTGGAATGAAGTTCAATAATGACATGTTAGCAGATAACTGACAAGAAGACAAAAGAGTTATGTTCAGCTAATAAACCACATCTTTGAACTCCTAAGTATAATACCTCCATGTGTAATTTATATATGTAAAATGTATGTATCTATAAAACACACACAGTATACAGACTGTGTAGTCAGCGTATTAACATTTCCAAAGCACTTTTCACAGTCCTGTCTAAGCTTTGAGCAGAATTAAAACACCACCATAAATACTACAAAAGTAGTAATTAGTTGTCCTTCTTATGCCAGATAAAGTGATAGGCTGCTCTTTCTGAAGAAAAATTATGGTTGCACTCCTGCTCTCATTTTAATGAAAGACAGTTGGTTTATAATCCTATTTTATTGCTTTCACTCTGGTCCTTTGGGAAAAGTTTGAGTGATGAAGCAAGACTTACAAAATAATCTAAAGATTGTAAGGTGATGACTTTTCTTAGATCTAATTTTGGAAGATATCTTAGAGTCTTGGACCTACACTTAGCTGTTAAGTGCAGCGCACTTGTTATTCACAGCAGAAAAATCCTTGATCTGTTCCAGAGTATTGCACTGCAACAGCTACAGACCTTCAGTGTGGGTGAAAAAAAAAAAAAAAAAAAAAAAAAAATTTCTGGAAAGCCCTTCTTATGTTCCCCAAATGGTTTCTTTTCCAATGTGTAGGTGGCTCACTCATGAAAGCTTGCTTCTTTCCCAGCTTTTAAGAAATCTATCTGTCACTATCATCCAAAGATTCATGAAGAAATGCTACACTTTCTTTAATTACCGGAACTATTAATCTAAAGAAGTATCATGCTTCTTTCCAATTGCAGCTATAAACACAGTCCATCCCATTTTCTTTCTTCATTTGTTCTTGATTTGGGTGAGATTTTACTACAGTCTTCAGCCAAGTTCTTCACTTGTTTTCCTTTACTGTGGAGAGCTCAGCAGCAGACTGTTCTGTACCCAGAAAAATGCCTCTCTTCCTCCTCTACCTCACTATTTTCAGTTTCATGCCCTCCAGAGGTGCCAGTTATATCTTAGCAAGTAATTCTTCAGGAAAACCTGAGTGGTGCTGAATTAATATGGATGAAGCAGAGTAATACCATGTAATAATGACTTTGTCCATCCCCAGGCAAAATGCTCACAGCCTCTAATATTACAACAAAAATGCAAAAAGCTATTAAATTTCTACGTTTTGGAGTAACTGAAGGGTTATGTTTATGAGTCCTTAGTACGATGCATACTACCTCCAACAATACATAGTCTTTCTGAGTTCAGTAGTCTTCCATTAAGAGGAAACACCCGTCTCAACTTTTGCCAGAGATGTAGATATTAGCTGAAAGTGAACAGTTGTTAAAAGAAATAAATCTATATTCTCTTTTTGTCACAGCAAAACATTAATATTCAATCCCTTCTGTAATTTTTACTTATTACCCTATTTTTAATAATACATACAATACCAGCCCTAGAATTTAGCATGCATTATTACCTGTTCCCAGAAAGACTGTGTGTAACAGTAGTCCATGCAATGTTGTGTGAGATGCAAAATCTGTGCTGCTGTCTTTCACTGCAGGTTCATCTGAGTTAATCAAGTTCTTACATGTTCCTGCCATTGGGACTCACAGTTTATCACAGTGTGGAACCTCCAAATCCTGGTTCTAGATCAAGTTTTGGCCCATGGGCTCCTATTGGCTTCAGTTTACAGAAACCATGCCCATATGCTTGTCTCCCTCCAAGGACCAGCTGGAGGTGACATTTTAATACACACAGGCAGTTAATGTCTATGAACTGGAGAGTGTGAACCACGCTTTTTCTCTTACCCTTTGGGCAGTACGGCAGTATTCAAAAGAGAGGTTTACAAGAGCTAACTGCTACTCTTATTTACCTGAGAATAGCTTTATGAATAGCTTGTTTTTCAGGGACAAAACCGGATACCTTCCTCTTAGTTGAAACTCTCCACAGATCATAAAGGCTTTTTCATGCAGAAATGCAGTCCATGGATGCACACACGCTCACACGAATGCTATCTACTCTCTGCTAACTCCTATATGCTGCGGTGGATTCTAATTACTAATTGCCCAGGTAGCTCTCTGAATTACATTCTCGCAAGGAACACACAGAACACAACTACATCGTGGTTTGTTTGTTTGTTTCTTTTAAGAAAAAAAAGTCCATGGGAAGATATCCTGTTCTGAGGAAGTCAGAGAAGATTGGAAAGTAAGAAGGGAAGTGTGTAAAAAATGTGTCAATCAAATCAGCTTCAGCAGTTTTGGGTTGTAGAGCAGAAACCGTGGATCCAAAATGCTCCATTAGAGTTATAAAACAGCCTGTCAGGCTGATACATCTGGGGCTGGAAACTACAAGGGCAGATAGGGAACAGGAAGGGAAAAGTGAGATATTGTCTTGTGTCTTATGCTGAACAACTTCCTTTTTTGTTGTTTTGTTTTGTTTTGTTTTGTTTTGTTTTGTTTTGTTTTGTTTTGTTTTGTTTTGTTTTGTTTTGTTTTGGTTTGGTTTGGTTTGGTTTGGTTTGGTTTGGTTTGGTTTGGTTTTTTACAGTTTAATCGCTTGGTTCAAACCACCCGAACAAATTTTATTTCTAGTGTGAAACCTTTATCTTGTTTTACCCTGTACGATCTGTCTTGCACCATAATAAGGTAGTATCATCTGATTGCCCGGACTGAGAGTTGGAACTGTTCAGCTTGGGGAAGAGCGAGGTCAGAGGGCGCCTTACCAATGTATACAAATACCGGAAGGGAGGGTGAAAAGAGGAAGGAATGAAGCTTTTTCCAGTGGTACCCAACACAGGACAAGAGGCAATACAAACACAATGAAACACAGGAATTTCCTTCTGAACACCAGGAAACACTTTTTTACTGTGAGAGTCACTGAGCACTGGCACAGTTTGCCCAAAGAGGGTGCAGAGTCTCCATCCTCCAAGATATTCAGAAGCTGTCTGGGCAGTTAGCTGTAGGTGGCTGTGCTGGAGCAGCAAGGGTTGGACAAATTGACCTCCAGTAGTACTTTCCAACATCAAGCATTCAGTGATTCCCTGTAATGGAAAGAAAAACAAACCTGGGACCACTCGGGATGAAGCAGGTTTAAAATTAGAAAGGAAAAACATTCTGAAAGGTTTGTGACTTCTGTAGCCTTGGGGAGAATGTAAACTCACCCGAGAGCTAAATAAAAGAGATTTGAAATAGTTCAGCTGATAAGATATCATGGGCTTATCTGGGCTTAGGAAAAGAAAACCAGTGAAACAGGTTTTAAATTAAAGGGGTGGAACAAAATCGTTTAATGCGCAAAGCAATTAAAACCATAAATCAATCATTTAAATTTAAACAGGACAAGATGATAGAAAAGAGAGAGAAAGGAGAGAGATATTAATAAATACATAAGTATATACAGATAAATAGACATTTTCTCCTGTTTATCCCCCATCTCTGTTTTAACAAATAAAGCCCCCACCATGTGGTCCACCTGGGGGTGTGGGGGGGTGGGGAGGGAAGTGAGGTGCAGCATTCTTAACCTCAAAAGTTTCAGTCCAAGAATGAACTTCTTCGGAGCAAGCTCCCTTCCAGTAACTTAGTCCTTCTCTGAGATGGACGGAAGAGACTTGAGTTTGCCAATCTGCCAGGGGCTGTACTCCAGCTTCTGGCTCTCCCCATCTGCGGAGCAGGGTACAAAATGGATCTCCCGGGAATACTGTAAGTTTTCCCCTTACCAGTGGCTGTTCCCTCTGTGCAGGGTGTTGGGGGCTTACAGCTGGGTTGCCCCTTCCTTGTGGTTAAAACTCAGTCAAAACCAGCCCTGCCTTTGATCGGCAAAACGAGAAGGTCTACCTGCGTTGCGGAAGAAGTCTTTTTACTGCTCCAAAATTTGAGGCAACTGCAGTCTCTCTCCAATCAATGTTTTCTTCTCTCTGTATCTGTCCCGGTGGAAATTAAAATGGACACACGTGCCAGGTAAGCCGTAGATCATGGCTTTTTATATGCTTATACACAGAGGCACTTGGTTGACATGTCTCAGCTCTGATGAGAAGGCGAGAACCTGAGAAGAGGGTTGGTTCACCCCTTCCCCCACAAAGATCACAAGAAAACTTTTTCCCGTGCTTGGGAGAAGAGAGAGAAAGTGACGGGGTGTGTGTGTGTGTGTGTGTGTGTTTGAGGGTGGGATGGGGGGATGAGGGTGCGGGGGTGGGTTAGTCCTGCTGCTGCCACCTTAACCCATTACGGGGGACAAGAGGACCATATCACTAAAGGAAGAGTGATCAATGTGTTTGTACTTTGTATTTCTATCCAATTTTGGCTTGGGCACAACCCCAGTTGTAGAAGTGCTTATGTGTGTATCAACTCCATCATTCGCACACTCCACCTTGTGTTCAGAGAACTGGCCATCCAGTTCCCAAGCTTGGGGAAAGGACAGTCCTGAAATGAGCACTTTATGTTTACCTGTTCCCTATTTATTATAGGCTAAGCATGGCAAATCTTTTCTTGAATTAACTTGTGGGAGTGATTATTATGTAGTTCATACATATTTATGATCTTGTTTATTGATGTCAATAAATGAAAAATAGAACATTTGCAATATCAAGCGCCTTGTTTGACTGTAGCATTCCTGGGGCTCTGAAAGGTGTCAAGCTTGACAGCACTTGACAAATATTTCCAAAAGTTGATAAAATTGTTGTTTTTCCTCACACTGACAAGATACTGCAGCTATCGTCAGGGTAATGATAAACATAAGAAGCCTGGATACAACAAAAACTTGCTAGCAGCCTTACTGGAAAATGTTTGGAAAACTCCAACTATTTCCATTGGCTTCAGTTTAATTTCCAATGTGTAACTGTTCTTTGCTTCATTGCAACTCCTTTGACCAGTTTCAATAAAATTTGTCAGAAATATGCACATCTCAAAGGTAAGCACATTTTTGTATGAAAATACGTAGCAAAACTGTAGGGAGAGAACTTGCAAGAGCCCCTCAGGCACTCCAGCAGTGGGAAAAGAAGTAATGTGACTTCACCCAGTTTAAACACATGAAAAATCACATAGAATAACAGAATCACAGAAACATTTGCTTGGAAGAGACCTTTAAGATCATTGAATCCAATGCTCACCCTGTATGGTCAGGGTCCCTGAACCATGGCCCTCAGAACCACATCCGCACGGCTTTTAAACACTTCCAGGCATGGGAACTCCACCACCTTCCTGGGCACCCTGTTCCAATGATTCACAACCCTCTCTGTAGAGAAATTTTCCCTAATATTTGATCTGAACCTCTCCTTGCACAGCTTGAGGCTGCTTCCTCTCGTCTTGTCACTTGTTATGTGGGAGAAGAGATGAGCCCCAACCTCACTACAGCCTCCTTCCAGGTAGTTGTAGAGAGTGATGAGGTCTCCCCTGAGCCTCCTTTTCTCTAGACTAAACAACCCCAGTTCCCTCAGCTTCTCCTCATAACCCTTGTGCTCTAGACTCTTCACCAGCTTTGTTGCCTTTCTCTGGACTGGTTCCAACACCTCAATGTCCTTCTTGAAGTGAGGGACCCAAAACTGGACACAGTATTCAAGGTGTGGCCTCACCAGTGCCAAGATATAAGCCTGTAGAAAAAATGACTATATGTATTTTAGTCCTCTCAGAATTGCTTGTGAAGAACAAGTCTAGGTCAAAAACTGTCATTTTGCCCATCTTAAACCAAGACAAACCCACCAACAGCCAGACCCTTTTTACTTTGGAAAATTCTGAAGACTTTTGGTATATATTCTTATTTTCTTTCCTCATATTTTAAAAAATAGAATAATATTAAATTAGTTTTAAATTTGAAACAAGCTTTGCTTTAAAATACTCCCTTACAGAAAAAGTTCAAAACTAAACATTTATGTACCAAAATGAAACAATTCACGTGCTTAAGGCAAAATTTTTTAATTGTTTCTTAAAGAATAGAGGTTTTTTTCAGATGCAGAAAAATAGTTACTGAAATTTTCAGAATATCCTGAAATTCAAAAAGTCCATTATCTATCTAGCTTCACTCATGGGATAACTCAAAGAAGCTAGTGATATGTCTCAGTACAAACCTTGTGAAGTGACATGGTTAAACATGAAAAAAGAAATATATGAATTGTCACTGAGTGCATTATTAATTGTCTGATAGGTGTCCTGTTCTTCAAAATGTATTAGGATGTAAATTAGGTGGCCTGTTTTTCTTGGAAAAATCGATACTAACAAAGATTTTTATAACTTCTTCTTATGCTTAAAATGCCTTTTTTTTTTTTTCCATAAGATAACTTTAAAGAATACTTATGTTTCAAAAGCCACAATTAAATTCAGAGCCTCCTCGGACAAAGAAAAATAGGGAGCAGAAGAGATGGGAAGACTTAACAGCAAGACTTAGAGGTTACCAAAAAAATGAGCATGGACTACCGATGATGTTGTGTTTGATTCAAATGTATTTACTTGTTCAAATATAATTATTTGTTCAAATTTTGATATTTATCATGGATTCCAAGTAAAACACATGGATTGCCAAAATCTTACTTTTGGAGTTGGAGAGAAGCTTATTTTAACACTGCTCTGCTTTTAGAACGTTAGTCAAAAACCCAGAAATCTGCATTGTTTCAGCCCACATATCACTGGCATGACTATTTCGTCTGAAATCCTCAAGCATCTAGTGAATGCCTCTACACAGAAGGTCCAAATGTAAGTCAACTATGACTTCAGTTTGGTTTTTTTCCTCATAAGTCAGTGGTTTATATGCACATTGAAAAAACAGTACAAAATGTCAATGAAAGACTGTGATATTTTTGCCCCCTGTCAGTCCCAGCGAACTGAAACAGATCGTTGGCTTTTGTACTAACTTTAAATTTTTTTGCTACTGGAAGAATGATGTAGTCAAAATCAATCAGAAGAAATCATGAGAGATTAATTTTTACATATTATTACTACTTTGACAGATCTGTTCTTCTCTGACATTTTAATACTATCTTCCTCAAGCAATAAATATTAATGCTGTTTTAAACCATAATAAGAAAATCAATCCATGAGTATATTTTTCAAGTGTTTCCTCCTAGGACATATACAAGAAGATAAAAGCTTTTTCTAGGACTTTTCTTTTTGGTGGCATAGACTAGAGAGATTAATGATTAACCAGATTGTTCAAGAAAAAACTCTGCAAACATTATCTTATATATATAAGTCCAGAAATATTTGATATGCCATTCGACCTCAAGCATGTAAAATTATAGGCATCATGAGAAATTTACTTCCAAACTTCACTTACATGTAAAATTAAATTGTATTACTTGTTACTTACTTTTTTTCTTTCCTGTAGAGCTTGGGTTTTTTGCTTGCTTTTTTTAAAAAAATAAGTAAGTTGGAGGAGGTTTTGAGCAACCTGATCTAGTGGAAGGTACTCCTTCATGAAAAGGAGGCAGGAGACACACACAGATGAGCGAAGATCTTCTGGAAAAAATTAGCTGGAAGAAGGAAGTTTGCAGTATGTGGTAAAAAATAACTCACCACTTGGGAGGACTATAGGAACATTGACAGAATATACAGGGATGCCATGAGGAAGGCTAAGGTCCCCTTGCAACTAAATCTACCAACTTTTGTCCAGAACAACAAGAAGAGCTTCTTCAAGTACATCAGTAGCAAAAGGAAGAGGAGGGAAAATGTGGGCCTGCTGCTAGACCGAGTGGGTGCCCTGGTGACAGAGGAAACGGAGAACGTGGAGTTACTGAATGCCTTATTTGCTTCAGTCTTTACTGCTAAGAGTGGTCCTCAGGAGTCCCAGTCCCTGGAGGTAGGGAAGAAAGTCTGGAGGAAGGAATATATTCAAGGGAAGGAAAGGTCGAGGAGGATTGGGTTCAAGATCATTTAGGCAAGATGGACACCCACAAATCTTTGGGCCCCGACGGGATGCACCCACGAGTGCTGAAGGAGCTGGCAGATGTTATTGCTAAGCCACTCTCCATCATTTTTGAAAGGCCATGGAGAACAGGAGACGTGCTTGAGGACTAGAGGAAAGCCAATGTCACCCGAGTCCCTAGAAAGGGCAAGAAGGAGGACCCAGGAAACGGTAGGCTAGTCAGCCTCACCTTGATCCCTGGAAGGGTGATGGAACAGCTCATTGGGGAAGTCATCTCTAATCCTGTGGAGGAAAAGAGGTTACCAGAAGTGGTCACATGGATTCACCAAGAGGAAATTGTGCTTGACCAATCTGATAGCCTTCTGTGACGGCATGACTGGCTGAGTAGATGAGGGGAGAGCAGTGGATGTTGTCTACCACGACTTCAGCAAGGCTTTTGACATTGTCTCTCCTAACACCCTCATAGGGAAGCTTAGGAAGTGTGGATTAGATGAGTGGACAGGGAGGTGGATTGAGAACTGGCTGAACGACAGAGCTCAGAGGGTTGTGATCAGCAGCACAGATTCTAGCTGGAGGCCTGGAGCTAGCAGTGTTCCCCAGGGGTCACCATTGGGTCCAGTCTTGTTCAACATGTGCATCAATGACCTGGATGAAGGCACAGAGAGTCCCGTCAGCAAGTTTGCTGATGATCCAAAACTGAGAGGAGTGGCTGATACACCAGAAGGCTGTGCGGCCATTCAGTGAGAGCTGGACAGGCTGGAGAGTTGGGTGGAGGGGGACCTAATGAATTTCAACAAGGGCAAGTTGCTGCACCTGTGTAGGAATAACGTCTTTCAGTGAATCTTATGTATCAGACATCATGTTCGTAGAGGTGACTTGGAGAAATCATGTAGATTTGGCAAGGATTTCCTTTTGTCTTTCTGCAGAGTAATGCGGGAACATATGTCAAAAATCAGTCTCCTAAAAAATACTATTGAGAAGAACACTGCATGTATTTCCTCTGACAATTTTCTGTCTGGATTACGAAATCCCATAATCTTCAAGGGGGAAGAATGATCCCTGAGAAGAAAGCAAATCTATAATAATCCTAAAATCCATAAGGATTTTAGAGGTGAGAATATATTACTGTGACATTTATGTGCAGTACTGTAGCAAAGAGAACCTAGCAGGTAGGTGCTCGTTCTCCTTTGTGGGGAACATATCCCTGTATGGAAATGCTGTTGTTACCAGACTGATAGAGATGAGGAAATTCTCTGTCACGCTAAGAGTTACACACCTCTCTTTCCTTCCTGTGGAAGTATACTTCAGTGTGGAATACAACAGCAACAAGAAAACCGCATTCCTTCTCAGTGGTGCTGAGATCTAAAACTTCAGTGTCTTTGGACTATAGGAATTCATGTCCTTTTCCTGAGTGCTGATGGGTTGGAGCTGGTCTCAGTGGTACAACTCCGTATTTATTGACCCTGTGACTCCTGTCTTGTTCAATCAAGAACTTCATGTACAGTTTTTTAAGCTCTACTAGCTTTCCACATCTTGAATCAATCAAATGCTGACTGGCTTTTATGTTAAACAATTTAAATTCCAGATTCACACAGCCTTTGCTAGATTATTCTGATATGGAAAAAAATCTATCATTTACTGAATTTGATTGAAAACAAATAAGTTTTGTAACCCTCCCAGTTAAACTTATACAGTGTATCATCTGATTTCCAGTTAATGTTTCATACATAAAAATGACACTTTCTTATATAGAATCATATAGCAAACTTTCAATAATTTAGAGGTATTTTTTTACTATTATTGGAAAGTATACTTAAAAATCTGCTCTGTTCATTTAAGCCACCGCTAAATGGCAGTTGGTATGAACGAGTGAGGATTTTGGCCTTTGGTTTTTCCACTTAATTTCACTGTAATTATTCTTCCTTTCTTTTGGTCTGCAGACAAAAACCTGAACAGTCTGGAAAAAGAAATTACAGGAAGTGTCATGATCTGAATTTATTTAGGTTGTTTTCTAATGTACACCATGAATTCCTTTCAAATGTATTTCACTGTATCTATAATTCAAACTGTGATTGTTTGCATGCATTTTTTTTAACACCACCGCTTCTGGTATAGCAGCTAGAGTAAAATCCCTGAGACTGTCCTTTTAGAAATAAAATATGGTTTTAATTACATCTTTTGGTAGCTTGGAAATGCTTTTTGGATAAAAACGTCTCAAAATGTGGAGTCAATTAACCATACTTTCTTGCGCACAAGAAGCTCTTAGGCTAAGGAGGATGAGCAGCTGAGAGAGAGGTATGGAAGGAAATTGGAGTTGTTTATTTTCTGATTGCAAAGGGTTCTGAAAAACTGTACTAGCAGGAGTAATGGTAAACATATGCACATATGGTCTAAGTTTCACTCCACAGAAACTTCACTGAGGATTATTTGGAAGATGTTGTTAACCCACTTGCAGCTATACTGTTCTAGCAAAGGGCTCCCATACCCCAAGAAAATCCCGAAAAAACCAATCCTTTAAGGTGACTTTGAGCCCAAAATCATGTGTTTTGAGCCTTAATGAAGCCACAGGGATTACTCTATGTATAAGGACATTATCAACCTGTTGATTTAATTTAAATATATTATTTACCTAGCATAAGTTTAATTAATTAAGTCACCGCCTTTGAGTCAATATATATTTGAACTCTCTGCTCACTTCCTAAAGACTTACGACTAGAGAGTATGTAGATTTAAAATTACAGATGAGGAAGAGGAGGGGTAATATTTTTTGGTACTACTGAATCTAGAAACAATCTGAATTAGAATTCCTGTGTACCTTGTTAATGGTCCTTCCCATCTGTCTAAAATTGAAGTAGGTACTGAAAAATATCTATTAGTAAGCCAAGTCTGATTTAGCAGATTAGCTATGTCCTTTTCTAGCCCTTGTTTTTAACAGGGGCTTCTTTTAAATCACTTTCCTGGCCATTATTCATGTGGAAACATTGCGACTGCTTTTCTCAGAGCCTGGTGGTGGTTTTTAGTAGAACCCTATTAGCAAAGGAGTTTGACACAGAAATTTCCTACTTGAAACAGACTGGGAAACAGTGTCTAACTCTGAGGATATGACGATTTCTTTTGGAATAGCTTTATCATTTAAGTTCTCCATCTGCCTTTATTATCTTACTTGAAACAAAGCTCCACCTGTGCGTAGGATTAGTGAAATAATGACTACCCAAATATGTTATGTGCTTTTTTTTTAACCTTTTCACTTCACCAGATGGACTGAATAGGTGGTAATAGAATTCCTTTTCTACCTACGTCTTCTTCATGAACATTCAACACCCTTCCAACTTGGCTTTGAATTTTTTGTAACGTCTATTTATCTAGACATGCAACAGTGAGTGATTCAGCATGGAAGAGATGTTCCCAGCCATGATGTTTACAGTCATGTCATCACAGTTCTCCATGGCATGTATAGTGGCTCTCGCTGAAAAGATCCTGTGTTCCTGCCTGTCAGTGATAAAGAGAATGGCCCTGGTAGGCTATATTTCTGTGCCATTTCCATGGCAGAAATCTAGACCATCTGTATATACAAAAATTACATAATTGGAATGATTTAGACCCGTGTCTTGTAGACTACACTTTATTTTACCTAATGCTCTTTCTTGAGCATCTTCTCAGTCAGCTCTATTGTACATGACATACCCAAAGGTCTTTGTTCCTCTCAGACATGGCATGTTGGGGCACATAGAAGAAATACAGAAACTAGCTGGATTCAAATGCACAGGTTAAGTGTTTGCTTAATATTTGCTATTCTCAAGTCACGTTGTAAAAGAGGCCTACAGAATAACAGTGCCTACAAATGTATAAATTCACTCTTCAAATTTCAATATGAAATCAGTTTTGAGCACAGAACTCTGTAGAACGGCAAATATACAAATGTGACTTATCAGAAATGACTACAGTATGAAGTTCAACAAATAACAAACAAAGGACTGTAATCTTCAATCAAGAATAATTAACAAATCAAACGGTTCATGACCCGTTCTTTCAGCTTCATTTTCATGGTACTTACATAAATTATTATTATATTTTTTTAAATGTGTATCCTAAAAGATACTGGATTTATCATAATTCAGGTATGCAAACCTAAGGAAGTTATCAGATTTTAATGACTGAAAATAGGTAGTTTCTCTAGTCTCAGTCAAGTTAATTTCACTGTTTTTTCACTTATTTTCAACAGTCCTATTGAACCTTTCAGCTTCTACAGCAGATGAATAATGACAGGCCAATGAGATGGACATTAGAAGTTCATGAGACCAACTTTGCTTTTGAATACTTTGAATACAGAAATTACATGATACACCTGCTTTAACTTTTTAGATTTTGGTGATGGAGACTGCAATATCACTTATGTTGATGCTAAAATAGTCACTTTAATTTTTACAATCTTCTCTCTTCTTGACAGCCACAGGTCAATAATATATTTAAAGTTTACTTTGATTTTAAGTACTAGTTTAATTACCTTACTGGATCAGAGATTAAACGGAGGTGTTAATTCTTGTTTCTGGACCAGATGCGACAATTTAGAAATGGTTGTTCTCACAAGCATACTCGGTGTTGTCAAGATGTTCCTATTTGATTATCGCACTTTAAATGTGTCCTGACATCTCAGCAAGGTAGCTCTTCTTATTTAGAGTTGCTGACATTCTTTAATGTTTCTCTGAATTTAGCCATTAGTGCTAAATTCCCTTTTTATTTTTTAAATGGATATTAATGTATCTGCTTTGCGATATAGTGATTAATTTTTAATGCTTATTTCCCCAGTCTTAAATTAATTTAAAAAAATGTATTAAGAATGACTCATTTCAAGTCATAATCTTTCATTTGCATATTCTTATATTCACTTTACAACTTCTTTTTCACATGGAAATCAACCTGAACTTTGTTCAGAAATAGTAACATAAGAACATTTCTTAACCCTCTCAGAGCAATAATTTCATTATTATTTCTTCTTTTCTGCAAGAAATCAAAGAAAAATATAGAAACTAAAATATAATATTTGAAGAATATGTCAGAGTCAATCTAAAAAGAAAAAAGTTCTTCAAGATTCTTCTTTTACACTGCATGCATCTTACACTTGAAAGTCTTGTGTTTGTTCTACAGTTTAGTTTTGGAGAGAAAATAAAGAAAAAAAAAATCTTCCCAAAATAACCCTGTTAATGTCATCAGGTTTTTTTTTCTTAAATTGTCCTTTTGCTTAGTCTGCTGAATTATCACACATGAAAATTTCAAGTTCAGAGTTAGAGATAGAGAGAAAAAAAATCCCTCAAAATACTGTGTTTCACACTCCCAGGATCTTTCATGCTGTTTTGGCAATAGAATCGTATGTCACCGCGCATCAAATTAAGTTGTATTCAGAAATAACTAGCAAGGCCGATCCATGTACTTTGCTTTTGCGCAGATTGGACCGCTTCCTAGATATCTAGTTTGAGTACATTTGAAATTACAAGGGGAAGTGAAAGATACTTGTTTCATAGCTTTTCTGATTTGTGCCTCTTTAAGGGAGAGATATATGCTTTCTTTTTCAAAATTAATTTACCATTTTTTATGTTAGGTGCAGAATCAAGGGTGATTGACCAACGGTTGTTCAAAGAGTATGCCAAAATAATTAGCCTGGCATGGTGAGCTATTAATTTTGAAAAAAACACTTCTTCAGAAATGATGTTTTATAACTTTTTTTTTTTTTTTAACCAAAGGAATTTCATTTGGACTTCAGGTGGAATGTCAAAATTTTGAATCTTTTTAATGGGCTCTGTAAAATCATATTTAACACTTGGATACCAGGTAATTTAATTTTAAGAGGGGGTTAGGCTCAGTATCATTTTATTACTCCTGTGAGGACGATCCTTGGCCTATCTTACCATTTACATTTACGCAAATACGAGAAACAATGTTCAAAACAAATTCCTGCTAGTGGTACTCTCTGCTTTTTCAGGGTTTCAGTCTTGTTTGGTCTAGCAGAACAAAACTACTGACAGATGTCTAAGGTAATGCCTTAGAAAAAGTACCAAAATACGTGAACCAGTAGTGAGCATTTGGCTAAGTATTCCCTACTGCACTTGACACCAACACCACTGTTTGCATGACAGTTCATTTACATCACTTCCATATTAGTGGTACCATTAAGGCTGCAGTTATCCAACACACACACACTTTTAAAATTCTCAATGGGTAAGCTACTCAACTTTACAAGCACTTTGCTATTCTTATCCCAATTTAAAAATGTTTCAACCCAACCGATTATGTAATCTAGGGCTACGCTGTTTTATTACCTAATCAACAAAAAGTGTTCTCTGTCAGTCATGGGCACAGCCCTTTCTTATTCCCCTGATGTAACCTGGGATCATTGTGTACCAACTGTACTCCTTTGGAGCCAAATTCCTTTATATTTGTGGTGTTTCCTTTATCGTATTTTGAAATGAACAGAGGTCTCCCCGGCTGACCTGATAGGAATGTGAAACATTCTGAGCACATTTATATACTGCCTTAAACATTGTGCACTCATTGACATTTGTGTAAATGAGCACAAAGTAGTCCCAAACTGGAAAGAGAGTTTCACATAAATTTTTCATGGATGTAAAAAGCTATCCAGTGGGCAAGACTTTGGCTGCTAAAAGCTTGCTTTCAAGGCTGTGTTTAATTCCACTGTTTACAGTAAAACATATTTTTCTCTCTCCTCAGTGCTGATGTGGGAGTGTTTGTGTTATTAATGTACAATCTGACATTTTGGAGGTTCAAACAGATAGTAAGGGCAGTCTGCTTGTCCATGGCAGGCAAAAACTCACCTTGACAATAACAGGGGGATTCTCTCTGCCTGTTCCCATCATTTGATGCTACAGACCAGGCTGACTTCTATTATCACAACATGTCTGTCTGCTGATGTTTAACCATTAAGACAGTGCCAAGCCAATTAGCACACCCCAGCTTGGAGGAAGGCACCGTGGACAGCTGGAACTTGCAGCACAGTAGGCATGTATGTTAGTGTTTAGGTCACAGAGGCTCTGAAGTAGATCAGAGTATGATGATACACAACCTCTCGAGGGCTACGGCCGTGCCTGCCAGAGAAGTTGCTCTCCCAGGGCTCATTTCTGATGTCCTTCTCTTGGCTGGCTGCCTCCTGGGAGCCTTTACTGGGATTCTCCTTCTTTGAGAAGTGCCAGCCCCTTTGTTGGTGTGAGCAGTCATTCACCTCTATCCATCAACACATGCAGGCAAAGTTTTTGTTTTGCTGTGCTCTGTTTTTCAGTCTGACCCAGGTGAGTTAGATAACTCTGAATTTAAAAGGCCAGGGAAAGCCCATCTGAGTGTCAGAAGCAGGGAGCTCTCAGTTGGTTTGCTTCACAGTTACCAGCAATAACTTCCTTAAGCTAGCACAGCTGTAACCAAAGGAGAAGGTACATCTGTATCTTAACAAAAATGCAAGTTTAGACAAGAATAACTTCTTCCAGGGTAGATGTACCTGAAGGCACTTGAACTTATCTGAGCGAGTGAATAAGAGTAGGAAGATTGGCGCTTTAATAGACTAACCACCTGCAACTTGTGTTTTGTGTTCACAAAATGCTCAGTGACATACTTAGTCTGAAACACGTAAGTAATCCTGCTGAAATAATAGCTACTCAAATTTTAAACAATTTGTATAAGGTTCCATTTAATATAATTTCTCAAAGAATAAAATAAACAGAAAAGCATAATCACAGATATATAATCTGTAATCCTAAATCTCGTAATGTTATGCCCAAAAGATTTAATTAGATCCTAGAGAAAAAACATTATTTAGGAAAAAATCAGCAATCAACAAGTACATATTACTGCTAAAATACTGCAGAGGATATTTTTATATAACTGCAAGTCTCTGAATTATGGAAAAGAAAGAAAAAACCTTTATGAATAAACTTGAACTATCAGAACTGAAATTGGACAATATTAATCTTTTTTAAGTCCAAAATATCTCCAGTACTTTACTTTCCTGAAGACTTCTGTGTATAGTGTTGCCTCTCTTCCTCTCACTGTGCACATCTGAGGGAAGTAAGGCATTAAAAGAAAGCTTTAGGAAACTAAATCCTTGACATCACTGTTTGTTTTTAACCTCTTTTTTTCAAAATGCAGCTGTGGAATGACTATTGAAAGTGATGGTGAAATTTGGGGGTTTTTTTGGGTTTGGTTTTTTTTTTTAATGTCATTGGTAGTTGCAGAGCAAGGGGCCTTTTTTTCCAGTGGGTAGAGTTATAATGCACTCACAGGAACAGTGTTGGAAGTATTTTAGCTATGTTTTAAGTTATTTTTCCCTATATTCATATAAACTCACTTGTAGATGCTGAAATACTTCAGCTTATCTCTATGTAAGCAACCAAATATAACGATGTTGCTAATTTTTGAATCATTTCTGGAGAACAATCCTGTGTTCATCTTAGTGTGATAATTACTATCAGAAATAAATCCTCTCTGTGAGATGCTGAGACCTGTGCCACAGTGGAAGGCTTGCATAAGTCCTCCAACAGGTGTGGAATGGGCCTGTTGCTCTCTTTGCCAGAAAAAGCCTAAAGTTCACGGACAGTGTTCGACTCCTGTTTCTCAGGACCTTTGTGACTACAGCTGGGCCTTAGTTAAGCTGAAATGCCAATTCAGACATCATATATCAGGTAACAGTGTCCTGACCTTAGAAAAGAAGTCCAGTGATCTGCAGCCTAACGGATGTTGCTGTTATCTGACCTTTTTGCTTCAGTAGCTCCCCTGCTCAGAAGATTGATGGCACATGCCTGAACACACTAACCAAAAGTAAAAATTGGTGACCTTGCCTTTCTGTTTTAGTCTAAGAATAGCTTAGAACCTAAGGCGTCATTGATGATTTTGGCACTGCAAAGCTCATTAGTTAAATGTAGATTTGTAAAAACAAGCACATAACTAGAGACTCTGTGAACTGTGGTGCTGATTATAAGAAAAGGCTCTGAATTTAAATAAAGACTGTGAGTTTTGCTTTAAGCTGGCTATGAGAGGAAACAAAAAACAAAACCAAACTCTTTGTTAATGAAGGATGCTGTAATAGTTTGATAATATAACTGCATTGTCCAGATGTCTCTATCTCTGTATACTCTTTTGAATCACTTATTTTGAAAACGCTGATATTTGCTGAAGGAATTCATGCAAGGTCTGTTCTTGAATAAACAGCTGGTATCTGTCCCTCATTGTGCTATACATTTGAAACGAAGTTTATGGGTCCTGAAATGGAACTCATTGCCAATGAGAGGTGACAGGTGTAACAATGGCAAATAGTTTTCTTTGTTAAATACACCTCTCTGGAAGAAGGCAAGCTGGAGACTTGGAATGTCATTTTTGACATTAAGCTACATAAAGGTGCGCATTTCACTCCTTAAAGTCTCCTTTGTGATGCATTTCAAAAGAATTAATGTCTATATTCCAGTTTTGAGAGCAGTGTTTTTAACAGACTTTCCCCCATTTTTCCCCTCCTTTTTTTAACCAGAGAAGTGCATTAGCTGCAGAAATATCTCTGAAACAACAAGACTTAATTCCTTCAGTCATATGAGACTTAACAGAGACAGTGTAGCCTAACTCTAATTTAAAACGTGCAGAATATAAAGCAGCTAATTTCTTCAGGATGATAATTGCTTTCCCATGGAACAACAAATGTTGGTGTGTTTACTGAAAATTGGATATGGGTTTTGTTTGTTTTCCCCCCAGACTTAACAAACAATATATACTGTGAATACTTTCCTCCCTCATTTCCCCTGATTATCAATCCAGTCTTATGGTAAGGGCAAGGGCCAGTTGGAAGATCAATAATAGATTTTACCCTCGTGCTGTGGCTGACACCAACTTCTCTCATTCCATTTATCAGGACAGGTGTACAGTGCTGCTCCCTTGCACGCAGGCTGCAGGGAAGAGAGCCAAGGGCCTTGGGAATGGCCCTCTGTGGGGCTGGGGTGAGTGTTCCTGAAAGATTGCCCCCAAGGTCCTGCTCCCTCCCTGCCCGGCTGGCTGGTGGGCAGGGCTGGAGGCCTTGGAGAGGAAGGGGGCATGGCTGGTACAGGTGTCCCAGCAGGTGCCTGCTGCCCTGCTTGGGTCCTGCTTGTTGAGGAGAGGAAGGTCCCTGTCCCGGAGTGGTTGAGCAGATCCTCCCACCCCCTGCCACTGCTCTCGGCACCATGCTGACCACCCCGACAGCACCTCTGCCAGGCTGCGGGAGAGATGCTTTGCTCTCACCCTGCTCCTCCATCACGTTGGGGTCTCTCTCTACCCTGTCTGACAGGGCGTGCATCAGCAGAGCGCTGGAAGTCGTGTCCCTGCAGAGCTGGGCTGTCCCGTCCCAACACTCTGTGTGCAGCCTGTCCCTTCAGAGGAACACAAGGAGCAGGAGTTGAAGCCCTGGCGCTGCTGAGTACCTGCTCTGCCCTGGGGCCAAGGGAACGGCTCCTACCTGAACGCAGCCCCAGTGGAACCAGGCATGTCGGCACACCAGGCGCTCCATAGTGCTGTAGTCCCTTCTGTCCTCGACCAGGCCAAGGCAGATGAGGCAGGTGGTATTTGCCTCTGGGGCCACCTGCACTGACTGCTCGGGCCAGTGCTGCCAGCAGAAGGAGCTGTGGGCAAGAGGAGAGGGCTGGGTGAGGTGAGAAGTGCTGGGACCTTCCCTGGTATTGGTGAGGTTGGGAGAGTACAGAGGTTAAGGACCAACTTGCCTGTGCCGGTGGAGGGGGCTGAGCGTGAGCCCTTGGGGATGGACCGGTCAGGTCCTGCGGCAGTGGCGTCCAGGCCGCCCGCAGGGGTTTTGGGCCTGACGTTGAGAGTGGGAGCGGCCTGGCGTCCGCATGGGACCAGGAGGGCTGGAGCAGCTGCCGCTCCTGCTGGCCGCGGTGGTGTGGGATGGTCCTGACAGCAGCTGGTGGGTGCTGCTGGGGCCACCGAGCTCCGAGCTGGCACAGGAGGCTGTAATGGGAAGGAGGAAGGTCAAGGAACCAGCAAGCTCTGGGTCTGGCCCCAGTGCAGCCGGGCTGGGGCTGCTGCTCTCAGCACTTGGTGGTGTTGCACGGTTGCTCTCACAGCATGTCACGGGCCGGCAGTAGGGAGTTTGAGCGCAGCACTGGTGGCGGGTTCGCTCTCACACCCGCGTGGCTGCTGGGGCAGCTGGTGTCCGCAGGTGATGCAGCACTGCACTCCACCGAAGGCGCCTGACTGGGAGTGGTGGTGGCAGCGAACTCCGAGGTGACACTGGAGTCTGTAAGGGGAAGTAGGAAGGTGAAGGGCACAGCTCCTAGGCCTGCGGCAGGATAGGCCAGAGCGGTGCCCGCAGTCCACCTGGAGCAGGGAGGCTCTGCCAAGCCCCTCCTGGTCACCCTCTGCCAGGCCTTGCCTGGCCCTGGTCCCCAGCCCCGGGCCCCCCGGGTGCTTTGCCTCTTACTCGTGCTCGGGCCAGCGCAGCTGTGGCACTCCCAGCTCGCCGTGCTGTTGTCCAGGTGGGAGCAGCTGCGGTGTGTGCCCTCGGCAGCGCAGGAGCAGCAGAGGAGGAGTTGCCAGGGCCTGGGGAAGCAAAGAGGTTCACCGCTCTGAGGACAAAGGCAACGCAGCATGGCACCATTCTGCAGAGCTCCTGTTCCCAATCCTGCTGCTTCGGGCCCTTGGCAAGACAGAGGTGCCGTGCAGAGCCCCTGGGCACAGCTTTGGCCACTCACCCCTCCTCCTCGGCCTGCTCCCTGACCCCTGGACAATGGCACTGGCTGGCATCGCAGCGGCCGTGCCTCTGGTTGAGTGAGGCAAAATTCTCGGGGTCCCACTCTGGCAGTCTGATGGAGAAAGGAACAGGGATGAGCTCCTGCTGGCGCAGCATAAGGCAGCTGCCGGGCATCCCTGCTCTACTGCCCCTGCCCTGTTTTCCAGTCCTCTGTGAAGCCAAAGCCCAGACTCGGGGGACAGCAGAGGGCCAGGACTGCAGAGGCACTCCCTGGCATGGCACAGCCCTTGCACACTCCTGGCTTGAGAGACAGGAAGAAAACAAACCAACCTCCAGGGGATGCGGATGCCCATGGTGAGCATCTCCTCACGAAACTGGTCCCTGTCCCTGCAGAGTGAGCACTGGAACCCCGAGATGCCGCTGCGCGCAGCCTGTCCCTGCAGAGGAACACAAGGAGCAGGAGTGAAGCCCTGGTACTGCTTAGTACCTGCCCTGCTCCAGGGCCAAGGGAACGGCTCCTACCTGGATGCAGCCCCAGTGGAACCAGGCGTGTCGGCACGCCGGGCACACGATGGTGCCATAGCCCCTTCAGTCCTCGACCAGGCCAAGGCAGATGAGGCAGATGGTATTTGCCTCTGGGGCCACCTGCACTGACTGCTCGGGCCGGTGCTGCCAGCAGAAGGAGCTGTGGGCAAGAGGAGAGGGCTGGGTGAGGTGAGAAGTGCTGGGACCTTCCCTGGTGGTGGTGGCGAGGAGGGGACAGGAGGTACCTGTACTCATTAAAGTACTGCATGACACATCCACCGGCCGTGGCACAGGGGAGATGGAACCTCCGGACACAGCCCATCCCCCGGCAATAGATGGTGGCCCCTCTCTGCTGGCAGACAAAGCACTCCTGGTAAGGACACAGCAGCCCCCATCAGTGGCAGCCTCAGGGCCTCCACAGCCAGCCCCACGCCCTCGGGCAGTACCCAGTGTGTGGTCTCTGCTGGGTCCCACCACACAGATCTGCCACACGGACGAGACTCCTGTGCTGGCGCCTCTGTGGAGCTGCTGGGAGTGAGACTATTAACACATAGCTGGTTGGAAAGGCTGAGATATCTTTGTTGGGGTATAGGCTAAGCTTCCGCCAACCTCTCCTGACACCAATCCACCTGTTCTCATCAGTTCCTCACCATCTCCTCGGCTCTCTGGCTTGCCTGTCGAATATCCTTCATGCGAAATCCTGACTGTCCACTTGGGACGATGACTGGAGGAACCAGGGTGGCAAAATGCTGCAGAAGAGAACAGATGAGGAGATGATGAGGAGACTGTGGCAGGGGCTGCCTGTGGGAGCGCGAGAGGGACCCCAGAGAAACTCACCAGGCAGTACGCATGGGCACAGAGCCCACCGTGCTCATATTTGCGCCCGCAGATGGTGGGGTCTGCCTCCGCCCGGCGGCACAGCACGCAGGCTGCAGGGAAGAAAGCCATGGGACCTGGGAATGAGCACCTCTGTGGGGCTGGGGCAAGCATCCCTGGGGGATTGCTCAACAAGCAGGGTCCTGCTTGTTGAGGAGAGGAAGGTCCCTGTCCCAGAGTGGTTGGGCAGATCCTGCCTCCCCCTGCCACCACTCTTGGCCCCATTCTGACCGCCCCGACAGCCCCTCTACCAGGCTGTGGGAAGGATGCTTTGCTCTCACCCTGCTCCTCCATCACATGGGGGTCTCTCTCTGCCTTGTCTGACAGGGCGTGCATCAGCAGAGTGCTAGCAGTTGTGTCCCAGCAGTGCCGGGCTGTCCTGTCCAAACACTCTGCCACTGACTCTGAGGGAGAAGCAGGACGTGGTTGAGGGAGAAGCAGGATGCGGATGTGCCTTCAGCACAGTGCCAGAGCTGCAAGGTGTGGGGTTCCCCGCTCCCTCATCAGCCCCGTGCCAGCCCCGTCCCTCCCTGCCTTCTCCTCACCTCGCCAGGTCCAACTGACCAACGGTCTGTGCCAAACATTCTGCGTTGTGTGATTGGCCCTCCCATAGCAACAGCACCCCTGGCCTGCCTGCACCGGGGATATGGGCAGGGGCAGTGTAAATGGCCTCTGGCCGTGGCCATAAACTGCCTTTCAGAGACACTTGAGCCCTTCGTTGGTGGGCTGGGAAACCGCAAGGGGCTGCGCGGCAGCTTCAGAGGGGGTGGCTGGGGCTGTTAGTTACTTTGAGGGTAGGAAGCCTCTCCAGAGGGATCTGGACAGGCTGGGTCAATGAGCTGAGCGTTGTCAAGCTTTGGAACCGTCTGCCAGGGGAAGTCTCTGACTGAACAAGGATGATGCTGGTAGTGAAAAAGTAGCAAAAATAAAAGCGCAGGTGGAATAGGTTTGCAGAGTCTAATTCCTTTTATTTTGCTTTGGCAAGAGGAGTTGTTTCCAATCCTGGTGACACATCCTGGAGAAGTGAAGAGGGGGGATTTGGGGTTAAAAGGAACAGCTCTGTGAAGGGCTTCTTTGTATCCTGGGGATTTCCTCCTTTCCCCCACAGGGTCTCAAGTCCCTCTAGGGCAGAGCTGCCCATTGGCCAGAGCTGCTGTGCTCAGAAGGATACCTGGCCTCTGCTTGGCGAGAGGCTGTTCATCTGCAGAGAGAGAAGAATTTTACAGCTGCTCAAAGATGGTCTCCGCTCCTGCTCTTCAGGAGCCTTCCGCATCCTCACGTGCCGTGTGCACTGTGCGTGTCACTTTGAGGAGCAGGGACTGTTCCTCAGAGTCCAGCATCCAACAGGTCATGATCTCAGCCAGATCCTGAAGGTTCATTTAGCGTGATAACGCTGAGGTGTTCAGCACCTGCTTATGGAAGGCCAAGGAAGAAGTGACCTAGAGAGAGCTCTGCAGGGGATTCCTAGAGAGCAGAGCACCTTTCAGCCTGGCTACGGACACATCTGTGAACTCTGAGTGCAGCTTGCTGGTGGCACTGGGCCAGTGAGCTCTGTGCTGGCGCTAGAGCCTGTACAGCGAGCAGGAATTTCAAGATACCAGCAACAGCTGTAGGTTTGGCTCCAACTCTGCTGGGCTGGGGGAGCTGCTCTCAGCACTTGGTGGTGTGGCACGGTTGCTCTCTCAGCATCTCGTGCACCGGCAATACAGATTTGGGGCAGGACACCACAAGTGTGTATGGTCTCGCACCCACCTGGGCCCACTGGTGCTGGGGCAGCTGCTGTCCTCACATGATGGAGCTCCACAGTCCGCCAGTGATGCCAGGATGGGGATGCGGACGCCCGCAAATTCCATGATGGCTCTGGAGCCTTTACGGAGAGCAGGAATTTCAAGCAGCAAGCAACAGCTGTAGGTTTGGCCCCAGCTGGGCTGGGGGAGCTGCTCTTAGCACTTGGTGCAGTGGCACGGTTGCTCTCTCCACATCTTGTGGGCTGGCAGTACAGGTTTTGGGCAGGATGCTGCAAGTGTGTATGGTTCTTGAGGTACTGTGTGTTGAAAATTGTTAAGACATGACAGGAAAATCTTCTACCTTATACTTTCAAGATTCTATAATCTACTAACAAGCATTTTCTCAGCTGTGATACCAAGTTTTTGTGACAGAGACTGCATCTCTTCCCTTTTTATAGTAAACTGACATGCTGATTTGAGAACATTTGCCATATTCAGAAAAATATATTGCTGAAAAACAAGTGAGGCATCTTTAAATACATGGATTTTCATCTGTCTGCAGCCAAAAATTGTGAAGTGATTACCAGAAATTTGAAAAAGAAGAAAAACCAAACAAAAAAAAAACCCAAAAACCAGGAGAAACTCATGAAATGGTCTGATCGCCTGCCACAGTTATGTCATTGCTCTTTCAAAAGACCCTCATGTCTCACTAGCAACCAGCTCACGTGCACAAACTTTCACATCTATTAGAGCCTTGAGAAGGATTTTTTAACAATAACTCCGTAGCTGCTTTCAACATTAGTTATGGGAAGATGACTATATGTGTAAATATTGTAGGGTTGTCATTATATGAGTTAAAAAACAAATCTATGAAGATTAAGGGTACAACAGATTTTGCTCATGTATTGACTTCACCTGTTTTAGCATTAATTCTTCTTAGTTTTTTCAGTTTTCATTGTTCCTGGGTGTTCTTAAATAACTCCTTCTACACATAAAAAAAAAAGTTTTAGGGCATTTTTTTTTTGTCTAAAAATGTGGCTTAGACCAGAAAAAAGGTAAATGAAAAACATTTTAGGAACATCTCTTTCCATAAAATTAAACATTTTTTTCTATCAAACAAAAAAAATGCCACATGTACTCATTTCACAGTTCACCTTTTTCAAGCTGTCAAGAAAATTTAATCAAAGAATAATATGAAAATGTATTTTATGTTGATTTAAAACATGAAAACTTGGCATCTGATTTTTTTCATGGTGTTTGTCTTCTACCTTTTGCTCATGGGAAAGTCAGTTAGATTAGGGTTTTGCCCTGTAATTCAGGCCAAGATTGGCGGCTGCTGCCCACAGATATTTCTGTGAAACAACGTTATAAGATCCAGCCTACAGACCCTGACACTAAATACCTTCCCTGAAAACAATTTGCATGTTTTCCTTCCAATCACTACTGAAGCTCTAATCCCTAAGTAACAATGACTGGCATGAAATGGGACAGAAGTGTTACTGAAGTCCAGTCATTGAATATAGAAAGAAGATAGAAGATGAGGATAGTAAAAAATTTTTGTAGGTAGAAAAGTGGAACGGACAGTAATAAAGTCATGAATCCTTTTGCTGCAGAGATCGTAAAGGTCAGTCTGTATCTGGTTCGGTTCTGTGTAAGCACACTATTGTTGGAGTTCAAGTGTACCTTGCTCCTGTTTAATGTAACAGATTTAGCTAAATGGGTACAGTGTGTGATATTGTTAGTCTTCTTGAACAAAAGTGAGTAAACTTGAAGCTCCTCCTAAATTAAATAGCTACGTTATTCTTCCATTTTCAAGCCCACTCCAGAGGATTATGAGAATTAACTCATGGAATGCAGTCTGATTCCCAAATACCACCTTCCCAGATGTCCACCAGACTGGGCCAACTCAAAACCTATGCCACCTAGTTCTCCTGGTTAAAACAGGGCATGATTATATCTGTATACTCAGTGAATGTCCTGGTGGTTGTTGTCACTGATACTCATTTCACAGCTGCAAAAAAAAGAAGCTTATGAAACAATGAATTAATAATGGATCTGGAATCAGAACTAAAAAGCCATTAGCTCTAACTTCCTAGCCATGGTCTCACAGAGGCTGTGCATCTTTCCCTAGGCACCAGTTTGGTGCAGGTACATGGATATAGATAATAAATCTGTTGTGCAACTGGGCTGGAGAGGCTCCAAAGTAGCACAGATATGTGTAAAATAAGCCCATCTGCGCTTTACATGGCAAGCCATTCTTCAATTCATGCTGGGCTTTTTCTGTTGACACTTGGATGGTTCTGCCTAGCAGGAGTAAGGCAGGGAGGACTGATGTCTCTGTCATGGCATTCTTTACTCATGGTTAGCTGTGAACCTGAACAACCTGTGATGCATTCATTGGTGGAATAAACAAAGTACTTTTGTACTAAGTGACAATTAATTATTCATTTAAAGTACAGGAACACAGCCTGCATTAGGACACAATCTGCACATCCCACTTAACATTTTAAAACTGCATAAAAAATAGCACAATTACGGTTATATTATGGAATGTTACTACATTAGAAAGACTGAAAAATATTGCTATTTGTTTCAAGCAAAATGTTGGAGCTTGTAAAATAAATGTTTAATGTCATTCAGAGTATCCACAACAGCTTACTTGCGTCAGGGTGGGGAGAAAGCCTATGAGCCAAATACTAAATACAGTAAAACAGGAAAACATTTTGAATTCTGTGATATGTATCAAATGCATCTATTACTCCAGATGACAGATTAAAAGTTTGTATGCCTGTGAGTGTATGGACCAGATATTGAAAACTGTGATATGACTTCCTGAGAAACGCCAAGAAAGCCTAACTTTTTTTATTATCACATTTCTGGGTTTTGTGTGTGAGTTGATATTACCTGTAAGTCAATCTAGGCTCTTGTAGAAAGATAAAGGCTGTCATTTTCCATACGGAAAGCTTTTCTAAGTTGTCAGCTCTGCATGACCATATCAGGTAAAGAAGAGATACCTGTCTCACTTAGCACCCTTTTCCTCTTAAGGAATTTCTGGGAATCTGCAAGAGAGTTGCCTGTGATCCATACCAAAGCTTTATTTTCCTTTCCTTTGTACAGAGTGAAATTTCTTTTGAAAACGTGGAGAGAGCAGTAAGAGGAGCTAATAAGAGCTCAGTTTTTCAGTAGAGTAAGCTAAATGAATGATGACTTGGCCACCTAGGCACTACTGAAATAACCAATTAATTCACTTGTAAACCACAATGTTTGCAGTTAAATGCCCCCTTTGTTTTTTGTGTTGGTTTTTTTTTTATTATTATTGGATTGGTTATTCCTGGGATACTTCTCTGTATACTTTTGAATCTGGTTCACAAATTTGTCCACCTCTGTGTTCCTATGAAATTTGCATTATATTCAAAACAGAAATAAGAAAAAAAAAATTTAACTTTTTTTTTCTTTGAAGAAACACTCTGAAGCTAATGAAACCGCTAAAAAAATGGTCAAGATGCAGATGGTCAACATTAATTTTTCTGACTCTCCATTCAATGATTAAGTATCTCCTAAAGATAGTCAATTCTTAAGTTATGAACCAGATCCCCAGCTGGTTTAAATCATCATTTGAATATAACACAGTATTTAAATAGACCTGTGGTCATTTCTACCAGCTGAGGGTCTGGTGCTTTAAGATAGCAAAAGAATTTGAGATTTTTTTCCTGGATCTTTTAACAGATTTTTTTCAAAACTATTCTAATCTCAGTTAAAACATTATCTTTGCCAGCAGATGAAAAGTATGCAGCAATAATAACTATCTAATGTTATTGCTGTTGACAGCCCTCAGCAAAAGATCATTTGCAGATGCTTATGAAAAGGAACACCATTACTGTATAGGAAAAGGCATGTAAATGTAGATCCTGAAGTTTAAGGTGCTATAATGAAATTTCCAGGATAACGTGATGAGAGAGAGATCATGACTCTCATTCATCATGGCAGCAGTTTTTACTGGAAGGCTCCACTCACAGTGATAGAAATGTATTGCTGTAGTACACTATATGGTATAAAACTGGTATTTTCCCCTGAGGCTCAGTAGGGAAGCTATCTCAGAGAGAGCTAGTTCTCTAAATGCTCGGGTCACAGACTGTGAAGTTGTCATCTTCCACTAATAAGTCATGTCTTATATCTGCTGGGAGTAGAGGTTCCTGAGTCAGCTCACTTTCTTTGGATCACAGTGAAAACCTACATGGCATTTGGGGTTTCCTCCTTGGGGTTGTGTGAGTCACAGTCCTCTTCCCCAGATGTGCCCTCTCTCCCCATGCTGGAGTGCTTACCTTCACTTTTCCTTCTTTTTAAACAAAATGAGAATGCTGCTGAGGCATTCATACACCCCTTCCATCCCTGAGACTGAGAGGCTGGGAACACTATACAGTCTTCTGCTGTGTAGTTTGCAAACACAGGTATAAAGCTTCTTCCCAAAGCATGACAAATTTTTATGTTTGACCTCTTTAGGGCTTTGCATTAGGCTGATTTCCAGCTTCAGCAGAAACCTCCTATAATACCTCTGTCACCCTGGAGATAATAGTATAGCACCTTAGAGGTACTATAACACTTAACTAGAAGCCCTAATGCTTACCAAAGCTGATAGAGTCATCTTTGGATGCTCCATGAACCCATTGCATCTGGTATGACTCACAATAACCATTTTACCAAAGGGGAAACTTCTCCTGGGAAAGATCCAAGCAGAATAACGAAGCACTCACAGTACTAACGTATTTGAGCCCTTTCCGGATCCTCACTACCCAAAGGAAATGGCTCAGTACCTACAGTTCTTTGACAATGGGCAGCTGTGTTCCTCTACTATACCTGTGTTGAAAACGGATTTGTTTCATAGGGATGAGAAGGCTTCTGTCCACCCTCTGTTCACCAGCAAGCACAATAAATACACTATAAATTCCAGTTTTGTGAGTGCTAATCCAGCATACGCTGTGATTTAGCAGCTGTGTCTGGAGTCAGGATGGTTTGTATGCTGAGAACAAACCTGGCCACAGTAGTGTTTAAAAACAGATTCATCTATGGTTCCTAAGAGTGCATATATATAGGTGGGCATAACTAATATCAGAAACTACAGGAGTAAACACACAAATGTTCACATACTCCTTGAAATTCATTGCTAATGGTTCTTCAGTTCTTTATCATGTGTGTCAAGTTATCTGATCTGTTGGATCTTTTTCCTAAACCTGGGACTTTTCTGAATCATGCAAATAAAAAGTACTGTTTATTTAAAAAAGTACGTTAATGAAATGCTAGAAGAATTACCATTGTGTGCTTTAAAGGGCAGTGAGATGTGAAGGACCATCCCTGAAATTTGTTGTTTTTAAGGTTTATTTAAAGCATTTTAAATTCAGTTGCAGATAATGCTCTGTAGGAATACTGTTGGAAAAGACTGATCTTTTGTCTCAGAACTTGAACTGGAGAATAATAAAGTTAATATTAAAACCACTATTGTAAAGCTGATACTTACTGGAGCTAGGCCTATATTCTCCTTACAGTCACGCTTAGCACTTAGGTAGACTGAGATGAGTTTGGAGATATAGTTAACTAAATTGGCTAGCTGGCTGATTGATTAAGCTCTTGATCTTTTCAGCTGGGATTTTTCATTGCTGACTTATAGTTTCCCACTGATTCTTCAGTGCAGCAGAATCCTATAATGCTTTAAGTGTTAATCCATTTACATGTCTCTCTGATTGCAGACTTTCCGAGAGCATCAGGAGAACACACAAAGGCAGAGACATTAAATGTAAGGGAAAAACATAAATAAGAAAAAAAAAAAAGGAAAAAAATAGTTCGTTGCCACATTTTATGTTGTTTCCAGGGACTGTTATTTGAGCATCTTCAGTTCTAGACAAGAGGTAGAGAGGCATAAGAAAGCTAAAAAAAATCTGACAGGAACAAATGTAGTATTTATTAGATTGAATTTCAACTCCAGATAACTGAGTCAAATTAATAAACATTGTGCTCTGAGAACAGTGATGTCTTTGCACAACTTTTTCCCCCATTCACAGAAATGACAGAAAAGAGAATGATCACTTTCAGTTGTGCAAAAAACCAGATGCAGAATGACAATTTCCTTTCTTCTTAATTTCTTACTCAAGAAAATTATCAGATTTATGGTAAAGATAGAAAGAACAGTGCCAGATGAGTGCAGTGACAAAGCATAAAGCTGCAAGTAATGAACAGTCTAAGAAAACTGTCTGCAATCCATGTCCTGAAAATTGTGTTTTCTAGGATGGTCTCACACTTCATCTAAAAAGAGCCATCTTTTATATGGTTTTTCATGGAGTTGGTAGAACCAGCTTTGTGTACCTGACAGTACTCCTCAAAAAAGAGACAATTTTTAAGGGAAAGAAAAATCTTTGTGGTTTATGGAACTAATGCCACATTCAAAGAATGTTATAATATGGTGAGATATAGTATTGCATATGGATTCCGTATGAAGAACTCTGAGCTGTACCAGGAAAGTTGGAAGCAAACACAGATTCACCTTACACTGTTGAGCAAAGATTTGCAGAAAATGTGTTGGGGAGGATGTAGTTGAGATATGAGATAATCTTAGAATAATTATTTTTAACAGAAGCAGTGAGCATATGCAGCAGTTTGTTCATACAAAATGGGGCCAGAAAATCTGTGTAAGAGTAGCGTATGTGTGCTCAGAGAAGGTGGTGATGCACCACTAGTCATGGTCCTCATCATCCACTGCAGAAACTACCTTGGCATATCAGAGACATCAACCTGGATGGGCTTCTCAAGGGAGGATGCAGGTGTTGAGGTGTGGGGCTGAAGACAGTGCAGCAGCATGGGTCCTCGTTGGGGCGTAGGTGGGGATGGTGGTGCAGTTGTTCACAGAAGATGTGTGCTGGTGTAGGATCTATCTTGCCAAGTTAAATCACTGCAGGAGAAGGTTGGCAGGCTGCACAGTGTCACATCCAAAGCAAAGGAGCTCAGCTGGGTCATCTCCAAACAAGAGCCAAATGATTCAACTGTCCAAAAGGAGGGGCAGGCAGAGTCTGTGATTATTATGCAGGGAAATGGAGAGTCCTTCAGTGGTCAAAGCATGGGAGTGGCAACTTCTTGTACCAGGAGGACTAGTCCTGCTCCATCTTTAGATGTGCACCTACAGATCAATTGGGAGTGTTCTGACAACAGTGAAGAGGCTAGAAGCTGTGACCAATGAAGCAAGCATGGGGACTGGGAAAGTCCAGCTCCAGCATAGGGTTGAGAAGGACCTGGTGTCCCTTCATCAGTGTGTGTGCTGGGCAATGGGGTGACACAGCGATGGTCATCCACAAGGTGTGTGTCTGCTGGGAGCAACAAGGGTGCACTTTGGGAAGAGGGTAGATGCCATTCATTTTCCCTGGCGGATCCTCTGCCCTGGGAGTTCTTGGGCAGTAGCTGGTGGCAGTGCCTTCCTGGGGAAAAAGGAGTTATCCCATTGCCCAGCTCCTCCATCAGTGGTTGTCAGTGGGCAGACAGACAGCATAAGGGAGGAGTGAGGGTTGAGAGTTTATAAAGAGATGTCAGAGCAAGTTCATCCTTTTTAAATTGCCATTATCTATTTAACCTGGGTGTACATCTGTCCCATATCCTATCCACCTAGTGAATCAGAATGTGCACATCAGTTAATTTAATTTTATTTTATTTGTTTGTTTGAAAACATCTTTCTAAATAGAGCAAGAAATAGTCTTATCACAAGCCTGACTCTGATGATGCCTACCAGACAGTTGCGTTTTGAAGAACTGCAGAAGAATAAGAAGCTGGGAGTGGGAACATCATAAACTAATCTGTTGCTTGAAGAATAATGAGTTTCAAATGCCTCTAATGTTAACAAGAAAACAAATATACTTCTCTAAGGTGTTATGAATAATTGGTTTGGTAGTTGATTTTTAATGCTTATCACCTAAATAGAAAATCAAATAGATGATGTTGTTTGACATGGAGTATTTATTTACCATTGAAATAAAATCTTAACATTCAGGGATGTAAAAGAAAGCCAAAGGAAATGAAATAAAGGATAAAAAATGACACTAGACAATAAAGCAGTCATACAACAGATTTTTTTTTCCAAAGGAGCCAATTCAGAGAAGTCTTTCAAAACATGATGCTATTGAGGTCAAATTTTACTTTTCACCACAAAATCACCGTAATTGTGCTTTGTCCTTTAAATAAGCTTAATTTTCCACTTACTTACAAAGCTACCTTTTCAGGTAGCTTTTATACATCAAATTTCAATCAGCATAAATTCAGGGACATTGAAAGTGCAGCACTGGTTTGTGTGACTAGTTTCCACCTGGCAAAATGATGGGCATACACAACAAAACCAAACTTTGCGATATGTAGCGTGTTTTTCAGCATTCTACTTAATCTTACAGGACAGAGCAAATTTATGCAGCTCTCCACTGGAAACACTGGGGAATTAAACAGAATCTCTGCTTTCTCACAGTTTTTTCGATTCCCTCCCTTCTAGATCCTTCCATACCCACCACCTCTCTCTTCAAATGGTTTTCCTTCAGCAGGAAATCTGAAAAAACATTTACAGAAAAAACATTTTTGAGATTTTAGGGTTCTATATTTTTTTGAAAAAACAAGGTTTTGGCAAAGTGCTGTCATTTTAGAAACTTGTTCTGCATTTTGCAAGTGAGTGGAGTTTGTGATTTAGTAGTGTGTATATATATGTATGTTTATATATTTGAGTACAGATAAAAGCCTCAATCTTTCTTCTTTCATGCATTTTTGTAAACTAAAAATAAATAAATAAAAATAATATGGGGAAAGATAAAAATCCTGCACTAACTGCCATAAAATTATTAATCTAAACCAATAGTGTTCAAACAATAGGAGGTGACTCATGATTTTAAAACAATGTTCAATAAAATCAGTGCAACTAGTCGTGTATAACAAAGACCTGACACCTTACACAGCAAAGGACATAACTAAGATGTCACAGTTAACAAGTATTAGAAATGGGAACTGATGCCTACCCCTAAATCTATTGACACCTAATAAATGACATATGGGTTTCCCAATATTCAGGCAGCCTTTACTGACTTCTACTGATATATTTGTGGCTGGGACAGGAAAAGCACCGAGCCTACTGTCCTGCAGGACAGCTCAGGGGGCCCTGGGCTGTCCACTCCTTATGAAGTGAGATAAGTGGCTCACAGTCATACTTACATACCGACTACAGGTGTCAGTTTCTTCCAAATTTGGCTTGAGTCAGACATGGAGCAGCACTGTGGCTAGGGTCAAATCAGCCCTTGGCTATTGTGTTGTTATCTGTCTCCCCCGAATCCACTTGACCAGATGCATCCATTAGGATCTTCACTGGTGGTTATCACTTGAGTGGCGTTATGGGAAATACAGGTCAGGTTGGGGGTGCACAAGGAGCACACTGCCACAGCTCTCCGTGGGCTGCAGCTTCCTTCAGGGCACATCCACCTGCTCTGAGATCCTCCACTATGGTCCTCGATGGGCTGTAGGGAGACAACCTACAACACCATGGTCTTCACAATGGATTGGAGGGGAATCTCTTCTCCGGCACCTGGAGCACCTCCTCTCTGTCCTTAGTGTCTGCAGGGCTGTTTCTCTCACATTTGCTCACTCCTCTCTCACAGGTGATGTGCAGCATTTTTTTGCAGTTCCTTAAATATGTTGTCATGGAGTGGCTACCAATGTCACAATTGGCTACGCTTTGGGGATCTGTCTTGGAGCTGGCTGGAACAGGCTCTGTTGGACAGGGGAGCAGCTTCTGGCATCTTCTTACAGAAGCCACCTCTGCAGTCCTCCTCAATACTAAAACCTTGTCAGGGAAACCCAATCTAACTGAAGAAGAAACTAATGGGAAAACATGAAGATATTATCTTCATTTTGACAACATAATGTATAACTCCAATAGTAAAATAATCCTGTAAGTTTGATTCAGAACCATACCTAGTCCACCTTGTACAAGTTAAGAAGAAAAAACAAGTTTTTCATTAAGGAATGTAACATTATAGTAAACAAGATCAAAACAGGAACATGTAAGTTTTTATTTGAAAAATTTACATATTCCTCTTAAAAGGGTATCTTTGTTAATAAAGCATGATTTATACCAAGGAAAAGTGAAAGTGAGGTAACCTCAATCAGAAGTAGAGTCAGTGACAATTCATAAAGTGAATGGATTTAAAAAATCAGAATAAAATAATAAAAAAGGGTGGGGGAATCCCTTAAGTACATGATGGCACAAACATTTCATGGTGTAAATATTTATGTATAATAATATAAAATTCTACTCTTTTCTGAATAATTTTATAAAATAAATGAACCTAAATTTTTTCTATCAGAATTTTCCAATGAAAAGCTCTTGTTTTTAATTAAATTACTATTTTAAGAAAGATTGAAAAATGAAAAAAGCCAATTAAGACTGAAAAGTAAAAATAAAAAATGCTTTGTCCTTGGATTTCAGCTTTTTAACAAAGCTTTAGAAAATTTTCATGGGAAAACAGTAGTCATAATAAATATAATCTGATATTTCAACATCTGTGTTTCATGGAAAAATCTCTAGCAAACTTTTCATTGACACTTTCAAAGAACTCATGTACAGTCTCCCTTTAGGTGCTTTATTACTTTCTCTTCTCCTCCAACAAAACGCAGTTCTCTTGTGTATCTACTTAATTCTAAACTCCCCTATCTTTTCAGTGAATCACCAAGAGAGTTTCTCAATTGACAGAAAAATAGTTGACATCCTCTGTGCCAGACCTCTCCAGAGAGAAGACACCTCTCTCACAGAGGGCTAAAAAGGATGGAATAGTCCTGGGTCAGCATTTCTAGATCATAGTGCAGGTAATGGAAGAAAAGTACAATATCAAGTACTGCCATTGCCTCTTTAATTGGTCCCTTTGGAACTGGAAGAAGTTGCTGTAAGAGTGTTACATAAAGGAAAAACCTGTCATTTTCCATCTAAACAATTTCAGTATTTGTGGAACATAAAAGTTTTGATGGAGAAGGCTTGGTTGGTGATTTTTCATGGTTTATTATTATTATTATTATTATTATTAATTATTATTATTATTATTATTTTCTTTCAGAAAACTCTACAGACTACCTCATCCTCTTCACATTCACTTGTCTATCAAGGGAATATAGTTGCATGCAACACCATAAAGCAGTAGGTAGGATGTAATCGTGTGTTGTCTCATGAAGTAATGCTCTTATTCAATGTATATTTTGGCTAGCATATATGGGGTTTTTTAAGGTATGATCTCCAAGAAAAGATTATATTTCTTCTGCAAGAGTGATTCTGTGAAAGAAGTTTACAAGCATGCAAGGGGAGTCTCAGAAATCATGACACCACTGAAGATGTGATCTCAATTTCTAGCAGCCTCTGAGACACAGTCTAGACAATGAAACATATCTCTATATTTCTGCCCTAACTTGGCTTGTGTCTTAGAGATCAGTTTCTAGTTTCTTCATTCTTCTTCACAAGCATGGTATAAACTCTGGGTAAAAACCTTCTTTAAAGTTTTTACTTTACAACAGCAAGAACTGTTGTAACAGTTGACAGTCAAGCTAGTAATTTAATTATATAAAATCTGAGTAAAACAAAGAGTAAAATCAGGAAATCTTGACTTACTTCTAGATTTTCTATCAATAGGGGAAATTAATCACTGACTTCTTAAAATTTACAAAGACATTAACATATTTTATTGTTTGGTTGGTTGGTTTTGTGTTGTGGTTTTTTGAAAAATAAAAAATCTTCTCATTTGTGTCACTATGCTGCAGAACTCAGGAATTTTTAAAGTATTGTTTGGCTTGATATTTTCCAAACATTAAGATCACATAAACAAAGTGTTAAGCAAGGACTTGGAAGACTGTGATACCACTGCATGGAATCAGCAGCAGAGCCTGAGTCCAGTGGCAGCACCAGGAGGAAGTGACGAGTCTATGTGGAGACTCCCTATCATGGGGTCTGGTGCCCCATCTGCTCACCTGA
Organism: Bucorvus abyssinicus; assembly: GCA_009769605.1. NCBI lineage: Eukaryota > Metazoa > Chordata > Aves > Bucerotiformes > Bucorvidae > Bucorvus > Bucorvus abyssinicus. The sequence continues at coordinate 49,283,501 of CM020063.1, forward strand.
CCTGTTGTGGACTGGGGTTGCTCTTTGATGGGCCTTGCACATCGTGGAGAGCTTGCTGGTGCTTGTCCAGCCCTTGGACTAGTCCACATTCTCTTTCCCTGATGGCCACCAGTGATGCTGCCAAGGAGACATGGAGCATTCCAGCAGTGAATGCACAGTTCAGGGGATGAAAGTCAAGGGCACTGAGGCCCAGAAAGTGTCTTCTCAGCCCAACCCTTCTTACAGAGAAGGGCCTGAGGAGGAGTGGATGTGTTCTGCAGCTCAACAGGGGGTTGCAAACCTGGGGTTTCCAAATGGGGTTTAGGGTATTTATGACCGTGGGATTTTTTTGAGAGCAGAGAACTGCCATGAAGAGATTGGATCTATCCAACCAGGTAGGGCAAAAGCATCTTTGCCACTGAGCTGGAAAACTTGCTGAGGAGAACTTTAAGTTAGAAATGATGGGGGAAATGAGAAGTGGTGGCCTACGTTGGCAAGCAAAGGGTGTCTGCTGGTGTGAACACAAGAATCCTTGAACACAAAAGAGCATGTAAGGGGGCCAACTCTAATCATATGCACATAGATGGATAAGAATTGCCTACAGAACACCATTATCACAGAAGCTTTCATATCTTTTCTGGGAAATCAGTGTAACTCCATGCTTCTCTGAAAGCATCTATATCCTGACACATGCAGCGTGGGGAGAAAACAGGGGAAATTAGTGGTCTACATGTGGCTGTAGAGCCATGGTCTCATTGGGATTATGGAGATGTAGTGGGATAGCCCACGCAACAGGAGCACTGCCACAGGTGAATACAGGCTCTTCATTAAGGACAATCCAGGAGCGCAAGAAGGAGGAGCACTTCCAATTGATGTGAGAGCCACAGATATGTATGGAGCTCTGCCTAGGGATGAATAATGAGACAACTGAGAGCTTATGGGTCAGGATTAGTAGGCGGACAAACATGGGTGACATTGTAGTGGGAGTCTGCAATGGAGTGCCTCATCATGCATGAAAAGCAGATGATGCCTTCTTCAGACAACTGGACGAAGGTCACAGGGAACTTTAATTATCCTAATATCTGCTGGTGGGACAAGAAAACAAGGCACAAGTAAACTCGGAGGTTTCAAGGGTGAATGAATGAAAACTTCCTGACCTCCTACTGGAGATGCCCATGCTGCCAGCAGGAGTCCTCTCTGGGGAGGCAGAAGGTCTGGGGACAACCGCGTAGCTGCCCTCCAGGCACTACAGGCGTCCTGTTGATCCATCTGCCTCTGGGGTGCACGATAACGTTGATGAGTGCAGGAAGATTGCTACATGATCTTGCAGGCTAGACTGCAGCTCCTGGATATGGCCTCCTCGTCTGGCCCCAGGAAGCACAGATGGGTCATTCTGAGGGCCTTCTCTGCAACCACCTGCCACCACTGGGCCCCATAGATCTCCTGCAGCTCTTGTTGCAGCCAGGGCATCACGAACTCAAGGGCTTTGGGGTGGCCTTGTGTGGTGGTGTGATCTCCACCCCCTCCCACTCATGAGCCGTTTGCCACAGGGAGCAGCTCCTGTCTCTAGGCCACACACCAAAGCCAAATGCAAATTGTGACAGGTAGTGTACCAGAGCATTAAGGCCTCCCCTTAGCACTTCTGGCTCCTGCCTTCCCTATTCTTTGGGGACAATAATGAAAGTTACCTCCTGGGTGGGCCAGAGCTTTGAGGCGCTTCCTCAACACAGCGGGTTCCTACTCCCCTCCCTATAGTTCTGAACATTCTTATGACCTGGTACGCTTGTACTTGCTTGTGGCCTGTGCCAGTTTAGGGAAAACCCCAGTTTTTTGGTTTGTTTTAAACTGACCAGTTGGGACTATTCCTCTCCATCTAACCTTAGCACATCTCGTTGGTTGTAGAAACTTCTCGCAGGTTTTCCTGTCCCTTTAAGAGCTGTGCACCAGTCCCCGCTTCTCTCTCTTTACACTCCAGGGGGCGGCCCGTATGCTTCTCTCAGCGGTGCGGCTTGGGTCCAGGAGAAGACTTCGAGGCTCCTGGTTCTGCTGTCCAGGGGAGCTCGCCCAGATTTTGCCGGTCCTGCTATCCAGCTTACAGCTTGCCGTTCTCTCGGCTGCCCGCCGCCTGCGGCTGTGGCACCCCCACACGCCACGGAGCAGACATTTTTGCCACAGCAACCGCGCCCCCCCCCAACCCGTTCCCCCCCGGCACAGGATAGACGGCTACTACCGCCACTGTCATTGTTCCTGGAGACGCCACGCCTCGGAGCTACTCCTCCACCGCTGCTGCCATTGCCATTTAGCTGCTGTTTTCTGCAATACCCACGACCAAATCAATAGGGCAGCACGGGCACCAGCTCTGAACCCTGGCAGTTGCATCAGCGGCGAGTCCTTCAGTTCCGCCTCCACGGACCACGTGGTCGCCGTCGTTTTGAGCGCTCCTCAGTATCCTTTCGCTGTTTTTCCTTAACCATGTTTAACCCGCTCTTTCCCTCCCATACAAACCCGTTCATATTTCATTGTTTTTTCTGTATATAATATATGTTATTCTAGGGTTATTAAACTTGTTTCAGTTTTCCAAATGTTCAGAGGTCTCACAAATTTTTCTTCCTTTCCTATCTCTGCTTTTAACTCTTTCTCTCACAGTGCAGGGGAGAGGGGGTTAGAGATAGAAGAGGACATGTCTCCATGATTGGCTTGCCTCGGCCACTGTATCACCCAGCTGAAGTGAATCTGGTACAGACACAGGATCATACAGGCCAACTCAGACTGAGTTTTTGGAGGATATGGGACAGGTCCAGCCTGATGCTGCAGCCATGGTCTCATTGCACTGCAGCAGGCTGAGGTGAGCTGAGTGCAGCAGCTGCTTCCTCATGGCAGCCAGGGAAACACACCTATTTTGGTTTGAGTTAGAACAGAACTAGTTCTGTTCAGGGATTTTACTTTCCAGCTCAGTCTCATCTAAGTAACTGCGCTTTTTGAAGTTAACGGCATGTTTTTACAGATGGTGTCTACTTCTATTAGTGACAGCGCTTGATGTTTACAGTCTCTACCAGGGGTTGGGATGCAGAAAGGCTCTCGCTTATCCTTGCTCCTGTGCAGACCAAGGTCACTGCTAAATCCTGTGTGCCATGGTGGGGGTGCAGTAAGTGAGAGACCACACCTGTGGGGAGGAGCAGAGAGGACAGGTGACCCTACACTGACCAACAAGGTGTTCCATCCCATAGACATCATATTCAGTATAAAGCTGAAGGATCATAAGGGTCTCTCTGGCTCTTGCCTCTTCTTCAATGGCTGGCATCCGAGGAGGACTCTGTCCGTTCTGCCTTCGATCCTAATTCATGCACTCCTGAAATCAGTTCCAGAATCCAAATCCTGCATCCATTTCCCACCTGCTGCTGAGCCCATTCTGGGCCTTCCCCAGTGCCTGCCCACAGCATCAGTGGTGACGGTGACATGTTTTGCCATCAGGGGCCTTTGGTTCGGTATTGCTGCGTATATTTAATATTATTATTATTATTCTCATTAAAGCAGTTTTAGTTTTCCAATCCACAAGCCTCTCTCCCTTACTTCTTTTCTCTTTCCCTTCTTTGGGAAGAGGGGGAAGGAGTTGGGGAGGTAATAGAGAACGTCTGTCATTCGTCTAGTGGCCGGCCCAGCTCTAACCCTTGGCAACAGCCGACAGATCTGGGGATATGCATTGAGAACTGCTGCCAAAAGCTTCCAAAGCACTACCCAGCACTATCCAGTGCCTTGCTCAATGCTCCAGACATTGCAGGTGCACTCAGCAGGAGTCTAGGCATAAGCCAGGCTGGGCCAGGCTCTGCCAGCACCTGGGGATGACTAGCGAGGGTCTGCCTGGCAGAAGTGACTAGAGTGGGATTTGAGAAGATGGTGGAGACCAGACGTTTTCCCTGTTGGCTCTACTTCAGCTCTGGGAGGTCCTAGGCAGCAGATGGTGGCAGTGCCTTCCTAGGGAAAGAGAAAAGAGTTACCCCGTTGCTCAGTTCCTCCACCAGTGGTTGTCAGTGGGCAAACAGACAGTGTAAGGGAGTTTATAAAGAGATGTCAGAACAAGTTCCTTTTTAAATTGCCATTATCCATTTAACCTGGGTGTACATCTGTCCCATTTCCTACCCACCTAGTGAATCAGAATGTGCACATCAGTTCCCTCCCCTCCCCTTCTCTTCCCTTCCATTTTCTTTTTTTGAAAACATCTTTGTTACATAGATTAAAGAATAGTCCTATCACAGGCCTGGCTCTGATGATGGCTACCCAGACAGTTGAAGTGTATTTTGAAGAACTGAGGAGGAATAATAAGGAGCTAGGAGTGGAAACTTCATCAACAAGTCTGTTGGTTAAAGAATGAGTTAGCAAGGGCTTGTGAGATCCTGATGTCACTGTCTTTTTTCTGCGTGGCTTCATAAAAGTACATACTTTGTGATCAGTAATTTCCTCACCAGAATTTGCACCACTACTAATTACAAGCTTTGTAAAAGGATTTTGTATCCAAAACCAAATTATGAAATTATGGAAAAGCATGAGAGTTTTTTGGAAGACCTACTGATATTTATGTCATGTGATATTATGCTTAATTGTGTAAAACTCTTGAACTATTTCAGTAGGTGTATTCCTGTGTGGCTACTTTTTCAGTCAGCAGAAGAAATGACTACTCTCCCATCTGTCTTTTAGAAAGAGAATTTTTTCCAAAACTTCAGGTACAGTATGGACTTGCCCATAGAGCTGTTTTTCCCCTTGTTCTCATTGGTCGCACTAGTCAAAAAACCATATAGCCGAACTGACACAGCACTAAACACAAAGTAATTCTCCTTACTTCAAGCATTCAGAACTATATGGCTTCTAGACCAGAAATTAACTGCTTTACATTCTACATGCCTCAGATCACTCGAATTCCTGTGCATTGTCCTGAAGACTCAGATTGACTAAGATTACCTAAAACTCCCAACAATGTCTTAATTCTGTTGTTTTTGCAAGAATTATATTTTCTTCTCTATAACCTTTCCTGAGAGGAAAAATCTTTCTTAATTTTCTGTAGAAAATTGGTTAGACTTCCAAGCAAGCAGTTACATGTTTCCTAGAGTCAGTGCTAACAACTGTAAAGGACAAAATATGTTCAATATTGTTCAAATACTCAATTTTTTATGATGTCATCAATGCTTCAGATGTGTCAGGCACTTGTTTTCTATCTGAAATATCTTGTAATCAGAGGCGTTTTAGCCAGTGTTGTTACTGGTTTTTATAGAGGTGTCTCCTTGTACTATTCTCTGAAATTATGCATGTTTATCATAACACAGATGATTATTTTTCAATAGTCTAGATGATCAATACAAGTAATTTCCTCCTTGCCAGTTTCTCAAACAGGAGATAAAAGTGGTTTGCTTTAACGTCTATTGAATAATTCTATTCTACAAATCCAGGAAGCCTCATACTTGTAGCAGTTATTCCGAAAGTTAGGATTATAAGCATTTCTTGATTTGCCTGCACACTTTGTAACAGCCTTTATAATATCAAATTATTTGTTTACATTACATATCTGACTAGTAAGTTTGGATGCTCTCTTTGCTCACAAGACAGCCCCTTTGCTGGTAAAAAAAAAAAATTCAACTTTAGGCAAATGTATATTATACTAGGAACTAAAAATTTTACCCAAATACCAGCAAAAGATCTGACACAAAGCTGAAAATGAAACCTAACATTCTTGCCTCCCCAAAAAAGGGAAAACCCACAAGCCAGTTGTTTTCGTTATCTCTAACAACAAGCTTTGTAACTATTCCATGTTCAGGATTTGAAGCTCAAAACTTGCACACCTTTCTTGAAATGAAATTGGTGAAAGAGTGATGTCTCAGTGGAAGCTTTTTCATTCTCTTCCACAGTTTCATAGACTTTTCCATAAGGGGTTTTGACTTAAATACTCGTATGCGGATAGGTCTGGGCACCTACAAGCATGCTTACTGTGCATCTGACTGAGTAAGGCATTATGAAAGCATGATCCTAATTCCTCATTGACATATACTACTGAAGTGATTCTGAAGTGAGCTCCTGAATTCTGTGCTAGACAGGACCAAGGATGTATGATGTAGATGTGTTGTGCCCTCAGAGAGCAGCAGAACTGTCCACTGTTGGTGACATCTGTGGACAACAGTGGTAAAGCCATGTGTAGCCTGAGGCAGCAGTGAAAAAGTTGCTATATGGAGATTGTGGCCTGGTATTTGCTGTCATCAATGCCTTTACTCTCTACTCTCAAAATTTTTGTCTATTAGGTTGATATACTTTTGCTTACTTGCTGCCACCTTTGTATCTTCGATTCTCTATCTTGTGTGGGTCTATTCTACGCACTTTCTCACCGGTCTTCCTCACAGTGTAGACATATCCCCAGAAGTCTGAGCTATGCTTATGTGTCTAGGCTGTATCAAACCTAGGCTTCAGGTTGCAGCTAGGTGCACTCAAAGAAAGATGCAGAGAGAAGCATAGAAAACAGGACATAGGAAAAAAAGATAACAAGACATTTGAGTTAATAAACTGGCCCTTTTAGAACAGTGGAAGCTGCTGATCATGATCTGCCTATTTGATACATTCTTCTTATCTGGAAAACAAAATGAGAGCAGAGCAAGATGGAAAACTGCTACGGGAATTTATAGGAAGATATGTGACCCCTGATAGCATTGTCTATATTGAAAATTCACCCTTACTTGCTAAGATAGTTACAGAATTTCCCAGGGCACTAGGCTGAAATCACTGTTATACATCAGTGAAATCTGACAGATGAAACCCTACTTCAGAAAAAGGAAGGACTAAATCAGAAAGTCCTCTAAGAGCAAAACTTTTCTTAAGGTAACTTTGACTATTATTTTCATCTTATCCAAGATACATATGTATCATACCCCATTGTCAAATATGACTTTTGGTTGCTCTCTTTGTTTCTAATATCAATGGGGTTAAAAATGAATATTTTTGAAATTCTAATACTAACAAGAGCTCCTAATGTAGCCATTCTTTGCTCTATCAGCAAAACCACAAGCATGGAGGAATAGATTAGAACTTAATATTGTTCCTCCTAAGCAGTGACTATAGCGGTAGAAAACTGTAATTTGGCTGCTCTTCTGAAAGAATGCAAGATCATTACACTAAAGCATAGGAAGAAAAAGACAGGCTTGTACAGATTTCAGACTTGCCATAGCATGCCTGGATGATTCCTTTCTGTTTCACGATTAGTGCTGGTGTAAGTTTGCAGTGTCAGCTGGGTTACAGATAATAGAAAAGGGAAGAAATTGGACTTTTACATTACTGCCCGCCCCACTCTGCCTGTTGCTGTGAAAAAAGAAGAGATAAACCTTTCAACTGTTACAGAAGTTTTCTGCTGTGCAGCACGCAGTAAGAACTGTAAGCTTTAAGAGTTCAGAGCTTCAGGAGTAGTTTTAAGTGTTGGTAAAATGAGAGTGAAAGCGGAAGCAGAAATAACCAGGTAACCCCAAGTGTTGAGCTGTTACGCATGAGAGAATCTGTTCCAGGCACTTTAAGGGCATCACTCCTGGTTTTCTATCAATCATGCTAAGGACTGTAACTTACCATTATATTCACTCAGCCTAGTTAATGGTTTGTCTCTGGAACAGGTGTACAATTGCATCCAATATGTCAATGCTGCACAAGATAAATGAAACAGCAATTTATTTTCCTCCTATAAAATCTTTCTTCAGAAGAAAATAGAAGAAATCAGAAAAATCCACGTATTTTCAAAATGCTAATGGAATCACCTTTTCTTTTTCTAGCTTCTTTTGAAAAAATAGTAAAGCATATGAAGCTTAACAAGTAAGTGTTTTTCCTATAAAAAATTCTATTTCTTTCAAGATGTCACTTTATTGTATTGAAGAAATCTAAAGTTCAAAACCTTGGTAAGGCATCAGGTCTGTAAAAGTATTTTTGATTGATGTGAAACAGAGTTCACTTAAAGTTAAAATCTCTTTTTCAACTGTAATAATTTTTTTTTTTTTTTTGCCTTGCATGTCTGAATTCATCAAAAATAATGAAAAATGTGTCCAGTTCTAAATGGAAAATGAATTTTTGAAGAAAACATTTTTAATGTACTTATTCTTAAGTCTTTTCTTTCCCTCTCATGATCTCATTTTGTGTACAAAAATAATAGCTAAATAGTTTCTTCTCCCCTATTTTCACAGCATAGAAAAATGTAGGGGTGGAAAAAGCATTAATGAAATCGCACTCAAGATACTTCGTGGATTAGCAAAAAATGCTGTGCATTTTTCAAAAGACTACATCAAATGTTCATAAGTCTTGTTGCTAGATGAGTTGATGGTAGGTCTATGTTTGTAGAGCTGTAATGTTTTTCCTTTTCATTGATTTCCTTTATGACATTGAGCAGGTAGTCTCCATGACATGGGCACTGAGGATGATGTCTATAATAATATCTCTGACCTGAAATGAAAATCTGAATCCGGGAGGAAAAGTTACGTAAAGAAAAAGATTATTGTCTTTGCTCTAGTGTTCTTGATTGCAGTGTAATTGCTGGGGACTAAAACTCAAATGCACAGAATTATATATTCATTAAATAGATATTTGCATTGATCTCTTCAAACACTGTAAGTTTCTCAAGCAGAGACAAAGAAATATTTATAAACTCATCTCCTGTAGCTATTCCCAAAAAGAGTTTAATGTAGATAACAACATGTCTTTCATAAAATGTATTTCTACTGGTCTGTGAAGTCCCTTAATAAACAACCAGTGGCACAACAGGTTGAGGTCTAACAGTAGAAGGTTTTTTAGCATTTAATGCATTTTTGTTGGAGTGGAGACACTTGACAGTGCTAAGGAAAACTTGTCATGCAAGGATCTATTGTAATCACGTATCTTCAAAACCAAGGTGTTTCTACAATTTTCAAAACGAAGAAAGGTCTGTGACATTATTGCTTTCCCCCAATTTCTTCTCCCTTCTTTTTTTCTCTTCCCTGTCTGTCCCTTCCCAACTCCATAGTACTGTCATGCAGCTCTGCAGCATCTGTTCATATCCCTGTATCCAGACACCTGGGTAGCCTCACTGTAATTTGTGTGTAACGTCAGATATTTTGGAGGTTGATACTCCGTGGTCTGCAAACAGTGGAATTTTTCTCTCTGTGTCACAACATGTTTCCATGTTTTGTTCTGCTTTCAAGTTTTGATTTGTGTGACTCCTTTGTATGACTACTAAAAAATTAATAATTGTTTACATGTAGTTAGTATTCATGTTTTGGGATATCACCCCTAATCTGCAGCAATAGGGAATCTATTCCTATACTTAGAAAGTGTCATCTATCTTCATTAACTTTTTGCTGTTCTCTAAACATCCTCTATGCTGATACTGCTCCATTATACTCTTCAAGATACTAGTATTTACAGTGTAAAATACTGAGTTTTAATAGTAGTGTTCCTTATCAAAGGCGGCATAACACAATTGCGGTAACCATATAACAGGTAAATTTACTCACCATGAAGGAATTTCTTAGAGAAGGAAATGCATGTATGACTTTTACTTCAAGCTGAGTGGGACACTTTTGCTAGCACAGAAAACTGATGAATCTGAGAGGAGATGTGATTTAATTTGAAATGTGGAGAAAGAGTAAAAAGAGATAAGGAGACTAATATAAAGAATAACTTGTCAGGAAGCCCGCAGTACAGAACTCTGTAAATGGTAGTGAAGATAACTAACATGGAGGATGGAGAGTTCTCAAAGACTGGTGATAAGACTTGGGCACCATAGATTTCTTTTAAATGTTGTAAAATGACAGAAATTGTGGGTATTATTTACCAGAGGAACATGCAAAAGGATCTTTTCACTTAAGTCTTCCTAAATAGCTTCTTTACTGCATCATCATAGATTATCATTTAAACAAGGTGCCCAGAGCTAAGATTAAATTAAAGAAAAAAAAAAAAGGAGTATCTGAAATTTTTTTTTCTTTTTATTTACCTTTTTCAAAACACAGTAAATGCAACTAGTTCAAGGCTTTCAGAGCTTAGATGCTATATAAATACCATAATAAATATTCACATTCTTTCCTCCTTTCCTTAGACCTATTCAACACTGAAATCCAACTCCATGCTTAGCACTCCTAAAAAATGCTTTGCTAGAAAATACTCTGAAATGTTCACTGAAGACTCTTATACTGATTATAAAGAAAATGAAAATCCTTGGACTTAATGTAGAAGTTTTTGCAGGCTGACCGAACAAGTATCAGTAAAAAAAGCAAACAAATAAAAAAAGGATTTCTATAACTATATTAAATATATGTATATACTGTGAAGAATGTCATGAATCTTCAAATAAATGTTTATTTTAACTGGAAATATTTGGGAAAGAATATGTTGAATATGTAGGCTGCACATTCTAGGATAAGGTATCTTGGAGACCCAAACTTCTGAAATTATTTTTAAAACTCTTGGCTGGTTGCAGAAAACAAGCATAACGCTCAGTTTAAAAAAGCATGTACACATACAACACTGGATTATAGGAGGAATACAGAAGTAGAGCAGGGAAAGATCATAACGCTTAGACTGTGTATCTCTCCCTCTGTCTCAGAAAATAAATTTGAGATTAAATAAATAACATTTGGCTGAGGTTATTAATGAGATTGTGCTCAGAACTCTTAAATGAGTGTGCTTCCCTGTCTGGCTAAACACAAATCAAGAAACCTGTTTTAAAAAAATCAGGAATGGCAATCCTTGACCTGTAAAGTTAAGGTTAGAACGTATCACATATAAAGCTTTGAAAAGGCTCTCCTGACCCACCAAATAAACAAATTATTCTGGCCTGAAAGTGCTGTGAATTCTGACATGCACCAGCTAAATATGAGACTGTTTATGGTAACTGCTTTATGACATTACTGAGGGACTGTGGAGAAACTTTTTTTTTTTCCCCTGTAAATTTTGTCTGCTGCATCAGTCATTTCTTTGACTTTTTTAACATAAAAGCCAATAAACATACCCTAGCACAAATTTTTGTGCTACCATCAAAAAAAGCAACTGTTGGTGATACTGCTGCTCTTCCTGATTTGTTTATTTATTAAAAAAATACAGTTTCATTATTTTAATCTGCTCATCTGTCAATAGCATAGGACAGAAGATATTTGAGAAGTTAAAAAATTAAGAATCCCTCCTACCAGAGTATATGTAAATGTATTTTCTAAGACATATTTAAATTTCTAGTTCAGCTCTGTTTGCTTAAAATTTTCATTTTGATGATGAGGTGAAGAAAAGCACTTACGTAGAGGTCTGTGTTTTGCCTGTGTTGTCATTGCCCAGGTGCTGTGAGAGTATCCTAGTGTGTGCTTTTCCTGTCCAGTATAATGAGAATATCTTTTCCTGGTTTAATTTATTTTATTCTTTAGATTAAAATTTTACAACATAGAGACTAAATCAAGAGTTCTTTCATCTACCTCTGTTGTTTGAAACTAATTTATTAACATTCATAACATAAAGTTCATAAAGCAGATCATCCTTGCGTTTCTTGCCTCTAGTAAAAAAGATGAGTAGAGGTGAGAGTGTTAGAGGAAGCAATACAGATTTGTGAGTGTGTTCATGAGAACAGGCAAACGTAACAAAGCAGACTGCAGGAGCAGAGAGTGAAATTGTAAAACAAAAGTATGTCCTAGTATGCCTGAGAAGTAGAAAACTGGCAAAATATCTGTACATTGGATTATTTGCTACATTCCTTATGCTCTAAGGTAATGAAATGCCATCTATTTTAATTTTATTAAAATATTAAGAAAGGAGCTGTTCAAATGCTTTTTGATAAGTGTTTTCAAGAAATTGTAAGACTGAACTGAAGCAGGCATGATCTGTGAGGACAGCAGATTAACACTTTTCATGTGTCTACAAGTAAGATAAGGAAAGTGGTTAGAGAGTATCACTTGGAGATGAAGATTTCCCAATTTGACTAAAAGCTGCATTTATACAAAATGAAATGTTTTCCCCCATGTCCTACGTAATGGGAGTACGGCATGGCAGCACTTTTTTCATGCCTCAGGGATCAGGTTACAGCAGACCTAGGAGAGGTCAGGCAGCTGATATAGCTAAGGCAGTCTTTACAGATGTGGCTAAGTCTCACTGACATGAAAGGGAATTTCAAACACATTTTCTGTCAGGCCTGTTCCCATAGTGTATGCTCCTGCAGTGGAGCGTTACCTCTTGAACCACTGGTTTCTGCCCAGGAAGGTACAGCAGGAGCCTTGCACACTACTCAGAGAGGGGTCAGCTCTTGCAGCTGCCCGGCTGTGCTTGGCTGCCATCAGGTCACCCTTCCAGGAGGAAAAGGCACCTCCTTCTTCGCAAGGTAGAGAGGGTGAGAGGAAGAGTGGTACGGTGATATTACCCGCAGTAGTAAGAATTACAGGACAGAGTTCAAAACTACCCAGACAGGTCTCCTGGAGATTTTTTGAGTGCCTGTCATTCAGTGCTACTATCTGTATTGTCTGCCTGTATTTGTCAAGGGTTTGTTGATCAGATGTGCATTCCTGTCGCTATGGTATCTATTGTTCTTAATTTGAGGCCTCTTAAGCAGCTGTCATCTCCCACTGTCTTTGGGGTTTCCAAAAAAGAAAAGTGCATTAGCGATATGACAGCAGTGCTGTTCTCCCTAATGGCTAAGCTGCTTGTCATCTGTAACGTGTTTCTCCTTCTGGAGCACTGCTGTCTCCAGAGACTCATGTTACTGAGTCCCCTGAGGCGCAAAACAAAATGCTGGCTGTACTCTCACTGCTGTACCAGAGCAAACATTTCATTTTCTCTACAGGATTTAAAAACATCCGTCAGGTTGCTTTCAAGCCGGAAAAGTTTTCTCACTAATGGTATCCTTTCACAAACAATTGTCATATATCCTTTAAATTCATACCATCACCTGAAGGTCTTTTATTTTTTAGCCATAAGTACATATCTAGCTCTCTTAAGCACCTCTACTAAAACATTATTTATGTTCAGTGACACTAAAGCTCTTGATGTTATGCTCTGCTACAAGCCACACTTTGCCTAGATAATACGTCATTTGCTTTGACAAACCTGTGATAGGATGCAGTTCTCTGACAAGGTAAAGGCTTTAAAGATTTAATTTTCAGAAGTTCCTTTTTATTATTAGGTTTGCACACTCAGAAAAAGTCAACAATATTAAATGCCTATCAAATACTGTTGGCATTGTGTATTAAACTTATTAACAGCACATGACAATCTCTTCAGGGAAGAAATTAAATTTGAGACATCATTCTGAATTTGATTTTTCTTTTCCTGCAGCATTTGTTTTCCAGATGTTCCTGTTTTGTTCATTCTGCTTCTTCCTAGTAGAGGAGAGAAGAACTAGCAAAAAATCAGAGGAAAAGACAAACATGAACTGTAGGAAGAAAAATGGGCATGCTGTAGCAGGATTTTTCCTCCCCGCTCCATCCCATGCCACAGAGATTTTATCATCTTTGCTTGCAAGGAACTTCCCAAAGGTTCCCATGGATAAATGCTATTGCTTTCAGCCCAGCAGTCATGCCAGGTGTGTTTGCTATAATTTTTTCCATCCACACAAGGAAAGAGTACAGCCTTCTAACCTGAGGGTTGGAGTAGGAGTCATAGAAGATCTTAAATAAAATTGAAGCTTGGGTTTTAACTTCTTCATGCAATTCCACTAAAAACATTGATTGCAGCACATAGTAGTTTTCCTGAAATGACTGTTTCTATTTCAGTTCTCGAAGCAGTTTCTGTTTGCATTGAGTAAAATAGCACATGGCCAGCATGTACCAGTTCTGTCTAAGCCCGGGAAACGTGATTTAACTGGCATTTAATCATGGTGAGGGGGGACCCAGCAAAAATATTGGGATGAAATTAATCCCTGGATATGAAGGCTTATTTGAAATTTCTAGTCTATAATTTTGTTTTGCTTTGAATGATGACAATTTTTGTTTCAGCTTTTTGATCAACACTCATGGATATTGGTCTGGGAAACGCATATTAAAAGTATAATGAAACAGAATGCAATAAAAAGAATATGATTCATGCATGTCTTACCATCACAACTAAAGGATAAAATGACATTTTATTAGTCGCAAACAAAACTATTTAACTAACCCCTCACTACTATATCACTCTGCATCCAGACTATAAACAAAACAGTTCATCATGGTGGCATTTATCATCTGCTTGCCATGGGCTTCATTTATTCTGTATCTGCTACCTGCAAGATGAGCAGAGAGAGTACTCACCCCACGTTAAACCAAAAAAGTTACATTTGTCAGTGCTGGGAAGAAGGATGGTAGACGTGAGACCTTTGTAGGAAACTAGAATCTGCACTTTTTGTTTGATGGCCTAGATTGGACGTCAAACTTTTAGAATTTTTTTCTAGCTTGGAGAAATAAAATCAGCAAAAGATGTAAACAAATATGATGATTACTCAAGTATGAAATACTGTGCTGTGCCAAGCCAGTGAACAACTGGCATAAGATTTTGAAGATATATGTCTTTTCCCCGTTTTTTGGTTTTTTTGTTTCTAGACATTATTGTTATTTTTAACAACGTGTTTAACAAATCTTAAAAAAAAATCTAAGTCTTTAGTAAGATTTCTATATTTGCTGCACTTTATATTGCAAGATGGATCAGAGCAATGTAAATGCACAAAGCTGAGAAGGACATCATGTACACTTGAAGTGCTCAGTGAAAGCTAAAGACACATATCAAAGCACAGTGGATTTTAGAGGCATTGGAGGAGCTAAGGCCCTCTCTCTCTCATTCATAATTATTTATTTTATGGCTCAGTGGAATCAATATAAATATATAAAATATCTTCAATACAGAAGATGTAAACTGCATTTCATGTTCCTCTGTGTTAGGAGGTTTTTACTTTTATTTGAACTAGAAAAACCTGTTTCATGGTGACAGGAATAGTTTAAGCAGGCGTGGGGGAGAATGCAGAGTAGGGGTCCTGCAAGTATTGTCCTAGTGCTGTATACTTTAAAAACTCTTGAAGCAGTGCAATTTAACAGTGAAAACTCTGTATTATGTGTGCAGTTAATTGTCTGAATAACTGGTGCATAGCTGGTGCTTCTAGATCAATTATAAGGAATGTATTTCAAATAGCTTTTTTCCTTATCTGAACCACACACATAGGTGCAAACTGCATGTATAAGTCTAAATGTAAATATAAATAAATAAATCAATTATATATACATTAAATTTGCTTTATAGATGCTATATGCTACTTCGAGACACATACCTATATAAACATAATTGTTTAGGTTTGGTAATATGTACTCTTTGACAACATCCAACAAAAAAGGGCTAGGACCATCTGTTTGCCAGGGGAAGCAGGAACACCTTATAGGCCTAATAATTAAGTTGAAACAGGAAATAAAACCTAAGTATAGGTGATTGCTTATAAAGGGCAGGAAGCGACTCTTACTAGGTTTTACTTCTGAGGAAGTTTGTGTTGAGAGGAGTTAAAAACCAAACCAGACCAAACCAAACCAAACCAAACCAAACCAAACCAAACCAAACCAAACCAAACCAAACCAAACCAAACCAAACCAAACCAAACCAAACCAAACCTTGAAATTGCCTGATCTGTGAAATATTGGAGATTCTGACCCAAAGACAGTTTTAATGGGTTGGGAAGGAAATTAAACACTGGCTTAATTTAATAAAGGGTGCAGGAAATGCATTTGCAATGCATATATGGTGTAAATGCATACATGTGGTATATCATAAAAGGAGCTTCATAGTGCGCTGTAATATGGGTCACTGCTCCCCCAGACCAAAACTCTTCTTACTGGGATGTCTATCACTTTCCTGTGAGCTGCATGATGCTTTAATAGACCTTAGGCTCTCATTTATATAGGAAAGGATATTTGTCTACTGGCAAGCAGAGGATCAAATTTATTCCTGCTCTAACTCTACGAATATTAGTTGAATTAGAACATGGATAAAGCTTGCTTAAAAATCCTCATGATTTTCCTCACTAGCCATGTGATAGGAATTTTTCTCAGACAATGTTTACCTTTAAAATTTAATTAATTCCCGATCTAATCACCTTTATAATTACCTTTTTTTTTTTTTTTAAAAGGATTCTGAGACGATCAGCATCAAAAGCCTTACCAAGCTGTACTTGTAGTACTACTTGTACTCAGTGTAGACTGAGTCGTTAGGAGTCATCTTGGAAAAATCAGGTGGCACAAATAATGGAGAATGTCCTTTGTTGTCCAGGAACACATTTCAGTGGTTGTGTGATGCGGGCATCTGAACATTTTTTTACCATGAGTAGGAATACTTCTCTCTATTTAGTTCTAAACTGGAGATTGCAGCCATATCTCCAGCTTCCTTATTTTGCAATTGATGTGCAGGGGAGTGATCCTATGCCTGGATTTTTTTGTATATTCTGTGCTGGTCCATCTCAAATCTCATATATCTTTTAACTCTTTACTCATAGATAAACTTGTGTTGGTACTGAAAATGACCCATCCATTAACATACACTCCTGAACTATATCACCTTTAACCTGTTTTGTTGTAGAATGAGAACTCTTTCCTATTTAAAACCTTGTCTGCTTCCATGGATATGTGTCATGGGCATTCAGACAACTGATCGCTTCTCTTTGTGTGAAGTTTTTAAAAAAACTAAATCTGAATTTTTTTTTTTTTTGAAAGCCCAGCAACAGCGTTAGTAAAACTACAGCTATAACTCTTATTTTTGGTGTAATATATAGAAGGTAAAATATCTAAACATGGGAAAATTGGTCTAATGGTCACTGAATGATCCTGATTCTTCATTGTGGTTCTTTCTGATTCTTCAAACTGGAGGGTAAAATGTTCATTATAAGGGAAGATGCATTGCTGGTGCTTTGTGCTACATCTGAAGTGATGTGTAATACACTTTTAGTTCAAGGAGCTGAGGTAAAGAGAATTTATTTGATTACTTGTTTCTAAATACACCTAAAATAAACTGTGAATCTCTGCTTGTTCCAAATAATGACTGTAGAATGAAAGCAAAGTTATTTCCAAAATAAAGCTTTTAGGATTAATTTTAAAATTCAATTCTGTAGCTTTCCATGACAGGAAAAATATATTTTTTTCAAATTGTTAATGAAGTTTTAATTTAATTTTACAGGATCAGTTTGGATAGCTCTATCCTGTTCAGTCTTGTAGGGAATGACAACATTTTGCATAATAAAAAAAGACACATTTCTATTTGATTTTCAAATGAGCTGAAAGGGAGAATAGAATAGGTGCTCTTACATAAATGAGTAGTACATATTTAAACAAACCTAGTTGTTCCCAAGAGGAATCTACAGCACATACAGTTGGCATTAGGTTGTTAATTTTGCTGCATATGTTATTCCTTTTTTATGTATTCATCTGGAGGTAGAGTTTCATATGTTCAGCTGCCTAAGATGGTAAATATGTTACTTTTTTCAACCACATATACCAACTACAGAAGGAAGAATTAAGTACCCCTCCTGATCTGTTCATCTATGTGTAACAGAGGGGTATAAATGGGGAAAGAATAAGAAGCTCTACCTGCTTCCAGAATCCCAGTGGCCAAAATATTTGGCTAGGTATACAAGTATGAGCAAGCTAAAATCCAAATGGGATAAAGAATCGCCAGATAGGTGATAAAGTGTGAAGAGCTGTCTCTGAAGAATAACCACAAACTGGCTGAAAGCTTGCGGGTGAGAATTAGAGATCGAGGCAATAAGAGAAACCTTGTGGTTGGGGTCTACTACAGGCCACCTGATCAAGCAGAGCCTATTGATGAAGTATTCTTACTCCAGACAGAGGAGTCTTCATGCTTGCAGGTTGTCCTGGGGGCAGTATAGGACAAGGAATGATAGTTTTAAACTAAAAGAAAGGGGATGCAGACTAGATATAATGAAGCCATTTTTTACAATGAGGGTGATGAAAAACTGGCACAAGTTGCCCAGAGAGGTAGTAGATGCCTCATCCCTGGACATATTCCAGATCAGGGCTCTAAGCAATCTGATCTAGTTAAAGACATCCCTGCTTACTGCAGGAGTGTTGGACTATATGACCTTTGAAGGTCC
Organism: Bucorvus abyssinicus; assembly: GCA_009769605.1. Taxonomy (NCBI): domain Eukaryota; kingdom Metazoa; phylum Chordata; class Aves; order Bucerotiformes; family Bucorvidae; genus Bucorvus; species Bucorvus abyssinicus. Next base: position 49,301,544 of record CM020063.1, read on the forward strand.
CTTCCAACCCAAAGCGTTCTATGATTCTATGAAATAACAGCATAGAAAATTTTTATTTATAACATTTTTCAGTCCATGGACATCCTTTTCGGTTTCATGTTGGACAAATCAACAGTCCTTTTATGCAACCATTTTTGTAACGCTCTCTGCTCAGGAAAGAAAGTATATTATCTGGAGACTCCCATCAGATGTAAGGTGCAGCACCTCAGTTACCAACCAGATAACAAAGCTCCTGGCCTGCATTAGTAGGAACGTTATCAGCAGGCCAAGGAAGGTCTTTTTCTCTATTTAGCACTGATAAGACACCTCTTGGGTACTGTGTCCAGCTCTGGTCTGTCCAGTACAAATATATAAACTTACTGAAGAGGAGTCCATGTAAGGGCCACAAAGATGATGCAGGGACTAGAGCCTCTCCTTGATGGGGAGAAGCTGAGTGAGCTGGGACTGTTTAGCTTGGAGAAGGCTGAGGAGGAACATCATCAATATGTGTAAATACCTGAAGGGAAAGTGCAAAGATGGTGGAACCAGGCTCTTTCCAGTGGTGCTGAGTGACAATGGGCACAAAATAAAAGACACTAAATTCTATCTGAATAGAAGAAAAAACCATTTTGACTGTGAAAGTAGTCAGACAGTGGGACCAGGTTGCCCAGGTAGACTGTGGAGTCTCTATTCTTGGAGAAATTAAAAGCCCAATTGGACACAGTCCTGGTAACCTGCTTGTGACTGAGCATGGGGCTGAACTACATGAAATTCGGAGGAACCATTTTGTGATAAAAGTGAGAAAGGAGAGACTTTGCAGTATATTATCTTAGCATAGAGTGCTGTCAGACTACTTCCTTGTACTGGAAGTCTCAGAGGTATGCTGAAGTTTGCCATATAGGAAGGAGACTAAAAAGTAGTATAAAGAAGAACTTAAAACTTGGAGCACTTTCTGGGGTAGAATATCCACTGTTAAAATCTCTGCACTATAGTGACTACACATTTCCAGGTTTTGTTTAGTTTTTTTATTTATTTATTTACAAGATCAAATTATGATATGGGCATGAGGAACACCTAAGAGAGAAAACAAAACAAACAAACAAAAAAAAAAAAAAAAAAAAAAAGGGGAAGGATATCCATTATGAAATAACATATCTGTAATAGTTAAACATTCAAATAACACATTTCAAATACTCCAGGACAGTGAATCTACTGCAAATAGATTATTTTTATTTTAGTTCTGATATTTTCATTGTAACATCAGCGAGAGTGAAGTGAAATAAACACCTGCTGTAGAGGTAACAGCAGGTAATGTACTGTATAATTTTGAGAATGCCTTTGTAATTGGTTGAATGAATGGAATTGAACTGTTCCTGAAAACTGCAAGGAAATCAGATCTTTACAAATCACTCAACAGCTTGATTTTTGTGAACTCTTTCAGAGAGAGGAAGATTCATGCATGCAAGGATTTTTTTTTTTTTTTTTGAGTTTTGCAGGAGTAAAATATTGCACATTGAAGTAATTATGCAATTAATGTATTAACTTTACAAAACTCTGTCTTTTAGATTGCTCTCACATGTAGCCTAAGTAATCTTAATGGGGTCTTAAGGCAGCTAGAAAACCTCCTAGGTTTGTGAGTTCTTTGGTATCTCTCTCTGTACAATGCATTCATTGTTTCCTAAAATACCTGTTTTCTTCTTTGAAGATCTTGGATCAATTTCTTTCATTGAAATGGTTCAGTACAACCGGCAACACTGGAGTGATGCACCAGTCAAGTCAGCAGAAGAGGAAGAGATGAGAGACCCAGGCCAATATTTGTTATTCAGTCGGTGTATAGTTTTTCCACGTGTAAAGTGAAAATGATTCTCGATTTTCTCAACATATCTATGGCATTTTTAAATTACACATCCTAATGGGCAAGTCTGCTTCTTCATGTAGTTTGGAATAGTTCTCCACCAATTTGCCTTTGATGCACATTCAAAATTGATATGCAGGATGCTTGTTGTATACCATTTGGAATTTGATTTGCACATCTTATTTTTCTTATAGTTTCACAGTGGTAACAGTCAGATCAAAAGCTCTTGGCAAAATTTTTTTAAGGTAATCAGCAGACTAAAGATGCACTTCTGAAGGCATTTCTAGATACCTAAATTATGATTTTCCTGTATTTTTTAAGAGAACTAATTTTATTTTAAATCTGGAATGCTGCTCAGACCCCATTTTCACAAGTGTCAATTGAAAGTAAGAACTAATTGCTGTGTAAAAGGCATAGGTTATAATGATCAGCAAATACCCATGAAAGAGGGAAAGCTGGGAAACTCATGTCTTTGAAGCTTTGCTGGGTCAGAGCTAAGAAGCACTCTTTGCCCCAAGGCTGTGATTGAATCTATTGAATTTATTCCAACACTTTTTTTGTAAATGGCAAATATCATCACACTAAATAGATTTGCTTGCGTTGGCATTGTGCAGTTTCACAGTCTTTAGGTAAAACTTTTGATGATCCTTCCGATCCTGTTGATTTAAGGCTTCCTCCAGGAGCCATATGTATTCTGTGTGATTTGATGGACCTATAGTTGCAGAAGGCAGAAAAGCAAGATGATGCTACAGTGGGGTAGGAAGTAGGAGGATAAAATAATCCTTTCTTCTTAAATGGTCAGAATTGCCTCATCCCAAGGATATCATGAATAACCAGAATAAACGAACTGTTGTTGAGTGACAATAAGGAGTTATTCCCAGCTACTGCAGGTAGCTGTAGACTTGGAATGCATCTTCACATGCCAGCAGTGGATATTGTTGAGAAGGGATTAACAAGACCTGTCTGAAGAGGTACCTAGTGTTAGCAACCACAAAGGCAGAAAGACTAATGAAATAACAGAGCATTTTGCTTTCATTTAGTATGGCGATTGATCCCTCAAAATTTCTGAAGCAGTTAGCGTTTTTACAAACACATTGACGCACCACCATACCCCAGTACTCTCCAGGAATGTAGAAGTCATTTGGGGAAAAGCACAAGCAATAGTATTTTCCAGAAACTTCCAATTGGGTTGCATTTTTTGATTTTCCTCCAGGGCTTTCAGTAGGTTATGGTGAAAATACAGGAACAGATTTTCATTTAAGTTTCATTACTGTAACTAGAATACATAGTCTAGATTAAATTCCTGTGATTACGGTGCTAAGTTTAGCATCTCTTTTAAGTGTTGTTAGGAGAGTGAGACTGTAGATACACTCAGTGAATAACTACTAATGTTTGCAGTCTCTAAGTCACAGGTGATTATTCTGCACCAAAGTCATTATCTCTTTTCAAGGTGAGTATAAAATAATTTAAAGCAGGGAACTAGAAAATCAGATTTTGTGAAGGCCCAGTGCTGTGTCCCTTGCGCATCCAATTGGGAGGAGATCAGGTAATTTAACTAGGTAGATGCACTGAAGATAAAAACATTAACACATCTAGCAGATTCAGTCTCAAAACATACTTGCATCTGCACAGATTGATTAGGGTCAGGTGGTATTTCTACAGAGTATGATTAATTGTAGTGTATTTCTCTTAAGGAAATATTATACTGCATTTTCTATCATATTCTTTCTGATTAATCAGTGAAATGTATCTCAGGGACCCTTAGATTTCTGGTAGACTCATTTCTCTCACAGCTAGAGATCAAAATTTATTAAGAACTCAATAGAGTGAAATGCTGTGCATTACAGAAATACACGTACGCTTGGGAGAAATGGAAAACAGAAAAGGTTTGGAGTCACTTTCAAGTTTTAGCTAACTGTGAAAAGGAGCCTAAGGTTACCTCTATCTGTGAGTTCTATCCCATAGGGGCTACGTGACATTGACACAAGACTCTGCAAACGGCGTGAAATCAGTTTCGACATTTAAACTCGATGTGCAGTGAGATGTTTGCATCATAAAGACTCCAAGGCAAAACCAGGAATTGGTGAACAAGCGGCTTTGATTTTTGAGTGTGCGATTGCTTATTTTCTGAATAGCTGAATAGGATGTTGCAGTCCTTAGGTGTTGTACTATAGCATACAGGAACCCTCGAGAAAACATGTACCCTCATTTGCCTAAGTGCAAAAGAAGTCTTGAAGCTGCTTAGAAAAGCTGGAAACAAATTAGATATTTTTAAACATTATTAGTTTTCATCTGTACTGAAAACCTGAATCTTACATCTTGAACTTCTTGCAGCCTGTTTCATTCAGTAAACAAATTAATTTCTACCTAGTCTAGCAACATTTTCTTTTAAACTAACTTCAATTAATTTTAATAGAAATGGGCCTCATCATTCATTGGCACGAGTAGTGCTGTCAGAGGTAGTGCGACAGCGTTGGTGGGCATACTAATGTTGTAGGCAGTGCCACACAGCCCCAATCAAACTGAACCAGAGATCTGCTGACTTTATCCAAAGACCACCTAAAACCCAGGGGTAACTTCTTCATTAATGCAAAGACAGTCCTTGGAGCAGAAGTTTTGTTCATTTCTGATTCATCCTCAGAGTGTCTCTGCCAGATCTACAGCTGGTATTAATAACTATAGTTGCACTGACTTAAAAATAAAGTGAGGCTGATTTATGCCAGCTAAAGAGACAAACCTCCTGGTAATACTTGTGCATGAAATATTTGTGCAGGAGCTGGCTAGGCACCAGCAGTTCAGTTTTTACCCTCAGATGATAACAACTCATAAAGATACTGACTTGACCTTTGAATGAATTTCAGAGTTTTAAAATGTAAATAACAAAACAGATTCCCCTCCTATGTTTCCTGAGTTTTAATATGCTTTTTCTTGATCAAAGGTCTCTTTCAACAAGTCAAAATAAATCATATTTCTTAGAGTTCTGTCTTTTAAAAAAAGCACAATATGAAGCATCCTAGGAAAAAAGCTGGGCTCACAATCTAGCTCCCCTCTGAAGTGACTTGAATGCCTCCTTTCTGTGACGTGCTACCAAAATAAGTGTGGTGCTCAGTTAATATCCTATCGTCCAAAGGATGGGATTTGCATGTCACTCTCCTGTGTTACTTCAGACAGTTTTACTCTTTCTGGAGTGCCAGCTTGCTTCTTTGGAAATCCAGGTGATAAGGATTTAGATGCTTTTGACCATAAAATTAATAGCAATATTAATCAGCAATAACAATCTCTCAGATTCTTTGCGTTCAGGGACTACTTGCATATATTGGTCTTGCTTCTGCTGTCACCTGTCAAATAGAGTAAACTTCGTGATTCATACACTGTTCAAAGACAACAGTGAGCTTCTATGATGACAATAGTGTACACACATAGTGGAATCCCTTGAAAGGCTGTGCTTCAGAAATCATCTTGGGGTAAAGGCATCTATGGAAAAAGAGCAAAGGCACGTAATAAGAAGTCACATCATACGTTTCTGTATGTTGATCTATGTTTCCAATAGCTGAGTACTTGGATCTGTGTGTTTAGATATTGTTTTTGCATCCAGATTTAATGAAATAATTTTTTAACTTAGGCTAAGACATCACTCATGCAAAGGTGGAATTCACTGTATATAAATGGCTTTGCACTATGTTGTTTTTTCTCACCTTTCCTCCCCAAGTTTTCTTTTCTATTTTCTCTCTGCATACAAATATAATAGAGTAATTAATCATAAGATATTTTGGATTTGACAGCTTTAGCTTCCTGAATGCATTTATATCATCATCCAAAGCTTCTTTATGGCACATCTTTTGGCCTGATATAGCTGGGCCAGTAATTCTTAGTGCCATCTACTATTCACCTCAGACAGCATTATACAGTCACTCAGGAGTGATTATCTATCTGGGAAATCAATAAACTGAAGACCTATTAATAACACACATTATAAGGGCTATGCCAAAATGATTGTCATGTTCTCTTGTGAGAGAGCTGTCTTAACATAGAGGAAGCTGTCAGAAACCTATTAGAAATAAATTGTTCTGACACCATTATTCTGCTTTTTTAATAGTTGGGTGGCAGCACCTGAATATTTCCCTGTGCTAATAGATGGGGGGTGGGTACAGAATAAAGGTCACTCCCACCAGAAAGAGACTTTCAAAGCTAGAGTTTCTGTGTGACATAAAATGAAATCAACAAGTCAACTTATCTCTCGGCTCAGGGTCACTGTTACAGAGTAGTGATTCAAAGACGCTGGTTTGAGAGGCATTTGGAAGCACATCTGCTTGTTGCAGTGAGGGACTCTTGAAAAGATTTGTATCAAAATAAAATTGAAGATTATTGGCAGAAATCACAGCAATTTAACTTAATCCCTATCCCTGGATGTTGTATGTTTGCTCACAAAACATGATGGCACAGGATCATATTACATCTTGGGTAAGAGAAGCAGTGTCCACCTGACCTTAGTGCCTATATACCCTGATTTGAAAAAAACAGCTCCTTGCAATCTGCAACTCTATCATCTGTTTCATGGGATGATACAAATGAAGTGTTATGATTTCCTGGTCTGCTCTAAGTATTAGATGGCTCTCACAGTGGCCAGTTGTAATCAAGGGTGTGGGATTTTTGAATGTAACCCTTATCATGTGATCCAGGTTGCCTTTTAAAGTATGTAGTAGAAGAATGGAAAGAAGAATGGAAAGAAAGTAAATGTAACATATCCAAGCATTCTTGTGGCTATATTTTACAGCAGATGGACACAGTTTTTCAGATTTGCATCACTCTTTTTCCACTGTTTGCGTTGGTTTTTAAAGATGAATGATGTCCTGTAATCCTTGTGGAAGAAATCCTGTCAGTCGGCAGGATCTGTTTATTTAGCCTATTCTCAGACAGGGCATGGGTAGGGAAAAATTATCACTCAGGTCCTTAGGCAACAGAAGCTCATGTATTACTATATAAAGCTGAATATATGCTTTCTATTCCTGTGGGAGAAATATAGCATCTGAAGTCCTTCTAAATGAGAAAGAGGTGGATACAGCATAGCATGTATAAGACAACAGCTTTTACCAACGGCATGTGGAGAGCTGTTCTAGTAGGTAGACGTGTATGTAGATCCTTGCCTGCAGAACTTCACAATGTGAAGAGACATGACAAAACTGCTTCAAATTTGTGCATGGAAGTCTCAAGTAACTGTGCATCCCTTGACTTGAGCCACGGTGCTGTCCTTATCACACATTTGCTAAAATTATACATGGCGGTTTCAAGAAACTGGAGCAATTTATGAGGAGTTTGTTGAACTCAAGGTTTCAAACACTTTTGGGAATTTAGGGGATCCAGTAAGTTTTGAATGAAATGCAGAAAGTAATTTGTTTTTTACTGGAAGAATTTTGTGCAGAATTAACTGCTTTTAAACTTCTACAAGTAGGCTAATTACAGTTTCAGCTCTTACTTGCTATGAAATGCAGGAGATGCTGAAATCCCAGACTCACAGAGACACAAGAAAACTGAAATGAAGGCCAAAAAGGTACACCAGTGTCTATGTGTAGAAAACTTACGTAGTAAAAATTTACACAGTAAATAGCAATCATAGATGCTAGGAAAATAACAACTGCATAGTGGAACTGTAACTCAAATTCAATAAAAGGGTGTTGATAGATCATTTAGTGACATGTAGACTTTCAGGGAGTTTAGCCCCCAAAGTTCTTGCCTTGCTGCCAACTAGCTGTTACCTTGTGTCTCTCTGTTGTGGTACTGATAAGCAACATTTTCCCATTGGGGTGTTGTTGCTTCTCTCCATTTTCTGGAGTTGACTTGTTAGACATGGTCTATTGGCTTGGAAGGTGGGCATGCGTATTTCCTCAGCCCTTGAAGTAGAGAAAACCCTGTAATATTGCACAAAGGCAGGACAAATTTGCCTCTTGCTGAAATGAGGAGCGGTGATGAGAAAGTTAATGATATGCAAGATTATTTTTGCATCCAGATCTATCCTCCTCTTACTTACACATTCATGTACTTTCCGTCAGCAACAATAAGTAATATATTCTGGGATACCACAAAAGAGCTTATGTTAACCTCATTGGTTACCTGTTTGTAGTATATAAATCTTAGTGTAAACAAGTTTTAATTTATGCATTTGACATGAGTTTTGGGACCATAGGACTTCTTTCAGAAGGAAGTTAATACTCAGTTAATATTTGTGACTTTATATAGATTTTATGGATCTTTAACACTTTGGGGAATTTTGGCCATCACTGCTCGATTGAATGTTCACTGGTTTGCTTTCTGTGCCTCTGAATATTTGAAAAAGCACTAGTATTCCTTACAGGCAATAGCAAGGTCACAAATACCGTGTTGCACTTTTCCCACAGCCCACAAGGATCTGTGAGAGATGAGAAGAAAAGCCTTCTTTTCTCTTTCTCTTTCTCTTTTTTTTACCCTTGACGCCCCCCCCCCCCCCCCCCCCCTTTTTTTTTTATTTTATTCTGTGCTGCATCTCATAAATACAGTTGGTAAAAAGGACTTAATGGCATTACGGATACGGCAGATTAAAATCTATGAGCTATTTTTTCTCCCCATTGGTTAGCACTGAATAAGAAAATATTGTAGAAGCCTGACTAGTTTAGAACATACTCAAGGTTATTATTTACATTGGCTGTTCTTTTTTTTTTTTTTTTTTACAAATCAGAAAGTGTAGAGGCAGGAAAGGAATTATGTTTCTGGAACTGAGGATTTCCCCACAGCACAGCCAAACACTCAGGGCATAGCTAGGAAAGGTAGAAGAAGAGTTGATCTGGCCAGTTCTAGATGCAAAAAAGATCTAGCCTCAGATTTACAAACTTGAAGATTATGTGAGAAATCATGTCAGGGGTTATATAACAGTATTTTCCTTCAGGAAAGAGATTTTGTTCTTATGCTAAGAGATATACCTTACTTTGTACGAAGCTCCTTTAGGTATGAATGGGTTTGCTCAAAGTAAAATATTGCTTAGTTGAAATAAGAGAGCACATTTTGTGATACGCAACACGGAACCTTGAGAAAATTTGATTTTCTTAGTTCCCCTTTAAATTCTGTTGCTTAAAAATTGTAGAAATATCATAGGACTTCTGCTTTTTAGAGCTTACTACAGAGAATAAAGCAGAGATCTACGCGTTGCTTAGGAATGTTAACCCTGCTTTGTTCTCAGGAGAGAGGTGTTGCTGGTGACATTTAGTCTGCAGTCTCTAAAGGAAGTATCCGTGTGCAGAGGTCCAAAGCAAAGATTCTTGAAATTGGAGCAAAAGATAAAGAAAGAATATTAGCATCCTCACAGTAGAAAGGAAAAATGGACATGATAAATGAGCGGCAAACTGGACAGTAATGGGTTGGAGGGTAAGTTAGTTAGTAGTTCTAAGTAAGTTAGATTTAGAAGGGTGAGAGTGAGCAAGTGTGTGTGCATGTAAACAAGCCCGTGATGACATTAATGGTTTGTGTGTTTGTCTGAAGCCTTAATTAACTCCCACAATTTCGGAGAAAGAGAAGTAGTCTTATAGTCTAATTGATATTCAGTTTGAGCAGTTCGTCATTCTGTCTTCAACATGAGACTGACATTTTGCAATGTGTCAGTTTGTAGGGGAAGATAGTAGGTTTTGTTAGCCCACCTGGCAGAGCTGCAAAATAAACAAGCCTTCAGGCACACCAGTCTGTTAAGTCTTCCATCAACAGTATGTCTACAGCATTCTATTTTGCTTGATACTAGAAGAACAGCAAATGTGGTTTACTAATTATTATTTAAACCAAAACATCTACAACATGTGTATTTGCATTTGAAACAAAGTCCTGACAGTCAACAATCAGTTTGTTACTTAAAATGTATTACACAAAGGTGTTGAAACAAAGGTATTAAAAAGAAGTAACTAACTCATGTAAAACTGCTACACAAAGCGTGGTAGGAGGTAGAAGGGCTAGAAGGTGATTGTCTATGCAGCTCTGCAGGAAAATTTATCTACATTTCTTCTCCTGATGTCAGTCATATAAACATTGTAAGTTTTGTTAAAACATATTTTTTTATAAGAAAAAGGCAGGAAAAGATTTTTTTTTATATATATATATGATAATGACTGCCAAGAGCTCCACACTAGATGATACGAAACGGCTTTATACTACTCACTGAAGCGTCTATGTGAAAAGTTACTGTACAGACCCAGATCATGCAATAAGGTTATTTTAGATCTCTGTCTCTGTGGTGCTGACTGAACAAGAGAAAAACCTTGTTAGTATCTCCCACACACATAAGCTCCCACTTACACAGTTGAGCTTGTCAGCGGTATTATGACTTTGGTCTTATACAACAAAATTTTAGCTGTGGATCTCAAATGTTTTTAAAAACATGCAATGGATGTTGTTGAACATATTGAACAGATGGAAAAACTAAAGTACTTGGATCGTGACTTATCCGAGGTCAACACAAGGACTTAAAAATCATGTATTTCCCACCAGTATTTGTAACCTGCTTTATCTCCAAATGGAAAAGACAAGTCTCATATTACACAATTGATATCCTGACAATTAATCATGTAAAGTACATTATTAATATACAACAATAAAGCTGCTTTTGTCTACATATTCTTTTAAATCTACTTCCCTTGTTTTCTTAAGACTTCATATTTCAAGTTATTTTTTAGTTAAAATATTACTACTTCAAGCCCACTTCCCTGAAAATTGTTGATCTGAAAAATAAACCATTCATGTGCCAACATGACTGAATTAAAGGAGCAGGTTTGCTGAGAACCAAAGAGTGATTTGGATTAATTCAGCTCTCAGTTTTTTGAGTAATGTCCTTCGCAGATGTAAATAGGTGAAGCTCCAATGACACTGATAGGGCTAAGCTGATTCTGTACTTCTTAGGATCTGGGACAGCCAAGGTTGTTATGGAAGTAAACTGTGTTTCAGAACCTGAAAGCTGGCATGAATTAGCCTTTAATATATAGTACTCTTAAGAAAGCAATGAGAACTTCAGGGTATACATGCAGTAAAATGGAAACCTGATTACCCCCACATAATTGTGCAGTCCTTCAGAACAAACGGTAGTAAAAAATCCTGGGTTGCTATGCTGCATGTACTTTTCCTCACCAGTCAGTGTGTGGTCAAAGTCTTGTTTTCCACATGTTGTTCAAATGATCCCCTGACAACAGATTTATTCATCTCCTCCTTGAACTTGAGTGCTTTGGTGATGAGCAGTCCATTTATCTTCACAGTGCCTTTAAGAGGTGAGATGATGTCACAGCCATTTCAAGGGCTCCATCTGAAAGCATAGACTTCGTTTGTTTGTTTGTTTTATCTTTTCATAGCGCTTTCACATTGTCTAGCAACTTTATTTCTATTTAACTCCAGTTCAAAGGTGACTCACAGGCTCAGCCTCAAAATGGAACCCTTCTAATTCATTAGAAAAACTGGGAAGGCATACACAATGGTTGCTGTGAACCATCAGTTGGAATAACTTGGTCATCATCACTGAAGAAATCTGGAGGTGAAGGAGAGGGAAAGCCAGTTCTGTGCAGCAGCATCCTGTCATCTTCATGAAAGAGACTGTGTTCCCCTTCACTGACTGCTTTCCAGTAGAGAAAACCATGGTAACCATGGTGCTGCTTTCCAAAAGAAAAAGTACTCTTAAAGTTTAACTGTATCCAGATGAGAGGTTAATATTTTATACAAGAGATCAAATGCCTACTCTGAGCATCTCCGACAGCTATGTTACAGGAAGCATTTAAAATGGTTATCAGACAAAAAAATGGCGCTTATGCATATCCTGGTTTTGGTTTTAGCTTCCTTTCACATTATGAAAAGGAGCTGTATTGGATACCTTTTGAAAGAGCATGTGGGATGTGCTGGCCAAAGTCGTGGTGTCCGTCACTCTCCTGGGTCCCCAGCAGCAGTGTGAGATTCTCCCTTTGCACATACATGTAGAGGCTATCATGGGAGAAGCTTTCCAAGGAATGTGACCTAATTAGTGCTGGTCCATTTAAGTTGTCCAAGTTCTGCTCCCAAGGTCAGGAGGGACATTCTGAACACTGCCTTTAACATTTCACTGAGAGCTCCCGCTCCTGTTAGATCACATTCTCCTCCTAGGCGTAGACAGTCACGTCTGTTGCAATTAAATCAACAGGGCTGCATCAGGAAAAGTAGTGGAAAAAAATATGTAGTACAGCACTCATAAACTCCTTATTATCTTACAATAGTGGTTTTTCACTAAGCAAACATAAAGGGAGGAGAGAGAACTATTGTAGCAGATAAGATTACTCTAATTAAATTTAATTAATATACTCTTACACTGCAGTATTTAAAATTCAAACTAATTTAATAAATGCATTAATCATGCTGGTTAAATGAAAATGAATAGGTAATTCAGTATGCCCTTCAGTTTAAAGAAAATTATGAAATCTTTTACCAAATTATATACCTAGGGTAGAGAAGACTGGTGAAAAATATGACATTTGTCAACATTTTTGTTCTCTCAAAAGTCCTCGTGGTTAATAATTGCTTTTCTAGATCAGTGTTACTCAACCTTTTATTTCTGAAGGACCACTTCACCTTTAAAAAACAATCCATAGATCTCCCAAGTACTGTTTGATAGCTGGAAGGGAAGGTAATTAATAGATTATTTAAAATTTAGGTATTGTAAAAATACGTTTTGTACAAAAATGTAATGTGGTATTACGGTGGAGTGGTGTAGTTAAGCTTCCTGATGATTAAAATATATAGATAAATTGACCATATATCTGTTTTCAGTAACTGTTATATATTGTCAACTTTCCATATGTATGTATTTTTTCTTCTTTTTACTTTTCTTCCCAGGTTGTTTGTGAACTTTCTGTGAGGGAAGTTAATCCATTCATGAGACCTCCAAAAGACTGAAAAGTGTTGCTTTAGAGAGTTTGTCTCTAGTCATTAAATTTATTATGTGGATATGAATCTAAACATTGAATTTGGGTGTATTATTGATGTAATAGTCCATTGGACTCTTTCACGGGCACCCCCTTGCCGTGGGGAAAGAGCTTGCGTGCCCTTGCGAAGTTGAGAGCTATGCTGGTGGTGGCATATGCCTCCGGTAGGGTCTCCCAAGCCAGACAGGTCTCAACTGAAGGGTCAGACAAAGTGTGTCCATGGGCAGGGTGGGCTCACTAGCCTTCGGGCAACCATCCTAGGAGAAGGACAACTCTAACTCCAAACCCGGGCAGATGGAGCTCGTTTAGCCCTGTAAGGCCATCCATCTAAGAGAAGGATCCTCTAACCAAACCTACGACCTGAGGACTTCGCTGTCACCGTCCAAGCTCGCTAGGCCCTGGCAGATGAACCTCAGGTGTAAAGGGTGGGGCCAGTCTCGCGCACGCTGCGCCTCACCTAAAAAAATCCACCGCACAGGCTTGAAGGGTGTACTCACGTTTAAAGCCCTTCCCAAATCTTCGTCTGCGAAGCCAAGCCATGATGATGAGTCCATTGGAAAGAATGTCTGCCAATGTGTGTTAATCCTGCATTTGCAACCAGTCTAGATATTTAGGTTCAGTTTTTCAGTCAACAAAAGTGACTGAATCCTATTGTTTTAATGGTATTTAAAAGTAGATCCTCCTCAGGGGTCAGTATTGAGACTGGTGCTGTGTAACTTCTTTGCCGGCAACATAGCAGGATCGAGTGCACCCTCAGCAGGTTTGCTGACAACACCAAGCTGAGTTGTGCAATCGACGTGCTGGAGGGAAGAGATGCCATCCTGAGGGACCTGGACAAACTCAAGAAGTGGGCCTGTGTGAACCTCATGAGATTCAACAAGGCCAAGTGCAAGGTCCTGCACCTGGATCGGAGTAATCCCAAGCACAAATACAGACTGGGTGATGAGTGGATTGAGAGCAGTCCTACAGAGAAGGACTTGGGGGTGCTGGTAGATGAAAGGCTGGACACGAACCACAATGTAGGCTCACAGTCCGGAAGGCTGACCATGTCCTGGGCTGCATCAAAAAAGGCATGGCCAGCAGGTCAAGGGAGGTGATTTTGTCCCTCTACTCTGCTCTTGTAAGATCCCACCTGGAGTGCTGAGTCCAGCTCTGGGGCCTGCCTATGATGAAAGGCTGAGAGGGTTGGGGTTCTTCAGTCTGAAGAAAAGAAAGCTTGGGGACACCTTATTGGCAGCCTTTCAGTACTTAAAGGAGCCTTACAAGAAAGATGGTGGCAGTCATTTTAGCAGGACCTGCAGCAATAGGGCAAGGGGTGATGGTTTTAAACTAAAAGAGCATAGACTTAGGCTAGAGATAAGGAAGAAAATGTTTACAATGAGGGTGGTGAAACACTGGCACAGATTACCCAGAGAGATGATAGAAGCCTCATCCCTGGAAACATTCAAGGTCAGGTTGGCCAGAGCTCTGAGCAACTTGCTGTAGTTGAAGTCGTCCCTGCTCACTGCGGGGGCGTTGGACTAGATGATCTTTGAAGGTCCCTTCCAATCCAAACCATTCTACGATTCTATGAGTATGTATCGGGGTTTTATTTTCAGATTTTCCCTGTGCTTTTTTTTCTTGTCCATATGATTCTCGCATATTACTTTATGAATGTTATTACAACTGAAAGTAGCTCATAAGCAGGCTCCATTTGCATGAAAAATTCAGACCCAGATTTCGAGATTTAGATCTGAACTTAGAGATAAAATCTGTACTTGAAGAATTTGTGCTAAACAAATTTGAGCTTTCTAAAAGGCAATGTAAGTCATCTGGATCCATAACTTTTTTTTTCTTTTATTTTTTTCCCCATGTCAGCTTATTCTGAGTGTAAGAGCAGAAATCTGCCATCTTCTCTTTATGTGAAATAAAATAAAATAAATTGTCTGTTACCTCTGTAACTCTTTGTATTCCCAATATCTTTTAAAAGACCTCTAGTATAGCCTGTGTTCTTAAGAAATATGCAGTAAGCATGGGTCAGTCACACGTCCAGGTTTCCTCCTTCCTAGTAGAGATGACTTGTAGGTCGTGGCAGACTTCACTTCCATAAAAGGAGTAAAGACTTTGCTTCATCTCCATATATTTTATAACCAGGTGCTACACGAAGATATGGTAATCTGTTGTGGAATGCCTTGCTTTAAACCTGACTGGATAGAAAGGAAAATTTTATTCTCTCAGGATGGTACATTGAAATGGATCAGAATAACCTTAATACACAGCATGAAAGAAATACACATCAGAGTTAGGAATTAATTCTAAAAAATTCTTATTGCCCTAAAAGGATAGAGGTATTTGGCTTTCAGAACTCAGTAGAAACACAGGTTTATATATACGGGTTTTCATAATAAGTGTGTTCCACACTCCACTTTCACTAGGATCAGATAAGGTCGCTGAGTTCTACAATGGAATCATGATGTTATTGCATTATGTTAACATCAGAGGTACAGATTAATTTATCATCTTGTGACTAGTTGAAAGGAGGAAGAATGCAGTTACTAGAGTCTAGCAGAGATGTTATTGTGTCTAGGCAAAACTGGTTCCAGCTATAGAGGAACAGTATATTATACAGTGTTGGTTAAGTCTTGCACATCATCTGACTGGAGCAGATAGACATAAAGGTATGCTTAAGCATCTTGAGTCAGCTTCATCTTCCTCAAAAACAAAACCAGAGTTTAAATATCAGGCTAAAGGAAAGCATTTATTTAATGCTTATCCACAGATAGTAATCTAAATGTTTCAAAACATTTCAGTAACTCCGGAAACCAGCAGTATTGCCACTACTGTTGGGAGCTGCAAACAAACCTTTCTTCTGAGGGAAATATGTCCTTGATTATGAGCTCTGTCATTGTCCCAGCAATCTCTTTGCGCAATCTGGTGGCAGCATCTCTATGATAACAAATTTAAGAAGGGATGGGAGAAGAGTGTGTGACTGCAGCCGATGGAAGGGAGTGACAAAATGTGAGAGAAATAACTCTGCAGGCACCAAGGACAGTGAAGAAGAAGGGTGAGGTCCATGATGGAGCATATATGCACCTAAACCCCACAGAGGACCCCATGCTGGAGCAGTTGGATGTCTAAAAGAGTCTGTGACGCTGTGGGAAGTCTGTATTGGAGCAGACTCCTGGCCAGACCTGTGATCCCTTGGAAGGAGCAGCTCATGCTGGAGCAGGATTGCTGGCAGGACTTGTGATCCCATGGGGGACACGTGCTGGAACATTTAGTGAAGAACTGTAGCCTGTGGGAAGGACTTACATAGGAGAAGTTCATGGAGAGCTGTCTCCTGTGGGAGGGGCCCCATGCTAGAACATAGGAAGAGTGTGAGGAGGCCTCCTCACGAGGAGGAAGTATCGACAGAGACAATCAGTGAAGAACAGACCACAACCTCCATTCCCTCTTCCCCTGCACTGCTAGGATAAGGAAGCAGAGAAATTGTGATGGAAGGCGAGCCCAGGAAGAAAGGAGGACTAGGGGAAGGTGTTTTAAGATCTAGCTTTATTTTTCATTATCCTGCTCTGATTTCATAGGCAATAAATTAAATTAATTTCCCCGAGTCTGTTTTGCCCATGATGGTAATTGCTGAGCGATTTCACTGTCCTTTTTTTGACCCATGAGCCTTTTGTTACATATTCTCTCCCCTTTCCAGCTGAGAACATGAAGTGACAGAGCAGCTTTGGTGGGCACCTGGTACCCAGCCATAGTCAATCTACCACACCACGAAATAGACTATTGAGACCTCTGTTTAGGAGTGTTCTTTTCATAAATGACACATTCAATTCCCTCTGTTTCAATTAAATTTCATTACTCATATAGCACAGATCTACGAAAGATATTACAGCTGTTCATTGCACTAGAAAGGCACCCGCTAATTAATTAATTAATTAATTATTTTTGAAGAGCTCTTTTTTAATGTTGTAGTAAAGAAATTCAAAATTCATTTCAGCTCCTAAGGATTTGTAGTTTATATTGATAGCTGAACACTGATAGCCTAACTATTAAAAAGCAAAAATATTTTAAAATAATTTGTTCTGTGACTATATAACTTTTGTTATCTGGTTAAAAAGAAAAACCATTTGGCTTGATCCTTTAATTTATCCTATCTTTTCCCCTAGCTTCAGGTTGGTGGTTTGGTTTTTCTTCCTTTTCAATCTGACAAAAGAAATCTTTTAGGAATCATCTGGCATTAGTTTTTTTGTGATTCATGTCAACTGTCGTGAAAATCATAACACTGCTGAACAAGACGATAAGACAAGAGTTGCAGCATCCTTTTTCTCTGAACCATCAGTCAATCACCTAGATGTTGTGGCAGGGTCCTTTAACAGAAGGAAATGGTGTACTTCTTGACAGTCTCCATTTTAAAGACCATGCAGTACTTAAAATCCCCTTTACTTAAGCTGCTAGACTCAGGCAGAAAAACTTTTTTTTTCCAGTTCTTTTGTTTCATGTGATGATTGTTTAATGAAAGAAACATGAATAACTGTGTCAGTGGGGACCAGAACATAGAACTCTTCCTTTCCAAATCACTGAGTCATACACAGGTTAGCATTTTTACCCTGAGAGAAACCAATATTCTTTGCTGCACCAGTGATTCTTTGCTTCAATAGGAGGGACTTTTTTTTCTTTTTGTGACTAAGCAGAGCAGTAAATCACTTCTTTTCAGGAATGAAGAGAAGGAATATTATCTGACAGTGAAGAAAAGACTGTGGAAGGTGGACAAAGAAGATCAATAAAACAGAGAATGTGTTTTCTTTCTCAACAAAATGTGAAAATCTCAAAAAGAGGCAATTTGTCTTTTTCTTTCACTTGTAAATCCACAACAGTGACACTTCCATCAGCTTCGCTCTCTCCTACTACAGTTACAACAGTGGGTACCACTTTAATCATCATTGAGAAAAAAAAAGAAAACAAAAAAGAAAAAAAAGAAAAGAAAAAAAGAAAAGACCCAGCCCTTAATTTAAACAACCTTTTTCTTACTTTAAAACAATCTATTTTCTGTGCAGCAATTACCTACCGTCTTTGCTATAAGTCACAGAAAGCATGAAGGAAAGGCTTGGCGATACCTTCCCTATAGTCAAAGCTAAAGATAAAGTCAAGCTTTTTCAAACACATTAATGTGACTCAGGACCCTCCAGTTAATTTCAGAAATATTGGAAAATTTTTAGAAAAAAAATTCTCTCAGCTTCTTATTGATTTCTCAGATAAAATTCAAAAGCACTTAGTATACATCTCACAGCATTTAAGCTCCTACAAGTTACCATACACAAAGGTATTTTAGGTGCAGATGGGAAACTGAAATCCTCTCTAAGCACAAAAGCAAATAAATACAGATTCAAATCTGAAGCTAGAGAGCAACACACAACTGACATTTTTGTCATAAGGAAAGGATAGGTTTTTTCGACTCATGGCAAGAACGGTTTGTTTCTATGGGTTTTCAGCTTCCAGTTCCACCTTCTAGACTTGCTTTAGTGGTTTTCAGGATTTTACTGAAGACAGATTTTATGTCAGAAATATATGGTGGAAAGAAAAAATGCTGGCATAAAACCAGCCAGCTACTAAAAAAGCAAAATCAGAATAAACAAACCAGTTCCAGCTGCTCAAATGTTTGTTTTTTGTTTGTTTGTTTGTTTGTTTTTCTGAAGACCTGGCAAGCGGCACTTTTAATATGGAAGCTTAATAATGATGATTGTCTGGTTCATGGTTTTGCGGATAGACTTTCCTTCAGATTAAGCCCTTGTTTTACTGCTAGTCATGGACAAGTCTTCCCAGGAGCTGCACATGGCAAATTGTGCATGGCTTAGTTAGCACCAACTGATTAATTGTGCCTTTCTGCCTTTCTTCACAGAGCTGCAGACTGGAGTCCACAAAGCCAACCCTCCACATCACTGCAGATGCAGACACTCATGCTAGTCACACCTGCATCTGCTACCAGGTTGCTCCCTCCTGGAAGTCCATGTAGACAAGTCCACTTAGTGATGGCTTTTACTCACCTTGACTTTTATGGGGTAGTGATCCATCAGCAAACGGATTTCTCCTGCTGTCAGTTTTCTCAGTCATCTGTTTATCTCCTGGTAACAATTTAAGGTATTCAATACCTTCTTTTCTCTCTCTGATTGAGGAATTTATACTCTGTGCAACACTAAAAGAAACAAGAAGTCATCCTTTCTGACAGAGAATTATGCAATGTTTTGTAGCCAAACTTGGGAATAAACATCTTTTTCTTGATTGCTGCATTCAGCAAAACTTCATGCTAATGCTGTATTCTGAGTGTATTTCAGAATGCAGGAGATAAAATGTGCTGTGTGGTGTTTTTGATATATATGTCTGTGAGTGTAGGAAGAAAATTCAATATTAAAAGGAATACAACGAGAAAGGGCTACATGTAAAATACATGATATAGAAAGAGAAGGCATCTTTAATCATTACACCTAAAAGACCTTTACTTTTTAAGCAGCACTTATAATGCTAAGCGATGTAATCGGTATGCCAGTTAACAACTGCAGTGAATGACGATGTATGTCAATCCTGGTAAAAAAAGGTCCTTACATTTCTTCCTTTTTATGGGTATGTGGTGGGAGAGGAGTTGGATATGAAATACCTATGGTCAGCCGTCCCCAGGAGTGAAAACAGCTTGGGATGTTACTGAAAACCCCATCAAAACCATTAATATATTTTGCACAGATAGATTTTCTATCAAATATTAATGAACTTTGTTATTTATTGAAGAAATAATTTTTCAAGTTATGGGAACTAGTTAGAAAACTATTATCTAAATTAGTCCTAGAAACAGAATCAAGTTCTGGTGCCTTTAGGATACATTTCAGTTGTAGTCTAATACTTGAAAGTAAGTATTTTTTTATGTACAACATTTGCTGTTTGATGAGCTCAGTAGTAAATTTAAAAAAAGGTGATTAAAAGCCCCAGACATGCCAGCATTTCTGTCTGTGCCATGAAGACAGGATGATGGGCTTTTGAGGACTAGTATTTTAGACAACTGGGGCTTTCTGATTAACCAGGTCCTAAATCTTTATTGTAATACATTTTGTGAAGCTTTTTATCCTTATGGAAAGCACAAACCATCTATGGTCATGTAGCTCTGGTGCACGTGACTTCCCAAGAGATTGCCTCACCCTATGCTGGCTGAAACCCCTAGTCCCTGACAGCGTGGGACTATCTGCTGCATTTAAATCCCATTGCCCTGCTAGTCTCCGGAAAGTGAGAGATAGAAAAAGCCAAGTGAATAATTAAATACATGGTCCTAAGACTTTGAGTGGCAGGGTAAAAAAAAAAAAAAAAGCTGGAATATCCAGATATTTTATGGGTAAATATGTTAATCTTTTGTACAGAGATATTAGGTTTCCTTAGCTGCTTTTACAGGAGCTTTTCAAAGCCCTCCAGGATGCAAAGCCCACAGGCAGATGAACTGCATGTATTTACATGGGTCAGCATGTGTGGCTGTTTGGAAACCTCCTGTGATCAGTGTTAGTGGGGAGGAGAAGCAATGCAGCCCTCTGTGGCTTTCTCAGCTGCTCCAGAGAAGAGAGGTAACACTAGTATGAGTCACCTTCCATCAGCAGTTACAAATTTCGGATGTTCCCAAGCTTTGATCCTGACTTAGATGCCAGCTCCTCTTGCACCTGCCTGTAAAATGCTGTCCACTTCCATCTCTCCAATGGTATAACAAAATCAAAAACACTTGCTGGCTTCAGGCAGTAGGAAAACAAATAGCTGATATGGAAAAGATTTCCAGAGCACTATGCTCACATAAAATACATCTTTTGTGATTGCTAAATATTCAGCATGTGTCCACATTGTTACAGCAATGGAATTATAGGTGTTTGGTCAAAGGTAGCATGGGATAGAAACAGTTTAGCAGATGTGTCCAAGAGGATTGAATAGCATCCCATTAAATTGTGCAATAACAAAAGTAATAGTAGTCATAAAACTTTGTGGTGGATTTTTGCCCTGTAAAACACATTATGCTGCTTACTGAAAGTAAATAGAGCTGCATGTCTCCTGTAATCATATGTATATATCTCACTAACACAGGATATACCAGTGCACGGGGAGAGGATTAGTCCCTAAAGAAACAGGAGATTATTTTAGTACAGTTCCTCTTTTTTATTAAGCACAATAATTAATAAAGTACCTAGACTGACAAAACAACTCTCAACATCTGTTCACTAACCTCTACAGGGCAGTAAAACATACATTACACTAAAATTAGGTACTATCATCACCACCCTACTTTTTTGTAATATGAAAAGCCAGCAACCAGAAATGTGAATAGAAAACTGTGAGTGATACGCTGTCATAGATGAGTATTACAGGACAAATTGTCAATGAGACTATGCTTAGGACAAATGCTGGGGGGGGAAAAAAAAAAGGTAAAAGAGAGGAAGAGAGAGTAGAGAA
The DNA here is from genome assembly GCA_009769605.1 of Bucorvus abyssinicus. Classification (NCBI taxonomy): domain Eukaryota; kingdom Metazoa; phylum Chordata; class Aves; order Bucerotiformes; family Bucorvidae; genus Bucorvus; species Bucorvus abyssinicus. The sequence goes on from CM020063.1 coordinate 49,322,769, forward strand.
GGAGAATTTTTTAAAAAAATTGTTAGTGTCCTAAAATCCCTTTTTTTAAAATCAGTGTCAATGTTTGCTTCAAACTATCCAATGGTTCCTCTCTAAATTTCCAAACTTAATTTTCTTCTTTGTAGTGGTGTAAATCTATTTTTGCTGAAAAATATTATTTCTTAAATTACCACTCGAATTTGTATGTGAAAATCAAAAAAATCTAGCAGAAATATATATGACTTTTAAAAATTTTAGATTTGCTTTGGGAAAAATCTGAGTCCTCAAGCTGTAGGTCTTCTTCTATACCAGTAAAGTCACTAACTACGAAATCAGCATTAAGTAATCTCAACATTTCCTTTCAGTCTTTGTCTAAAATATGTAAGGTTATTTTAGTTTTGATTAATGAGTATCTTAGATTTAATTTTAGTCAAAACGTATTGTGACTGTAATAAATCTTATTAGAGATGATAAATTAAATATATATTTATGTACCTGTAAAAGACACTAAATGCATGTGCTTTTAAGCGTACAATTCTTTTATGGTAGAGACATATCATTGAAACCAGAGTAACTGTATCAGATTAGAGATAAAAGCATTGCTTGCACTCTGAACTTGTCTGACTGGGTGACTGTACTTGACTGGGTCCTGTCTTGCCTGCGTTGTGCGTTATATTTTTTCATATGCCCAGTGTCAAAGACATGACCAGAGTCAGCATGATTTTTTTTTTTGATGGTTAGGGATTTTGTTTACTTTGTTGGCTCATCTGTTTTCTTTTTGTGTTTTCCTGCAGTATGTTCATTTCTTCTGCAGCAACTGATCATCATAGCATCCATCCATATCTAACATAATTGGTTGCCTATCTTGTATTACTGACACTAGAGCTGTAGTGAAAAAACAGATCATATCCGAAAACTAAGGTTTGGAATAATATTTTTTTCAGTGTAATATCTATTTAGAGGCAGATGGGGATAATATGCTGCAGAAAAAGTGCAGTTTGATTCAGCGGTAGGTAACACATAGATCCACGTACAAGAGGAATTGCAGTTTCCTTAGTGGAGATATGTTTAACAAAAGCTTTCTCTTCTTTGCTGATAGACAAAAATTTTTGCTTTTAGGATCTGTTTCTGATCTTTTTAGACTAGTCTCCTGAACAGAGAAGGTATACTTTAGAATCACTGTTGTTCCCTTGGAAGAAAACATCTCAAAAATTTTAGGAAAAAAATAAAGAAAGAATGTTACCATGATGGGAATAAATATAGGAGTTGGTGTGACAGTTTTGCTAAGTTATGGGATTTTTTTAATCATAGGATATAGTTTTGAGCTATTCTTTTCTTTGTGAGCAACACACAATTCATAGATAAAGAATCCACTCAAATGCAGAGTTAAAAGTGAACAAAGATGCTGTGCTTTTATAATGAATAATGATGTAATGGTGTTACTACAGAACAAGGGCCTCACTCCAAAATCTTGTCAATGATAAGAGGTTTAACTTTTTCACCTCTGCAGTGGTTAATAGGAAAAAATCCATTAAATTGAAGTTGTCCAAGGCATATGTGTTTTGTTCACATTGATCATACAACGAGCATTTTTCTATGTTTGGATTACTATAATGACTTAATTGTATATTGATGTCATATTGAAAGTTTATACAAACGTACTGGATTTGCTCCATTAGTTTCCTGCATTCCAGTGATTTTTTGTGTTGTTGTTGTTGTTGAGTGCGATTTGTAACCAGAAAGGTTATTTCTGACTTGTGGCTAGAGACCAACTTGCACCACAGTTGAACTTTATTGACAGTGTATGTCAATAAACAGAACTATTCTGGAGAGTTGCAACTGCCATTGGACTTTACCTGTATTTGTGAAGAGTAGGTGACATAGTTACCTTTCATGAGCACAAATGTTGATATAAAGAGCAAAAGCTAAAAAATCCAGCATCTCAAATGTTTCTTTTTTAGATGTTAAAACAATATGTTAGCCATGGAGAAATTTAAGTATTTCATAGATACTGTAGAGACAGCATATATAAACATACTTCAAAGAAGTGAAAAACATACAGTTCTAAGATTTCTCATGTATTATTAATACTCATATCTTGGTATTATTTTATCACACTGTGAATCTAAAGTACTAAAAAGACTTCTGATTTTCATATTGTGCAGGCTTACAAAGGTGTTACACTGTTCAAAACAAGCTTTTTGTATGTGAGCTCCTTGACACAGCTCTGTTCGGGTTTAGGCTGCTGGTTTAAAAGTTAGGCAGATTATAGCTTCTTACACATGAAAGCACCCCTGGATTTACTTGGTTCAAGACTGTGACCGCTTTGGTCTGAAATTTTATAAAAAACTCCTTAATATTCTACAATTTCTCAGTTGTGTACAATTACGCAATAATTTTGGAATGAATACTGAGAAGTAGACCCATGTTCGTGCATGTCCAGGGTTAGTTTCTGAATGAAGTTTTCAGCCTGCAATTAGTTCTCCTTGTGAGTTTAATACTGTACCTATGTCTTCACCAGTATTGATGAAATAATTGATTGAAGCAATTTGCTATGTTCACACAGCTCCAAGCATTTGCCATAGCAAACACTGTAAGGCTGACACTATAAATGTGAGCTAAACTAGAGTTCTTGGAAGTAGAACTATGTTCAATACTCTGATTTAATTTTTTCCTTCTACAGAGATTTTTTCCAATTGAATCTATGAAGAACGTTTCTAGAAAATTAGCTTTGCAAACGTACTGAAGGTCTTTGTGATAGAGACCTTTTTATTAACTAGGAAAAAGATAAACGAAAAAGACTTCTCATAGTAGTATCTGATATTTTTAATACCATCTTAGACCCGATGCCACAAAACACTTATAGTAGTTTGAATAGTAACTACTGAAAGAACTCAGGATGTTGTTTCTCACCAGGAAGAGAGAAATTTCTGTAGTACAAGAGGTGTATTCTACAGAGATGAAGGAAGGAGATGAAACAATGCGAACTACATTGTCAATTTTTTGATTAATATGCTCTTCCTCCATTTTTAATCAAAAAATATTTACAACTGAAGTGTTTTTGGTGTCAGTTTTTGTATTTGTTGTAACATTGAAAGGAGTGACAGCACACAAACTGTTGTAGAAATAAAGTCATTGCAAGGGTATACCTTCAGTTCCGGGACAGTCTTCTCTCTTCATGCATCTACAGCTTTGTAGTACTGATTTTTCTTTCTTTGTTAGTGCCCTGTAGAGGTGAAGACCTACAAGACATATAGTTGCTAGGAGCAACCTACTGCAGTAATGATTATAGCAGAACTAGCAAAATTAATTCCTATTTCAGAGGAATGTAAATGTCAAGGGCACTTTGATATTGTTGTGGGCTTTCAAGTACATTACGCTATTATGAAATCATGTGGAGTTTTCACTCTAAGCTTTTTTTTTCCCTTCAGCATTGTACTGGGTTTGGCTATGATGGAGTTAACTTTCTTCATAGCAGCCTGTATGATGCTGTGTTTTGGATTTGTGACAGAAACAGTGTTGATGACTCAGTGAAGATTTGGGTGCTGCTGAACAGTGCATCGACAGTGTTGAGATTCTCTTCTTCCACACTCTGAATACACAGTGAGCAGGCTGAGGGGACACAGCTGGGGCAGCTGACCCCAGCTCACCAAAGGGGTACTCCATACCATACAGTGTCATGAAGTTAATAAGTAAGAAGGAGAATGTACTTTTTATTAAATAGCTTTCTTTTGTACAATGTGTCATTTTTTACCAGGTCTGTTGTGTTTAAGCCTATAAAGTTTCATGCAGTGTCAGCAGTCATTCTGCTTAAAAAAAAAAATAAATCTTTTCTCCAACATCAAAGAGCAGGTAGAGGAATGAATGTCTTAATGTTTAGTTATAACAATGTACCAAGCCTGACTAGGATAGAATTAATTTTCTTCTCAGCAGCTCATATGGTTTATGTGTTAGATTTTTGACAAAACCTGTACTGATAACATCCTAATGTTATAGCTTTTGCTGACAGTGCTCCCTTCAAGGCCTTTTCGGTTTCTCACTCTGTCCCACCAGTGAAGAGATTGGGTGCAATAGAGTGGTAGGGAACCAAGTGGGCAGATGACCCAAGGAGATACTCCATAAGATAATGTCACGTTCAGCAATAAAAGGGAAAAGAGGGGGCTTTAGGGAAATTAGCCATCGGTTGCTCAGACACTGGCTGAGCGTCTATCTAACCATGGGAGGTGGTGAGTGATTCCTTTTTCATCACTTGTTTTTTTTTCTTCTCTCTACTTCCACTTATCCTTCGCTAATTAGACAATTTGGTTTCTATATTTGTTTGTTTGTTTGTTTTATCTTGAGTTGCTTTTATTTTCCCTGTCCTCTTCCCTGTCCCACTGGGGATGGAGGAGGACATGAGTGAGTGGCTGTGTGATGCCTATCTGCCCGCCAGGATTTACCCACAACAAATAGTGATTCTTAAAAATCTAAATACTTTATGGGAGAGCCTTTACTTAAACGCGAAACTGAAATTTATGAAAATGAGTGACTGGGTGTTCACATGCAGTATGAAACAAAAAAAAAAAAAAAAGAAAAAGAAAAAATGGGGTTTTTTTAATTCTACAGCTGATTCAACAAGAGTAATTGACCTATTTTTAACTATATAGAAAAATATATTTACAAGAAGGTAAAAAGCAATTAAAAATAGAGGAAGGAACAGACAGCCCAGGGGAAATACTTTGGCTGTTACCCACTGTAGAAGGCATGATTAATGAGTATTCATGTCTACTTCCAAAAACTGGCCATTAAGCTGCAGGTCTACAAAGTTTACATAATTTTTTATACATTCTTTCTTTCAATTTGAGAATTGTAGATTCATAAATATCTTGAAATATTCCACAAATGTAGACTTGGTGCCCACTATCGTACTGCTTTTCTGGATCACTCATCTATGTCACTCATCTTTATTTCTTCCTCTAACATCATGATTATTGCTGTCCATACTAGAAATCCATGGAATACACTAAAGTACCCTCAGGTTTACAAGATAACTGGTGACTACCAGGAAATGTAGTACTAGTTGGCAGAATGATAATTAGTCAATGTTTTTAGGAAGACTGGGGTGTGGGTTAAGTTAACTTTTTTTAGGAAAACACATTTAGGTTAATGTTTTTAGGAAAACTCATTTGCTTTGGTGTTTAATAATGTCAAGTTGTCATTGTTGACAATGTGGATGCTAAGAAGAACTTGTGGCACTGTGAATTTCAGTTGGACATTAGCAACATTACAGCTTAAATTGATAGAGCTGATTTCCAGGCTTAGAGTAGCCACGAATGCATGTATAAATGTTTATAGACACAGACTAAAAGTGTTAAATGGATTTTAACATTATACAGTTATATAAAGATATACAGTATATACAGATTTATCCAGGTTCCAGACAGCTACCTTTTGCACAGACTGGGAGACAAAGACCTGGGCTAGAGATTCAAGAGGATTAGGGAGCAGCTGTTTCAAATCCTCCTTAGAAATGGAGCTGTAGGAATGAAAGGCTCTGGACAAAAGTCCCTCAGTGATTTGAAGAATCACAGGAATAGCCAGATATATCCATATAGTGTTTCAGTGGCTCTCATGTTGCCTCTTCAGGACTTTCCTGTAGTAGTAATAAAAAAAAAAACCTAAATGACAAAAACAAACCCTACCCATTCACCTTCTTTCTGTCTTTTTCTTTCTTTTTTCTTTTTTTTTCTTTTTTCTTTTTTCTTTTTCTTTTCCTCTTCCTTTTCCTTTTTCTTTTTCTTTCTTTTTCTTTTTCTTTTTCTTTTTCTTTTTCTTTTTCTTTTTCTTTTTCTTTTTCTTTATCTTTTTCTTTTTCTTTTTCTTTTTCTTTTTCTTTTTCTTTCTGCTAGATTAATAATTCATATTAAAATAATAGCAGTTTTGTCTATTCTTAGGCTTAATTATGAAAACTGTTCTCTCAGAATGTTGCATGTGCTGCCCAGCCTTATAACTAAAGAAAAGGGCAAAATAGATGAATTTCTTCACTTCAAATTTTGTAGATTATGTTAAGTGGTTTTCCAGATTCTTCACTGGCTGTTCTCCTGCCATGTATTCAGACTTCATCTTCAGAAAATATAACAGTTGAAATATTCAGAGATGTGTACCTTCTACCTGCCAAAACGTGGCATCGCTGTCCTAGAGCTTGGAGTAAATGGCAGATGTTTTTTGCTGACTCATTTTGATCATTTAAATCTCAATGAGCATTTTACTTTGAAACAGGAATGCATTATGTACCCTCAGAACCATGTCCCAGGTAGTCTTACTGATTAATTACTCCTACCAGTGTAGAAAACAAAGGTGATTTGTTTGTGATTGTTCTGAGAAAGAGAGCCTGTGTAAGAATGCAATCAAAATCACCTAGAGTTGAAAATTTGGTCCTCAAGTTGTTTATCAGAAAATGTGATGAAAAAAAATTGCCGCAGGATGTTTTCTCTCTGGGATGCAGTCACTATGACTTTAGATATGATTCCTTACAGTTCAACAAGAAACAGTAGTTACAGCATTTGTCTTGGCTTAGTGTTTAAGCAGAATGAACAGAAAGGAAACACGTACAAGAACCAATTTTTAGTAAATGGCTAGTTGGTCTTTGTGATATCTATTAAACTCCTCCATCTTCCTTACTCTCTCTGTTTGACCCCAGTTGTATTTGCTGTCCTAATTGCAATGTAGTGGCTTTCTGTAACCCACTTAGTCACACACATGCCTTGTTTTGAAACTACAAAGCTAATAATATCGCAAAGACAGAACCAAAGGCTTCTTTCTACATGCACAACTAAAGGTCATGTTAAACAAATGGGAATTGTTAAGGGAAAGTAAGATAAACATGAAAAAAAAAAACCCTGAAATTTTAGTCCTTGTGTGAAAAAAAAAAAGTCTTATTCTGGAAGTGGAATGAAATGTGGTTTAGAAGTCTTGTATTAATGACAAAAATAAGACGGATAAGTGATACAGCAAAGAAAGCATCACATGAAAGAGTATTACAAAAACAGACCAGCTTAGAGTGTTTACAGATTTTGAATGGCTACAGGATTAACTGTTATGGTAATGTGCTACTGGGGTATCTGAGCTCTAGAATGGCACTGGTGATGATTTCTAACATGAGAGATGATCTCCTTTAGGCCTACTCGTGTGAATAAGGTGACTGTTTCACTTCTCCATTGTACATTAAATGCTGAGAGTCTTAAAATGTGTGCCTGAAACTCTGAAAATTTTCGCTCATGTAAAATTATGAGAGTTGACATGAGTTTAGTTTCAGGCATTCCTATGAGTCTCTGGAAACTTAGTAAACAAAATAAGAATAGACCAGTGGATTTTTGCCTATACTGGTTTGATAATCTCTTTATACTATAGTTTCTTCTTTGACATCCAGAAGCAGTAATCCCTGTCTCCTATTCTTTTGTCTCTGCAGATTTTGGACTCTCTGGTCCACTCTGTCTTTAACACAGTTTCTTTCCAATATACTTTCTTGAATGCAGCTGTTGCAAAATTAGTCTGTGTTACCATGAATATATTTTATCAGTATCTGGTCTTAAATACCTCTTATGCAATATAGAGAATGGACAGAGGGAAGATCATTAACCTTCATCCACCTTGTCTATTAAGCAGCATATACGTAAGAAAGGGATGCAGGGCACCCAGGAGTTGGCTACGTAACTTCCCAACACTTGCACAAAACCGATAACCAAGAGAAAATCATCAATACCTATCATCCCAGTCATTCTAAGCCTTTGATTTGCAGTGTTAAACAGGATGACGATGTCTCACTTTTCTGGTACAGGGCATAAGAAACCATGGAAATACAGCAGCCGCAGAGAGCCTTTGAAATAACAGCTATGATCCCATCCACGAATGCCAAGCACTTGCATCCTTCTGGCTTTTCTTTTTACTGTCTAATTGTGTCCCCTAGTACTGCTGAGAAATACAGATTTGTGCTGCTATTTTATTGATTCCTTCGTGAAAATTGGAAAGTTGCCATCATAGGTTTTGTTCCTGTCCTTTATATTTCTTTATTACCTGACTGGGACACCAACAGTTACTAAGCTGTTTCCATTTGCTACCTTTAAGTCCTGCACCCAAACAGCTCAGTTTGCCTTTTTCCAGAGGCGTTGGTATAGACTTTAATTCAGTGTAGTTCTCAGAGTATTTTTGAGAAGGACTTGCTGCTTTATTTTGAAAAAGCTCTGGTCCCAGACCAAGTAATCCTTCCATCTCTAACTGCTTGCTTCCCTCCTGCTGTCCCAGGCCTTTATTTCTGTTTGTGCCTTTCATCTGAAAGCACCTTCAGCCTTTATAAATACCGCTTTCCTATAGATCTCTATATCATAACTTAAAGCTTTGCAAAGGCACATTTACTAACATGGAATTGTTACAAGACAACTTGTAAACTGGACCAATGAAAAGATATTTTCCTCTCTGTTGCTATCTTGTCAGGTATCCGTTGCTCAGCTACAAAACTGTAGCAGTTGTACATCAACCTTGTGCTGCTGACTGATGAAGTCAGATCATCTCTGTTTCATTTGCTTCCATTGGCGGAGGGACAGGACTCGAGCACTCTTTCTGTCTTATTGTGTTGTAGCACTGAATTGGCACCCTTTGTTTTGAACACTAACTTTTCAAGGAACAGGGTTTCAGGGACATAAAAAGATGAACAGACAAAAAAACCATTGACTTTGTTCTGTTCTAACTGAACAGTATCTGAACTGCTGTTTTCAGAGAACACATGGTTTTGGTCTGGAAGCACAGAGGCAGCTTTTCAGTCTCCAGATGTTAGAGACAGTGCATTGTGAACATCTGCTTAACTTCTAGTAGAAAAAATACTTTCCTTAATACGGAAATTCCCTCAATGTGGAAAATGACCCCAATATGGAAAACAGGCCTTGCTTGTCTCTCTTCTATACTTTTCAGCTCCCATTTAACTCTCATATCTTTGAGTTCCGTTGTTTCTTATATCTTTAACTGTCACGTTCAGTTATGAACTATGTAACAAACACCACTTGTTGAAGATAAAGTCCTCCCACATGCAGAATACTACCTGGATGTAGATACAGATTTTCTTTTGAAGGAAGCTAATTTTAAAACCATAAGAAACCTGAGCAGGTTTTGGGTTTGTTGTTTTTTTGTTTTGGTTTTTGGGTGGGGTTTTTTTTTTGTTTTGTTTTGTTTTGATTTCTAGAATTGATAGAGTTCCCTTTTTTCTTCCAGAACTCTTCTGAATTGTAACTCTTTCTCTCCTGCTTATATTTACTGCTTGCTGAACTTCACATCCTGCACATGTAGGATGGATCAGCCTAGTATAGTGCATGTAGCATGTGTACTTACACGCTGCCTTGCTATAGGCTTTTACATCCTTGTATGATTGCTTATTTAGCTGTCTGTGGTACTGACTTTCCTTCCCACGTATTTGTGACTCAGTAGGTTAAAGCACAATAGAGATTTATCACCAAATCTTTGGGTTTTCTTTATTTTCCTGGACATATGAGAACCTAACTTAATAATTTCTACCACTTTTACTTGCTTACTGCAAAGCAAAGCTTTGAAACTGTTTGTATAGATCCATCTTACAAACATTTAAAACTCACTTTAATAAAAATAAAAGCTGAGATGATATTCAAATACTCACCACTGTATCATTAACAAGGACAACAGATTGACCACTGCTGACTAGTTTTGTGGGTGTTTCAGGAAGCAGGGGTCGTGTTCTCAAATTGCAAGTACTAAATGTATCTCTGAAAAAATGGACAGTATCTTCACTTTCAAAAGGTTCTTCATTTTCCATTTCACAACATAATGGAATCCTGTACAAACTTCTACTAAAGCAGCATTAATTAGCCTCCAAAGGAATATATGAAAATGCCAGATGTCAAAGTAGAAATATTAGCAAAGCTATTAAATTCATGAACAAAGGTAGGAATAGCACTTAGCATAAAATATTGTGCATTTAATTCACTGACAGGAACTGCAAAATGGTAGGTTTGTTTTAGTTGAAGATCTGCCTTGGAGAGCCGATTTTGCTAGTGAAGGCTCAAAATCTTTCCATAAGTCCCAAGAGCTAATAACTATTTAATTCTTGCTGGGTTTTTAAATTATTTTTGCTGTATGTTTCTAAAAAATGCTGCTGCTAACTATGAAGTGAAATTAAAACACCTGCAGGTAACGAAAAATTGAGGCAATGTAAAATCTTAGTTTGACATAAACATGCTGCACTCCAAAGAAGCATTGAAATTGTGCCTTTTTACAGAAGATTCATGCTTAATATAAAAGTGCCGCTTTGTGTTTTTGTTTTTAAGGATGTGCAAATACTTTGCTATTGCCAGTTATCCCACCATGATTTCTTAAGGAAGCAGAACTTTAATATGCTCCATGGAATACTTCCATAAGCTCTTGTCCCATTTGGCTTTCTACGAAATTTACCTGTCTGACTTGCAGAGGGATACAGGTCTAGTGCTGCTGCCATTGACATAGACGATGTACCATGGAAAAATAAAAAAAGAAGTAGGAATATGAGCCAGAATTCTGTCTGCTTCTAAAAAGCTTTACTGTTTCAAGGTGATTGTTGAGTTAGGGTGGTCCCCTTCTAGCCGTAGTCAGGAGCCCCTGTGCAAGTTCACCCCACCCATAGACTTGCTCCTGTCAAAAAGGATGCCTCCACAAGTAACTTTTGTGCAGTCTAAATCTGTCTTAGAACAAATCCAACTTAGAACAAACATAGGAAGACTAAAACCCAGTACCTTGCAAGAAACTTTCTGTGACCACAGATTCGAATTAATAAAAACATGCCTAGATGATAGTAATCTGAGTTTGACCTTCACCAAATACAGTTTGAGGACGTGAAATGCAAATTCTGGCTGTGAATGCTCAGAGCACTAAAACAGAATGGCACATTCACAGAATGGCTGAGACTCAGTGAACTCTGGACATTGTGTAGTTCAGCCCGCTTGCTGAAGCAGAGTCACTGTGATCAGCTTGTCCAGGATCATGACCAGAGCTTTTGAATATCTCCAAGGATGGAGAATCCACAATGTCTCTGGGCAACCTGTGCCAGTTCTCAGTCACTTTCACAGTGAAAAAATGCTTCCTGATGTTCTAGGCAGCCTTCTCAGTTTTTGTGCCTGTTGCCTCTTGCCCTGTTGATGGACACATGTTGAAAAGACAACAGCTCTGTCTTTACACTCATTCATGATATATGTGTATATATGGGTAAGTTCCCCCTCACGCCTTCTCTTCTGCAGCCTAAATAGTCCCAAATCTCTCAGCCTTTTCTCATGTAAGAGATGCTCCGGTCCCATTGTCATCCTCACAGCAATGTGCTGGAGTAGAGAGAAGGATCACTTCCCTCAACCTGCTGGTAACACCCTTCCCAATACAGCCCAGGAGACTGATAACATTTTTTGCTGCAAGGGAACACTTCTGGCTCGTGTTCATCTTGTTGTCTGCCAGGACTCCCAGTCCTTTTCTACAAAGCTGCTTTCCAGCTTGTCCTCCCCAGCCTGACCTGGTACCAGGAGTTATTCTTCCCCAAATGCAGGATATTGCATTTTCCTTTTTTGAACTTCAAGAGGTTCCTGTCGGCTCACTTCTGCAGTCTGTTGAGGTCCTTCTGATTGACAGGACACCCATTTGATCTATCAACCATTCTTCCCAATCTGCATCATCAGTGAATTTGCTGAGGGTACGCTCTGTCTCATCTTCCACATGATTCATGAAAAGATTAGGCAGTATTGACCCCAGTATCCTCCCCTGGGATACACCATTAGTGACTAGTCTCCAGTTTGACTTTGCGCCATTGATCACTACCCTTTAAACCCAACACTTCACCCAGTCTCCAAGCCACCTCTGTGTCCAGTTATCTATCCCATACTTGTAACAAAACTAAATTAATAATACTAAGAATAATTTTTTACAGCAGTGGACCACCTTTAAGATTCTTTCTTACTGAAATCTATGTTATCAAGGGATCATCCATTGGCATAGGTATTAACATGTTAATATATAAAAAAATATATAAACCATCTTTTGGCATTCTGAAGCTTCATGGTTCTTAGCTAGAACTGTTCAGTGTAATGAACTATTTTTAAAGCCATGTATCTGACCCTTGACATTTGTCTGTTCTGCAGATTGTAAGATATATTACCATGCAGCCAACAGATGCCAAGTGTTCTCCAGCAAACACTGCTAAGCCAGTATATTACATTAACTATGTGATTAGCCCTTAAAAGTTTGAACAACAGAGCTTGAATATGAACTATACATTGACAGGCACTTTATGGAAGTTCTGTATATAATTGAAGAGGGACTACATTGTCTAATGCACTTAAGTCCTTTATATGTTATGAGGAACACAGCATTTATGTATTTGGAGAGAAATACAAATTCTCCTCATTACCATACATTTCATGGCAGCTATTATTATTTAATTATTTTACAACAATAAAGTGATAGAATATTCCAGTGTAGTGTTACTTAGCCTGTTGTACTAAGGGTGGACAAGTGTTTGTATTCTAAAGTCCGGATGTAAAATTATTTTTCTCTCAAGTATTTACTGGATTGAAACTGATTTGCCTATATTAATTTTCTCCTGCTGAAGCACTTCTTTCTGAACAGAGCAATATGACCTTGTCAGTTGAGAAGAACATAGTGTTCAGCTTAAAATCTTTTAGAGCTTGTTGGCTCTGAAATTAAATTACATATTGCACATGAAAGTGTTGTTCTCATGCATATTATGGAGAAAAATTGAGAGCATCTGAGATGCTTTTTATTTAAACTATGAATTTGCAAATGCATTTCTGTCATTGTTATGGTGATCAGTAATACTACCACCTGGAGCTTTACTTCATGTCTTATTTCTCATTTTTCTCAGAAAGTCAGATCTAAAGTTACATGAAGAAATTACTTAAGGGTTTATATTTTGAAAACAAAACAAAACAAAACATAATTAGCACTCATAGGTTGTCAATGAAGAAAGAAAATACTGAAAAACATGAACTGGGAGATTCCAGTGGGAAGGTAATTTTGAAAGACAGAAAAGGCATTACGGATCTTTAATATACTGATAAATTTAAATCCAGATGCATGGTACTGGGTCATTTGATTAAAATTTTTTTGATCTTTAAACTGACAATAGTTATTATTTTTTATAAACATTTTTAAAATTCCATTTCTATTGTACTAGTCTTTCACTGAACAAACTCCCTATTTATTCAGGTTAAGAAAAAGAGAAGAGAGGACCATGTGTATCTATGTCCTCATGTCTGACTCAAATGTTTAGAATAGTTTTGTGGCACTAGAGTTCAGATTTCCTGGGTTACTTTCATGTTGAAATGAACTTACAATATTTGTCAAAAAGTTCTGTGACAGAACAAGGTAACAAATAGGTTTTTACTTACTGTATTCTCTTGTCAGTCTGTATTATCAGCAATATGACAGATTCCATCAGTCTGTGTCTGTAAAACAGGATCTAGATTATCTTATGTTGTAAACCTTTTTGACAGTAGACTTGGCCAAATTCAAATCATGTGGCAAAAGTTATGTTCTTTGTTTTGTTGCACATACAAAAGATGTCCGTTTTCTGCCTGGCACTGACAACCTTAAATCTGGTTGGAAGAGTGATAGGGAATAATTTGCAAAAGCAAGGACCAGTTGTTTTCCATATCCTAAAACCGAGAAAGTATGTTTACTTCACTGTATTTTTTTTTCTAAAATTTTGACACTCAGTATTGTTTGATGGTGTGGCCTAGCACTTCAGGAAATAGAAGGGAAATTTCCCACTACCATGGGTATTGGATTGACCCCTTAACTGGAAGACAGCAAATATTCAGGGATGTCTGGAGTCATGATATTCTGGGTTATATCCATTTGCTGCTTTGTTTTGGTGCAGAAATAAATCAATACTCATTTAATGCTTGCTCTAGACTCTACCAAAGTTAATATAACAATAATATTGACTTCAGCATTATTTGAATGAGAGCCTGGAGCACCAAATTAATCATAGAACCACACAGCGTGATTGTGAATCTCCCTTAGATTGGTGTCCGCTCTTTAGTGGCTAGAAATGTCAGACCACTGTTTGGAGTGAAGCGGTAATTTCAGGTTTTAAGTGGCCAAGCACAAATCACAGCTAAGTAATTACTAATTTTTATTTTGAAGTGATTTGCTAAAATAAATATTTTACTTTTAAAAAGAGCGTCTTCAGTCCTGAGAAGCATCTTGTTAAGTGACACCTCCTCTCTTTGCTGGTTTCCCCCCTATAATTTTCTAAGAGATTTCTTGTAATTTTGTGGGCTGAACCTAGGTCTAGTGGACCAGTAGTTCTTTATTTCATACAGAGAGAGTCAGTTTCATTTTCAGTGCAATTAGTGAATGACACCCAGAGTGTGTGTAGTTTCCTCCTAATGGAAAAGAGATTGGTCTACCTGTTTGAGCAGATTTAGTCCTCCTTTGCCTTTGGCTCTGCGGATCTGAGGGGAGTAATGGACCATGAAATGGAGGAGGTGACACACCAGAAAATGACAAGACTTACACTACTTCCTGTGCCCTACCTCCTGGTAAATGTCTGTGAGGATAAGTAAATGTGTGCAGCTCCTGCTAGCTTGTAAAACATTCAGTTGACAGGGTTTAAAATCTCTAAATCACTGTAGCCTTGTCTTTACTAACTGGAGGTACAAAAAATGCTCCTAATTAAAACAATATCAGCAGCTGGATCTGAGGGCTGCGGTGACCATGCTGTACCAAGATTTGAAATTTCAGTTAGAAGTTCATCTGCTTACCTGGCTCAAGAAGTTGTATGAGCATTTACTTGACAAACATGCACACATAAAACCCTAAAAGTATATCTAAAATACATGCCAAAAGTTGAGTTCTCAGATGGCTAGAGGTACAAATCTTTCTTTAACGTGCATGTGGGTCGACTGACAGTTCTGTGAAATGAAGATCTCTCTTTACCAGTTAAAGCATAAGAGGTGATGATACAGGCTTTTGTTAAGTTGTTTTGCCATGGCACTTCAAATAACTGAGGAAATGTTCTTTTGCACAGATTTGCACTGAATCTGTGTGATTATGACTGATAATCTAGCTCTTATTAAACATTAAATGCTAAAACTGCCACTGCTGTAGAAGTTCTATTTCTATAAATATCTCTCTAAATCAGTTCCCTGTCCTGAAGACAAGTATCTATAATAAACAGTTATTTTTCTCCAGAAAGTCCCTTAATAATTCTCCCAAACTCATATGCTACGTGAGCATTTTATAGAGGTTTGAATATTTTTAATTTGCACATTTATTCTTTTCACTCCTTGCACACTGTGCTTTACAACACATTTGTCTTTATATCCTTTTGATTCTGTGCTGATTCATCTTAGAAATATTTCCATTTCTTGAGAAAAAGTAAATAAGGAGGAAAACCAAGAAAGCCTAAAATCTCAGGTTTCAAGACGGTGCAACTTTAGTCTGTACCAGTCTTTGTGGAAGTTTCTTGTGCTGTTCTTGCATCTTGACAGCCAGAGGTAGGATTCATAGCAATGTGTGTGCGAAAGGTGATAGTATAAAAGACAAAGAAGCGAGGCATGTTTTTTTGTCTGCTTGATTCAATGAAGAGAATAATTTAGATAACTAAATCCAAGCCTCAAGGCAGGGATACCATGGGTGAAGGGGAAGGAATAGTATGAAGCTTTTTATTTACTATAATTCAAAAGTTGGCTAATTTAATTTCAAAGTAAATAGAATGTATTTTGTATGTGTGTGAGGGGGGTATTGTTAATCTTTGGGGAGCTTGCTGTACAGAGAAGGTATAACCACTAACTCCATCAATCTCTGTCCTACTCATTATTCCAACACACAACAGTTGACCTCAATATTATAATAGAATAAGTCTGAATCCTGAAACAGGAATGCTGCACAAGTAATCGATTTGCAGGAGCAGGTTGTAGCATAGAAAAATTAATGAAAAATACCATAGAGAGAGGCTCAGTCCCAAGAATATGAACTTGTGACAGGAAAGATAGAGGTATTTTTTCTTTTAGACAGATAGCATAGCAGAAGGAAAATGGAATATTATTCATTCTGAAAGAAGTCATGCGAAAGAAAAATGACAGTTTTAACTATACTTGAGGACCTTTTGGCTAGATTCACTCAACTGTATGAGCCGTTGTCAAATCTTGACCAGAAAGAGTGGCCGTATTAACCTCAAATTTAACGATTTCCCCTATAACATTCAGTGACCTGAGACTCAGACTCCCTATGGCCTATTTCCTTGTTGCACCCATGGAAGAAAGGGCAAGCAGAAAGTTGCACCAGGGTACTTTACAGGGCACACTGCAAAGATGTCTCCACTAGCACAGGGAAAAGGTGTGCCAGCTGGATCCACAAGACCCATATGGCTTGTCCTGTGCTTTGCTCCTGAGACACACATTGGTCTTCCCATCTGCAAGTTCCTGGTACTCCCTTCACTCACAAGGTGTTTCTGAAACATCTCCCTCATGACTGTAGAAAAGAACTTGAGAAATTTCCTGAGACCAATAATTAGTGATACTAGTTGGTAATGTTGTCGGTTAGGAGTGAAGAAAACTTTCAGCCCAGGAAACTGGCCTCCAGTCCAGAGATGTTCCTCAAGGTCATGCTCTGTTGTCTACTACAGACTGAAAATAATCTTTGTGTGAAGGTATTAGATTTTCTTAGAGTAACAGTTTTAAGATTTCAAAGTTTGAATCGTACAGCTTCTTCAAATGTGAAGCCTGTTAGCCTAGGTCAATAATTTGTTGAGGGTGTCACGTATGTATGAAATACATAAAGATGTGTGAATGTAATGATTCTGCTCTTTGTTTTAGTCAGGATCAGTGTGTGCTGTGTACTCTGTTGATCTTGAAACTTATCCTGGACAAAAATAAAATATGTGAAATAGGGATGAGTAAAGCCTAGGACCGCAGTAATTGCTAGAAGTCTAAAAGCTGCAAACAAAATGGTGCAAAGTAGTATTATAAAAGGCACATTGTTTAAAGCAATGAGGTCTTCCAGGATGTTAGATGTGATGCTGACTTCTCATGTTAATCGTTGTGGGGAAATAAATCCGAAGACAATTGAAATATGCTTCATTGTGCATGAAAGGTGCAAAAGCCTTTCATAAGGCAGGCAACATGTGCCAGATATGTCAAATTGATTCATTAAACTCTGAAATTTATTAATGTGCTGAAATTCTGTGACAGGAACATTAAGGACACTGAGAAACCCTGAAAATCTGATGGTGAGGAATATCAAAATAGTTGGAATATTTGAATTATAATGGGTTTAGGAAAAAACAAGACTATTGCAAAATAATGTCTCCCCCATAACTGAACTGATGATACCAGTTTTTATGGAGATCTTTCCATTTGTTCTCCAAATATTGTGTTCTAAATAAAAAATGGTTTTCATGCTGAATGTGTCAAAAACTTTTAAGAGCACAAGGATTTAGGTAGTTTTGTAATTTTGGTCTGATTGAGATATGAGCATTGCAAAGGCACTCCTGGCACAAACAATAAACTAATAATGACGTGCAAGTGAAATTGTTCAGTGGTTTGGGTCAATGTTATGTCTTTCCAGGGGGACTACTACATTGATTAGCAAAACCTTTTTCTGGGAGAGGAGGAAACTGCTACCCAATCAATAAAATATGCTTCTACTCTTTGCAATTCTACCAATGCCAGTAATCTCTTGTTATTCTTAGAAAATTCTGTTGCTTCTTAGAAAAAGCAACAAATTTACTCATCTGAATTAAGTAGATATTTAGATCATCACAGATTAGAGTTTCATTGTCAGCAGGGGACAGTTATTAGGGCAGTAAGGAAACAAACTTTTTTTGTCTCTCCTGAACCACACCACATTCGTAGCAGAAAA
This sequence comes from Bucorvus abyssinicus, assembly GCA_009769605.1. Taxonomy (NCBI): domain Eukaryota; kingdom Metazoa; phylum Chordata; class Aves; order Bucerotiformes; family Bucorvidae; genus Bucorvus; species Bucorvus abyssinicus. Next base: position 49,340,649 of record CM020063.1, read on the forward strand.
ACGCTCAAAGACTCAAATCTTGTCACTCCATCAGAAAATTAATGTCAGCCTTGTGGAGTTGTTTCTTATGTGTAAATAATCAAGTTTTGTGGGGTTGGGAAGGGCGTGTTTGGCTTTGGGAGTTTTTTTGGTGAATGAATTCTTTTTGTGATCAATACTCAATATGGGATTATTAAGCTGGGATTTGACGGAGTGCGGTGAATTGTTGAATTCCCTCAATAAGCTTAGTTTGAGCCAATTTTATCTTTCCTAGCTTTCACAATTTGTTTAACAATTTTCTGGATTTGATTTATATAGAGAAAGATGCTATATAGAATTCATGTTGAAAAATACATATATCTATCTTTTGCAACCAGTGCAGGTCGATGCAGATCACACTGGACCTGCTTAATCTTGAAGTGGAAAAGAAGTATGTAAATAGAGTAAGACTATAGTCTGAAAAGACATAGAGTCTTGTAAGAAAAATGTAAATAAAGCTGTTGTCATGTTCTACACAGCCATCTTCCACTGTAAACCTGTAAGAACTGTAAAACCTGAAATCTTTACTAAGAGTAGTTCTAAATACCGTATTATAACCTTTGTGAAATTTTCGTTTCTTCCAGTTCACCAGAATAATTTCCTTTTGTGATGGGTTAAAATGTCGGTCACAGCACAGGGAACCCTCCCCGGCTGCAGCACGGGGGACTAACCCCACCCCACACACACTCCCTTCCCCCTTAGGGCAAGAAAAATTTTCTCGTGGTCTTTGCGAGGGGAAGGAAAAGGCCGACCCTTGTCTCAAGTTTCTGCTCTGTCTTTGGAGCTGAGACATGTCAATCAAACACCTCTGTGAATAGATCTACAAAAGCCGCAATTCATATGACTTCCCTGGCACGTTCATTTTATTTCGAACACACACACACACACACACACACACACACACACAGAGAGAGAGAGAGAGAGAGAGATCAGAGATCAGAGAGAGACCTCAGTCATTCCTCAGTTTCTGGAGCAGTAAAAAGCATCTTCCATAACCTTAGGTAGTTTTCCATTTTGCCGGTTACTGGCAGTGGTGGAAAAGGATCTGGAGCCTCCACTCACCGTACTGAGATTTACTACTAGCAAGGGATGAGAGAGAAGGGGTCCATGCGGAGACAGACCTAGGCCATCCCCTGGATGACCAATGATGTTAAGCTGGGCAGCCAGACAAACAAGGTGTTGGAGCTGTCACCCGAGGGATGCTCATATACACACACCCTCCCCACATACAGTGGAAAAGCAGATGAGCTATCTTCTGTGAGGGGTGAGGAAGACCACATGCCACAGAGAGGTTTGCCCTGAAGAGTTCACTTTTGAACTGAAATCTATGAAGTTAAAAGGACCGCGTCTCCCAATTGGCTTTTACCCCTTACCTGCCCACGGCCCTTTAGTGGTGGCCATGTAGTGTGGGCTCTGTTTGTTAAAACGAGGATGAATGGGAGAAATCTATATCTATATATATATACACACACCTATTTATGTATTTATTAATCTCTCTCTCTCTCCCTCTCTCTCTCTTTCTTTTCCATCTCTGTCCTATCTGAATTTAAGTGATTGATTTATGGTTCCAATTGCTTTGTGAATTTAACCAATTTTCTTTCATCCCCTTAATCCAAAACCTGTTTTGCTGGTTTTCTTTTCCTCTCCCAGAGCAAGCCCCATTGTCTCATTAGCCAGAACCTTTTCAACTGTTTTGTTTAGCTCCCAGAGAGATAAATATCTCTCTCTTTTGAGAGGAGTAAGTCCCTGAAACCTTTCGGTCCTTTTTTTTCAAACCACAACAGCTTTCTAGTGCCAAAGTCATAGTACTGACAATCTTCCCCTGAATGTTACTATACAAAGAAGAGAAACATTCAGGCATACATGTCTGGTTGAGAAGAGAGGATGTTAGCTATCTAAACTGTCTCTGCATAAATGATATTAAGAAAGCCTGAGAGTTAGGAAACTGAGTAATTGTTATAATTAACCTGATAGTAGTTCATGTGATACAGAGTCCAGCTGATACTCTACCGAAGTGAAAAACTGTGACCTGTTAACAGGTTGACCTGCCTCAGGGTGGTCCCTTCCATTTGCAGACAAGATAATCAACAAAGTTTGGAAATAGGAAAGTTCATACCCCTTTGGAAAATGACACTTAAAAATATTTGACATAAACTTGAGATTTGTATTGTTCTAAAAATATAAAAATACCACATATTTTCAAATGTGTATGTAATTAGTAGATTACATTGATAGGTAATGCAATCAGTGAAACTCACAGGATATGTTACAACATCATTGCTTCTCACAGGGCCTCCTCTGATCCATTTGCATGATAGTTATCGTGACAGCAGGCTTTTATTTTACAGGTCCACGACAGCAATGACTTAAATTGCTAAAGAATAAAGCCAAAAGTATTCTTTCTTTTTTTTCCCTTCTGTTGAAATACAACCAGTTAGTTAGTTAGCTTTTAGTCTTAAACGTATCTATCTGAACTGTTGTAAGGTACCTATCGCATATTAATGTTTATTAACTGGATGGGTTCTTTTCTTCAAGTTCCTTCACCTTTTCCATTCTGATTTTGAAATCAGACTGTAGCTTTGGTTAACAGAATTCTGTTCAGTAGGTTTTGGTGGGTGTTTTTACACCGTTCATATCTTTCCTGTATTTCAGCATAATGTTAATACAGATGTATATCACAGTTACATTTGAAGCAAGTACATTTTCTATTCCTAAATACACTGACATTGAGATAAGGTTCCTGTGTTCACTACAGCTACAGGGAGTACAAAAAGCACCTGAAAGATGTATTCTAAAAGAGAAATAACTTATGCTGTGCATTAGTCATTAGGTTGTCAATGCTTGCTGAGTAGAGAAAGAAACTATTCAAGAGAAAATTTTACACTGCAGAAAAAAAGTCACTTTCCTGAAGGTTTATTAAGGGCCAGATACGATAGCAGACCTTCACATGACAACAGGTCAAGAAATAGAGGAGAAATTGTCAGTGCTGTGACAAGAACTCAGATGAGGTCCCAGAGTTAAACTCTTCGGTTCCTATCTGAATTCTTGAGAGCTACCTGATCTTCCAAATTTCTGTGTACCCAAACTTTTATTCCAGGTGTGTAAGTTGCATCAGGCAGCATATCTGGTTTTATCATGGAGTTGTGACAGAACAGAGTCATCTAGTGCCGGCCAGTTTTACCAACGGCATAGAATATGTCTGAATGCAGATGCTTGTAACTGTCAAAACAGATAAATATTACTGTTTACATCATGGCAGTATCTCCCTCCATGCCTAATTTTGTGTCAAATTAACTCTTCAGTCTCATTTCTGTCTTGAAGTTTTCTTCAGTGAATATGGGTTCCAGGTAATGCCTTCCAGACCCGATAAAGTGTAGATGATGTGCACAGGTGAATGTGTGCACACATGCACTATCTATGTGATACACTTACATCGTGAAAGGTCCAGATGAAAAACATGATGCTTAAGATGATGGAATAAATTTCAGGAAAACAATTTTCAGTTTGGTTATTAGTTCTATCAAAATGTTGCTGTGAACATGTTACATCTTTAAGGATGTTCAGTCTAGCTGGACAATGTGAATTTCTGAACCCTTCTGAATCAAACAAGATTTTGTGGTTGGAATTTCTCAGATTGGTTTTGAACTCCAGACTCAACCTCCCTACTTCTTGCCAGTGCTCTCTGCCACATTTATCTTGCATTTTCTCAAGCTGGTTACTGCCCAAAGTGACACATCAAATACTTCAAAACTATGATCTTAGCCCATTACTCTTTGTCCTACAAGTTGCCTATGTCATTGTTTGTGTGTAGCATCTACCTTAAAGAACATTTCTTAGTAAGCACATAGGCAGAATCTTCCCTGTGGTATACTGAATAGAATAAAACATTTTTTGTCTTGCTTATATTTTTGTGGTGGTTATTATTCTGTATGTCTGTGGTACTGTGCCACTTTGAATTGTCAAAGGTTTTGGAAGTAATTTATTGATTTTCAGTTATACATCTGAAAGGTTTACTAATTAAAAAAAAAAAATATTAAAAGCTTTTTCCATTTCTTCATCTCCTTCTGGTGGTCTGAAAAATGGTATTTCCAGCAGTGCTCTTCTGGTTGCTATAAAAGCCTTGTTTGATTTATGATAAATGTTAATTGCCTTCGTATAGCTTCCAGCCTGTCCAAATAAGTGGTCTAGGACAATAAATGCCACGCTCATTCAAGCACACTGTGTTCAGAATATTATCTATTAGAGCCACTGTGGATTAAATGAAGCAGATAATATGTGATGAAATGTTTATTCTCTTTTTTGGCTCACAAGACAAGTATGCATTACTACATCACTAGATATCTTGCCTGAAGGAAGAGAGTTCCTTTGCAATTGTGTGGCTTTAATGTACTGCTTTGTTTCTCTACACTGCATGTACATTACTTTTTTGCTGGTGGAGCAGGAACAAACACTTAGCTGGAGAAGAAATACATTTTCTCAGGGCAAAATATTATTGCAACCCGAGGTGAAGCAAACTGGGAAAGTATTAAATTCAAATGAAGAATGCACTTTTAAAATCCACAGCAGTGCCACTAAAACAGAGAAAGTATCAGTGTATTGTCTCATTCAGTACAGAGGAATGAGAATCTTTTACTGCATTTGACTATATACACTCAGTATAATTTTAAAATTGTAAAAACTCATTATATGCTCCTTTTGTATCCTTTTTATTTTTTTAGACATTTTGCCTCAAGGGGCTTGCTTTCAAGTAAATCCCTCAGAGAAAAGTATCAGCAGTGACACCTCCACTGCTGCATTACATGATGAAGGCTTACAGGTTGTGATCATTGCAGCTCCTTCACAGTGTCATTACTGACCTCCCCCAACCTCAGGCAAGCTAAGAGACACCATTTAACCTCATGATTCCCTATAAGGTCTTCTTAGAATATTTTATTTTCTTTGTTCCAAGGAAGTCACAGAATTTCTGTATCTGCACCTGTATCTCTACCTGTATCTTCATCTGTGTCTACATTCCTGTCTCTCTTTCTCCCCTCATCCAATCTCATCTCTATTTATATCTATCTAAATCTATCTATATTTATATCTATATCATCTATATCTATGTAATCTATATCATCTATATCTATATCATCTATATCTATATCTACATCTATATCTTCAATATCTATATCACCTATATCTACATCTATATCTATATCACCTATACCTATAATCTATCTCTATCTCTAATCTATCTATATCTATCTATATCTAATCTAATCTGTCTATATCTATATCTATCTATATCTATATCTATCTATCTATATCTATATCTATATCTATATCTATATCTATATCTATATCTATATCTATATCTATATCTATATCTATATCTATATCTATATCTATATCATCTATATCTATATCATCTATATCTATCTATATCTATATCTATATCTATATCTATATCTATATCTATATCTATATCTATATCTATATCTATATCTATATCTATCTATATCTGTATCTATATCATCTCTATCTCTATCTCTATCTCTATCTCTATCTCTATCATCTCTATCTCTATCTCTAATCTATCTCTATCTCAATCTATATCTCAATCTATATCTATATCTATCTATATCTATATCATCTATATCTATCTATCTCTATCTCTATCATCTATATTTATCTCTATATCTCTATCTCTATCTATCTATCTCTATCTCTATCTCTATCATCTCTATCTCTATCTCTCTCTATCTCTATATCTCTATCTAATCTATATCTATCTATATATCTATATATCTATATCTATATCATCTATATCTCTATCTATATCATCTATATCTATATCTATATCTATATCTATATCTATATCTATATCTATATCTAATCTATATATCTATATCATCTATCTATCTCTATCTCTATCTCTATCTCAATCTATCTCTATCTCTATCTATCTAGCTCTATCTATCTCTATCTCTATCTCTATCTCTATCTCTATCTCTATCTCTATCTCTATCTCTATCTATCTCTATCTCTATCTCTATCTCTATCATATACCTCTATCTCTATCTCTATCTCTATCTCTATCTCTATCTCTATCTCTATCTCTATCTCATCTCTATCTCTATCTCTATCATATCTATCTCTATCTCTATCTCTATCTCTATCTCTATCTCTATCTCTATCTCTATCTATCATCTCTATCTCTAGCTCTCTATCTCTATCTCATCTCTATCTCTATCTCTATCTCTATCTCTATCTCTATCTCTATCTCTATCATCTCTATCTATCTCTATCTCATCTCTATCTCTATCTCTATCTCTATCATCTCTATCTCTATATCTCTATCTCTCTATCTCTCTATCTCTCTATCTCTATCCCTATCTCTATCTCTATCTCTATCTCTATCTATCTCTATCTCTATCTCTATCTCTATCTCTATCTCATCTATATCTATCTATATCATCTATATCTGTATCTATATCTATGTAATCATCTATATCTATCATCTACGTCTGTCTGTATCTAATGTAATCTATGTCAATACCTATCTATACCTAACTAATTTACATAATCTTTATCTCATAAATATATGCATGTATATGTATACTAGCATTCCTCTCTCTCTCATCTTTATGTAAAAAGTATCATTTATTTCTAGCTAAGAGAGCAAGACTGTCCCTCTTTTTTACTCTTTCTGTCATTTCTTCAAAATAGGCACGTTAAAAGGAAATCATGGGATTTCAGTTGCTGGATATCATGTACCTGGTGGTTCTCCACTGGTGTTTTCAAATGAGAAATGCTGAAAAACCATGACTACATTTTAAAAATATTGAACATAAATGGAAGCCACAAAATGCACATATAGAGCAAAGGAATTAAACTGGATTGCTATATATGTATGTACAGAAGTCCTGGGTTTGGTAGGAGCAAGTCAATTGAAACGTGCCTTGATTTTTGCATGAGAATAAATACTTCCTATTTTTGTAGTAATGTATTTCCCATTCTCTTTTTCTTCCTGAGGATAACTCCCTCCCAAAAAACCCACAACCCTTAAAGACTGATATGTTTCACAATGTTATTGTCATGAAAGAAATAATTAGGAAGGGGTTTTTTTCTAACCACTTAAAAAGCTTGTTGACGTGATTAATGATCTTTTTTGCTTGTTTGTTTTTAATTCAAAGGGGAATCAACTGCCATGCTGATGCATTTGTGGTTTGAAATTTTCCTTGAATATGCTTATGTCGGTGTTCACATATTTTAAGACATAGTTGTGATACCTTTGCTCACTATATTGAGCTTTTTTTTATGTTTCCTTCACCATTGTAGATTAATTTGTTTATACTAGTATTCTTAATAAACTAATTAGTGATACAAACCCATCAATATTTTTTTTCAGTGCATATTCTTCTTTCTGTATGCAAATGTGTTCACAAATTTTAACAAAAAAATTAAGTCTTTCCCCTCCCCCCCCAGAATATGTTTTATAATTTAACTTTCCTCCTGTGTGAATTTAACACTGTGGTCAGTCTGTGTTCAGAGCTCCAAAATATTATCAAATGGGTTATAATGCTAGAACTCAGTCTATGCCATAGTCATTGCAGAATGTGCCTGAGCACCTTGTCTGTATATTTAGCAGCATTTTTCTGGCAAGGAAAGAAAAGTCTAGCATACATCTTCTCTTTCAAAAGGTCAAACAGAATGTCATTTGGCTTTATCTTTCATAAGAAAGTAATGTTGGTGTATTTTTTTCAACAGACAGGTAACAGTTTTTGTGTTCTACTTTTTCTCTACAACAGTGTGCCTAATACCATAATTGTTTCCTTCTGTGCTAAAACATTCATTTTATTGTGTGGCTTGGGAGTCTGTCTTTTTTTTCACTTTTTTTCAGTGAAAATGTGTTTGATAAAAGAATAAAGTTATCATTTTCAGATAAACAGGATATATCACATAGCTCAAAATGCAGGTCTTTGTGTGGTCCACTGCTCTCACAACAGGTGTTAATGACAGAGGAGAACCCCTGCCAGGCTTTGACTGATTTGCTTTGGCAATTTTCCTGTAACATTTGATGTGTAAGATTTTCCAGTGTAGACATCCTGCTGTTCAAGGTTTTGGTCAATTGAGGTTTCTATATGAATTCAATTCAATTTACAGATGTAGTCAATAGTTTTAGAGCATACATGTTGTTTTTGAGCTTTGGGTCCTATTCCTTCCATGCTTTATTATACAGTAAATATATTACCCTATAAATGGCGATTTTTCTTTATGCCTCTGAAAAACACGTGGTGCTATTGGTAAAACATACTAGTTATTGGCTATGACCAAAAGTCTTTTTGCAGGTTTTTTAGTGTGTGTACTTGTGTATTTTTGCAATGTTTGCATAGTAAGGTGTAATTGATTCATGGTTTTGCCTTTTTGTGTTCTGATCAGGTTATATCAAAAACTTATTTAACTATACTCATCTTTAATCATGCTGTGGCAGACATATTTGGAGACAGCCTCCCATTTAGTGTTTGAATGCCTCCTGACAGGTAGACTGAAATGGAAAAGTGTTTCTTCCATTTTTAATATTATCTCAAAAAATAATGCATGAAATCAATATGTATAAAATCTGTTTTCATTAACATACTCTTTAGTAAGGCTTTTGGTTAGCCTTATTGGCTTTTCTTCTTAATGACAGGAGAAAGTGGGGGTATAAGATGTTTAACAATACTTCATTTACAGTTTTTGAGGCCTTAATATTCTGGGTTTTTTTATCGCACATGGGAATAAGACCAAGGTATGTTTCTAATTTCTGATGGAAAATTAAGAGAGGAAAATGCATTGTGCCCCCATGGATAGCTTCATCATTACTGCACTGATTTGGTTTGAGCTTTTAGCTCAATCCAGGCAGCACAAGAGTTCCTGTGTCCCAGTCACTAGAATACAGGTTCTTCTAGTGTCCTCACCAGCTGGAAAATCTTTTCATACTGAGTTTAAAGGAACTGATGTGAAAAAGTCCTAATGTGATGAGGAGACAAAACAGTTCTTGTGAAAGGTTCCCAGAAGGTGTAGCAGTAATTCTTCTTAGAGCAAATTATTTTTATTACGCCGTGTACTTGGGTTTAAGAGATGATTGATTTTAAGGCTTTTAAATGTTAATGGCTAAAAGGAAGCACAATCAGTTTTGAATTTAGAGAGCTCTTGAAATAAGTTATAGATGTGGATGGAGAGCATTTGGGAACCAAAAGAACCAGTTTTGTCACAAGTTTCATACTGAATTTTAGATAGATGAGTTAGTTTCTCTCTGAGTCTCAATTCAACATCTGTAATATTTGTCAAATTATCTTGCTCTTAATTTATACATTATGTCATTACAGATATATATGATTGTGAAGTACTTCAGCAGTATTGGAAGGAAGTGACAAATTTGCAGTGCAAAGCATTACTAAATTGAAAAAAGAAATAGCAGAAAAATTTTAACTGCCATGAGCTCTGGGGTATAGAGTCATTTTGCAAAAGAATTCTTCCCTCGATCTCACTGCCAAATTTACCAACACTAATTAATTTCCCTTCATGTGTGCACACATAATTCCCAGATGGTCGTTGTGACCAGAAGTCAGAAAAAGGAGATTCTGGTATATGCATGCATTGAAAATATATTTTTTTTTCTCTTCTAGAGAGCTATCTATTCATTTCCAGTAGAAGCTGGCTGGTACTGAGCACGTGGGGTGAGTTAATCCAGTAATTTTTGTTCACTAGTGAGCAGTGTAAAAGTGTAGCTTTAAGAAGTGAAGTGGCTATGCTTAGCAATAATCTTGGGGAAACCTACTGATCACAGGGACTGAGCTGTATGCAGGATCAGGACTTTGGTGAATTGGCTTTTCATAATAGTTCTGTTAATATAATTCTTGCTCTATACTATCAAATTATTGGGAATTAATTTCTTTAATCATAGAATCATAGTTTTGGGTTGGAAGGGACTTTCAAGGGCCATCTAGTCCAAAACACCCCTGCAGTGAGCAGGGACATCTATAACTAGATCAGGTTACTCAATGTCACACTCGGAGTGTTTCCAAGGATGAGGCTTCTACCTTCTCTATGGGTAACCTGGGCCAGTGTTTCACCACCCTCAGTGTAAACAATTTCTTCCTTATATCTAGAACAAATCTGCCCTCTTTTATTTTAAAACCACCACCTCTTGCCGTATTGTAACAGACCTTGCTAAAATGTCTGTCCCCATCTCTCTTATAGGCCCCCTTTAAGTACTGAGAGGCTGCAATAGGGTCTCTCTGGAGCCGCCTTTTCTCCAAGCTGAACAACCACGATGTTTTAATCCCATGACTCAGAATTTTTCTCCTTCCTAATTACTTTGTACATTAGCATGAGACTACAAAGGACAAAATACCACAATATAATAGGAAACATTTATGTATCTATTATATAGGAACTGTCAGTGTAAATGCATTTACGCTTGCAGTTACTCCTCTTGGAATGTACTTATTTGCTTACATACACTTAACTACATCATATTTCTATGTGACTGTATGGCTTGCCATATGTATTGGGGACATTTTTACATTTGAAACATACAGTCTGGGAGATTGCTTTAAGATATGAAAGCCAAGTAGTGAAATTCTCTGTGTGCATCTCAAGGTTTCTTTAGATTTCTCTAAGAATCTAAGTTATCTGAAGTAATTTAGAGAACAATGCTGTGAAATTTAATGATAAAAATACAACTTTAAAAATGGATGGTAAACTAGAAATCTTCATTTTTTAGCAATTTGCATTTTCTGTAAACTACATTCTTTCAAAAAGTTTGTATTTTTATTTTTATTACCATTGGCTCCACACTATTGTAGTCATAGTTTATGTATTTGTACAAGTTTGGATGATCAATCAGATCACTCTATTTTATTTTGTGTCAATTGATACCAGCCACTTGCTGTCTATTTCATATACCTATTGTTTTCTTTGATATGTTTCACTGCAGATAGTGAAAATGCAGCTTTGGCTGTACTTCTCAGACGTATACAGGTGCTGTATATCCAAGACTTAAAGAAAATGAATGTAGCTGGGCCTGTGACAACACTGTTTTCAGTAGGCAGGGTAATAGGTATATCCTAGTGACTTGTGGGAACAAATAGGTACTTAGTAACTGAGTTTTTCAAAGAACAGGTCCAACCCCACCTGCAAAGTTATTAGCTTGAGAATTAATTTCTCAGTGGAGATACTGCTCTCTCATGCAGTGACCCAGTGGAAATTGAGAAGAAGGGAAAATCAGCCCTCGCTAATTGAGCAAGAGACAATTTGCAGAGTTTTACAAGCAGAACAAGTGGAAATGTTAATGGTGATAATTGGGAACTAATTATTCCCAGTAGCTCTTTATGTACTCCCTGAGATGCATGCATGGAAAGAGACGGGAAACAAAAGATATGGTTATTTCATTTCGGGCCTTAAGTAAAGTGGTAAGTAAAACTATCCCAAACAGAATAAAACACAGTTTCAATGCTCTGTTCCCGAAGGAGTATAATTTAACCTTGGAGTTTTACATAATGAAAGTATAAGGTTGGTTTTTATGTATCAGTAATATTTTATTTCTCTTTTTCTTTACCCGGTATTACTCTTTTTTCTTTACCTCTTTTTGTGCCCAGGAAGAAAAGAGTTTCTTCAGTCTTTTAAAATATATTTATTTATTAATTATATATATATTATTATTAGTTATTAAAATTTATTTATTTATTTATTTTATTTATTTATAATATACTAATTTTTAAAATATATTTTTAAATAATGCATTAATCAAATGCATCATGCACCAGTGCATTTGGTCTTGTCAATGCTGATAAACCAGAAGAACCTACATAGTGTGTGAACTTGTTTATGACATGTAAAAAATCATTTATTTGCTCACTGAAACCTGAAAAGAAATCCCTGGGATGACAGAGGGACTCACATAGGGGTTCAGTGTTAAGCTGTAAGCATGTCTGTTCTCTTAACTGAAGGTCTACCAAAAATAGGTGTTTCTAAAGAATTTCCTTTCTAACCTGAATGATAGCACCTGCAGTTGAGCGATGCTTTGATTTTGCATGGCATGAGGGAATAAGACGAACATGCAGGTCATTTCAGCAGTGAGTATGAGCATCCACTGATCCCCAAGGGACTGCTGTGCAGCTCTACAGGTAAAATATTTTCAGGTGGAAGGCCAATAGGAAGGCCATTAATTTATCCAAAAAGAAAAATCAGATTAAACAAGTTAGGAATTAAATTTTTTAAGAAGTACTTATACTAAAAACTGTTTTAAACTGAAAACTGTACCACCAAGAGTTAATATACACCTAAATGGATTTTAGTACAGTCTTCCTGTCTGGGTACTTCCCTGGTGGTGTGACTTCTGTTTTGAGAAATGCTGAAGTATTGGGAAGTCTTTTCATTGCACATTTTTGAGAGAGGAAGAAGGTAGGAGAGAACAGAAACCACTCTGGAACAGCCACCTGTCCAATGGTTAGAAACATTTCTGCTTTGTGGGAAACTCTGGCATCATTTTCTCTGACTTAATCATAAAGTTACAGCCAATTTTTTTTTTTTTTTTAATTCTACCAAATTCATCTAAACAATTATGTTACATGAGAGAGAGAGAGAGAAAGAGGGAATTAATTCCAGAGAGAAAGTGGTCTTCCACCTATCAGGTGGGTGGCCAAACTCAACCTGATAGGTTCCCAAGGAAAAGTTTAGCAAACTGATAACTTCCATTTACTGATATCTTCCTTCAGATACATTTTGTTGATAATTTTTTTGCATTTACTATTAAAGTTTTACTGAACAAATATATATCAGTGGTTACTGCCACATGCCACAGACATTCTTTTTAATATTACAAAGAAAGAAGTAATCGAAAACTCATAGGTGCACTCTTAAATTCTTTAAGATAACCACAGCTGGGAAGATGTGAATGTCTGATAGTATGTGATGTGCTGTCTGGAAAGTTAAGCAATTAGTTAAACTACGTAGATGTAGTTATATGGTGCCCAAGGCTGTGTGACGTATTCACATTGTACAGTACATTTCTATGATTTTTTTTTTCTCCTATTCTCCTGATATTTTCACTCACACTTTTCTGTAAAAGAATTTAGCAAGGTACTTTTCCTCTTGTTTGCTGAACCAAATATTTTTCCGTTGTGCTGTTTTCAGATGCAAAGTGCTTTATCATGGCAAAAGATATTTTAAGACTGGCATTACAGTCAGAGAGAAAGAAACAATGGGAGGTTAATGACTACTATTTCAAAGGTGGTAGTAATCACAGAAGTCAAGGTGAGAAGTGATTTCATTTTTCCCGAAGTAATATAGATGCATCTTAGAGGAATACGGAGTCACATGATAACAAAAAAGTGTCTTATTATTCTTTGGAAAAAGTGGTTGAACTGCTCTGTCTTTCTGATATGACAAATCTAAGCAGATGCTCTGCATTTTGTATAAAGGCAATCCTTAATGCAGAAACTAAATGATTGCCTGCTTTTTCTTTCTGGAATGTTGAAGAGCAGAGAAGGGATAAGAAATATAGAAAGAAAAAACAACAGAAATTAATGTAAAAAAATTTGATCTGCTAGTTTGCATATTTAGCTAAATGTCAAGTCACTGAAGATTTAGCACAATAATTTTAAGCCACCACCAGAGAGTGAAATGCACATTTACAACAGAAGAAACCCAATTCTCTGGATAATATGACATTTTCTTGCACTGTATAAACACACCAAAAAAAACCAAACCAAAACAAACCAACCCCAAAAAACCCCCAACAACCAAACAAAAAACTATGTCAACATATACAAGTTTTATGTAAAATCATGAGAGTTTTATTATTGTACAGAAAAACATTACTGTGATAATACACGCCTCTATAATGTCAAAAAGGTTAATACTGGGATTTTTTTTTAAATGGCTCCCTTAAGTTTTGGGGTTTAATCAATAGAAACACACCAACACAAACGGTACTCTCTTATTATGAATTGAAGATGACTTAGGTTGGCATAATTTTTTCAATGCTTAGTTAAGTTAGAAGAATATAATTCTTAGCTGTAGAAGAGACTCAACAAAACCAAAACAATTAAAAATGCTATATAAACATAGATAACAGCATTACGTAGCAAAACTGGATTTATTTGAGGTCATAACACAAAGCTTTACAAGTATTTGTTCACAAGAGAAAACTATTTGCTGATTAAATATGGCCCTGGTTAAAATACAAGAGTTTGGCTAGTACATTTCTAGTGGTTCTCAGTGACCTCGTGTAGTTCACTATTATTATTCAGAATAAGTTTCTGGATTGCCGTGGATGTGGATGCAAATGCTACTTATGGGCAAATGCCACAATGCTGATTTTTGTCTAACGTGTTCTCAAAAACTGTTGACTGAACTGTTCAAAGACTGAGAGATCCTACGTCTAAATATGCAAGATCCTGGTCAGATTTTTATGCATGTGCTCCATATATAAAAATAGCTTTCAGTAGTGAAGTTCTTCAGTTTGCCTATTTTGACCTTTTTTTTTTTCCTTTTTATTGTAGTGAAGAAAACATCCAAAACTAAACAGCTTCAGAAGAGCCACATTTCTTTAAACAAAAGGCTTGAACACCTTTCTCTGCTGAAGACAGCTGCACAATTTTCCCAAGTAAACATTTCTGTATCTCTACATTTTCCTTAATTCATACAGAGCAATAACCAACTGAAAGTATGAAGAACATACTAGTTTTGGAGCCTAGGTCCTAGGTGGCTTTGTGTGTGTGGAATGGGAGTGACAGAAAATACAAATACAAAAAATGGCAAGCCATGAACTATGTCATAATCTGAAGTGCAAAATCGTATGATTCCTTTCAGGCACCTGTATGGAGGTTAGCATTCCATTCTAGGATGAGGACATCAGTTTTAGCAGTGTTTGCGTGTCTACAGGCCTTACTTACAGATGGTTAAAACACTTTTTTTAGTCCCTACCTGGTAGTATTCTCCAAGTGCACACGCAGTGATTTTTGATGCTCAGGAAATGAGGACCACAGGAGTCTGTCCTGGGGCCTGTCCTGTTTAGTTTCTTTATTGGAGACCTGGAAGGTGACTTGTCAAATGACACCAAGTCTGCGGGGCTGGGGCTTGTTCATTTGGGAGCAGGGACACCTTCAGGGGTCCTAACTGCACCCTGGTGTCTGCAAGGAGGGAACCTAGGTGATGGGGATGGACAGGAGGGTGAGACTGCAGCAGCAACAGGAGAGGTTCTGACTACACATATTGTATTCATCATGTCACTTAGAAGATAACTAAGAGGTGGAGCAGGTTGCTCAGCGTGGTTGTGGACTCCCCATCTCTGACGATGCTCATGTCACCTTGGGACAAAGCCTTGTGCCTCACCATTCAAGTTCAGATTTAGCCTTGCTCTGAGCAGAGGGTCACACTCAAGTCCTCTCGAGGCCCCCTCAAACCTGCACGATCCAGTGATTCAGTGTACAAAACAGAGACTACGAGACATGTTTGTGCCTTCAATCTGCAGTTTTGAGATGGCATTTCTAGGCCATGTAAAGAAGAGGGCTTACTGCGACAGCAAAACGGAATTGAATGTACCATATCTGTTTTGGGGCTTCCTTCACTGTTTTTAATATTCTTTTAGGCATCTGTGCTGAACAGATGGGCTTCTTCATATGTGACTTGAGAGTGGCCTTTCAATTCCACCAACTTACCTGTTCATTTCCTATTATCGTCCTTTCTTTTTCCGCAGCTGGTTCTTCTCCCAGCTGCATAGGTCTCAGTTGTGAAGGAAAGTCATTAATAGCCAAAGACAGATGGGTTATATTTTCCTAGTCCTGGTGCATAGCGTGCTCTGGAACGTATATTTTCAGTAAACAGCTTTGTTTTCTCTGCCTTGTAACTATCACAAAAGACTGGAACTTTACTTATTGAGATTGATTTTTCTTTTTTTAAACAAAAATCAAGTACTTTGGTGGATTTAGTTCTCTATGGCAAAAGAAACAAAATACATTTTCCAAAAAAACTTTTATTTTTTAACATATGAATAATCATATAAAGTAAGATAGAAGTTTTTCTACTTCACCATTCTGTTTCAAATAGTAGTCCATGGCAAAGCTTTAGGAAAAGTGCAAGTACAAGGCAGATCTATGTGATGCTCTCTCAGTCATAAGAAACTTAACATAGTGATGCACTTTGAGTCAAAAGCTGAACTTACATCTTCCTGTTTAACACTACTTTATGGAGTTGAGCATTAATTTGCCTGTAAGTTTCTGGTCCCACCAATATCCTATGACTAAAAATATAACCCGTTTAAATGATGTCTTATATGGAAGCAACAGGTTCGGGCTGTTTAAAAGAAAAATCTTGCTGGCAACAGTCATAATATTTGATGTCGTCTTCTGTCCACCACACAGGTATTTTGAAGCTATCTGAAAGACTTAGCCCTTGTTCAGATCCTTTTGTCTCTAACAGGGGTTTGGAACACATAGTCCATATCTATAGGGAATACTACAGTAGAGTTTCCTGTGAAAGGAATCTAATTTCCACAAAATCAAATCTATCCTGTAAACTGAACCAATGTGAGGATTTTGGGTAACTGGAGACAACTGGCAAATCCACTTCCAAATCACATTCCTGCTCTGAATTAACAGTGCATCAGCCACACTATCATCCACCTCACCATTAATATTAGTGGCTAAACTATTAAATTTCCTCAATGGAAACCACTTTTTGCTTCATTTGCTCTGTTTTACAGTTTCTGAATAATTTCTTGTTCTTCCATGTCATTTTTCAAAGGGAAAGCAAGAGGGAAAAGGATGTGAGGATAATACACTCTTTTCTAATTATCAATGCCACAAGGCTTTAAACAAAACCATAGCAAAGTTTTCAATTTTCATTCCTTTCTAATAATTCCTGACATTTGATTTTCTTTTCTGCTGCTGCTGAGTGCTGAGATGGTATTTCCTGTCAACTATCCACACGGACACCAGGATCTTTTCCCAGAGTGGCAACAATTCATTAGAGTATTTTTACTGTTAGCTTGTTCTTTCTCTCCTTTCTACTTTACATGTAAGGACACTGAGTTTCATCTCTCGTTTTCTGACCAGACTCTCAGCACAGTGTGAATCTTCAGCAAGACTTTGCAGTCAATTTTCTTTTTGCCTGACTTGAAGGCATTATGTCACTCACAAGCTTTGTTGTGTTACAGTTTGTCTCTTTTTCAGGACTTTTAGAATAAACCAGCCTTGTCTTGGGAGGAGAAAAAATACCTGCCTCCTGGTTGTGATACATGGCCAAATGTTACTACAGAGTAGTAATAATATCAACAACAGTAATAACAGTAACCTATCTTCCTCTAGTTAAGCTATGTGAGATTAAACTCATGCCAACTTTTCCTTCTTACTGCTTTCAAAGTCTCTCCTTGAGAAAGCTTTCTAAAAATCCAGATATATTCTGTCAGACCTTTGATTTCTGACCTTTCTAAGACCTGCAAGGTACTCAAACATGTTTGCGAGGTATGACTTCCTTCTATAAAATTAATGTTGACTCTTTCTCAATATACCATATTTATGCATGCCTATTATTTACAGACGTTCTGAAACCATTTAAAAGGGATAACTTTTCAACTTGAGCAAAACATTGTGTTTTCCAGACCTAGATTTTTCATGTCAGTAATGTCTGTATTGTCTTAGACCAAATTTCCAGCTGTGACAAAATGGAAGAATTAATTTCTGTTTAGAAAGTTCCATTTTAGAATGCATCAAAGCAATTAAAAGCAGGATCTGAGGATAAGTAATGTACTGGCCATAGTAATGATGTGTGTTAACACTTCCTAACAGGTATAGCAGTCTGCACTGGATCATTTAGAGAAAACAAAGAGGAAACCTTCAGCTTTAGAGTACTATACCCCTTCAGCATAGAAGAAAACTATTGTCAGTCTTTCTGGATAGGGTTAATACACCAAATCAATAGAAACAATCAGGTGTTTTCAGCCAGTTTTAAAGCGGTATCTTCAGTTAAGAAGTTAAAAATTAATGTTTTGCATGCATTTCCCAAGTAAGAATGTTAAGTGATAACCAATAAACTCATTTTGCCAGTGAAGTTGATGGCCAGATGATCAAATCTGCTTTGTACTTAAGAGAGAAACTTGTGCTGTGAATGGAAAATCAGAAAATATTTGTGCTGTGGTTGTAACCCAAAATAAAATCTGTTTTGCACGTAGCTGTTTCTATACATGTTAAATATTCATGGCCACAATTACCCATTATAGAAATGCTCACTCATATCATTATGCCATATAATGAATTGAAAGTAATCATTATAAGTCTGTACCTCATCCAATCACATATTAAGTTTTCCCCCTTTCGCACTTCTATACCTCCTTTTGTTTGCTGAGGGTTTTGGGTTTTTTTTTCCAAAATAAATGTAGGGCTTGTATCCTACAGGATTAATTGCAACCTGCACCATACAGTTCTGGGTGCCTTACATCACACTTGTTAGGCATTCTGAGGCCAAACAGCTATGTAAGTAGAACACAGACTGCATACTAAAATCTTCCTTTTCAAATGAAAATGAGCAATGCCTTCCAAATATCCCTCATGGCATTAATGATCTTGTAGACTGACTGTCATAAATCATTAATCAAATTTGGACCTTGGGCTTTCTTCTGGTAAGGCACCTTTTGTGACCGCATAGTTCACCACTACCTCTCCATTCTCAGAAAAGCAAAGCCACAGTTCCTGGCTCTTGGTTCAGTGATATGACCTTACAGCAGGAAACAGAGGAGGAAAAGAAGTCCAGACTAAAGGGGGATTGTCCCCTTCATTCTTGAAAGCAAGGCTCCTGGTTACCACTCAATGGATATTGCTAACCACCCTCTCAGGGATACAGAGGGAACAGAAAAACACCAAGAAATCTCACTCTGAATATGAAGCAATCTTTTTTCTTTAAGTTCAGTTATCCTAAAGAGTTTGAGAGCTGGAGTTATAGGAAACTGAGGTTTGATTTTTAACCTGGTTTTTGATTGTACCCATTTGCACAGGAGACAAATTATGGCTCAGACAAAAATTTCTGACTTAACCTAAATTCTTTGCACTCTAAGAAACTATGAATCACCTCAATTTTGCCTTTCCTTACCTTCCTATTACCCTAGAGTATTTGATTTGCATGTAAATTTTTTGAGTCATGTCATTCTTAACAGAAGGTACAAGGCTTGGTCACTGAAAAATGTTCAGAGTGATAATGCCAAGCATTTCCTTATGGACAGAGATATTGAATGCAATATATTTATTTTTCACAGCCTATGAATCAAATAGAAAGAAAAGTCAGAGAATGTTTTTTGTTTGTGCTGTTTTGTAACATCTTGTGGCAGGTTGGTTTTGTTTGTTTGTTTGTTTTTTCTTCTTTAGATTGAAAATGTCTTTTACTTATTCTATTTATTGGTAAAGATAACTTTAATCAGACCCTGATTACATCCTGAACTCTCAAGTGTCTGATTTTTTAACATAAATAAATAAAAAATAAAAATCCCACTAAAGAAATAAGAGTAAACCCTCCTTAAAGTGAGGTTGTCCAAGTTTTCTGAAGAAAGTTTTGCTGTTACATCTGAATCACTATGAATAGTTAATCTAATAGATTCAGAATGGAAGATGGATGGGCAACAGTTTTTGGATGTTGCATTGCCTTAATTTGGGACTGGGAAAATTGGCAATGTCATGTATACGTGTATGTCTACCTGCCTCTGTGTCTACATATGCCTGAGATACAGACATTTCTGTGCTTTCAAAGTGATCATGGAAGGGAAGTTTTAGAAGGCACAAGCTTATATGATACTCTCGACAATTTACTTTTTTTAAGGAAATGGGAGAAGTTTATGTAAATAAGCTCTAACAACATGATAGACCAGATAGTTTAGGCATTGTATCTAATATTGTCTATTTTCATGTGGAACTCTTCAGAAATCCCAGCAGAAAAACAGTGCTTGTTTATGAGAACCTAAGGAACAACAAAATTTTCTTCTCTTTGAGGGTCTTAGTTGCAAAATAGGGACATGAGCTTTCTAGTATCATCAAGCATGAGCCTCTGCAGCCCTCAGCTTACTTAAGAGAGGTGTACATATCTGCATGAACAGCAACTCTAACCTTTCTCACATCCATTGTCAGACTGAAATGGATTATACACCATATGGAGAAATCCCAAACACAGTTTGTTCCTGATTTTGACCAACGCAACAGCATGCTTTAAGGTAGAACTCAGATGAGCAGATATCTTAAGTTTCCTTTTCTTATGCCTAAATGGAAGTTTGCAGGAATCCAGACCATTTTAATAATCAGACTGTTCATGTCAACGATTTTACACTGAAATGAGAGAAGGCATTTTTTTTTTTTTTGGTCACAAATAGTAGTAACTTTTCAGGTTTTGAATGGGCTAAATAGTTTCTGTTGTGTCTTTTTATGAATGAGGAGTCCACAGCGTGGTCCATTTGGCAAGTTGAATAGGTGAATGGAGATTTTATTTTTCCAAAGAATAGGAGTCCAGCTTCATCGTTAAATATAGCAATGAGTAATGCCTTGGGCTGTAGTCCCAGAGGTCTAGCTCTCTATGGCTTGACATGCTCTAGTGTGCTGCACAGATGACAGTCTAAAGGCAAGAGAAACAGAGAGATTATAGATAAGAAGACAATGTATTTATGTATTTATCTTATTTTTAGAAGTACAACCAATTTTTTGGAGGCAGTTCTTCCAGTAGAAATGTTTTTATTCAGTGATAGAAAATTATTGAAATTATGAGTGTACACTGATTGAGTGTGTGTGTATACCACAGAAAATCTGCTTGCATTATTTAAAATTTAGAAGTAAATAATATTTTACGTATAGCATTTTTCATTCACAGACTTCAGAGCATTTTGCCAAACAAGTTATCATCACAGGAAATTTACTGATTTTTCTTAAGGTCATAGGAGGGATTATTGGCAGAGTGAATGACTGAGGCAAACAGCTTGTCTGGTGTCCCATTTAAGTGCTTAACCTACCTCACTTACAGGAGTTCACCTTGACTACATATGTCAAGAGGCATTTGTACGTTCATTATCTTAGTCTGAAATAAATCTTGAGTCAGAACTTCGACTATATTAATCTGCATAGCTCTTTTGACACTGGTAGGGCTGTGTTTTAAAAGACCATTCATTTTTGAGCTATTGCTTACTCTTATTAAAATGCTGTCCTCAAAGATAGGTATTGCCTACTGTCTAGTAGTTTCATTTGAACATGAAATTTCAAAAATGATACTGGTGTGAAAAGCTTGAATGGTTGACAGACTGATGCATCATTTAGCAGCCTTGGTCCTCAGCTAGTAAAGATCAATACAGTCATTCCTGAAGTCAAGACTGATGGCACAAGTGTTCAGCTCATACGAACTTAACAGATATACCAAATCACTGTAAAAAATATGTGTCAGAATCCTCAGATGACTCTGGATGTACCTAGGTGTAAGAAATGCATTGGAGAGCCTAGAAAAAAATCAGAATGAGATTTTTCAGTCCTGTGAAAGTTGATAAGTCATATATTAATTCAAAGATCAACTTACAAAGTAACCTTCCCACAGTCAACATATAGACATTATGCATGAAAATGTACTTCTTGTGAGCCTTTATTGTTAATGGAAGTAGAACTAATGGTATCCTACTGTGCTTTATGTATGGCCAAAAAATGTGCCTGGATTATCATAGTACAAAAATCTAACGGTATATTGGAGATGCATTGCTCCAGGTCGGGATGAAGAGGAGTCAGTAACAGTGTTTCAGGATGTGAAACATCACATAGTGACAGTTCTGTTCAATTAGCTTTTTAGCAAGTTTGGTATGTTACACAAAATTATTAATTAATTAGATTTTGCAGTTAAGATATCTCTTTTAAAGCTGTAAATGGAACTTATATGGACAATTAGATTTATTAAAAACTCTTATTCAAGTAAGTTAATCCAGATGTTTATTACTGTTTAAAAAGGTGTTCCAAGTGGTTCAATATACCTAGTTGTATGAATAACCTCGGATAGCTTTACTGAATCATAAGAAGTTTCAATTATTTTGTTTGTTTATTCACATATACCAAATGTCTGCCCAAAACGAAGTCTAGGTGACTTAAAACACATAGACAGTAGAACAAAAATATATAAAAGTACTATTTTGCTTACTTGATAATATATTGTAGAAGAAGCAGCTTTTCCAAATACATGATCGTGTTATAATCTGCTCATTTGGAAGGAACTGACTTTATTCTAAAAGACAGAAAGAGTCAAAGCAGAAAACACAAGCAGCTCCCATATTTTTAATATTTTCTGGCCTAGATGTCTCTGCTAATTCTTGTTAATACCTCACTTAGTGATGAATTGGACCTTACTACAATTTTGACCAATGGGAAAAAGCTGGATAATCTCCTGAACTTCAACTGCCTTAATGTCATTCCTTTTTTTCCATTACCACATGTAACTCTCTCTGCTGATATATTTATGTTACATTGAGTGATATAAGGAGTTGTAAATCACTGAGAACAGGTTCTGTGTGACCTAATATCTATTCAGAGGTGATGGAGGTGCAAAAACCTGTGTATAGTATTGACTCTTTGTGTCAGGGAGGCAGAATATCGTACACGAAGAAATTATGAAGAGATTGAGACCCCTGGGGTGGATTTACATTCTGTAAGAAGCAACAGTTGCAGAAATAAGCCATTCCCATGTGAACCCGTGCAGCTTCTCCCTCTGCCCAAACTTCACCCTCATCTGCTTTAAAAGACAGTACCTGATTTTTCAGCAAATTTCTCACAGAATGAAAATCAAAGATATACACATCACAACTACAGTAAATGTGGCTGCAGGAGAAGACACATGAGGTTTTAGTTTTCTCAGAGCAGAAGAGACATTATTATTATCAAGGTGTGTAGTTAAAAAGAAGGTTCAATGGAAATAAATTGAGCTTCTCTTGTATCCCAAGCCTGAAGACAGAGTTGAAGTATACTGTAGTCATTACGTCAACTGTAAATCAAGATGTGAAGATTTCTTTGCATAATTGTAGTCATATAGCATTATTATTGGCGAGTATCCCCACCTACTGCTACGGCAATTGAGATAACAGAAAGGGCAAACTGCAGCCATACTTTTTTTTTTTTTTTCCGTGCTGTACTTTTCTGTGTTCACATAGATTAGCCATATGTACTGCTCCATTGATAGTGATAATAGTGATATGGACAGCAGAGAGATACAAAATTTTCTGGAGGGTTTTGTGAACCATAATCAGGGTCATACCAAGATGGAATGAGAGTCTAGCACCGTGATGCTCTCCAAGATGGAGTACTTGATGGCTTGACAAGAGGGTGATGACGTACATTCATTGGTGGCACATAATGATTGTCCAATGAACATCAGAATACCACCTTTATACAGACTGTGTAACTGCTGTTATCCAGACTAGAAAAAGTAAGAGAGGAATTAAGGACTCAGTAGCATCTTCATTGGAAGGTGAGCTTAGATGTGTCAAAGGAGTTATAACAGGTCAAACTTGTGCATGATATGCTAGTACTTAGGCATCTAAAGACCAATTCATTACTTAGTGTCCCTCAATATCAGCATGACATAGCAAGGAACCTATGATTTAGGTGGCTTTCCTCTCATAACAAGCAAATTTTCTCCTCTTTACTTTGTTGGCTGAATCTCTGAATATATAAATCCTTTCTTCTTTAAGCATAAAATACCAATGAAGGGATTAAATTCTCTATGGAAAATTAGTTTAGTCTTGAGGAAAGATGTCCTTTGAAGTACAGGTGATTTTGTGTGTGTCTTAACATTTTCTGTTGGTGTTTGTAGCAAATTTTAATTTTATTGGTCTACCAAGAAAACAGTTGACTGTATAAGCTCTGTTAACACAGATATTTAGTAACATTTAGGGATAAATTAGTTATGTGTGCAGAAGGTTCAACGTGCACCTCCCTGTGAACTCCCTAAAACTTCTCTAATAATGTAATTGTTATCCCGATAGGTTATTTTCCCTTAATCATGAAATTTCGATAAATGGTAGAATATATTGGTTACAAGTGGAACTTTGATAGATACTGAGGGAGATGGTGTGAAATACTGGTAGTTAAAGATCCTTTAGAGACTACCTATATCAGGTGGTGGGCCTGACAGGGCTATGACAGGGCGAGGAGTCAAGCTTGTTATTTTCTGGGAGTTTCCTATCACTTCATATCAGTCAGCTGTATTTCAGCTCTACCTAACCAAAAGACAAGATTTCTTCAGATGTCTATGAACATCTGCAGATCTAATCTTTCAATTTAACTGCAGATGCTTTATCGCAAAGTAAAATCAAGGACGTATGTAGCACTTGCTTTTAACCAGTGGTAGTAATTTTACTTTTATTATCTATACTATGGAACAGTTGTGATTTGTGTGAGGTAGTCAGCAAAATGTATTGCCAGGTTAGTGGAAATCACTAGATATAACTAGACATACTACTTCTTGAAAATAGAAAAAGGTTCACAAGGCCAGATATCAACTTTAATTGTCTCTCAATCAGTTTTTTGTATATAATAATTGCTCACATATTGTACCAGCACTTGATATTGCTGCTAGTTGGTTTTGTTATTGCTGCTGCTACTACTACCACTGCTGTTGTTGTTGTCATTATTGCAGTCATTTCTAAATTATTTGGCAACATTTTAGAATAATAGTTGTACAAATTCTGGTTCTAAGTTGTCTGGGGTTCAGAACTGAAGACAGAGTTTTTTCACTTTTCTCAGATCTATCTCTAAAAAAGACAGCTGTTTTTTAAACTACAAGACTAAATGCTGCAAAATCAACTAATATTTTTGTCTTCTTACAATTTCTATCTTCACATATTCCCTTGCTTCTATGAGTTTTTTGTCCTCTTGGAAAGATAGTAGTGGCAACCCTTACTTGGAAATGTTTGAAGTTCATATACGTCCTTGACAAATCCAGGAATATTCAAAGTGAGGAAATGCCACAATCAGAAGAAGCTGTAGAGTTGTTATCTCAGCTTTATAGCTCGTTATGTCCTTCCTCTGTGACAAGGAGAATGACAGGACAAATATAACACACTAACTCAATGAGGTTTGGAATAGATTTAAATAAAACAATAACCTAACTAGAATTTTGACATGGGGAAATTCTCCATTTCTGTGCTTTAACCTTCTTATGTCCATTTCCTTCCATTTTGCTCATACACAGAAAATGAAATGGAGATATTTCTACACATTCATCATCGTCATGGCTTGGCTTCGCGGATGAAGATTTGGGAAGGGCTTTGCCCACGCTTATTGCAAGCGCGCTGATGGCTGAAAAGGCCAATGCGGGATAGGCAAGACCGGTTGCAAAGAGCACACCGGAGGGTCTCCTTGGGTGGTATTGCCATTTCGTCCCTTGCCTGTCGCTACAGGGCTTTGCAAACGTGAGTACACCCTTCAAGCCTGCGCGGTGGATTTTTTAGGTGAGGCGCAGCGTGCGCGAGACTGGCCCCACTCTTTATACCTGAGGTTCATCTGCCAGGGCCTAGCGAGCTTGGACGGTGACAGTGAAGTCCTCAGGTCGTAGGTTTGGTTAGAGTATCCTTCTCTTAGATGGATGGCCTTACAGGGCTAAACGAGCTCCATCTGCCCGGGTTTGGAGTTAGAGTTGTCCTTCTCCTAGGATGGTTGCCCGAAGGCTAGTGAGCCCATCCTGCCCGTGGACACACTTTGTCTGACCCTTCAGTTGAGACCTGTCAGGCTTGGGAGACCCTACCGGAGGCATATGCCACCACCAGCATAGCTCTCAACTTCACAAGGGCACGCAAGCTCTTTCCCCACGGCAAGGGGGTGCCCGTGAAAGAGTTCTACACATTAGTAAGTTAAATTCAGGGCCTTATTAAAAATTACCTTTCAAATGACATCTGGCAAGGCTTTAAATTCCTAATAACCTAGGAGGAGATAATGTTCTATGGTTTATTCATTCTGAATATCTAAACTTTATGTAAAATTATAATTAGGAATTTGCAAAGAATAAATTATTCTACTCATATATTATTGTATTCATTAGTGTGAAAATTAGTGAAGGAAATAGATGCCAATATTAACCAAAAATTCTCTCTGCCAGAGTTTTCTATTACCATATTACTGATATTATTTAATTTAGTATCTGTTTAATGTAAAATCAAACCCAACAATGACCATGAAAGATTTTGACTACTCTTTGTTAATAGATGTCATCAAGGTGAGTAGGGTTTTCTTCAGTGAATTTAACACAGTAGGTATTTGAAACATAACCCATACTACTCCCAAAACAAATAATAAAACTTAGAGAAGTCAAGAACAACCTGATATATGCAAAGATAAGGAGATCACCTCACACACTCCTAGTAACAGCTCTTTCTTTAATCTTGGTACAGCCCTAAGATCATGAATGGTGTTGATTTTATTAAACATCTGCTATTAAAGAAACAATCTGTGACAGCAGGGTTTGTTCTTTTAGAATAATGTAAGGATAGCCTGAATGCCCTACTGCAAGTGTTAAGAGTTGCTTTTATGCAGAGTGTATCTGTATTTAAATATAGGTGGGCATTGCCATATTTTTCATTTGGATAGCAAACACCTCTCCACTACAATAATGTGTTCACTAATTACTAAAGCTGCAGAACATCCAGCCCAGGCTGCACAAACCTATTGTGGGTATTAAGTGCTGTCAGTGAACAAAACTAATCTAATGAGAGATTATTTGCACATAAAAGAGAAGTGGATGCAGTCCAGTCTTTTCAATACACACATTTTCTCTAAGTACAGCTAGTTAGAGAGTGAGCATCTGAATTGTCATCTAGCTCAAATGGCAGTCTTTAATTTTTGCACTGGTTAATTTGGCAGAGTATAGGATTAACAATGCCAATACACTGTATTTTTGTTCTATAGTGAGTTGGTATATATGAAATAACTTTTGCTTAAAGTAAATAAGGGCTTTGAATATACTGCTGGTTTAGATTTTTCACTGAGATCTTCAGCTGAGTTAAAATATTATGTTCTTGTCCTTCCAGAGAAGTTTGGTGTCCTGACATGCTGTATTGTTTAATTGTTTATTTTTAGAACAAGTCCTTACAACACTTTCCTACACAGCTTTCCAAAAACTAAAATACTGGATTCATACTGAATAATTATAAATAAGTAGGATGTCAGTATATTGTTATCTGCTGCAATGTGGAGTCCTCTTGAAGGAATTGAAAAGTAAATGGCAATGGATCCAGAAAAGGACTATCTGTTCCATCTTGGACAGGGAGTTTAAGAGCAGACTCCCATGAAATATGTGTATATCAAGCTGTTGAATTCCAAAACCAAATGTCAGTTGCTGTTTTAATATATGATTCCTACTTGTACAAAGATTCTCACTTTTATGTGTGTGTTGAATGTCTTTCATTTCTTTGTAATGAAAATAATGTTTAATTTTGTCTAAGTTTTTAGCATTAGTACTATCCTGAGCAGGAGAAATGGATTCATTAACAATGTCATTAAGTTGATTACATTCTAGGATTCACTGTCTTCCTAATTGAGTTATGTATTACTGATTTGACTTGTCTTTAAATTTTTAATTGCCTTAGCAATTCCTAAGGGAACATTTCTTTCTTTTTTTTTTTTTTAAAATCCAAAATAATTTAGTCGTAATAATAAACTTTTAATGAGGGAAGAAGACAGAATGATTTTCTACATTCCTACTTGATCTAATGTGCTTGACTTATGTGGCTTACTGAGATAATCTACTAAAATAGGTGAGAAAATTTGATTTTGAAACATTTCAAAAATGTGTGTGAGAGTAGGTAAGCACTTCATAATGCTATTTTTTTAATAGCCAGCAACTCTGTTAGAGTGATTCTTCATGAAATGTACAGAACTCTCCAGTTCTTTTTTTCCATCAGTGACAACAGAAAAAAAAAAAAGACTTTTTATCCCACTGTAGTCAGTTAGTCCATAAAACAAAAATTTATTCAGATCTGACTCATCATAACTCTGAATGCACATAAGGGTTGGGATATGATATATGCAATTATTCCTTCGCATAAAACCTAACATTCAAAGATTCCATGGCTGCATAAGATCTGCGTGAGAAAACAGGAAGAATAATTCGAAAGATTTAAGCAATGTTTTGTTTCATATTTGAAATAATAATAAAAAAATTGTTTATTTGAAATTTTAATTGGACTATATCAAAGCTCATTTATATTTTTTAATTATTATTATTCTATAGAAAGATACAGACAATATCAGGTCTCCGGTACCAGATATTATCAAAGACATGATCGTTAAGTTTGATCTTGTATTGAAAGCATTTGTAGTCATATCACCATGCATGCAATGACACCTCTTTTATACCAAATAGCCTTATGATTTGAAAAGTGGTACTTCCTTTAAAGAAACAGGTTTTCAGGAGTATATCTGATACGATGAGTGAAACAAAACACATCTCAGCTGCAATTCTCTGTTTCCTTTAGTTTTAGAGATAGCTCCTTTGTATGGCTTATAATATGATATGGCCTTTATGCTTAATTTTGTCAAAAGCACAAGCTCAGTTTTCTTTGTCTTTCAGAATTCTGACCCTGAAGCAATGTTATTCAGGTCTACATTAGGACCCTCCGCTTAGAATTTATTCTATGCAAGTTAATATGTAAGTTTACTTTACAGCTTCAGATCTTCATAAACTATTGTCGTAACAATGTCTTTTTACTGTTTCCATCATGTGAAAACTTTTTTTTTTGTTTTCGTTTTCCCAACATATTGTACTTTTCTATGGCATTACAGCCCCTGTTAGTGCCTTCTGTCAAATGCCTAGCTTTTAGCACGTTCTTCTCATTGATTTCAATCTTCTAGTTCTTTCTATGAAGCTACTACTGAAGCTGTAACTTGATGAATTGGAAACTTAAGGAGTTATTTTCAGGATTGTTTTATCTAGTTGTTTTGTTCCATCAGCAACTGTATGCAACTTGATGGAATTGAGTGGGAGAGAGAAATCTTAGGGATTTTTCTACCAAAAAAATAAAAAAAGTTTAAAAATCTGTCTATTGTTCTACGGATCCCCTTTATCCATGTGTCTGAAGGCTAAATTCACAATGCAGTAAAAACACTGGCATATCTAAATGTAAAATTTAGATTCTCAGAACAGCCCCCTGAATGCTGTACAAACAAATCTTTCTACACAAAATACAGTTTTCTTCAGTATCATCCCTCTGGCTGCCTCAAGCTATTCTGATAGACATGCATAGGACTGCATGACCTCACCTGTGTCGAGCAGGATATGGTGTGGTTTTGTCCCTCTGTTGCCTGACTACTTTGTATGTGGGGTCCCGTCTGGTAAAAGTGCAAACTGCAGCTGTCTCCAAAGAACGAACTTAGAAAATCAAGCAGAATCTACCTGAGAAACTATCACTTACCTCCTCAAAGGATGACCCAAACCATCAGTAGGGTGTTCATTGTATAAGTGGTGGTTACAAAAAGAACTATTTCAGAGCGCGGAGACTTGGACACTTCCTACAGCTTTTAACTGCTCTTGTCCTGCCAGCAAAGGCTGCCTGGGTGCCTAACGAGGGTCATAACATCAAGGCTTAGGCAAATCACTTGTTCTTCTACCTTCTATCTGTGTTGTTGAGCAGATAATAATTTGTGTACTTGTGCTCACACTACTTGCAATCTCTCCACATATGACTGATGATGTTCAAACACTCTTTCCCCTTAGAATCTGCTGGTTTGATCCTTTTTTTAACCTCTTCACACAAAACCAGATCAGCATTGTATGATGCCATACAGGTGCCAGATAATGAGCCTGTTGCCAGCCAAACCATCTACTGTTAATCATTTAGCCTTTCAGTGGTTATTGTGCACCTACAGTCTTTTTCATTCCCAAGCTATTTTTACCGTATAGTTTACCGACATATCTCAGCAGCCATCAGTGTTACTGGTAATGTCACACATTTTCTTGAATCAAATATTTTTAAATGACTGTATTTATCTTAAGTTTGCTCTATTTGTTAGCAAAATTATCAGTGTATCTTCACCTCTGCTACACCACATCATGAGAAGCATAATGTATTACACACTATTTGTGAGGGGGTTTTCTTACCAAAAAAAGCATGGTTTCTAACTATGTAATTACATTTCCTGCATTGTGGGTACATTAATGATTTCTCACTTAGTTGCAGATTATTTGAAATTATAAAATCTCCCTGTAGTATGTATTTTTTAGTTATTATTTTTAATAGAGTTAGTCCACCTCTCATTTAATATTTTTGTAATGAAGAAGGCTTGAGTTAATCATTTACTCATAAAATAATCTTGGGATAGGAGCTCCTATCTAGGTCATGCCCAGAATGATGATTTTTTTGAAATGTAACAACTATTAGCTGATTTCAGCTACTCTCTTGACATTAATTGCATTCCTTCCCATCCCAGGTTAAATAGTTGGATGAAGGTAATTTAACAAGAAAGCTGATGGAGATAAGACATGTTATGCAGAAAAGGCTACTGTGAGATTTTGCGTGAAATCAATATTGTTTATTCGTATACTGAAACGATAAAATTTGCAACACACTTTATTTTGTCACTCTCCTGTGTTCTGCAGCTGCATTCTGCAGCTCCATCCCCAAACTTCTCCGCTGGGGAGCAAAGAATCCCCAGCAGTACTACCCTCCTACACTAACAATAAAAAAATAATCTCACTCCACTCAGCTATATTCACATGCTGGCAAAAGAGAAGTATCAATAAATAAAATTTCCTTTAGCTCAGTGGAACATTTTCCATTAAAGACATTCTGATCTAAGGGGGAAAAAAATCAACCAGATCTTCTTTGAAGTTCTGACTTCTTTCTTGATGTGTAGACACCACAGTAATAGGTGGTATGATAGAAAGAAGTGAAGTGTAGATGAAAAGTAAAGTAAAACAAATGTTTCTAAAGAGTCTGGAATCTACTCTTCACATAAGATGTCCTCTAAAATACCAGAAAGATGGGCCAATATTTTGCTTCAGCCTTTTCATCAGACCATGACTTCAGGATAACCTTTCCTAAGCAGACCTGTAGTAGCTTTAATTTACCCTAGAGAGAAACAAAACCATAAGTGATGTGCTAATTAAATATCCACAGTACTCATCTTGAAATTTTTTCCTTTGAAGAGTTTTATGTTTTTTTTGATGAGGTGGGGCTGGGTTTGTTTCTTTTTTAAGGAAATACAGACCTTTCTGGCTGCATTTTTATGGAGCAAGGGTGCATTTCCAGAATGTATTCTGGACTAACTTTCTTCTTTAAATGTAATGTGAATCATAACTGCATCTGCTGCTCTAATGGTCTTCAGGCTGCAGCACTGCACTCTTCAGGGAAAGGGAAATCACAACTGACTGTAATTTCAGTCAGAATAACTTTTTTCTGTCTCCAATATTTCCAACTTAGCACGTAAAACAGGCATCATTCACACATCGCTAAATTGCTTTGCCATTAGCCCTAAAATCCAGACATGACCGAGTATTAAGGAATTCTGAATGCAAAGTATTCTCTACTTATTTCTATTCCCTCATGAAAATAAGTTAATCTCTGTCTCATTTCCCCTTTTGTAAAATAGCAATAATATTGCTTTATGTAGTTGGAAGGAGGGGAAGTTTCTGTGGAACTCAGATTTATGTAGTGATCATGTAAGAAATGTTAGATGACCTAGCAGGACACAGAGTAACTCCAGAAAGCTTCAGAAGAGAAATAGAGATCTTTAAAGCAGCTACTACAGGAAATTACTTTTTTTTTTTTTTTTCCTTGGAGACAGTCACATGCATTTATATTCCACATTTTTCCTTCTTCTTTTGGTTTCCTTCCTCCTTTACTGATATTCTTTTCCAGCCCATCACACCTTCTGTGGGTTTTTTTGGTAAGTTTTCCCTTTTCACTGTCTGCATCCATTACTCAGCTAACTTCATGTCTTCAGTTAACAACTCTCAATTCTTCATCTGCCTTATTCCTTCTCTACATGTCCTTTTTCTTTTGTTATGCTCTCTAATCTTCACAGTTGGCTCTATGCCCATGTTTGATGATCCTACTGTTGTTTTCATACTGCAGAGTATCTTTCTTAGTTTGAATTATAGGAATGTTCCAAGGCTGCTGTTTCCATGTGAATGCCAGACTCACCTGTGCATAGATGGAAAAGTCACACTGAGCAAGGTTTATTTTATTTTTCCCATGTGGCCATTGTTCTCACTTGTGGTTTTGACAGAACAATAAGATCCCTGCTGATGCATGTATATCTCTTTATACATATTCAGCATTTTGTAGGATTGTATAATCGAGGGAAAGAAAGCTAAATTCAGACAGAAGTATTTTCTTTTCTAAAACTTCAGAAGCTGCAAACCAAAAAATCTTTTCCATGCACAAGTGGTTTTCAAGTTCACTTTTGCAGCACTAGTGAAACTAAAGTTTTAATCTGATCTGAGTACTGCTCATACAGAATGAGACAGCAATTTTATAACCCAGCAAAAAATAGGGAAATATAGTAATCAAATAATTCAGATTTTTAACTCTCACAATACATGACAAAGAGCATATCCACGCTGTGTTTTTATTCAACTGTAGTTTAATCCCTTCTTGCTCTCTTCAGAGATTGGTTATATCCTATTCTATCTGTGTCATCCTGATGGGAAATCAAACAACCACACATGGCTTGTGAGCTCGGAATAGAAAAAGATGTCTGAATGTAGACTTGTCAGAGGAAAGAGTCTAGCAGGCCAGAAATTTTACTTGGGAAAGAAATAACTCACATGTAATAGCTTGATAGTGCATTGCTGCGACTCATGTTTTGTCAGAAAGACTTATCAAAACCATTGTGTTTTGGGGTGATAGCAGCACAGTTAACTCCTTCCAGTGAAGACAGCTCACATTCTTGCAGCTTTCCTCATTTGTGTGCAATGCCAAATAAGACAATTACGTTCACCTTATGGATTCTGCCCTCACTCCATTAGTACATTATTACACAGCTACTGGTCTGGTATCCAGTCCTTCAGGACTTTAGTACCTTATTGGGCCAAAATAATTCAATAGTCACTTCCTGAGTCAAAATTGAAAAGTCTGAGTTTTTTTGTTTGTTTTGGATTGTGGGTTTTTTATTGCTGTTTTTTTGTTTGCTTGTTTTCTTTGTCTCTGCCTGTACAGAATAAATGTAAATGTCTTTCTAGAATGTAAAATAATTTATTTCATTGTATCTTGAATGTGAAAAGAAAAATATTGAGGAACTGGAGAAATGATCCTTAACTCTTAAAACTTCTATGTATTGAATCTGTGAAGTTAGCTGATTTCTAATTCACTGCCCAATCAGAACAAACAAGGTCCAAGTGTTGATCTGCTCTCCTTAGCTTAGCACATTCAAAATTAGAACTAACAGATCAAGGTTATCGTCAATTTCCAAGCACTCTGTTCCCAAGGCAACCTTTTCTGGTTGGGTTTTTTATTGCTTTTTTTTTTTTTTTGGTTTCCCAAAAGAAAACTTGAGTACATTAATTCCTTAACCTGTCTTCATTCCACTCCATCTGCAAAATGGGTTATGATGATGAGCTTTCTTCCTTAAGGAAAGTAGGATTTCTGGAGAAAGAAACTGTTACCTCTGCACTGTGATTTTTTTTTTTTTTAACTGTGCATCTTGATGAGTACTGTAACAGGGGGACTGTTTGAGTAATAATATCTTGGTAAAACTAAGTAATATGTGATCTTTGACTAAAATATCTATCTTACTTTTAAAAACAAAAATATGACATTGGTACATTCATTCAAGCTGTATATTCATTGCAAGTATTAAATACTGATGAATCAAGTTAACTGGAATAGCTGATACAAGTGGTAGTTACCAAACTAGTTAATGTAAAACTAAGCAAAAATAAAATAATTCTTAATCTCAATATCAAATTACAAACTGACAAGAATGTGTCAGAATGACTCTATTTTTACTCAGTAATAATCAAATTTATTCTATACATCCCATGCTATATTAGAACTGTTAGCTGATTGTTCAGGTTGCCTAGGAGCTAAGAATGCTACAGAGGTATCTGAAGGCTAGAATGAAGCAAACTCATCCAAATAGTAGAATTAAACCCCTTTTGGTGATGATCAGTTAAGGACGCTGCTGATGGAGAGAATACATTGAATCTTGTTCTCAGAGTTTTAATTGTCATCTATGACAAACAAAAATACATTACCTACTCTTATAAAGCCTGAATTATTTGCTGTACTCCACATATACATGCACATGCACTTGTTTTCATGCTTCCTAGAGGCGTCTTCATCAGCTCAATATGTATTTCATTCTGTTGGTCTGAAAAATTAACCTTTTAATTAGATATTATTAATGAGAGAAGGAGGCCGCAAAAAAAAACCCCAAATATTTCTGCTCCTTTTAGTTCCCATCATTCTCACGTTACTGTCAATTTCATGCTAAACTGAAGACATTCATGAGTGCAGCAACTGTCTCCAACAATCTGTTTGAAACATCACTGGTTTTGATCACTACTTCAGTCATCATCAGAGGTTAAATCAACTGACCACAGCTACGGACAACTACTTGAGTGTATTGCTCAGATAGCACTATTGGAAAAGTGATGTTGAAAGTCTAAATGGCTAATCAAGCTATTTTTTTATTAAGCTTCTTTGTGCTATGAGATGCTTAGGCTATGCTAATGATCAATCGAGAAAAACTGTGTTCCAGGATTAGGAAAGCTTCCAAAGTTTTTCGTACATTAAAAGGAACAACAATCTGTAGCAAGCCTGACATGTGTTAATTATCATCTATGTGTTTTATATTTTTTTTCCTGTAAAAAATTCTGAGAACAACTTGCTGGGATATTATTAGCTGGTCCATGATCCTCTGAAAAAGGGTAAGGCATGAGCAGTGGATGCAAGCTGTAAGCTGTTTAAATAGGGTGTCAGTGATTTACTACAGCTGAGGATGTAGAACTATAACCTGTAAAACATTATTATTGATTTAAGCTTATCTGTTATCTGAATGATATAGAGATGTTAGCAGACTTATATACAGAAGATTTCAGTAGACAGATAAGTAAAGCTGGAAAAATCCATTTTGGTGATCTCATCCGGCAAGACCTCAAGAGATACTCACGCTGTTTAAGAGATCAGTCACTGGAGGATGTATGACAACTTTGTAGTTTAACCCCAGCCTGGGCAGTGCCCAGATATTCTTTTATCAATCTGGACTTAGAGCGGGTCTGTGTCTGAGTTCTTCGTCCACTTTGCCCCTAGCTGATACTGGTTTTAAAGTGAAGAAAAAAGATGGGGGTTATCTTCAGTAGTTTTTCCTCTTTTCTGTCCAATATCTGTGTTCTAGTCCAAAACATGGTAACATAATTGCATAGTTATTCTATGTCAGAGTATAAATGACCCATTGAAGTCAGGGCAGAAAAGCAGTGTGCTTTATAAATAGAAAAAAAAAAAAGTCCTTAAATTACAACTGAAACAACTATTTTCTTCAAGAAACCAGCTGTCCACCATTCCCAGTTCAATGATTTGTAAATGTGTTCCTGAAGGAAGTGGAAGATGGAGCATTTTTGCCTCTCGCAACATTCAGTACTTCCAAAAAAATTAATTCTTATTCATGCGGTCCACCACTGTTTTTTTCTTAATGATCATGGAGGTGACTAAGGTAGGAACTGATTTGATATTGCAGTTGGCATAATTTATTATACTTCTTATAGACCTATACTGCGTTACAGTGTTGAAGTTCACACCATGTTCTATTTGTAGATTCTTTATTTTATTTTGTAATTTGCAACTTTGTTGAAGTTGAAAGAGAGCTCTAATCTTTGCCAAAAATCCCTAAAATTGTCTGGTGCTCTTCCGATCCATTCTTGCAAACAGTGATCACACTGTATATATCCTTACACCCCCAAGTACAGAATGCTAGAAGGATACGTTTTAATTTCTTCAGTTACTGGAATTTAGCTGGTGTGCTGGTTTTGACTAAGAAAGAGTTAATTTTCTTCACAGTAGTTGGTATGGGACTATGGCTTTGAAGTGGTGTTGGAAACAGTGTTCATAATACAGGGATGTTTTAGCTACTGCTGAGCAGAGCTCACAGAGCGTCAAGGTCTTTTCTGCTCCTCATCCCACCCCACCAGCAAGTAGGCTGGGGGTGGGCAAGAAGTTGGGAGGCAACATAGCTGGGACAGCTGACCCCAACTGACGAAAGGAATATTCCATACCATATGGCACTATGCTCAGCAATAAAATCTGCATGAAGAAGGAATGGGGGGACATTGGGGATTATGGTGTTTGTCTTCCCAAGTAACAGTTAGACATGATGGAGTGTCCTACTTTCCTGGAGATGGCTGAACACCTGTCGGGTGATGAGAAGTGGTGAATGCATTCCTTGTTTTGCTTTGTTTGTGTGTGTGGCTTTTGCTTTACCTATTAAACTGTCTTTATCTCAACCCACAAGTTTTCTCACTTTTACCCTTCTGACTTTTTCTCCCCCATCCTGCTGGGGGAGATTGAGCAAGTTGCTGTGTGTGGCTGAGTTGCCGTCTGGAGCTAAACCATGTCAGTTGGACTGAAAATATCAGTATAGAAAGATCATGTTATCTCATCATTATCTCTGTGTACTGCTTAGGTCTTTACAAGCCTGCAGCACTTCACATTCACTTTGACCCTGGGCAGATAAAAACATCAGGTACAATTTTGCAGGAAATCAGAATCCATTCTTTCTTCTTGTCTTTATAATAGCTCACTATATTCATCCCTATCTAATCCCAAATTTAATGAATTGCAGTTTCAAGAGTGGGTTGTTCTTCTGTCTTGTAATTCAAGTAAATGAATATATGTCAGTCAAAAGAACTCTGAAGAACATCACATAGTAATTTAAAAGAAAAGAAGAAAGAGGGGAGAAATACGAATCAACATTGGTTTTCCTGACACCAAGGGGAGAAACTTCATTTTGAGCTTGAAACTCCATTTATCCTTGTGCACCATTGACCATAAATCCAATAATGCAGTCTTTCTTCCTGAGATCTGCAAAATTCACCTTGCAAAATAGGGGACATGAAATAGATACGTATCCAGACGTTTTCCTGGTGTGATAGGAGGGTAGATCCCCTGTTATTGCAGGACTTCTCACACTAAAGGCTGACTGATACCTTCAGACTTTTCTCATAGCCAGAGCAGTCCTGCCAGCAGTACTGCTACCGCAGCAGGTAGTACTACCAGCAGGCAAGAGATCAGTAATATTTCCTCTCATGTAGCTACAGCTCTTGCTTCAGTGGGTGCTGAAAGATGGAGGTGGCTTCATGGTAAAAGTCCTACAGCTTTGAAAAAATGGAGAAGACGGTCGCGAGATTTTTGGTCCTACCTTTCACTTCAGTCTTGAATACCAAACCATGTCTCCAAAGGAACCCCACAGCTTTTAAATGTGTAAAGGAAAAAACAAATAGGAAAGAAAATGGGGGGGGGGGGGAAAAAGGAGAAAACCTGACCTTTCGTCCTTCACCTTTCTCTTTACTGTACCCTTGGAACAAAGCCCAAAAGCTTAAAACCAGTAACAACTGGTGATATCATTATACTGTTTAGGGTAGTCAGATATAGTCGTCACTGAACAGTTACTTAGACTCGATAAGCTTTCCTTTGATGGGTAGATTGTGTCTATAATTCTGCTATGATTAAAGTAATGTGTCGTTCAGAGATACATACAGAAGTTCAATGAGATGTCTATTCCCTACTTTATCTGCTGCTTCCTTTTTACCTATATTTATGTTGTATTTAGAGATTAGGATGCTTTTTATGTTTCTTGCTACTGATGCTATAGCTGGTATAAAAAAGTATAACACAAATTAAAACCTATTCCTTCCCCCAGCAAGCTCTCTCACGTTACTCGAATATGCATGTGATTTCACACCTTCAGATGTCTTTTACTTCATATTTTATACTTTATGTGCAGCTTCAAGAGGCCTTGTTTTAGCTAATGAGTTTTTCAGGCAGCATTCAACATTGCAGATTTACATAAATTGTACTTCTTTGTTGATATTTTGGTAAACGTTAAAGGTTCTGATCCAATCTATGTTTACATCGTTATTAGAAGACATAAAACCAAAGAGGATAACCTACCTTATTGTTGTTTGTCTAAACATTCACTAATTACTAATTTGATTAGTACAACAAATTAAAGCAGAAAAGAGTCAGAGTTTATTCACGGTTAAATTACAGAAATCAGTGGGTTACACAGTATTTGCATTTTAATTAAGTCATGAACGTTTAAAATTATGTGCTGGAAATACAGATGGATCCTCTGGCTTCATTGAAATTTAACGTTCATCTCATTACTTAATTTTTGCTTGAATTTTGTGTCTCTGTGTCTGCAAATATGCACAGGTGCAAGT
The DNA here is from genome assembly GCA_009769605.1 of Bucorvus abyssinicus. Lineage (NCBI taxonomy): Eukaryota > Metazoa > Chordata > Aves > Bucerotiformes > Bucorvidae > Bucorvus > Bucorvus abyssinicus. The sequence continues at coordinate 49,379,058 of CM020063.1, forward strand.
GTGAAGTTTTGTTAATAATACATGTCCATACATGAAAAAATTAGCAGATATTGCTTTCTATATGTTATCAAAACAGTACTAAATTTGCACTACAGGTTATGTGATAATTTGGTTTCATTATTATGAAATAAACTTTAAAATAGCCCTTGATCCTTGGATGCTCACCTTACAGGCAGGGGGTTTAGACAAGCATAGATTTACAACGCTCCAGTACACGAAATACTGTTAAACTGTGCATTGTAAATTCTAAGTAATAACATTCGGGGATCTGGTCTCCATTCTGGAATTCAGTATAAAAGTCTTCATAGGCTGTCTTTATATAATACATAGAAAAAGTTAACCATCTCCCAGGCTGATTCACAGTAACCAGACTGCAGTGCAGAGAGAAAACCCTCTGCCTGGACTGGCAGCCCTTTCTGAGCTTGGTACCTCCAAGCAAAGGCATCTCAAGCTCAAATGGAAAGTAGGACCTTACAGTCTTTCTTCAAAATAACTTTTTAATTTTGACTTGTTTGCTTTTGACGGATAGCAGATGGATAACACTTCCTTCTGTACAACAGCCAGGATGAATTATTTCTGCCAAAAGGAAGTGGAATATGCAGGTTCCATTATCTACTAAACATGAGGGAAATCTAACCTGTAATCTCGCATTTGTAAAACATGCTCAGCTATTAGTGATATTTCAGGTGAGGAGGATGCTCTGTTAAATTCTGTTAAATTCAAAGCTAGAACAGGCAATCAAGAGCTTCATCCAAGTAACATTTTATCAGACATTTGTCCCAAAATCCTTTTTTTTTTTTACATTTGTCAAGGAATATGTCTTGTTATCCCATGAAGAGTGGAAAAGAGAGATCGATGGAATTAAAACATTCTTTAGGCAAATATATGTCAGCCTCCTCTGATGGAAAGGAAAATCTTGAACAAACTCTAGCTCTGAACAAGCTACCAAGTGGACACTTTTGTTATTCTCACAGGCTGAAGCTTAGACAACAGTCCCTGGAGAGACCTGAACCTTCCCATCACCCTAATGAGAAAAGGTACGAAAAGATATATAACTTTCATCTTGGCTCCTTGTAGCTACTTGATGAGTCTGGGAGGTTTGGACTAGTGAGCAGGTACTGGGAGATTCAGGGCTGTACAATGCTGTGCTTCAGCCCATTTCAAAATCTGTCTTCAAATTGCCCAAACAGTAAAGAAGTTGCCTGGGGATTTTGTTGTACAGCTCTCATTTACATTTATGGAAGCTGTGTGACTAAATCCCTGTGCTCAGCAATGAAATGCTGTTCCTTAAATGAACATATTAGGAGAAATAAGGAATTAATTCAGAGGCTGAATGAAACTTTTGCAAACTTATGGTGCAGTGATTGCCTTCCCCACTCTGTAGGAAAACTACTTAAGTTAACCACATAGAAAAATTTAAACTACAGAAAGTACCAAAAGTAATATGGCTTCAGTTCAAGCTCTGTCTCCCCTTGTTGCTGTTCTCATTGGTATGTTACACACACACCATACAGAGTGCTGGCTTTAAAAGAGTTGAACAGGATAAATGTCAACTCTAAATAAATCCTATTGCCAACAAGCTGTCAGGAAACGTTTATCACACTTCTGGTAATGTTCAAAACAGTTACTGCACAATGATGACTCATACCTTATATTGCACACATGTTGATCATAAACATTTATCAGACTTCTGCCAGTTTCCACAATGTTGAAGAGACACTGTAGTTTGTTGAAGAGTATGTCTCTCTTCAATACAGTAGGTAGATTTCTTGACTTAAAGTACAAGCAAAACATGTTTAACTAAAGTTATGTGGTTTTGCCAGAGATAAAGGAAAGATGGATGTCTTTCTGATGTAGTGCACAAATACGTATAGAGAGATGTGTATTAATTTTACTGTTTTCTGACAATCTTCTTTTACTTTCTGCTCCTTTTTTTCCAAATAAGTCTTTGATTTTGTATTTCCTGATAAATCAGTTCATAAGGTTTTCATGCTATCAGTGCCAGAGTAAACATTAGATGGATACTTGCAGGTCTTATTTATGAGTCTTTGGAATTAAGGGAAGCTGGACTGTGGTTTAATTAGGTACAAACACAGGCTTTAGTGTTTACTGTTTTGCAGATACGTGCTTCAGTCATAAATTTTAAAACATATATCTTGAGCCCACAACACAAAGACCACGGTAAATAGAACTAAGTATATTGCTGCCTGGCATATCAGTGTTGCATTGGTGACTATATCAATAGTTTAAGTGTTTGGAGAAGGATGAATGCACCAGCTTGGAAAAAACAAAAAAGGAAAAATTAAAAATGTCGAGTGAGGATCATGCTTCTTTTCCATTCCTCTACAACATCATGCAAAATGTAGCATGGGTTCTGAACTATACTACTGAAAATGAAATGATGGCATAAATAATCTTTGGTACATTTTAGTGTTGTAAAACTCTGCAAATTTTGTCCTCTTGGTTCTGATGCTTGCACAGCACATAACATTATGCTACTGTTGGGAACTGGGAGAGCAACTTAGCGGCCTATTAGAGAGGAAAATAAACTTCTGTCCATTTTTATGTCCAAGCTTATGCCCTAAATATTAGATCATTCTTTCATTTAGACCTTGCCATCTGATACAATGCTTGCTATGATATTGCTATGATGGATCAGGAGAGGTAAAAATACAAAGGCATCGCCCTTTAAGGTCAAAGTGAGACTAGTCATCTGTATTTTCCCTAGTCTGAGAAGAATAAGGAGGCCTCCTCCAGTATTCTTTGTTTTTATTAGAGCAGTGGGTTCAAGATGCTTTTTCCTTTAAACGTGATTTTTTCCCTGTCTTTATATTCTGCATATAGAGAATGTATTTAAGAACAAGATTATGTTAGGAAAACATCCCAACATGTCCTGGTCACACAATAAAAATTAGTAATTGCACACTTTCTTATTTTGGACAAAAATCAGAGAGTTTTAATATACTTCACTGGCAGATTTAAAGTGCTACATCATAATTCATGATCATTCATTAGTTATTAATCAATAATTACCACTTAGTAAGTTAGCTATACAAAACAAAAATGTAGCTTTCTTATAAATGTCATTTTGAGATTTTCACCCTCCTTTAGAAATAAGGACTAAGTTTAAGGCATCAGGAATGGAAATTTCAAGACAGATAGGGTTGTGGGTTATTTTTGTTCACTAGCTGCTAAAAGTTTTTTCTTTAGGAGTGCTTGTGGCTGTTACAGAGAAGTCAGTTTTAATGAGGTATGTGCTTGCAATAAGATCAAAGGAATTTCAGGAAATAACATGAAAATGAGGTCTCATAAAGAATTAGTACTGAAAATCAAAAAAATTCCAGGAGTCTGTTATCCAGTTACTAACCAACTTGTGAATTATCTCTGAAATCAGAGCATCCTTTATTGTACTATTTATAAAAATTAATCACTCTGGAACCCAGACTGTATACTCAGTTCTCTGACATAGAGCAATACAAAGTTTTACACCACAGTGTGACCATATAGTAAGAGCCTTTAGGCTGAAAATAACCTTTATCTTCTGCAAAATGAGCTTCTCTCAGAAGCGAAGTAAAATTACCATGTTCCCTTACTATTTTTCTATTCCATTAACTAGAGAAAGGAATGATTTAGTAATGGTTCCGGTAATGAGCCAAAATGTATTTTAGAAAGGTACAAAAATACACACTAGGATTTGCACGCCACAGCTGAAGTCTAAGCTAATGGAACCTAAAGTGATTCAGTGTGGAAAGAGGTCTCACTTATCCTCTTCGACGGGATGAAAAACGAGAGACAGGAAGTTGTCTACAAGGGTTTCATATTCCATAGGAAGGGTTTTTTTTTGTGGCAAGGTTTTGGTAGTGGAGGAGCTACAGTGGTGGCTTCTGTGAAAAGCTGCTAGCATGCTTCCCCCATGTCCAACAGAACGAACGGCAGCTGGCCCCAAGATGGACCTGCCTCCTGCCAAGGCAGAGCCCAGCAGCGATGGTGGTAGTACCTCTGTGATAACATATTTAAGAAGGGAGAAAAAATAAAAAATCAAAACTGTGCAACTGCAGCCGGAGAGAGAAGAGAGAGTATGTGAGAAAACCAAGGTCAGTGAAGGAGGAGGAGGAGGTGATAAGGGTACTGGAGGAGAGATTACCCTGCAACCTGTGGTGAAGACCACAGTGAGAAAGGCTGTCCCCCTGCAGCCCATGGGGGTCCATAGAGGGGGAGATACCCACCTGCAGCCTGTGGAGGACTCCACGCTAGAGAAAGTGGATGTGCCCTAAGGAGACTGTGATCCCATGAGAAAACCATGCTGGAAAAGACAGGACCATGTGGCCCCACACTGGAGCAGTTTAGCTGGCAGGACTTGTGACCCTGTGGGGGACCCACACTGCAGCAGTCTATTCCTGAAGGACAGCAGTTGGTGAATGATCTCTTCCCTTCCTTGTCTTGATCTACACGCCTTTCATTACATTTTCTCTCCCCTGTCCAGCTGAGCAGACAGACTGATTTAGTGGTTTTGGAGGGCACTTGGCATTCAGCCAAGGTCAACACACCACACATACCGTTATAGTTTTTGTTTCATTTATTACAGTAGCAAGACTGAATATACATAGTAAAGAATAAATCCTGCCACAAAGGACTTACAAGGTGAAAAGCGTGAGATGAAGGTCAAAGAGAAATAACTGCTGTCTGGTTTTGAGATAAGGAAATAAGGACTGGAGAAATTAAGAACAAGCCTTACAAATTACTTAGACAAAATCATCATATATGAGAGTTAAAATGACTTGAGTAGAAAAGAGCAACTTAGGAAAATAGCTGCTACGTTATCTCCTGCACCCGAAGGAGCCTGGACGCTATCACCAAGTGCCCTGCCAGGAGTCTATGCAGCAAATACACAGGTTAGCACAGAAAACTATCAAAAAAAGTCATGCTTTGTGACACATGCCACAGAAGTCACATGCACAACTACATAAAAATACTATGATGATTGCTAATCACTTTCAATTCAATCCCTAGTTGCATAAGGAATCCAGGCTAGAGTTTCTATAAGGACATTTATAGACATCCTGACAAAATAGCACAGAATGTAAGGATTAGCTTTGCAAATAACTTCTAAAGTGGGATTTTGGCCATTAAGACTGTGTTCCTTAGACGATCTTGTGCAGCCTGAAAATCAGAATTCTGAATTTCACCTTTATTCAGAGTTAAACACCACTTGAAACTTAAGGTTTCTTTGCTCCTTTTGTCTCTGTTTGCTTTTTCATCTCCGGTGTTAATTCAGTATGACCTAGCTGTGATTCACTGTATATTCGGTTGCTTCTTTTTTGCTTTATTTTACTAAACACTCCTGGCTTCTCTGTCAAAAAGTAGTCCATGAGTGAGTTGCCATGTTGCCATGGTAATTTCAGGTGGCTGGAAAATGTCAAGGTACAATGTGTTGTGCATGTAAAGTTACAAATATGAAAACAAAACTAATGGAAATTTTTTGGCGCACGATATGCTAATAAAGAAACTACATGGATATCTAGTTGAGACTGGGAAATTAACTACTTTGCATTCTCTCATGTCCGTGATTTTCAGAGCATATAAAAATACCTGCAAGGCTTGCTGTGGCAGTGTTGGAGAGTTGTTTCGAGCAGTGGAAACTAAACCTCCAGTAGTCAAAGTCTATATTGTCTGCATGGAAGACACACAAGAGAAATCTGTTCTTTAGCATGTCTCAACTTCTTTGAGAAAGCTACTTGGATGGATTTCAGGAACAAAATAGTGCCTGTGTGTCAGAGTCCAATACTTCATGGTCAAATTCTTTTAGATATTCCATATGTCATATGTGGAGGTGTAATGTTTACCATGAAATTTACTTATTTGAAGGTATTTGAGGTTTCATGGAAATTCTGATTTAGTGGAATTTTATAATCTATACTGAAAACACAATAAAAATGTAAGTTATACTTGGCAAAATATAGCTATTGCAATACACAGTTCAATTGCAATACCAATGTGGTCTCTATAACAGGTCACAATGCCGGGTGTCCCCAGTTACCAGGAGGGAATATGTGGGTTGAAGCCAGCTCTAGCTTATTGCTCACTTTGAAATTCTTTTGTTAGCTGTTCAGTTCTTATATTCTACATTGGGTTGAGATGCATATTCTCTCCCTCCCCACCCCTTTCCAGTCTGGCTGCCTCAGGGAGACACTCATAATCTTTTAATGAACTCAAGGAAAACATTAACATCACCCTCTGATCCACTCCGCTGTTGATAGCTGTTTATCTAAAGAATAGGTCACCATCCAGTCCCATTTGTGTTGAAATACAGTCAGCTTCTTTGCAAAAACTGTGGCCAGGCACACCTTATATTATTGCCTGAGCTTCATAGGCACACCACCCTTGCTCATCTCCTCTAAATGTTCTTCCAGTTTAAGGGTTTATTGCTTGGCCACAATATGAAGAGTATGCACTCTAGAAAGTGTCATACGTGATGGGGGAATCAGTGACTAAGATCAATAGGAAAAAAGTCAAATTGATAATGTGGAGGAACCAGTAAACAGTAAAGCAAATGTTGCAGATGGGGTGCTAACAAATAGTATAACTTACTTCCTAAAGGGCTGTGTCACATCACTTCATTTACATACACACTGATGTCCTATTTCCAATAAGAAATGCTGACAAGCATGTATTGCTTTCATGGTGCCTTAAATTTAACTGTTGTGCTAATACAGGAATTTCTATCAAAAAGCTGTCTCTGGGGCTTACTCAGAGCATAACCTGGCAAGTGTAAGGAAACTGATCCCTTTTGCTTCTCATAAATGTCATCCTGAGCTATCTGGGAACCTTCTTCATCTACCAAAGAATCCTTTAAAATGTAGCCATGGAACTATGTGAAAAATAGATCAAGCAAAAGAAAGTAAGAAACTATTGTTAATGCTGAATTATTGTCTAATTATTTTGCAGGGTGAAAAATACAACTGAAGGTCTTCACATAGCTTTGTGTTTGTAAGATTTTTCAGAGCTGCAAGATATGAACAGTGGTTTCTCCCTTTTATCCTGTACAGAGTACTGAGAAAATTACCTTCAATAGCACCAATAAGGCCTTTGGGGGGTTCCCCCACAACATCCTTCTCTCTAAATCAGAGAGGTGTGGATTTGGTGGGTGGACTGTTCAGTGGACCAGAAATGGGTTGGATGGTCACATCTAGAGAGTAGTGGTCAACTGCTCAAATTCTGATGGATGGTGACAAGTGGTGCCCTCAAGGGTCTGTACTGGGATGAATACTATTTAATAACTTTATAAATGACATAGATAGTGCACCCTCAACAAGTCTGCTGATGACACCAAGCTGAGTGGTGCAGCTGACATGCCTGAGGGAGGGGATGCCATCCAGAGGGACCTGGACAAGCTGGGTAAGTGGGCCCATGGAAACTTCATGAGGTTCAGCAAGGCCACGTACAAGGTCCTGTGCCTGGGTTAAGGCAATCGCAGTATAAATACAGGCTGGAGGATGAAGGGATTGAGAGCAGCCCTGTGAAGAAGGACTTAGGAATACTGGTTCAGGATGAAAGGCTGGACATGAGCTGGCAATGTACGCTCACAGCCCAGAAGGCCAAATATATCCTGGGCTGTGTCAAAAGTGGTGTGGCCAGCAGGTTGAGGGAGATGATTCTGCTCCTCTACTCTGCTCGGGTGACACCCCACCTGCAGTGCTGTGTCCAGCTCTGGAGTCCTCAGCACAAGAATGACATGAACCTGTTGAAGCGGGTCCAGAGAAGAGCCACAAAAATGGATCAAAGGGCTGGAGCACCTCTGCTGTGAGGACAGGCTTGAGAGAGCTGGTGTTGTTCAGCCTGGAGAAAAGAAGGCTCCAGGGAGACCTTATGGCAACCTTTCAACACTTAAAGTGGGGTGCTTATAAGAAAGGTGGGAATGATCTTTTTTAGCAAGGCTTATAGTGACAGGACAAGGGGTGATGGTTTTAAACTGTGTCGCCGGTCGGCTGAGGCAAGCCGAGCACGGGGACGAGCCCTTCCCTATCCCTGAACCCCTCTCCTCCGGGAGAGAAAAGGGTTCAAAAGCAGAGATACGAAAAGGAAAAGAAAGATTTTGTGAGACCTCTGAACGTTTGGAAAACCGAAACAAACTTTATTAAAACTAGAACAATATATATATATAACATGCAGGGAAAAACCAAATGCAAAATCTGAGAGTCTGTGCAGGATGGAAAGGCGAGGGTTAAACGCGAGCAAAGAGACAAAGGGGGACGGTGCCACATGCAGTCCAGAAAATGGCACCGGCCACGTGTGCGCTTTCGTGAACAAAGGAAACCCGCGGCTGTTATGAACGCGGGACTCCCATATGCAGAGCGCTGTCCCTACCGCATTCTCGTTGTGCAGTTAAAAGTGGCAGCGCTGGCAGGCAGAGAGAATATCAAAGCAGCAGGCAAAGAACGGTAAAGCCTTACGGCAGCAGAAAAGCAGCCTCCAGGCGAGCAGTCTGTCCCAGGCGGCGTGGCGGGGGCTGCCCCGGTGCACGGTCTCCGGAGCCAAGCCGCGGTGTCTGGAGAAAAGCCTCTTCCCCGGAGCGAATCTGAGGTCCTGCAGTGCTCTGCGGAGCCGAGAGTGTCCGGAGAGCCGAGAAAGCCGCGAACAAGCCGAGGAAAACAGCCCAGCAAGTCCCGGGAACCGGGAAAAACCGAATGCCCCCCAAGCCGTCCGATAAGCAGCCCGGAAGTCCCGAAAGCCCCGGAAGTCCCGGGCCCGCAGCTTCTTAAAGGGGCAGTACCCTCTCGAGAAACTTCTCATCCAATAAGATGGGCGAATCGTAACATGGAAGGGAATAATTCAATTAGTAAGCCTTCAAGCAGGGTTTTTTTCTTCAACCTGCCACATTCCACCCTTTTATTCCATACCATGTACGTTATGCACATCTCATTTACATTGTATTATACGGAAATTAACAGCATGAGACTCTGGTTCAGGGTGTTTCAGCCAAGGTTAACTTCCCCTGTGGTACACAGTGGACTTCACCATCCTCCTGCATTACCCACCAGGTGTGTCCAGGGCCTTGGGCTGAGGCAACACCACGGATGGGTCTGTCTGGGGTTGCAGCAGGGGAAACCCAGACAGCTTTTCCCAGCAGATTACTTTCACATACCACAGGAACTCTATCCCCCTCTATGGTATGTAAAAGGTCTGATTGGGCAGGGCCGGCTCGATTGATTGATCCCCTCGTGTTCACTTGCCAGGTGGCTTCTGCCAGATGTTTATCCCAGTTTCTGAAAGTTCCTCCACCCAATGCTTTCAGGGTGGTTTTCAGCAAGCCATTATAGCGTTCTATTTTACCGGAGGCTGGTGCATGGTATGGAATGTGATAAATCCATTCGATACCATGTTCTTTGGCCCAATTGGCCACCAGATTGTTTTTGAAATGAGTTCCATTATCAGACTCAATTCTTCCTGGAGTGCCATGCCGCCACAAAATCTGCCTTTCAAGGCCCAGAATAGTATTACGGGCAGTGGCATGAGGCACGGAATAGGTTTCAAGCCATCCGGTGCTTGCTTCCACCATTGTCAGAACATAGCACTTACCCTGGCGAGTTCGAGGGAGAGTGATGTAATCAATCTGCCAGGCCTCTCCGTACTTGTACTTCGACCACCGTCCACTGTACCATAAAGGTTTTAACCTTTTGGCCTGTTTAATTGCAGCACAAATCTTACAGTCATGGATAACCTGGGTAATTGCATCCATGGTTAAATCCACCCCTCGGTCACGAGCCCATCGATAGGTTGCATCTCTTCCCTGGTGACCGGAAGAGTCATGGGCCCACCGAGCAAGGAATAGTTCACCTTTGTGTTCCCAGTCCAGATCTATCTGGAACACTCTGGCTGCTTTGTCAACTTGGTGGTTATTTCTATGTTCCTCAGTGGCTCTGCTTTTTGGGACATGGGCATCTACATGCCTTACCTTTACAGCTAACCTTTTCAGGCGGGCAGCAATATCTTGCCACAGAGTGGCAGCCCAAATAGGCTTACCTTTACGCTGCCAATTATCTTTCTGCCACCTCTCCAGCCATCCCCACAAAGCATTTGCCACCATCCAGGAGTCTGTGTACAGGTACAGCCGTGGCCAGTTCTCCCTTTCAGCAATGTCCATGGCCAGCTGGATGGCTTTGACCTCTGCAAATTGACTCGATTCACCTTCTCCTTCCGCTGCTTCTGCAACTCGGCGCATAGGACTCCATACGGCAGCTTTCCACTTCCGTTGGTTTCCTATGAGGCGGCAGGATCCATCGGTGAAGAGAGTATATTTCTTCTCCTGATCTGAGAGGTCTTTATATGGGGGTGCTTCATCAGTACGAGTGACTATCTCGTTCGGTGGCATCCCAAAATCTTCTCCTGCAGGCCAGTCTGTAATAGCTTCCACAATTCCTGGGCGACCAGAGTTACCTATCCTAGCTCTCTGTACAATCAGGGCGGTCCACTTACTCCAGGTAGCATCTGTGACATGGTGGGTAGATGCTATCTTCCCTTTGAACATCCAGCCTAGGACTGGCAGTCGGGGGACTAGGAGGAGCTGTGCTTCAGTGCCAATTACTTCTGAGGCAGCTCGAACTCCCTCATAGGCAGCCAATATCTCCTGCTCAGTGGGAGTATAATTGGCCTCTGAGCCTTTTTATCCACGACTCCAAAATCCTAGGGGACGACCACGGGTTTCTCCTGGTGCCTTCTGCCAAAGGCTCCAGGTAGGACCACAGTCCCCAGCTGAAGTGTACAGAATGTTTTTAATCTCTGGTCCTGTTCGCACAGGTCCCAGGGCCATAGCATGTGCTATTTCCCTTTTGATTAATTCAAAGGCATGCTGTTGGTCAGAACCCCATGTGAAATCATTTTTCTTCTGGGTAACAGTATAGAGAGGTTTAACAATCTGACTATACCCAGGAATATGCATTCTCCAGAAGCCTATGACTCCCAAGAAAGACTGTGTTTCTTTCTTGTTGGTAGGCGGAGACATAGCTGTGATCTTGTTGATCACATCTGTGGGGATGTGGCGGCGTCCATCTTGCCACTTAACCCCCAGGAACTGGATCTCTCGGGCAGGTCCTTTGACCTTACTTCTCTTAATGGAGAAACCAGCATCCACCAAAACGCGGATTATCTTCCTACCTTTCTCATAGACTTCTTCTGCGGTATCACCCCATACAATGATGTCATCGATGTACTGAAGATGTTCAGGAGCACCACCTTTCTCCAGGGTAGCCTGGATCAGTCCATGGCAGATGGTCGGGCTGTGCTTCCACCCCTGGGGCAATCGATTCCAGGTATACTGGATACCCCTCCAGGTGAAGGCAAACTGTGGCCTACACTCTGGTGCTATGGGAATGGAAAAGAAAGCATTAGCAATGTCTATCGTGGCATACCACTTTGCTGCCTTGGACTCCAGTTCGTACTGAAGCTCCAAGATATCAGGAACAGCAGCACTCATCGGTGGTGTCACTTCATTCAGCCCACGATAGTCCACTGTCAATCTCCATTCCCCGTTGGTCTTTTGCACAGGCCATATAGGACTGTTGAAAGGTGAGCGAGCTCTGCTGATGACATCTCGTCTCTCCAACTCTCGAATCATTTTCTCTATGGGGCGCAGAGAGTCTCGGTTGGTGCGGTATTGCTGGCGGTGAACTGTGGAGGATGCAGTAGGCAACTTTTGATCTTCCACCTTCATTCTGCTAACAACAAAAGGGTCATCCGAAAGTTCGGCCGATGTGGACAACCGGATAATGCCATCTACTCCCACGGTTGCTATCCCAAAGGCCCATTTATAACCTTTCGAGTCCTTAAAATACCCTTTCCGGAGGAAGTCTATGCCTAAAATGCATGGAGCATCTGGGCCAGTCACAATTCGGTGAGTTTCCCAGTTATGTCCAGTGAGGCTGACCTCAGCTTCTACTAATGTAAGCTCTTGTGATCCTCCTGTCACACCCGAGATCGTGATAGTCTCAGTTCCTTGATGATCCGATGGTAGCAAGGTACACTGGGCGCCTGTGTCTACCAGGGCCTTGTACCTCTGTGGTTCTAATGTGCCAGGCCATCGAATCCACACAGTCCAGTATACTCTGTTATCCCTTTCCTCCACCTGGCTAGAGGCAGGGCCCCTCTAATGCCTAGGGTGTGGTCCACAGTCAGTGGAAGGGTCTATCCGGCTTGTGGTACCTTCTTCATAGGAGTTGCTCCTTTGGCTGCAGCACTGTTCACCAAAGACTGGAGCGACAACTCTTCGATTGCAGTCGTCATGTTGGTGTGGTCTGCTCTGCAGCTCATGTGCTGGTACCCCGTGGTTAGCGGCAGGTCGTTGTTCCCATCTCCTCGTGTCTTCACGACCTCTCGAGCAGCACTGGCGGTCACATCGTGGCCTGTCCTGTCTGTTGCGCCTTGCTCTGGGAGGACGATTTCTCCTGACAGCTGACACGTGGGTATACACAGGAGAGGAAACGGTTCTTTGTTCTAACCTATTAATAGAGTCCAATATTTTCTCTGTCATTTTGTCTGTCACTTTCTCCACTGCTGAAATGAAGGCAGAGGTATGAGAAAGACTGTCCTCATACTGGCGAATCCTGTTAGACACGTGTTCTATGGTGAGTGGCCGATTTTCACCCTGTCTTTCCCACAGCATTGTGGCCAATGTATGGGCATATGACTGGGGTGCACTCTGCACAAATTTGCGCAGCAAGGGCTCGTTACTGTGCACCTGGTCCGGGTTGACATTAACATTCCAGTCACCATAGATGACCTCTTTCATAGCCAGCTCTCTCAGGTAGTTAGTACCTTTGCTCAGGACAGTCCATTTAGTAGGGCGGCATTCAATGTCATCTCTGAAAGGGTATCTGCCCTTCACAGCAGTCAGAAGCCGTTTCCAGAGACTGCACTGTTTTGCCTTTTTGCCAATTGCCCTATCAATAGCACCTTCCCGGGCCACATTTCCTAACTGTCTGGCTTCTTTGCTAGTTAAATCAATGTTATCAGCCCCATTGTCCCAGCAGCGAAGCAACCAAATCATTAGTGACTCACCATCATGCCTGCTAAATTCCTTTCTAATGCTTCTCAGGTCCTTCCTGGACTGAGGCTGGGTGTTTACCTCTTGATCTGATGACTCATCCCGTGATGAGGATCCTTGGGAGGGCGGTGCTGTTGGAGTCGCTGAGGCAGTATTCCCTGAAGGCTTTCCTGGACGCTTTTGGGAGGTGCTTGGTCCTGCATCGTCATCAGAGCTATCTGTTGCATAATTAGTCTTTTTCTGGTGTTTAGCACCAGAGGGCTGATTTTTCTTTTTCACAGGGGCAACCTGTGCTTGTTTGGGTGGGGAGGTGGCATCAGCTGATTTAGTGGGTGTAGTGCCCATGTGATACTTATTCTTGATAATTATCCACCCCTGGACCATGTTACAGATAACTGATAACAAAGTTATCAAATACAGGAGAATAATACCATTTGCAGAATATCCAGTTTCAATTGCCATTGATCCAGTACCAAATGGAGAAGTGTTATTTCCCATCATCCATTTGCTAGTGGAATCATAAGCAGCCACTATCATGTACTGTGCAAAATATACTGGGAGCATTATAAACTGACTGAGTACAGACCAAAACACCGAAATTACGCACGCCAGGGTGAACACCTTCTTTGCTAAGTGCCCCAGACCAGCAAACCATAAACCAGTACCAATTAAAAACAAGTAATTCGACATCACAGTTGGTGTGCCAGGCACCAGATCATAAAGCATTTTTAAACTGTACTGCTTAAGAGCTTCAAACAGAAGCTCGCTTAGCACCATCCTGGAAAAACCTCGTTTGTTTCAGTTTCCAAACTTCAATAAAAATATGAATATTAAATTATTCAGAAGTGCCCACCCAGGGACGCCAATTATGTCGCTGGTCGGCTGAGGCAAGCCGATGCACGGGGACGAGTCCTTTCCTATCCCTGAACCCCTCTCCTCCGGGAGAGAAAAGGGTTCAAAAGCAGAGATACGAAAAGGAAAAGAAAGATTTTGTGAGACCTCTGAACGTTTGGAAAACCGAAACAAACTTTATTAAAACTAGAACAATATATATATATAACATGCAGGGAAAAACCAAATGCAAAATCTGAGAGTCTGTACAGGATGGAAAGGCGAGGGTTAAACGCGAGCAAAGAGACAAAGGGGGACGGTGCCACATGCAGTCCAGAAAATGGCACCGGCCACGTGTGCGCTTTCGTGAACAAAGGAAACCCGCGGCTGTTATGAACGCGGGACTCCCATATGCAGAGCGCTGTCCCTACCGCATTCTCGTTGTGCAGTTAAAAGCGGCAGCGCTGGCAGGCAGAGAGAATATCAAAGCAGCAGGCAAAGAACGGTAAAGCCTTACGGCAGCAGAAAAGCAGCCTCCAGGCGAGCAGTCTGTCCCAGGCGGCGTGGCGGGGGCTGCCCCGGTGCACGGTCTCCGGAGCCAAGCCGCGGTGTCTGGAGAAAAGCCTCTTCCCCGGAGCGAATCTGAGGTCCTGCAGTGCTCTGCGGAGCCGAGAGTGTCCGGAGAGCCGAGAAAGCCGCGAACAAGCCGAGGAAAACAGCCCAGCAAGTCCCGGGAACTGGGAAAAACCGAATGCCCCCCAAGCCGTCCGATAAGCAGCCCGGAAGTCCCGAAAGCCCCGGAAGTCCCGGGCCCGCAGCTTCTTAAAGGGGCAGTACCCTCTCGAGAAACTTCTCATCCAATAAGGTGGGCGAATCATAACATGGAAGGGAATAATTCAATTAGTAAGCCTTCAAGCAGGGTTTTTTTCTTCAACCTGCCACAAACTGAGAGGGAAGATTCACATTAGATAGAGGGAAGAAATTTTTTACAATGAGAGTGATGAAACACTGACACAGGTTGCCCAGAGAGGTGGTAGAAGCTCTGTCCCTGGAAACACTCAAATTCAGGCTGAATGGGCTCTGATCAACCTGATCTCATCATAGGTATCCATGCTCACTGCAGGAGAGTTGGACTAGATGACTTTTAAAGGTCCCTTCCAATACAATTCATTCTATGATCCTATCATTCTATGACCAGGTTCTCGGCTCAGTCTGTTAATCTCTTTCAGCTTTTATAGTCTGTGTGTTTGTATTACCTCCTACCATCCATGTGTAGTTACAAGACATTTCCTTTATGATGAGACTGGTTTTTATTGACAGTGTATTTTCTTCATCAAAAATGCTCTGTTTTTTACATTTCAAATGATTGTATTTTATGAAAAATATTACAATTTTTACTCATTTCTCCCACCTGGCTCTGTTGAATGAAAAGGCTTGTTACATTCACCAAGGATAACAATAAAAGCAATTACAACTTAGCAGATTATATTTTTTTTCATGCTGCATCTTAGAGCTTTAATTTTTCTTTGGTTTTCATCCCAAACTCCGTTTTCTAATAACTTTCACCATAGGAAGAAAAGAGCTTTAAGATCTGTCCTTAGCAGCAGGAATGAGTGTTAATCAGCTAGAAATTAGTTCTAGTCATTCACAAACATTTAGAGTAGGCTCATTACATGGGAAGTAATAATGAAAAAGCTACTTTTCTTGCAGAATTAAGTGTCACTAGCAGAAACTACTATGGATGACAGGCCAAAAAGAGGCTGAGATAGTGTGCTGTAGAAAATGTTACGGTATTTTTGCTCCTTTTAAGATTTGAAGATCTGATGATCTAAGATGCCAAACTAAAGACAGTTTAGGGTACATGATTTTTCAGAAAAAGCCCATCACTAAAAGCTTACTGTTTCTCAGGGTGGATTTGCAGACTTCAGATGCACCACCATAAATGACCACTAAATATTTTGGGTTTGACTGACTCCATTTTATGGTTCAAAGTGTAGTTTGTAAACATCTGGTAAAGTTCCTACAAAATATAAGATCTGAATGATTACACTGAGGTCCTCCTTGTCACAGAAGGGAAAATGGTGTTAAGCTCCCATGATTTTACTGATAGCTTTTAAGAGGGCTTTCAATTTCTATTGGTAAGGAAAGAATCAAAGAAATCTGCTTTTAGCCTTAATTAAATACACCTTTCACCTGAACTAAGAAGTGAGGCACTAACTTTAGAGCTTTTGCAACCTTTTTATAGTACCTCTCACTTTTAGCTACTCATGTGTCAGAAATATATACAGAATTTGAAATTAAAAATCAAATCTTCTTTTGGTTAGAACACTATGTTTCCATACTCAGCATGGTGGAAAGTTGGAACATTTTATTCAAGTATGTGTCACAGAAACTTTTGAAACATAGAAACTGATTTGTATATGTGTTAAATTAAAATTTTCCGATATTGACATAGAGTCATGTGAATGTATTTAGCTATAAATGTGAATGAACCTAGTACACAAAAAGTGTCATTTGGTGACATCTACTTTTGGCCTCTGTGGTACTGTAATGATACTAACACATCAGAGCAAACCACCAGAGGACTTTGAAGATTGCTGGGGACTGGAGCACTGGATGTACAAGTGGAAGCTGAGAGAGCATGGTTTGTCCAGTCTGGAGAAAAGAGGTGGAAGAGATGCTTTATAAAGACTCTCTGTCTCTTCCCTCCCCGCAATGCACACCAACACCACCCTTACCCCCAATTATGCATACACTGCCTATGTATTGTGACTATTAAGCAGTATTGTCCTTTCATCATTAAAGTAATTCAGAACATCTCATGATAGTCCAAATCCTTTAAAACAGTGAATGCTACTTATGTTCTCTGGTTATCAAACAAGAAAAAATTGGAATAGCATCCAAGTTTAGTCCATATGCTTGTACTTTCTTAGCCATGGTCATCTCAGACATACTGATTCAGAAAAGGTATGTTTGGCTGCTAATGGGAATTGTTGTATTTCATTTTTAAGGTATGTGAATGAAAATTCTCGTGGTGTACCATGAAGCATAATTCCTCCTTAATCTGAAACTCTGCCTGGGCAAATTGTTTTAATATGCAAGCTACTATTCCAGCATATGTCAGCCATAAAAATGAAAAATCAATACATTATTTCAAATAGCCTGATACCTACTAACATACAAACGGCTCCGCAACTCATCACAGACTGCAGAGGCATATCTGAGTGATGTTGATATCATGGCTTGGCTTCGCGGACGAAGATTTGGGAAGGGCTTTGCCCACGCTTATTGCAAGCGCGTTGATGGCTGAAAAGGCCAATGCGGGATAGGCAAGACCGGTTGCAAAGAGCACACCGGAGGGTCTCCTTGGGTGGTATACTCGAGGCACGGTTCTTTCTGCGCTGTCTTTTCTCCTCGAGACTGATTCTACGCGTGCTCTCAAAGGAGACAGCAGCGTTATGTATGGTGTGTCTCCAAATCTCCCGATTGGAGGCCAGGGTGGACCACTGATGGTGGTCAATATGGCCTAGGCTGAGGTGTTGTTTCAGGGAGTCCTTATATCTCCTCTTTGGAGCTCTTCTCTTGCGGCAGCCGGTGGCAAGTTCACCATAGAACACGATCTTAGGGAGGCGGTGATCCGCCATCCTGGAGACGTGCCCTGCCCAACGCAGCTGCGTTTTCAGCAACATGGCCTCAATACTGGTGACGTCTGCCTGTTCAAGGACAGCAACATTAGTCACGTAGTCAGTCCAGTGGATGTTTAGGATTGTGCGGAGGCAGCGCTGATGGAAGCGTTCGAGGAGTCGCAGAGGGTGGCGGTAGATGACCCATGATTCAGACCTGTACAGAAGAGTAGGCAGTACCACGGCTCTGTAGACCCTGATCTTTGTACTTTTCTTCAGGTGTTTATTGCACCAGACTCTTTTATGGAGTTTTCCGAAAGCTCTGTTTGCCTTTGCTATTCTGTTGTCTATCTCTTTGTCGATCGTGGCATCTGAGGAGATGATGCTACCCAGATAGCTGAACTGCTGGACTGACTGAAGCTCTGACTCACCAATGGTGATGTGGGGATGATGGTAATCATCTTGTGGTGCTGGTTGGTAGAGAACTACTGTCTTCTTCAAGCTGACTTCCAGCCCAAAGAGCTCAGCCGCCTCTGCAAAGCAGGATGTTAAGCGCTGCAGAGCTGCTTCTGTGTGGGCAACAAGGGCGGCATGGTCAGCAAAAAGCAGCTCGCGGACAAGGTGATTCAGGGTCTTGGTGTGGGCCTTCAGACGCCTTAGGTTGAAAAGGCTCCCATCGGTACGATATCGGATAGAAATGCCGTCTTGTTCGTCGAGGTCTGCCGTGGCCCTTTGGAGCATCATGCTGAAGAAAACTGTGACTAAAGTTGGTGCGAGAACGCAACCTTGTTTCACACCATTGGCTATTGGGAAGGGCTCAGAGAGTGCATCGCCATGTCTGACTTGGCCGCACTGCCCCTCATGTAACAGGATGATCATTTTGAGGAACTTGGGGGGACATCCTAATCGTTCCAAGATCTGCCACAGACCTTTTCTGCTCACAGTGTCAAAGGCTTTGGTGAGATCAACGAAAGTTACATAGAGACCCTTGTTCTGTTCCCTACACTTCTCTTGCAGTTGTCTGAGAACGAATACCATGTCTGTGGTACTTCTGTTGGCTCTGAAACCACACTGACTTTCAGGTAGAAGTTCTTCTGCGATAGCGGGTACCAATCTGTTCAATAGTATTCTTGTGAGAATTTTTCCAGCAATGGAGAGCAGAGTTATGCCTCGGTAGTTTGAGCAGTCTGACTTTACTCCTTTTTTCTTGTACAGGGTGATGATGATTGCATCACGGAGATCTGGTGGTAGTTCGCCTTGTTCCCAACAGGGCACAACTAGCTCGTGAAATTTAGCATGGAGCGTTTGGCCTCCATGTTTCCAGATTTCAGGCCGGATTCCGTCGACCCCAGCTGCCTTGCCGGTTTTCATCTGCTGTATGGCCTTAAGGGTCTCTCCCATAGTAGGGGCTATATCCAATTCATTTTTCACCATTTGTTTTGGGATGAGCTGGATTCCTGAGTCTTGGACTACACAGTTGGCACTGAAGAGAGTTTGAAAGTGTTCAGACCATCGATTCAGGATGGAAGTTTTATCTGTGAGAAGCGTTTGGCCATCTGCGCTGAGTAGGGGGCTTTGAACTTGGTGTGTGGGTCCGTACACTGCTTTCAGAGCCTCATAGAATCCTCTGTGGTCACCCAAATCTGCGCATAGTTGAGTCTTTTTTGCTAGGTTGAGCCACCACTTGTTCTGGATGTCTCGAAGTTTCTGTTGGAGTTTACTGCATGCAAGACGCAAGGCTGCTTTTCTTACATGGCAAGATGGCTGAGCGAGGTGTGCTTGGTGAGCAGATCTCTTCTTTGCCAGCAATTCCTGGATCTCTGGATTGTTTTCATCAAACCAGTCTTTGTTTTTCTTTGAGGAGAACCCTAAGGATTCTTCGGAGGACTGTAGGATGCTGTTTTTAATATGTTGCCAAAGCGCTTCAGGAGAAGAGTCTATGGGACGGTCTTCAAGCCTAGTTTGAAGGTTTGCCTGGAAGCTGTCTCTCACTGCGGCTGTTTGAAGATTGTTAACTTTGAGCCTCCTCCTCAGAATGCTGCCCCTCTTAGGTTTGGGCTTAAAGTGGAGGTTAAGTTTGCAGCGCACAAGGCGGTGGTCTGTTTGACATTCTGCACTAGGCATCACTCGGGTGTGACAGACATCGCGAACGTTTCTCTGGCGCACTAAGATATAGTCAATGAGGTGCCAGTGTTTAGATCGAGGATGCATCCAGGTTGTCTTCAGGCTGTCTTTCTGCTGGAAGATAGTGTTGGTGATGGTAAGCTGCTGCTCAGCACAAAACTCTAGCAAGAGGCGACCGTTGTCATTGCAGTTTCCAACTCCATGCTTGCCTAGTACTCCTTTCCAGGCTTCAGAGTTCTTACCTACTCGGGCGTTGAAGTCACCAAGGATTATGATCTTATCATCCGCAGGAACCTTTTGAGTAAGGCGGCGCAGATCGGTGTAGAATTTGTCTTTTTCTGTAGGGTCAGCTTGGAGAGTTGGGGCATATATGCTGAAGAGAACAACATGTTGCTTGTTGTGTAGCGGGAGGCGTAAGGAGATAATGCGATCGGAATGACCTGTTGGCAAATTTTCAAGTTTAGAGGCGATGGAGTTTTTAATCATGAAGCCAACTCCGGAATGATGACTTTCGGTTTGGGGTTTGCCTGACCAATACAGTGTGTAGCCGGCACCATGTTCTTTAAGGCTGCCTTCCTCATGAAGGCGAACTTCACTGAGAGCAGCAATGTCGATGTTGAGTCGTGACAGTTCGTGAGCAATTATAGCAGAACGGCGTTCAGGACGCCCACTGTCTGCTGTATCGAGCATGGTTCTGATGTTCCAACATGCGAGTGTCAATCTGGACACACCTTTGGAGGCAGGTGTATGCCTTTGTCTCTTTGCCTTTGGTTGACCACAAAAGAAGATGCCTGTTGGCCGCGGCTAGCCAACCGGATTGGAAGGGGAGATGAGCTTTGGTTAGGCCACCTTTTCTAGACCCCTCTCCACGTGGAGCAAGCAGTGCTCTCCTTGAAAAAGGCTGCTTGGTCATTCAGGATGCTGCCGAACGAGACTGTCATCTCCTGGGTCAGTCTCAAGAGACCAATGTCCTGAACCGCCTGCATGCAGGGTTGGGTCTGCGGCTTCCAGTGACATCTTTCCACCTGCCGTTTCATCCCTTGCCTGTCACTACAGGGCTTTGCAAACGTGAGTACACCCTTCAAGCCTGCGCGGTGGATTTTTTAGGTGAGGCGCAGCGTGCGCGAGACTGGCCCCACTCTTTACACCTGAGGTTCATCTGCCAGGGCCTAGCGAGCTTGGACGGTGACAGCGAAGTCCTCAGGTCGTAGGTTTGGTTAGAGTATCCTTCTCTTAGATGGATGGCCTTACAGGGCTAAACGAGCTCCATCTGCCCGGGTTTGGAGTTAGAGTTGTCCTTCTCCTAGGATGGTTGCCCGAAGGCTAGTGAGCCCATCCTGCCCGTGGACACACTTTGTCTGACCCTTCAGTTGAGACCTGTCTGGCTTGGGAGACCCTACCGGAGGCATATGCCACCACCAGCATAGCTCTCAACTTCACAAGGGCACGCAAGCTCTTTCCCCACGGCAAGGGGGTGCCCGTGAAAGAGGATGTTGATCACAGCAGTATTAGAAAAACTTAATGTGCCAATAGAAGATTTTTAGGTCAATGTTTCATTATTTCTATGGCTAATACTGTGCGACTTTGGCCAATAGTACCCAGTATGTCAGCAATTGAACAGAAAAACATCTTACTAAAGGTTTTTTTCTTCTGGATAAAATATGAGTAGTAAACTCAAAGAGTTATTTATTAATGTCCTACTATCTATGTTTGGAACTGTAATTTCAGAGTTCAACATCAAATTACAGCAGAAATTTACTTTTATGGAACTTAACCCAATCAAGACAGAAAGTTTCTTATTGCAGGGGAAAATAAAACCAAATTCCATCCCCATTTTCTCCATTACCTAAGAACCAACTTAATTTCTAGCATGATTCTTTAACCTAGCAGTGCTAGCTTTCCTGTGAAATACACCAGACCGCACAAGCAGCACCATGACATTACTCTCTGAAAATGTATTGTTGCTCCTCCTGTACTGAACAATTTCCAAGCAATGTAGAGAAAAGATATCTTCTTAATTCTAATTGCTCCACGTAGGCTCTGGAGATGAATCAACAGCATTGCTTAAAATTAATAGTGATCTACTAGAAGATAAAGAGGTCCATCATCTTGAAATTCTAATTTACAGCAAGTACTTAAGTTAGTGTTGCAACTCCCACTTCCTGCTAGACACCTCTGTTGCAGGCAGCTTGCAGCTTTCTGAACTTTACTTATCTTCGTTTAGTCAGTTACTGCAATCAATTTTTGTGGCTGACATCTTTAAGACTGTAGTGGGTGCCTCAAAGATACCACGTTGTCCATTTAAGACTGTATCAAGAAAACAGAAACAAGACTTCCATAGGAAATCTCACAGGAATTCCTCTCTGTGAGAGTCATTGGTCTCCAAAACCTTTGTGTCTTTCCTCATGGCTTTGAAGCATGAATTGAGGTAGAATTTTTCATATATTAAGGACATCTGTGTGCTTCAAGATGTCAAACCCACTGCTTTGCCTGTTGCATCATTCTGCCATGTTCTTGGTCAAATACACTGAATTTTAAGAGAGAGGTTGGCAGACTAAGCCTCAAAACCACCCACCTTAAACACTGCTTTCAAAACAGATCTTTGCAGTCAACTTCACGATGTGCTGCAAAAGACAGCAAAGAACTTCCAGGATCCTTGTTCCCTCCCTGAGGAATGATAGACCATTTCTATTTTACAACTGCACTCTTAATTACAAAAGAAAGATTTACTTACTCTTCACAATTTTTTTTTGTCTAAGTATTTTCATTATATTTAAACAGTGACAATGACATTTTCCTCACTTAAAATATAAACAAATAACAACCAGCTGTTATTAGAAAAAGGCATCTTAGCAAGGAAAAGTGTTTAAGAGGAGATCTGGGGTTTCTAAAAATATGGCACAATGCTAGCAGAACTACACCATTTGGGACTTACTTTATGGGTTCAGGTATTTAAAAAATGTGGCAGTTGATTCAGCCCCCTCATGACTCATGCGAAAGGAGATCAGACAGAACGTGTGGAAGCGTCTTCACCTCTGAAAAAAAGAGTGACCTTCTTATATATAAAAGTTTACATGAAAGATCTTTGAATATAATCCCATATATATATACACACACACATATATGTGCAGTCAAACACACATTCTAATTATTTTATTTTATTGAAATTTGTTGTCTAATTTTCTGAACAGACAAATATATCATATGGTATGATACAAGGGCTTATATATATAGCATACAGTGCAGGCTATTGTCTTCATTTGCAAGAATCTTCCACCACGTTTTTTTGACAAGTCGAAAAAGATTAAAGTATTACTTGCAAGGCCATTGAGAGATGTCGGAGCATACTAAAAAAGATAGACGTCACTGCATGTCACTGAGTGTGGAGTATAAATATGATAATTGGATGAAATTAAGAATGTAAAAATGGAAGCTGAAGAACAGAGTTCCTAATTATGAAACGTATTTTTCTGAAAGCAAAGCTTCCTACAGCAAGAGTCAAGTAGGACCTGTCTTAGCTTTGTAATAGAGGTTGGCTAAGCAGAGGTTACTTCAGAGTCTTTGAGATGCCATGGTCTCTGCAAAAGAAAAGAAAAAAAAAAAGAAAGAGAGAGAGAGAGAGAGAGAAAAGTGATTTCTACATCTTTATACCATCTATTCTTTCTCCGTATTATAATGATAAAAGACAGCAGAATCCACACATCTGTACATTGGCTTCAGCTACGCCCAGATGATAAACATGAGTCCTGTTTGCAGTAAATTTCCTTTTTTAAAGACAGAAGAACTGAATCCTCCACTTAATAATCACTGGCAGTCAGCTGAGGTCAGGGGTTCATGAATTCACGTAAAAGTAGACTGAACAAAATATTGACATATACACCAGAGATAATTTGACATTGGCCAGAAAATGGATTACATGAGAAACTAGATCTCTTTCACTTCTAAATTTTCTGATTGCTATTAGAGTCAAAATTCTTGATTTTATTTCACCATTTAAGGAATGAATTTCATTTTTTATTTGGTTCTTGGGCACACAAAAAGCTGTCATGATCAAGGAGAAGGAAAATACAGTCTAGGAGCAGAAAATGAAATATAAATAGAAGATTTTTCAAAATATTGTACTTTGAATGTAATCTTTTCAAGTACTTGTTGGTGATTAGATCCTTCCTCTAAGAAAAGCAAGAATATCTCCTCCGGTCTTTTCATATAACAACTGTTTCTCATTACCTGCATTTCAAAATTTATCTTCTTTTTTAAAAAAAATTTTAATTGTCACATTGATTTGATCTATCCTTCCCAGATTAATTCTCCTACAAATTAAATATTTTTGTAGCTTCCCTTTTTCTCTTATCTTTTTTTGGTTTTAAGAAATTGCCAGCCTACAATTTGACATATCCTGACGCAGAGTTATTTTCTGGACCCTTTCTCAATGGCTATTCTTGCTGTCCATCATGTCTCATCGAATAAATGCCCACAGTTCCCACCAGGAAGTCTGTACATTTCAGTGGACCAGATGCCAGAGTCTAATTAGTTACAAAGACATTTTAATCACCAGCTGGACTAGTGCAGGCTACTCTTTTTAGTACCATGCCACAAATTATCCATATGTTTTCTGCACGTGTTCTTTCCTCTTCATGGTGCTTATACATCAGACATTTAAAGAGTAATCAGATGAGTAACAAAGACGCATAGTTAGTATTATAATTGTGAAGGTCTGTCATAAAGATAACAAACTGTCCAGTTGTATTCCTCTGCAGGTGGGTTTCCCCTATTTGTGCCTTTGATGAGGTCATGGAATTGGTAGGTCAGAGGGTTACAGGCCGTCATATGTTTTTTTTGTTTTTTTTCATTCTCCCCAGGATACCTCTGTTCTCCCATCTGTGTAACACATTTATATCTTTTCCTGCTATCAAATATTTATTCTCTTCTTACTTCATGATGCACTCACACTATCAAATATGACATCTTACTGTGTTACTTCCCCCCTACACCATTTCCCTATGGTTACCAGATTATGACACTGAAATGGCAATTGCCTCCTATTACTAATGTAAGAAGAACATTGTGATGGGGATATAAGGTTATGTCAAAAGGAAATGTATGGAATTCAAGGGGTTTTTTTCCTGTATAACAGTCAGTCACAGGGGGGTAGTAACGCAAAGTTACTTTTTTTTGTCCAGGTTAAACATGGAGTAAAACTGTTGATAATTTGACTGAAATTGACTCCGTAGTTAGCTGAGAATTATTCCAAAATAGATGTCCTTACTTTTCATTGCTTGTCATTGAAATACAGTCTATATATACACACATATACATGTTCTGAACTGTTCACAAGACCAGTACAGTTCTTTTCCTAGTGTAGAAAGGATGCTCACTCTCCAAGGACAACAAAAGCACTCAGCTACACCTCTGAATCCCCACCATAAAACTTATGCGTCACCATCATTCAAGTCTTTATTTAAGACAAGTCTTAGCCTTTACAACTGTATTACACTTCAACCAAGCTGGATGGTCATGATGAGTCTGCTACCTATTGTACCAAATATACTGTTATTCCTCCTCCTTCATTGACTTTATTGTCCACAGGGCTGTTTCTCTCAAATTTCTCACTCCTCTTTCTCACAGCTGCTGTACATCATTTTCACCCTTTCTTACATACATTTTTTGCAGAGGCATTACCAGTGTAGCTGGTGGGCCCATCTGTGCCCTGTGGTGGGTCTGTTTTGGAGCCAGCTAGAACCATCTGGAACTGGCTGTGTCCGGAATGGGCAGACCCTGGCTTCTTCTCATAGATGCAACAAATGCAGCCCTCTGCTGCCAACACCTTGGCACCTACATCAAATACAGGTTTACTGGCCACAATACATAAAAGAAGTTGAAAATTGACTGTTCTACTTTTTGAAGATAGAGATATCATAACAAACATTTTTTATCTAAGGATGTTATAGCATGTTTTTAGGAACACAGCTGTATCATTTTCAGAATTGCTAGTGACCAGGACAGCTAAAACACTAAAATACCAGACAGCAGGTAAGTAGCATTGTTTGCTCCACGATGTTTAGTGATTTGGAAAATCCAGGAAAGGTGTTAAGGCCATGCTCCACCCATCTATTGACAAAATATTTCTTTAGTTGTCAGAAGGTTCCTAAACAGCTTGGCAGTTTTCCTTTTGATTTGTGCCAGACCTGTCAAAAGCTGATATTGCAAGACACAATGCCACCATCAATGAAAGCATGCGCACTGAACAGAGCCTACCCCCAGCTTAGGAAGTGCATAGCTCATTCTCATTTGTTACATCATGTTAACACAAACTTTTAGGTGTTAACTGATTATTATTATTATGGTTTTTCTTATTTCCCCCTCCC
The DNA here is from genome assembly GCA_009769605.1 of Bucorvus abyssinicus. NCBI lineage: Eukaryota > Metazoa > Chordata > Aves > Bucerotiformes > Bucorvidae > Bucorvus > Bucorvus abyssinicus. The sequence continues at coordinate 49,405,037 of CM020063.1, forward strand.
TTTTACATGGCCGTACAAGTGCACTTAAACACATTAAAAAATTGGTAGCTATATGCACCTCCAAAACCAAGTAGTTTGTATAACATTTGTTAAATATTTTTTTAATACCAAAGATTCACAGGAAATAGCTGTGTGACATCTGAGAAAAAAAGTAGAGTTCTCATGTGTCTCATAAGAAGCAAATGACCATGTGGTCCTTTGGTTTCAGTCAGGGTAAGAGGAGATAATTATTCCCATCATATACAGTTGTAAAAAAAAGTCTGGGAGCCAAATACATAGTGCATAAAGCAGTATTTGTTTCATCTGCCTTATTTTTCTTCTCCATGCAGAGATTAAGGCATACACACACGGTACGTTAAACATCCTAAAGTAACAATTGCAAGAAGCTATTTTTTTTAAAGCATTATCCATTTCCTTTTCTAATTACTAAAATGATTAAGAATTTGTGACAGTCATGTTCTGAATTAATAGCAAGGAAATGAGTTGTAATGCACAGAATGTTCTATACCATTGCCTACAACATGCTTTGGGAGAATTATTTGTATTATTCGTATGCTCCTTTCTGCAAATAACACGAGTAAAACTGGGTGTAGTGGTAATTAAAAAGTGAACAAATGTGCCTTATCTGAGAAGCAAAGGAACTCTAAATTGCCCAACTTAAAGGTAGGTATACTTCTTTTACTACCACATGATGTTAGCTAGACTCTGCATGACACTAGCTAGACATTATAGAGTGGTAGTAGGAGTACTCTTAAAGTAAGATGTTTCTGGAAAAGGATAAAGATCCTTGCAGGAGACATGCAAGTGAGAAAGGGAACTCATTATTGCTTCTAATATTTTTAGAATTATTTTTTATACTTAAAAGATCAGATTTTGATAGAGATATAGCTGGCACAACTCCACCTAGGTCTTTACCCTTCCTTTGATGGCAAAAACTTGGAAATAAGGCCAATTCCCATGGCTACACCTTTGCCACAGCCTTGAGGTCTGAATGAAATGTACTTTCCTGTCAGATGCTGAAGATACGTAGATTTCTGTTGCAAGTCCTTCTCAATTGCCTAGGAACATTTATATCCGTTGCTGAAGTAAGAAAGGAAATTTACCAATTCAGCACCTATTTAAGCTTCTGAGTGTCAAAACTGTCAAAAAGGAAGCTTAAAAAATTAGTTTTTTAAAAATTAGAATTGTTAGCCACTAATCACATGAGCATAAGTAGATATCTTAAAGTGAGGATGAGCTACCAACTGCTGGAAAGAAAATTGTATTTTAGTGGAGGAGTCTTATGAACTAAGACAGACATATTTTTGACATTTGCTGCTGCACAGTTGGAAAGGAATTCATGAAGCTGACTTCATGGCCCTTGAAGTTCAGGAATGATGGTGAGGCTGTTGTCATCTGACAGAATGAAAATTTAAGTTTCACAGGAGACATTAATGCCTTGTGATTTCAGAAGTAGCATCACTTCTGTAGAGAACAAAACGTTCTTTATACAGCTAAGTACAGATTGGATGTGGAAGCTGAAGTCTAGGAAACTGCCTGCAACTTAAAATATAAGAGGCAAGGTCCAGTCAACCAGCATTATTGGAAAAAACTGTCAATGACTCTGCGGAAATGTTAATGAAAAATGCTGTGTAAATACTTCCTTCAGGCTGAATAAGAATAGCAATTTCTTGTCTCAGAAAGTCATACCATATTGGCAGATAAAGTCAAGGATTTTGCTGAATAAAATATTTCATTAATGTATAAAATATTGTAATATATATTGACCTTAGCACTCTTTTGGCGGAAGGCATATTAAGATGCATTTATGCTTTTGCCTACACCACACTTCGAAGTTAGTGGAGACAGAATTAGATCCAGGATGTTTGTTTCCATAATTCCTAGGATTTTGGCTGTATAGTTGTCTCTGTCTTTGACAGTTATACGTAATACTGACTTCAAGGATAAGCACGAAAATGTCTTTGTACCATATTCTTTCTTCAACTGGAAAAAAAAAGAGGTTACTTTAGACCCCAAGATGTAGATTCTGGAGGAAATAATCAGTTTAACCCATCTCAATCCCATATATTTTATGTAAGAATTAATATTGCTGTTAGAGATTTCAGAGGCTGCTTTATTATATGCATTAATTTTAGTGGAAATATGTTATCCTAGATTTTCCTAGCATAAATACATTTCTACAGTTTCTAGTAAAATCAAATTGCTTCACACTAAATGTGTCACCACAATTTTTCTATTTAGAAGAAAAATGAAACAAGTGTATTCTGGGTGGGGTTTCTGGTGTTGGATGTACGGTGTTTTGAGGTTTTGCCCATTTGTTTGAAATATGTAATTTTATTAGGAAAATGTTTTAATTTGCAAACTCATTGAACCGGGCTTTTCAGCAACTCAGTGTCTATTTATGTTCCAATAGACTATCATCATTACGTAAGAAAATAATACATTTAGCCTTCTTGCATTCCAGAGGATAAATTGCAGAAGCTAATCTTTAATGAAATATTGAAGAAATGCAAAATTATGATACACCTTCCAAGTTGTCAATGCCTGAATTATAGGAAAAATTGCAGAAAACTATTTATCTACTCTGATCAGGTAATGCTCTTCCTGTTTTGTACCTATGTATGCAATGCCGAGGATTAGTATATAGAGAATAGATAAGAAAAACCATTAGCAATCATTGATAAATGACCCTTCAATGGAAAAAGAAAAAGAAATTACAAACCCAAAGTGAAACAGAATAAATCTGAAACATCCCAGTTCTTGAAGGAAGTCGGAAAAGAACATGGGGTCTCAACTCTGTACTGTTCACTTAGCTACAGCTGCTGTCTCCAGTTAATCACCAGAGCAGAAACAAAGCAGCAAATGATTTATGCACCCAAAGAATCAGAGTTCTAAGAGCATGTATGTGTCTGCTTATGAAAGCCGTAGCAGCCCTCTCTGATCTTATATATCTGATCTTATATATGAATTGCATGCAGGGGAAAGTTCTCCACAAAAAACAGGGACTTGTCTTCTGCTTGTGTATTGACTGTAAATACACTGACTGAGGAGTGGTAAGAGACACTAATACTGTATGAACTGCAAGCAGGGTTAAAAAGCATTTATATCAAACTCTGAACATTAAGTGTATCTCCAGTAACTTATCCTGAAAACTAGAAAACTAAAAATCAGCTAAATTAAAAAGCTAGCAAAGTGTGCTCTAAAACTAGCACTAGAAGGCTATATGTAGAATGTGATAACATCTTCTGGAAACAGCAACTTTGGATGTTATAGCGTTGGTTTTTGGTAAGTAGAGGCAATAGGCACCTACTGTGCGAGAGGGGACCTACTACCAAAACCTACACAAGAAAGCACAATGAATTTTCTTTTTTTCTTCTTTTTTTTTTCTTTTTTTTTTTCCTTTTTATCTGCTGCAAAGTAACAGGATATAATTCTTAAATTATTCTTTTTAGAAAGCATTTGTTTATGGACCAGATAACCAATTTCTCCATTAGTTTGAATTGGTGTTATTCCAAATAAGACCTTGTATAATAATGTGCCTAGGAATCCTAAGTCTAGTAGAGGCAGACATCTTCAATAGCCCAACATCTATGTACTCCAATTCATGCAAAACACTTTGTTCTGCCTGCGTGAACTGGGAGAAGTTTTGTGATATCTCATATTTGAGATAGATAGTTTGATAATTCCCAAATGTTCCATAGTGTTCTCCTTTGGCTGCTGTGCTGACACATTGCTGAGTGTTCTCAAAACAGCCTTCAAACAGCAAATTCAAAGCCATAAAAATAATTTAAGTTTATATTCTTACAATTCTCCATTACAAAGACTGACAGGGAGCTTGCTCTACTTTCAACACATAAAAAATTACATTTTTGAAGATTCTACTAGATATTTTCATAGTAAAATTTGCTCAATAGGTGAATTTTGAATAGTATGACTTACTTAAACTTGGGGTTTTGTGAGTAACTAGTTGCTTGTAGCTACCTCAGAAATGTATCCCACTGAACAAAATAAACATGTTCACATGTCTAAGTCTTCATTGCAGCAAGAGGTTACATGATTTCTGTTCATTCAAGCCTCAAGTATGCCATTTCAGTGAGTTCCTGACCAGTACTTTGTCTCTCTCTCTTTGTTTTCTTTCAGGGCTGTACAAGGTCCTCTGTAACATTTTTGCCATCAAAATACGAAAATTGCTTTCAGACACCATTGCCTCCCAGCCCTCGCTTTTCTCTTTTCCAAGGAGAAATTAGTTTGCTAATTTCTTATTCCCGTTTTGAGTTCTGAAGGTTGAATAATCTGATTTCAAATTAGCTCTTTAGTTAACTTTCAGTTATTAGGACAGCTTTTTAACGTAGTCCAAACCTGAGAAGGAAGTTTTATTTTGTCCGAATGGACTTTCTGGCAAATGTATTGGATTACGCTCCAGTTCACTTCAAAGACAACGTGACAGGGAAGAGCTGATCATTTCTGAAAATATATTCTCCTCAAACACCAAGAGAATTTCCGTTATGAAGTGAAGTTTTAGTGGTCCAGGTAGCAACACAAACCTGATGAAATCACTAGCTGCAGTGCTATGCCTTTTTTGGGAGAAATGCCCTGATCCTTTTAAGAATCATTTTAAGAATCACGATCTGAGTGTGTATAAAAGATCCCAGCTAGGGTAGTAACGTTAATTAGTGTGGTATCACTGTGGGGAGAAAAAAACAACAACAAAAAAACTTTTTCCATTATTATTTATATAGCTTGTTATTTCTCACAAGCAAATTGAAATTGAACTATATTTTAATGGAAGTCATTAACCTTCCTGTAAAAAAGGCACATCTAAGTTTCTAATGCTGGTTTTGCACTCGTAAGATACTTTATGTGCATGAGCAGTCCTCTTGGCTTACTCATTCAGCTGGGTGAAGTAGCACAGCCTGCAACTGCAAAAATTACCCTGCTTTATATGAAACTGAAGCCACACACTAGTTAATAACCATTTTAACTGCTTTATAACATATTTTTCTAAAGCAGAAGCAATTATCCTTTCTTTCCGATACATCCATCTAAAAAGATGAATTTATGCTAAAGCTAACCTAGTTAATAGTCTTATTATATATACAGCAAATACTTTCCCTAGAAAATTACCGAGTAAACTAAACAGAATTTACCTTCATTTACTCTATTAGATGGAATTTACATCTGCTTGAATGTTTTTTTTTCTTAAAGGGAATAAAATGGGATATCACAACAAATACTAGTACCCTAATAATAGAACCATCGTCAGAGGAAAATAAGGCTGTCTTGTGACATTTTTTATGATTGGAAATGCTTCTGAACCCTGAAAGCCAAAGGCTGCTCATTCTCGTGAAGAGGGCACAGTTTCTCCTGGTTTGATTTTCTAAAAATTCTTGTAATTTCATCGTGACAGAGATTATGAATAATTGGTTTATGAAACCTGAATCAGTGAAATACCCTTTAATCACTGAGGTGGAGAAGGAATTGTTTCTGATTTGAGGAGGAAGGAAGGGTGTCATTTGTTTTGTCTCACATACGTGATATGACAGAATAAAGAGTTTGGACCCCTTTATGTGTCAACATGAAGGTTATTTCTAGTGCTGGATAAACTATGTGCAAGGTTCTTGCTCTAATTTGGAATGAAATATTAAGAAGCTGAGCATTGTCTGTGACCACTATGAAGGGTGTTTATATGTAGGTGTGTAGCTGTGTGTGCCAAAACTACTCACAACTGGTCTCTTCACTTTTCTCATAGTAAAATATTACAGCTGTTGGTCCTTCCTTATATGAACACTTTGTCACTAGTGTGGCACTTTTTCTGAAATGATTTTGGCTATGATCTTAAGGCATAGGCTTTGTCATGAGAAAGTCAAAAGGGAGTAAATGAGGAACCAGTATAGATCGAGATCTATCTGTTCTTTTATGTGTTGTACTGAAATGGAACAGACTAAACCCTTTCCTGACTTAGGGAACAAAACATCAGTTCAAACTTAGAGATCCAGATGCACCTCTTACAGACTGAGCCATGCAAGGGAGTTACATGCGGCAGTGCCAAAAGGATGAAAGTTCATCACTGCAGCTGCATATTTCATGCAAAAAAAAAAATATTACATTTCACAGGGTATAAATTTAAAAAAAAAAAGAAACACAGAAAGCAACAATAATTAGCCTTTGAGAAAGAGTAATAGGAGTTAAGAACACTTTAAACATACTGAAGCAATTGCTAAAGATAAACTTAAGGGTTTAAAATGTGTTTAAATTATTTCTTGAACTAAGCCATGTAGATTGTTGTTCATAACTGATCCCTTGGCAATAAGATGCGTTAATTAATTTTGAATTATGATTTAAAATAAAGCTGTCAAAAAGGCTGTAAAAGCTGTTCCTAGATTCACTATAACCAAAGGGAGAAAAGAAAGAGAGGGGGAGGTAGCTAGGATAATTAAATGCAAATGCTATGCCCTGTGAAAACTCTCACTAAGTTCAACATCTGGCATTCATTGCTTCTGCTTGGCAGTGGCCTACCAATTTTTTAATTAATTCTTACCAATACATAGATAAGCATTTCTGACTTAAACAACTCTTCAAATCATATAGTACAGCAATGGATCACATGATAAAAGGTCTCTTTTGAAGGATGTGGAGCCCGTGATTAGGCAGTTGGTCCAAGGATGATCCAAAGGTGATGAAAAGGTAAAGTATTAGATTACCTATTTATTTTTAGTCAAATTCTGTTCTATAAAGAAGGGAAGTTACTTCACTTTTCTGCATTTTTGTCTTCTCTCCCAGTGGACCATAACTATTTCATTTCTATTTCATTTTAGAGGACAGAAACAGCATCCTAGGACAAGCTCTTACTTCGTGAAACACAACAAAATTTGTCCTAGGTGAGTTCCACACATGCGTAAAAGCAATAAAAATATCTGTCCCAGACTAAGCTAAACATAAGAAGATGCACTGCTTGAATACTCAGTCTCAAAGTAGCTCTACAATAGAAAGCATATGGAATTAACCATCAGTGTGTGGGCAAATTTCTTGGCTGCAATAGTGATAGAATTAGATGAATTAGTTTTTGTGTTTTGGATATAAGCATTGCCAGATTATTCACTTTGGTTTTATCATAATGTATGTGATGGTATTTAGAGGTTCCTGCATGTCCACCTGAGACCTCTTCAAGTTTTCAGTTTTTTATATGGTTGCTTCCAAGGCCAAAAATCAGTCTCACATGTGCTGACTTTAAGAATACTTTGGATTTATTGTTATTTTTTCCCAAACATTTCCTTGTTTCTAGTCTCATATCAAGGTAACTATAGTTGTAACTTTAAATGACTACTGTTCCGTGCCGGTATGCAATATATTGATTGAATAAAATGAAGACATTTTTAATAAATGAATTTAGTGAACGCTAGACATTAGTCGTTAGGCATAGTTCTGTGTCTTTCAAGGGTATGCAAGGACATGACACTCTATAAGCACATTGACTTTGTCAGCCTGAGTGCTACTTTTGATCTGTCACTTCACTTACATCTACCTTCTCCCTTCTGCCACACTACGCTCCCTGTATATCTGACTTCTGCCACAAAGGGACCATTAATACTCCCTCACCTTCTGCTATTAACCTGAGAATTTAATGATTTAGAAAACTTCATTACTGTTGCTGCATTGCCTCCTCCATTCATTATGACAATATAACAACAAACAGTACATTATATAGTCTGCATTTACAGGGTATTGAAGCTGTGTAATTCAGTAAGGCAGATTTTAATGATTTATACCAATGTGTGTGTTAAATAGATCAAATCAATCTTTGGAATATATAAGTGAAGGAGGAAAGAATACCCACATGCCAAGGTCTGCGTTCCTTCACCCCATACAACATATCACCTAGCAGATACACAACACCACCACCAATGAGTAATCATGTCCTCAGATGTGTGGAATTCTCTCCTATAAAACTGGATGAGAATTTTAAGGGCAAATTTAAGTGTCAATTATGTATGTGGAAGGGAAGAAAAAGACCTTTGATAAATGATCATATTTCTACTGAGGCAACTTATGGACTTATTAAAATTAGGTCTGTAACTTTTTTCTGCAAGACAAAAAAAAAAAAGATCTGATTGCTCCTCAAGAATGAGTGACAGCACTGGACAGTATGTCTAGACTGATGTATCAATCTGTAGTGTGCTTGGTCATTCTTTTTGGATTATGGGCTTATGTAATCATACTATGGAAACCATTGTGGGAAAGGACAAGAGGAGGACTGTATGCACCTCTTACCCAGCAGATACCACCCATGTGTACAGAGGCCTGGGAAAACATAATCTGTGCTAGGGTTAACATTTCAGGCTGAGCTTAAATTAAGCAGCACTTAGGTTCTGGAGTTCCAGTGGTATTTGCAAGACATTCACTTAAGACCAAGTGAGCAAATTATTATTTTATTGTAACTCACATTATTAAAAGAAGAAAGGTGAAATAATTTTTGACTGAGAAAAACACAATTCAGCTATTTCATGGCAAGCTTCTGACATAATGTGCAGCACCCACGGACTTGACAAACAGCGACAGGCCTATGTAATAGCAGTAACAACATGATGATGGTACAAAGAAAGTGTGTGATAAGGGTGAAGGCAACACAGGCTGTAGATTGTTCATGTTCTGCAATGATAACAGTCATAGTAACATCTGGAGCACAATGTGCTCCTTATGATTGTGGTGCCACTTCCTTGATTACTTTTTCATGGATTTTTGTCACCGCTTTAACAGAACTTTTATGTTCTAGACAGAGAGATTCCTTTCTCGTTCCATCTACCTAAAAAACAGTCTCTTTGGTTTGAAAAGCCTGTTAGGGTGGTCCTACACGTTGTTTTCCATTTCTGAAACAAACCTTGAGAAGTATTTTCATGAAAGAGGAAGTTCTGACATGAGAGTTGTTTGGGTCTTTTGTTTTGGTTTGGTTTTTTGGTTTTTTGATTTTTAGAATATACTAATATTCAAATCTTCTTATCAGCCCATACTGAAAACACTTCACACTTCTGTGGTAGTTTTCTGTTCTCATTTGCCCAGGATAAAAAAACATCCATCAAGCATGTAAGATATATCATTCTCTTCTAATATATGATTTAGGTTATCTATCAACCCCTATTTAATCCTTGCTAGACAGTTTTATTATGAAAACGTTGAGCTTTACAATATAGCATTTATCACATTTTCAAAGTTAGCTCTCTGAAAACACAGGTGTATTGTTTTGCTCTGCCACCTCTTCTCTTTCCAAACTATTTCAGATTTTTCATGAACTCTAGTGATATTCAAGCCCCAGGAGAATCAATGTCTCATACTAGCCCAATAGAAGATCCACATTTAGCACTGAAGTTGTTCACTGAATGTATTTTTGTGCTTGCAGATATTGTTTTCCCTTATATGTACACATCCTGTACATTGTTAAACATACTTCATTAAATGATTCCCCATAAGTGATAGCACTTCACTAGAAGCATTTTATTTTGGTCAAGAGAAGAAAAGGAATTTATATTTCAGATTCATCACGTTAAAACAAACAAGCTAAATAGTAGTAGAAGGAGCTGCAGTTCAATTCTTAGTTTAATACAAGGCCTCTGTCTCTTTTTACTACAACTCCATGAGGAATGAGATACAGAATTTGTGTTTACTGTGAGAGACCTAAACAAAAATAGTAAAATGAATATCACATTTTTATTATTATTTTAGTGCAAGGCTTTCTTTATTTAGCAGAGGGTTTGTGAAACACTTTAAAATGTGCCCTTGGTAAAAGTTATATATGTAAGGTAAACAAGTAGTGATTTACTTATAGGCACAACCAGGCACAGGTCATTTGGCTTGCTTTTGCTGTGGGGAAGTTTAAAAAACTCCTTGCTTAAAAGTTATTTTTATCCTTCACATGTTCTACCATAACCAACACGTTGCGTAAAAGAAACATTCAGAGAAATTAAATAAAATAATGCTCTCTGGATTTGAAATATATAAAGTCATGAATGATGGAAACATTGTTCAATAGATCTCATAACACAAAAATCAAATTACAAAACTAAATAACTTGATTAGGCAGCAGGTTTACAGCTCGTTAAGTAAAACAGATTTTTTTGTAATGAATAATTAATCTTTGTAACACAGTGCCACAGGACACTGTGGAAGCCAAAAGTTTAATACAGTTCAAAAAAAGATTAAATCCTCTAATGGAGTAAAAATCTACCAGAGGCCAGGAAGTGTGAGAATGTAAATGAGATCTTCGGCACCTAAACATATATTTCCAGATTTGGAGAACATATATTATGGAAACATGACTGTGCTTTCACAGCTACTGTCAGGAGCTTGATATTTGTGCTGGCGAGCTTTAGTTTTATCAAGTATTGTATTTTTTTTTTTTTTTCCTCCATGGTGACAAAACTAGCCCATATTATCTCTTTTAGGTACCTGCTATATACCTCCATAATAGCCGTAATTCATATAATTAGTATTTCTCATGTAATAGACCTTTAATCTTCTATTCTCCTAAGTCTCAAGATCAAGCTTATTTTTTATAGTGTATTTTCTAGCCCAATTTCTAGTTGATTGCTTATTTTGTTTTGTTTTCCTATTGAAATTTTACTGGGGAATAATATAGGTAGATATATCTATTTTTTATGATATATTAAGTTATCAGATATCAACAGGGTTTGATTTGCTTATATTTTTGATGGAAAGAACTATTTTTATAAGAAAGTTAACATTAGAGAAGAATAAATAGTGAGAGGATTAACTTTTCATGCAAAATCACTAATGAGGGCTTAACCACACTGGAAAATATTTCTCAGATACACAACTCTGGGAAGATGCTGCTCGCAGGTTTTGGGTGCTCTCTAGCTAATAACTCTTCCTCTGTGATCAGCATAATTATCTGAGGAAATTACTACTGTTAAAGATATTAGGAAATGTTCCTTTCAATTTGGGTATGAGGGATTCACCTGGCAATAATGAATTACCTGCCGGAAAATAAAGATTGAAGTCTATAGGAACAGAAGGTATGGAAGGTAGAGAGAACATGGAAGTGGATGGTGGTAGCTTTTTCTTCTTAAGGAGTTTAATTAATATTGACTGTTAATGAAATTATTTTTTAAAAAGAAACATACTGCTTGTATGTGCCGCCTTTCCTCTTTTTGTCTTAAGCATTTCCCCAGAATTTAAACAGTACACTTATTCTAATCACTTTTTCTTACAACCAGGAGAAAATATGAACAAACACACACTCACATGCACAGCTGAACATTTTAAAATTCTAACACTGTAAGTAATGTTTCATCAGCAGTTCTGGAAGGTAAAAGCGTAGGTTTTATGAAGAAAATAATTTATGTGCAGTTTAAAATGTGATTCATTGGTGTAAAAGCTTCTAAAATTTCCATGAGATATTAATGCTTTGGGGATGTTTATGGCAGCAAAGATAGCAGGGAATTTGAAGGCACTGAGACATTCACTGAAAAAGTTACCTAGGCACATAATTTTCAAGAAAACACCTGATCATAACTGAACTATTAAGTACATTCTTGAGCACTTTGCTTGCTGGAATAATTTACAGAACTTCTGACCTCACAGGTCTAATTTTGCAAGTCCATGGTGAAAAGCTGGACATGAGCCAACAATGTACTTGTATCAAAAGAAGCATGGCTGGGGTTCAAGGGAGGTGATTCTGCCTCTCTGCTCTGCCCTGGTGAGATCCCACCTGGAGTCCTGTGTGCAGCTCTGGAGGCCCCCAGCACAGGAAAGAAAGAGAGGAGAGCCACAAATACAGTCAGAGGGCTGGAAGACCTCTGCTATGAAGAAAGGCTGAGAGCGTTGGGATTGTGGTGCCTGAAGTCTTTATAGTATGTAAAGTAAGGCTCCAGGGAGACGTTATTATGGCCTTTCAGTACTTAAAGGGTGCCTATAAGAAAGATGAGGACAGATATTTTATCAGGGCCTGTAGCCATAGGACAAGGGGTGATGGTTTTAAACTGAAAGAGGGGATATTTAGCCTAGGGATAAGGAAGAAATTGTTTCCAATGAGGGTGGTGAAACTTTGGTTGCCCAGAGAGATGGTAAATGCTCCATCCATGGAAACATTCTAGGGCAGGTTGGGTGGGGCTCTGAGCAACCTGATCTAGTTGAAGATGTCCCTGCTCACTGTAGGAGCACTGGACTAGATGGCTTTTAAAGGTCCCTTCCAACCCAAACCATTCCATGGTTCTATATTTAAGTTCATAAACATCCTATAATATCTCCTAATAATACATAACAGTGGTATACTTCACCAGGATTATACCAAAATTTATCACAAATGGACATCTATCTATAAGACAGTTATGCAGGTACCAGCTATATTGCTTCACAATTCTCATGGGAAAAAGCTTTTCCTTACCTCTGAGTGCTCTGGTCCAACTCATCTCACTCTTCTATGCAGAGCTGATCCTGACCCCGTCAGCATCACTTCTGGGGCTTTGCTTTCTCAGAATAGGAGTGTACACTGTCCTTTCCTGAATTGTATGGGGTCCCAGCCTCTTCACAGAGAAGACTGTGAGAACATGATAGTGAAAACCAAGGCAAAGGCGACACTGATCACTTTAGAATTAACTGTGTCCATTATCTCAAATCACATTATGTTTTCCCTGTACAGCATTTTACCTTCAGTTTAGCTGTAAGATCTCTTCATTGCCTTTGAATTTCTTTGCCAATCTCAACTCTAGTAGGACTTTGCCTTCTCTTGCAGAACTGTAGACTTTGCCTATCCTTGTAATCCCAGTCAACATTTCTAAGCTACTCTTTTGTCACTTGCCTCAACTTCCAACTCCTGTGTGCTGCCTTTTTTTTTTTTTTGTGTTGAAGCTTTGTGAATTCCCCGCTTGGCCATACTAGTCTCCTGATATGTCAGCCTGAGTATGGGGCTGATCTTCTCTCATCCTTGAAGAACATTAACCTTAAAGACCTGCCAGCCACCCCAAGTTCTCTGGCCCTTCAGATCTGCCTCCCCTGGAAACCCACCTACCCAGTCCCTGAGTAAACCAAAATCTGTTTGCCCGAAGTCCCAGATCTGCGATCTGCTACTTGCATCCCTCACTCTCTGCAGGATCTCCCATGCCTCCATTTCATGGTCACTGCAGCCACAGCTGCCAGTGATTGTTACCTGTCCAGTTCCTCCTTCTTACTTTACACCAGATCCAGTTGCGTGTCAGCCTGGTTGGCCCAACTGGCACCTGTACTAAACGGTTATCCGTGATGCCCCACTGCAATCTCCTTGACAGCTTATGTCCTACAATGCCCAACCAGGAGTCAGGAAGATGAAACCTCCAAGACCAGCAGTGTTGGTGACACAGAGAGTTATTCAGACTGTTGAAGATGGTCCGTTATTTGTCCCTGACCAGGTGGTTGGTAATGAGCTCCAAACATGGTGTCACCTCTCTCACAGTCCAGTCCTCTGATCCTGACCTCAAGCTCTCACCCCCTGTTGCCTCTCCAATAGAGAAACCCAGGGTGTTTGAGTTGCTCCATCATACTAAAGACAACCCCATCCTTCTCTTCCTCCCTGCCTACCTATACTTTTACCCATCCAATGCTCTCCTTAGTTTTGCAAGCTATCTCACAATTTCGCAATTTTTGCAGCTCACCAATAGCTGTGTCCGTCCATGGAGTGCTAGTGAGTGTCAGGACATGTACCTTCCTAGGTGCTTTGAAAAGAACTAGGAGAATTTAGGGAACTAATGGGTGTCAATGAAACATGGAGACCTTTGGTATAATAGCAGGATGCTGTATGTTTTCTAGGTTAAAGCAACAACTATTTCTCCTGTATTTGACCTACCTAGGTTATGTGACTTCAGAGGGCTTGCAGAGGATGTGAAGTCAATTTCAATGCTCTTGCAATCGCAAATGGTGGTTCCCAAGTGCCTCCTGCTCAAATAAAGAACAGAGTTACTACTTGTCACAGATACATACACAGGTTAAAAAATTTAAGAGAATACAATTTTTCAGGTGACTGTATTACTTCTTTTGGAAGATACAGAAGCTTTCAGGTAACAAAGGTATCTAGATAATATGTGACACATGATGGAAAGTACTGGGAGCATTTAATGAGTGTTATGTTTGTCAGTCCATAATGAGTAGTTTTAAATTAAATTTTTAGCACATTCACTCTCAGGTGATGGTAGTTTCAGGAAGTAACACTAAAGGACTGAAAATCATTTCAGTGGATGTCAGAGCCTGCTGAGTAGCTGTTTGATGTGTGTTTTTCATGATCTGAAGATGCAGCTTGCAAGTGATAAATGCCCATCCTGTCTTTCTTCCTTTGTTACCTTACCTTTTATTTCAGGCATTTTTTGAGCTTAAAAGCCATAATTAGCATCATTTTTATTGTTGGGGTCAATGTGTTGGTGTTTAGAGGGTTGGTATTCTGAATGAGGTTGCCTGGGATTTTTGCTTTGCCACTTATCTGCTAATTGATTTCGATCATCTCATTGGATCTCTTGGTATCTTTCTATGCCTGCCTATCATATTAAGGCAGGAGATAATTTTTCTGAAGTCCTTAAATGACTGAATTGCCCAAGTGAAATTTTTCAAAAGCATGGTAGGTTCCTTCAGCCTAAATGTCACTGAAAGGAATAGCAGCAAAATTACCTATTTTGCTCTTCAGTTGCAAGTACTCATGAAGGTATCTTATACATAAGTGTAGAAGCTGCTGCAGTTCATTAATTCCAAGCAAACAGTATCATTTGCCACTGTCTTCTTCTAAAAATAATAAAGTCAGAGTGTGTTCCTGTTAAAAGTGCTCCTCTTGCTGAGGGAGATTATGGAATTTTCAAGGAAAAGAATTATCAAAATAAAGAAAAAGCTAAACTGGATCAAAACATAGTTCTGTTTCCTAATTTAGTATCTGTGAATCATTAGCATTAGGTGCTGCAGGAAAAAAAAAATTGGGAATTAGCCACCCTGTTTATTTAGATGTGTTTTATAAATTCCACCTGCATCTTCCAGGCACAAAAGAGTTTGCACATTATTTCCTATGTGTTTTGGAATAATATAGCACATTTACTGATGTTTGAGATTTGAGGCCAGTGTAATTCTCAAGAGGCAGGACCATCTGTCTGTGTGTTCATAATCCTCTCCGTAACGTGTAAAAGTGCTGCAATTTTGCATGTGACCTCGGCAATTACAGAACTTTAAACATTAAGAGCAACAGTCTGCTGGTGCTCCAGGTCAGGGGCAGGTCACTATTCTGGCAAGCAAACAGTGCTGTGGTTATATGCTAGCCACTGTTGTTGCACACTGTGCAATACTTATTCAATATTTTAAGGGTGCCTGAGAGATGTAGAAACTGTCACATTGTCTAAACTTGAAACACACCCAAGAATCATACGATATTTCTCTTGAAAATAATGTTTGTGTGAACATACAAGGACTGGTCAGTGATATGTGGAAATGGTTGATCTCAATCAATGCAAGGTCAGCTGAACGATCTCCTGGACTGTAACCACTTCCACAGGTCCTTTTTGCGTTGCCCTGAAATAAAAAAAATACATTAAATAGATAGCTAATCACTCAGACATGCATTTCCTCATCTATCTACCTCTTTGTGTGCAGAAAGTATACAGTCAGAAGTTGTTTTGTTTAACCAAGCTATTACTTAAATTAGAGATGTGAGCTAAATGTCATGTTACATTTTTATTGGAAAACAAAAATTGTCAGAGTAAACATCTCAACAAAAGCCACAGTGATCTTAGGTTCAAACAACTGCCATAAATTAACTCTTGAGACTAGCATATTAAATGTTCTGAGGGCTTTGCCTGAATTTCAGAGCAGGTCAGGTCATAAGCACCGATTTCTTGGACAGATTTCGGCCTTTTGATTCTTCTTTTTCTTTTGGTTTTGTTTTGTATTTCGGGGGATTTTTGTCTGTTCTTGTTTTTTGGGATTTTTTTTGGTTGGTTGGTTGGTTTGGGGTTTGGGTTTTTTTTGTTTTTTCAGTTGGTTTTTGTTGTTGTTGTTGTTTGTTTGTTTTTAAATCTACCAGTACAATATCAAATAATTTTACAATATTACAATTTGGAAAAACCACAGGCATGCCGTAATCAATAGCAATGTGTGTCTGTGCCTATCTAACTGAAAGTTATTTCCTATGAATATTTGCTGCAGGCTTGTGGTCTCCTCCTTTTGATTCCTGCTTCCACCTACAGCAATAACATCCTGATAAGTAAATAAAGAAAGAAGATTTTTCAGTTCTCACAAGAAATTTCTGTGGAGACCAGCAGGTTATAAACCAATAATATATAAACAGCCCAAAGCATATACAGAAGTTTTTTAAGCTTAATGGAATTATAAAATATCAGTTGCTTGCAAAGAATATTCTTGCTTTGCATGGGGCAACCTAGAAAGGAAAAATTTGTAGTGATATCTTTGTCAGGCTGTCAGGATGGTTTTTTCAGTTGATATAACTATATTAAAAAGCTATCACGCAGCTTCTTAATGGAATCCAAACTATAGTGCAATCTACAATAGAAATTTGAGTCTGGAAAAGGTAACGTGCAGAGAAAAGTAAGGAACAATTGACTATATCATAGTTCTCAAGCAAAATAATAACTGTTGTAACAGTGTATAACAAGCTCAGCTGTTTTTCCATTTTCTTTTTAACTTCATAACTCACCACTTATGTCATAACCTACTTGAAACCTGAAAGGACGATGGTAGTTGCAGGAAGGAGTTTGTAAGTACTAGAGCTCCTGCTTGTTACAAACTGGTCTTGAATCTGGTACATGAGTTGCTAATTTGTTAAGAATCTAATTTCATTTATTTATATAATTCTGTGCTACTATTCCCATGGTAATAGAACATCAAAGTCAACCAGGAAGTTTTAAAAAGAAAAAAAACTTCAAAGATTGACCTACACAAGGTTTGTGACTTGGCAAGAACATGCTCTCTCTGATGCACATACACAGAATCACAGAATCCTCTGGTTGGAAAAGACCTTTAAGATCATCGAATCCAACCGTTAATACATGCTTACTTTTATTTACAAGCTATCCCTCTGCTTGGCTGAAGCCCTAAAAGTGTCCTGATTTGGATTAAGACCAAAAATATACAGTACCCGAGTTTAAAAATAAAACCCATATGGATGCAGAAAGAAGCTGAGATGCCTGAAAGTTTGTAGCATTCAGGATGAAAACTCCAGGCTGAAATGTCAATTTGAGTATGACATGGTGATAGATATTTCTCTGGCAGACCAGTTCATGCATGCTCCATCTTTATAAAATTACTTCAGCTTTCCTGCGTGTTTCAATTGTATAAGGCAAGACTTGTAAAAACAAAAAATAAATACAGAACCCAAGAAAAATGATCTTGAATTAAAAATGGGTATTCACTATGCTGTTGCTAGCATTACAGTGCTTTTGCTCAAAAGAATAAATAAAATGGTTGTGATTGAGAATCCTCTAGGCACAATCCTTTAGATTATCTTCTTTGATATTCAGCAGAAGATGATCTCCTCAGGGGATGCTGAAGCCTCAGGGCATATTTTCCTAAGTTCACGTGAGGGTAGAAGAACAGCCAACCTGGTTCAGGTCAATGGCCCCTTTAGACAACTACCCGTCTCTGCCAGTAGTCCTACACAAATGTTTAGAAAATGAAAGAGCATAACTGGTGTGCATATCTCAAAAATATTTTCCTTTTTTCCCTCACTTTTAAGATACGGACTTCTTGAGTTAGGTCTGGTTTCTATTCTAAGTCCTTTCCCAGTTTCCCTTTAAATCCAGGTAAACAGTTTTGCATCCGCATCTGCTTTTGACAAGGAGTGCTATGGGTCTGTTGCTCATTACATGTTGAATCACATTACCTGGTCGGGGTTTTTTTCTTGTTTTTCAATCTAGTACTACTGAAGTCAGAATCATTGTTTTACACACTGACAGTCAAGTAACAGTTTATTTTATCTATCTTTTCCTTTCCCTGCAGAAGAATATGGATCACCTGTATCACCACCAAAAGTAAAAATGATTCTCCAAAACCCACTTTGACCTTAAAGACATAGGTAATAATAGTAACATTGAAAGGGTTATACTAATATTTCATGTAGTATTGATCTTTTCATGAGAGTGTTTAATCTACAAATACATTCTAAATGCAACATTTTCCTAATAAACAGGACATAAAGTGTTCCACTAAATACATTACTCTGCTGGTTCCTTAATGAGCATTTTGATTTGAAGTTCCTCTCAGTACTTCTCTGTGGGACTTTGTCTTCAGCAATGGAAGACAAGTAGGCACAGGTTTTGCTATTCTTCCTTTAGGTTGGACACACTACTGCCCTTGTTACACTTGTTCTAGGATGGATGTACAAAAGACAGATAGGCATCCATTTGCAGTACAACCTGACTCAAAATTTGTCATCTTCATTAAAAAAAAAAAAAAGGAAATCAAAGTATATCAGCAACTGTCTAGTATGTGACATTGTATTGTGATCAACCTTGTACTACAGTTTAAGTCCAGAAATCTGCAACTGCAATAGGAATATTGCTCTACTAGGTTGGGATTCAGCTAAAAGATTGAAAGAATTCTTTTTGGTAGTGAATTTTCATAGTCTTGCAGTTCTTTCAGCTACTTTGTGAGTCTAGAAATATTTCTTCTTATAGACTTGGTAATTAGAATCAAATAGCTATATAAAACCCATCAGCTTTCCTTTTTAAGCTTTTTCTAGCAAAGTTGCCATGAAAAGGTTGCAAACATAAAAAAGAATGAAAAAGCTTGGAGCAAATAAAATATAGTTCCTCTTCTGATTACTTTTTAAGCAAAACATATGTTTTTTGGATAATTTTGGATTAATTACTTTTAAATACTGTGGTCTGGTATTTATATTACAAATTTTGTCTCCTTGATAACACTGTCAAATGACCTGCAAGAATTTTTTCTTTGTCAGTGACGTAGACTTAACAATATCCTTTGGGTAAAGCACTACAGGATTCTCGGTACAATATTCTGATATTCATCTGGCTTCTTTGAACTAATGTATTTTTTAGTTTAGAGAAAGTACCTATCTACTCTAAAATCCATATATATACAAAACTCTGTGTATATATCGCCCATGGTTCTAGGAAGTAGCAAAGGTTCTAATTAATTAATTATTTGCCCACTTTTATAAGTAATCAAAAAACAAAATCAGAATGATTTATTAAATATGTGCTTCCGTTTAAAACACCAAAGGGAAGGGGATCCTAGATAACATGGGTAATCCAACCACGGCAAGATTTTTCTTGTAGAGGGTGTATAGATGAATGCAGAAGACTGGGGTCAGAAGACCTACAGTTCTCTAAGTAAAAACATTTAAAAGTTAAAGATTTTAAAATGTTGCCGTGATTCCTTACTGAACAAGTATTTACTGATCCCATTTAATCTAATAGCCTGATTTCACCGGCAGATCATTTCTGCCATAACATACTGATATACAGACTCCTCAAGGCATCAATTCCTTTCAGAAAATGCTAAACAAGCAGTATTTGCCTTGAGAATTGGGGTAGTCCACTTAATCCAGGAAAGCTCGTTTGCAGTGGGCAGTGCTACCAAAGCAGGATATTTTTGCCTTTGTATTTCTGTCAAAGCCATCAGTAAATTAAGTAAGGAAAATAAGCATTTTAGAAAAGCTTAAGAAGAATGAAGTAGCTGTGGTGATCAAAAACTAAAGAGCAGAAGCAAGGACTGCCAGCAGATACGATCCATGTGCAAGCATTGTCTCTGCAAGCTTGTGTGTGAATGGCTTTTAGCCAGTGAGAACCAGAGGAAAGCTAAATCCACTTCCCCAAAGGCTCATTAAAGTACATCTGTGCTTAGGGCAGCTCAGTAATTTTGCGATAGGAATAATTTCTGTGATTATAATACATAATGGCCACCTACAGACTTCTGGCATTAGAGTAGACGGAAAAGCGCAGCCAAGGGAAGAAACTGACAGTACTGAAGAAAAAAATCTCCTTTAGGTTATAAAATCTTACTAGCCAGTAATCCCTAGTATAAGAAAACTAACTAGTCTGGGTTTGCTTTATTTTATTTTCTAACATAATAAGTAATTAAAATTCTGGTTCAATCTTTCCTCTTTTTCCCCCATTTTTCCATATCAGAACACATCACCTCAGTCCCATTCACATTCAACATTCCTGTACAGAACACATGGAAGATTACATGATTTATTAAAAATCTGTGCAAATTTTATTCAGCGGCTACATTTCCAGTTGCTCTAAAGGGAATTACAAAATTAGTTCAAACGGTGTAGATGATTTCTCTCTTATCTTGCTTTCTCTTCCTTGCACTTCCCATTTGGTTTAGTAATTCAAGAGAGGAGGCAAACACAAATTGTTCCTAACCAGTTCATCAATTCTGTCCCTGATACTAATCGCTCAATTACTCTATTATGCAGGAATTACTTTCTGGTTTCATTTCATTGCTACCTCAGATTCTTACAGATTTCAGGGTAAACAAACCAAAGCAAAGGAAAGCAAAGCAAAGCAAAGCAAAGCAGAACAGAACAGAACAGAACAGAACGAAACAAAACAGAACAAAAAACAAAATCAAAACAAAACAAAACAAAACAAAACAAAACAAAACAAAACAAAGAGAATTCTGGTAGAAAGTGATCTCTTTGCTGTAGCTATTGTGGTAGAAAGTACGTACTTCTGAAAGTAAGGGAAATTTAATATTGATCTTCTACCAATATTTATTTTGGTGTAATACCCCAAGGAAAGCTTTTCCATCTGAACGTTCTCCGACAACAGAAATACATACTGCATAGTGACACCCAGATAAACAGATACTACACTAACCAGCATTTTTTTTTTTTTTTAATCACTGTCAGAGAGATCTGTTTTTCTGCTATATTAGCAAAACTCCTGCTAAAGGTTGGACTTCTGACCTAAAGAACCTCACCCAACCTGCCACTCAGGTAAGAGAAAATCCTCTAATCAGCTGGGAGAAAGATGGAGCCTGAATGATAACTGTCGCCGCTGTGCCTCAAGAGAAAGAGTCCTTCTAGAGAATTCTTTGTTAACAGTTGTCTTCTGCAGGTTTTATGTGCAAGGAATAAAGGAATCTCAGAAGTTGTGATATGATGTTAATGGTATCATATTTTCTACTGCTCCTCACCTAAACTTATTGCTTCAAATTTAGGAGGACATAAAGTAAAACCAATTAAAGATAATGCATTTTTTATTATTTTATGCACTTTAACAGCATTTGAAGACCTTTTTCAAGATTTTGATACGTGCTGTGCAAATGTATAAAGTTGGTTTATTCCCTAATGAACTCACATTCTGTAAAACAAAACCAGGGCTAGTAAGTGTTATTAACCTTATTTTACAGCTGAGGAAGCTCAGATTGAAGAAAATAAAATAAACTCCCAAAGTGACATGGAAAATTCTGAAACAGGCAGGAATGAAATGCAGATCTGCATCTGAATGAGCTACTTAAAGCACATGCCTTCTCAGGATTCTTCAAGGAAGCCTGCTGACAAAATTTCCTTCTACAAACAAATTGTTTAGTAGTTCAACAGTTGGACATAAGACTCTAAAAAGTGGAATGAAAACTCACACTGGGATACTGAAACAGATATTAACTGACAGAACAAGTTTTTTTACTTTTTTCACTTTTTTCTCCTTTTTGGGTAGAGCCATTGGAAATTTAAGTTGAAACTGCAGTCTGCAACATCTTTGCCTACTATTCTTCCTATTGCGAGGTCCTGCTGAGTTCTCCAGCCCTGCTCTAAGCTACGCATAATCCTACAGGAGCACATACTTAAACAGCATGAATAGAACTTGTCATGTCTCATCAGGTTTTTCAGTATTTAGCCTTGGAAAATCTCTTATCATTGCACCATCTTTGAGGCAGTGAAATGTCAGCTATGAAGCAAACATGGTGACAGACCAAACTGTGGGTTGAGTTCAGAAGAATGCAGTCTTGCTGATTTTCCCTCTTGAAATATTAAATTATATGCAAACTAAATATTACATGCAAACATATATTTATATAAATATGCACATAACATGCTTAAGAAACACAGGGTTTATTTTGCAACAATTAACAACTAAGTGCAGTGTATTTCAGTTAAGGCAGAGGTGGGATATGTGAAAGCTAAGTGCGATAGTAATGCAACTTGGTAATATAATTTGCAATGTCTTCCCATATTTTCTTCATACAACTTCCACTTCTTTTAGTGGGTTTTAGGTGTGTTTGTCTTCTCCTAAAGCAAGAAACATGGTACAGGAGTCTGAAAGAGTAACTTGTTTGATCAGATTAACATAAAATGCTGGTTTACATCACATGGCGTCACTGAGAAAAGAGTGAAGTGCACAGTTAATTAATTTCCTATTTGTGTCATTCATTTTAATGTGGTTTACATGTGTGACTGAAGAATAGTACATGCTTCACAAATGCTTTTCTGAGTTACACTGAAATAAAATATCATTGGCTGGGTTTCTTTGAGGTAAGCTGCTGTAGATCCATTTAACTTTTTTAGTTCAAGAGATGAAATCAAGTGTGTAATTTTCTTATTAAACGCAGAGATACATTTATGTTGAAATATTTATGAGAAAAGTTATCTGAATATCTTGAAACAACAAAGATAAAAATTCAGTCTTGCATTTTGTGATTAATCATAAAACTCTCAAAGTATTAGTAGATAGTAATAAAATAAAATAAAATAAAATCACACTGTGAAAGTAATTGATGATGTAGCAAATCACAGCTAATACAGAATCTCTTCTTTCCTTTGAATCCTCACAGAAAGGAGGCCAAGAGGGAAGAGATCAAGACTTAAATGAAATACATTTCATTTTTTATTGACCTTTTTCTTTGTCTTCTTATTTTACTGTTTTTCCTACCATTGTTACCGAGAATGGTGACACTACGTGCTGTTTTTGGCTGCAATAGAATTAATTTTCTTCAGACTAGCTGGTATGGGGCTATGTTTTGCATTTGTGCTGGAAACAGTGTTCATAATACAAGGATGTTTTAGTTACTGCTGAGCAGAGCTCACACAGCGTCAAGGTCTTTTCTGCTTCTCATCCCATCCCACCAGCAAGTAGGTTGGGGGTGAGCAAGAAGTTGGGAGGGGACACAGCTGGGACAGCTGACCCCAAACAACCGAAGGGATGGATATTCTATACCATATGACATCATGCACAGCAATTAAAGCAGGAAGCAGCTTGGCTGGGGGGACCACAGCTTGGGTACTGGTTGGGCATTGGCCAGTTGGTTGCGAGCAATTGTCTTCATTTGCATCATTTTCTTGGGTTTTATTTCTCTTTGTTATTTTTCCTTTTCATTACAACTTTTTACTACTAGTAGTACTATTACCATTAATATTTTCAATTATTAAATTTTTTCAATTATTTTTTTCTCAACCCTTGATTTTTCTCACTTTTACCCTTCTGATTTGCTCCCTCCATCCCGCTGTAGGGGAGGGAGGGAGTGACTGTGTGGTGGTTAGTTGCCAGTTGGGGTTCAACCACAACACAACACTAAGACTATTAAAGAAGGGAATGTATTGTAGAGAAAAGAAATTTGAATAGCTGTTTATAAAACAAGTATATATAACCAGAGTAAACTTCTCACTGAGGTGGTATTAATGTGGCAGAAGGGATCAGGAGGTCTTTTTCCTTTTTAATTCTGAAAGTATTTCCTGCTCTTTATTGTTACTGTTTTAAAAAATATGTAAGTACCCAAACATATCCTTAACAAACAAACAAAAAAAAAAAACCCCCCCCCAAAAAAAAAAGAAATGTGGCAATTGAAAGTCTGCCTTGGTTAACTTTCTTCTCTGATGAGTGATATAGCTCAGACATGCAACTAGCTAAATGTTTTATGTGGTTCAGTATGATACAAATATGGAGTAGAAAATAAATCCACTGTAGTCCAACAAAGGGGCTTTTAACCATTGTGCAAGCAAAAGTAAGAGGAGAACAAAAAACTCCAGAGCTTGAGAAAAAAGAAAATTATGGATAAAAATTACTTCTTGTAGATGCTTCCAGCAGGCACACCACAACAGAAAGACTTGAAATTAAAATAAATAAATAAAGCAAACTAACACTAATTTTCAAACAAAACCACAGTGGGGAAGTAATTACATTAAATAGTAACTGCGGGTTCCAAAAAAAGATATAGAGGATTAATCACACTGTTTCACACCATTTCCTGCACAATTGATACAATCGCAGGCAGCAATTAGACAGAGCTAAAGTGAATCACTGACAATGCCACAGAGAGAACAGTGTATCCTCCCATGGACCAATTGCTAGCAGAAAGTGTAGTTGCATATTAGAGAAACTCAAATATTCCTTCAATTTAAAGACAGCCTTGAGTGGCATAGTCCATAGTCACAGACACACTTTCCCTCTCTGTGGTTAGATGGAAGGCAAGTCCCATGTAATAATACGCAGAGATCAGAGAATGGGAAGAAATATTCTTAGAAAAGAACAAAGATCTGTCTATTACAGAAGAAAACCTTCTTTAAACTGCAAGTATAAACCAATCTAGCAGTTTATGGAAAGTGTAAATAATCTAAAACCCAGCATTTAATTATACAATGTACCCTGCTCAGGAGCTGCTAATGAGCAGCGGAATCTTTTTGACAGCAATGCAAATACGTATGAAATTGGCAGAAGTGCGTGATGTTGATACTTCTGTTTTAGCAGATGTTCTGGTGTTTCTAATGTACTAACCACCACTACGGACATATGAAAACAAATGGGCGTAGAAAGAGACAGGAATTTTATTCTTGCTGAGGCAGGAAAGATATTTCTCACATCTATTTAGGATGCAGAGGAGCCCTGCCTAATCAAAGATTCAGAATCCAAGTAGGTATCCTATGTACTTATCCCTCAGAGCATCTCAGTGCAGCAGCAATAACCAAGTTAGCTAGTTTTAAAATAGCCTAACAATATGTGTGAACTACAGATACCACGGTGGCTTCTTGTAGACAAATCTCATTTCTTTGTATCTGCAGAATTCTCTTTCTCAATTAAACATACAATATACCAAAAAAGCTAAAATCTTATTTCTTTGTCAAAAACCTAGATCTATAAATTTGTGCAACTTGTGTGTACCTGTTTAATTCTTATCAGCCTTTTCATTCTTCCCTTATAACTGTTGTGAGATTTCCTTCATCCTGTTTGACATTGGCAAAACATAAATATTTTTCCAACCTTCTAGAACTTCCCTGGGAGTTGAAGATACATCGAAATTAATCAAATAGGAGTTACCTTAGCCAGCCCTGAAATACGAATTAGCAAAGCTTGTTCATGCATAAAAAAGCTGCAAAAATACTTTGTGTGCTTGTATGATATCCCAATTTCTGTGGCATCTGAGTCATCACTGATTCTTTTGCTATTGTTGTTTAGTACACAGACGAGCTTCACATGTCTTACAACCTATAATGTAAATTACTCTCTGAAGTGCATAAAATTTAAAGCAATAATTTTATCACACATATCCGCATGTTTTTAATGTTGCATAACTAGGGAAAATATCAGAGTTTTGGTACTGTTGTCTAAGGAGTTCAAGGTAGCTGATATATATATATTTTTATGAAGACATAAAAATTGATACTAGACCCTCTCTTTAGTAAATTGCTTCCCCTTTCCCACATACTCTCACCAATCTACACTCACCAATATTTTCAATAAAATATTATTTACTATGAGGCCTGATCAAATGTTAGTGCTAGAGACAGCAAACTGCATTAAATCCTCCTGGAACAGAGTCAGTCTGTATTATACAGGTAAGAAATATTTATTTCTTTTATCCTACTAAGGTTTTTAAATTTTACTGTGGGAAGGGAGGGAAGGAAAGCCTTGCAGCCCAACCACAAATTTCAAAAGCCATGTGACACTGAAAGTCTTTGAGGTAAAAAATTTCCAATCACTAAAGGATGTCAAAATTACAAGGAGAGATGGAAAGTTTGTGAACTGGATCATAATGACTCAGTAGGTCACCATGAAATATCGTACCGTGTGGGCAGCCCACGAGTCTGCACTGAAGGATTACTGACTGACTGCTTCATAGGGATTCATTTTATAAACAGAGTAACATCACTGTTCACTTGGCAGTTACCATCTACGATCTGTTGCCTACTGCAAAATGTAAGTTGAGCATGTGCCCTGGGTTCAGATAGGATAGGGTTAATTTCCACAGCCAGGATAGCCAGACTGAAACAGCCAATGGGATATTCAATACTGTACTGACCTCATGACCAGTATAAGAGGGGAGGACTAGCTAGGAGGGGTGCAGTTCCAAACGGTGGTGAGGTGCAGTGCAGCTTGGCACAGTTCGGGCGTGCGGTGCGGCTCAGCTTGGTGAGCTCTAAATCCACTTGGCTCTACCTTTCACTCTCCTTCCCCCACCCCTAGGGGTAGGAGGGAAGGAGT
The DNA here is from genome assembly GCA_009769605.1 of Bucorvus abyssinicus. Taxonomy (NCBI): domain Eukaryota; kingdom Metazoa; phylum Chordata; class Aves; order Bucerotiformes; family Bucorvidae; genus Bucorvus; species Bucorvus abyssinicus. Next base: position 49,431,448 of record CM020063.1, read on the forward strand.
GGCTGAGTGGAGTTTAGTTGCCAGCTGGGTCTAAACTGGGACAGCATGCCTTTCACCTGAGTGATTTTCCGCCAAATGGTGGCTGACATTTCACTTAGCAACTTTCCCAAAGCAACAGAGGTTAGTCAAAGCAAATGGAGATACTCAGTTTTTTGATCAGTGAGTGCTCAGTTTGAGACATCAGAATGGATTCAAAGTGCTTGTCTTTAAAAAATTTAACTATTAGTTCACTTAAATTTATCATCTTTTTCCTCCTATCTAAAATCACAGAGGGATTGTGAAAATGCCCAATTATCAAAATAGTTCTTAATAAATTTTGGAAGTAATAATTCACCGAACTTAAAATTTCTGTTTGTTTGTATTCTGACTTTTATTTATTTACTCCAATTCCTTGAAAATAAATTTTAAAAATGCATTACCTAAAGGAGTACCAGACAGCAGAATGACATTAATGGTGTCTTTTAATTTTAATATAATTTTACAACAAAATTGATCTCTGTGTGTTTCAGTGATTATTTAGTGATATAGGTTAGAAAGCTCATTTAAGTTCATTTTTAGGACTTAAAAAAACCCATCTCACTAGCAAAAACAAAGTAAAATATTACTGCAAGGCTGGCCATATATTCTAAAGGATAAATAGTCAAAACAAACAAACTCAGATCCATTCAATAATATAGAATTGAGGGAACTCATGAATGTTTACTTCTTTCTGGCCAAGTTTCTATGATAATGAAACACAGGTATTCACTTTTTCACATTTTTGTGATTTTTTTTTGTTAAGTGGAACGTTGACTGATATTGTCACTCTTCAGCGAACTGATTTATCTTATTTATCTTGCCTGTCTTATTTATCTTGTTCACAGTGGTACCTGTACCAGTATTGACCTGTGTTGGGATAGCTGCTCAGTTTTTAGCTACATCTACAATATCATGAACACATTTATTTAATTCAGTCAGATCTGCGCTTCTTTGTCTGAAGAGAATGACACCTTGTATTGCAGTATCATTAAAATAATTGCAAAAAACCACACCAAACCCTCCTCTTTTTGCAGTCTAAAAAGACAGAGGCAAAAAGAGAGCGGGGGAAAGGACAGCCATGTTAATATAACTGTCACTGCATGACTTCTTCTTTTTCTTCCTCTTGTAGGTAAGTAAAAGACAGCAAGAGTATCATATACAGGATCTTCATGCACAAGCCTGTCACACACAATGAGGATACTCTTTCTGACACCCTTCTGTGGGGCTTCCTTGCATTCTAGTGCTAAACCATCAGCACACTTCCATACTTCCACCGTGAAGAAGCTGAGATAGGGGAATTCAGCAATGTTACAACTGCTTAAACATATTCTAATCTTGCAAAGGAATAAGGAGACACTATAGACAAATCGCATAAAAATTCAGCTTCAAAACAGGCACACTGATTGTTTTGGAAGCCTTCCTCTACTTTTTTTTTTTTTTTGAAGTGGTCAAGTAAACTATGGAGTGTCAGGATTAATTTCTAACTTTGTATATCTAAAATGTTTAGTTAGAGCTAGCTTCTCTTCGTAGTCTAGGCTAATGCTTTAGATGGGTTGAGTTTATTTTAAAGAGAAAATATATCAAAATAGCTCACTTATTTTATTAAGACTTCTGAAAAAACATACTAAGGTAGTCTGGAAGCCTGTTTAGCTGTATTTCTAAAGAGCTAGGCATTTTCTTACTTTTTGTTTTTCCTAACATGCTGAATAGAGTTACACTTGATGACTGATGTCTCTTATATTTCCACCTGCAAGGATTACTAGCACATTTACTTACAAATAGAATATAAGAAACAAAACAATTTCTTTTCAAGCATTATAAGTCATAGGAACAAAATCTCTCAAAGTTGATTACAATCAAACCAGATTTTTTTTTTTTTTTTAAGTCTGGCTGATATGTAGCAATAGAAATATCTTGAGAGTTATTGATTAAAGTTTCAAAGGGAATATTCAACACTGACCTGAAAGCTGTAACAATGCATTGCCTGATGAAATCTGCTAAGTATGAAGCTATGGACTAACATCATGGGGATGGATTGCTGATACGTTACAGCATTCAGAGGAATTATGTTCTTTCCACTTACATTTAGTGCTAGATGAAAAGGTCACAACCACTGATGACAGTGTGCATGTCCTGTTCATCCTTTCCAGCATCTGAGGGATGATTGTTCTCCACACAGCTGCAGGTAACTTCACGTACATCTTTGCCATAAATTGTGAGGAGATATATGACCGGTTTGACCAGAGTCATGCATTGATGTCACTCTGCCAATGCGAAGCAGACATAAATGCCTCTCTGCTGTCTGGTTTATGTCCTTAAAGCTGTCCAGGCTACCCGGAGAAAACCAACAAATTTTGTTTCAGCTGTAGAAGTGCTTTCTAGGAAAGGTTATTTCTTCTCGGTTTGAGAGTAAGGATTCATACTTCAACTTAATGAACCAAGAATTTAGTACGTTATTCCAGTCCTCGTAGAAAGTCTTTCTGTATAGTGCCTATTTTCTCTGTACCACTCAGGCTGAACTGGTTTTTTAGCTCTCACCAGTGTTTTGCAAGATTGATTTAACATTGCAGTTGCAGACAATTTTTATCTAGTCCCTTTGCACATAGATTTGCCTTTGGTCCAGATGCTTAGTGAATATAAATAGATATCCTTGAATTCCATCTAATAAAGATATGCTGATTTACATCAGCTAAATGTCTGTCACTTAGGTTTAACAAGTGACTTATCATGAAATATTCCAAAACCCCACAGGGTGGGATATTCAGATGTGATTCCAAATGAACACTTTTGTGTGCTTTCAGAAGCTACTACCTGACCACTGAGAGGCAATAGCAGACTGTGTTTACTTATAGTCTTCTTGTGCTGTGAAGTAAAATGCATTCATTTCATGGAGATTCAAGGTGTTTCTTGCAATTGTGGTACCTAACAGTGTGCATGCTCTCTGTTACTGCATCACAGCTAACAGATGGCAATTCCTTTCAAGAAAGTAATTCAACATTACTCTTTGTGTGAACAAACTTTATAGATGTAAACTCATGAATAAAAGGGGATCAGAGTCACATCACTGAAGCAATTACTACCCACTGTCCACGTTACTCTTCTCTAAGCAGTCTTCTCCCTGAAGTGTGGGCAGATGAACCCAGCATTTAACATACCCCCATGATATATTAAGGTGAAACCTGAACTGGCATCATATTTAGTGATAAAACATGTTGATTTGCATCATGCAAGTTGAGGTTATTATTCTGTCTTCCCTTTCCACAGGAGGCCATTGAAAGCCACAGAGCTGGGAGTTTGTCAGCACTCAGAGACATAGGTTGGTGGGTCCTCCTTTCTGTTAGCTGTGTGAGCTGGCTGGAAATGAATTACTTATGTTTCCAACTAATTCAGACAGGTATACTGGGATCATCTGATATTTATATATATATTTATTGTACAGCTTTGTACAAGAATAATTTTTCACCTGATATATACTTTACAAAGAAAAACATTTGCCTTATTAGAAGGATTAGAGAGCTTTCAAAAGATCAGTAATGTGAATCTGAACTTTGAACTGTCATTTTTATTTACATAAAGCTTTACACTCACTCAGCTTCTGAACAAGTTAGCAATACCATCCTGTATCATTTCATATCCACAACTTTCATAACTTTTTATAAATTTGAGTGAGTATTATGGTCATTATTTTCTTGAAATAGCTGCTTATTTTGGAGGGGACTAGGACAGAGAGAGACAACCCATACAGACAGTGTGTGTACCCAGATCAGTGAGGAAGGAGGTGGGGAGACACTCCGGAGCAATCATTTCCCTTTGGCCCCTGGCGAGATGGAGGGCTGAGCCCTTGCAGTCCTCAGGGCTCACCGTTGGAGAAAAGTTCCATATGCATCCTGTGGAGAAGCCCACATTGGAGCAAGGAATTAATTCTGAAAAAGACTGAAGGAGACTTATGCTGGGGTCATTCGTTGCTGGGAGAACCATGCCTGCGGGAGACCCTGACACTAGTTGGAGAAGTTCATGGATGACTGTCTACTGTGGGAGGGACCCCATGTTGCCACTCGGCAGGCCTGTGAGGAGTTTCCCTTGAGGAGGAGGGAGCAGCAGAAGCAAGACTGAGCAGACTGGGACTGACTGCAAGCCCCATCCTCTACCCTACCCTGTGCCACATGATGGGAAAGAGGTAGCAAAACTGGGGCTGGAAAAGAAAGGAGGGTTGGGGGGAACATGTATTTAAGATTCTGTTGTGTTTTTCTCACCGTCTTACTCTGATTTGATTCGTGAATTGCTAATTGGTTTGGTTTTTAAGTTAAATTGATTTTAGTTTTGCAGTACTTGTGCTTATCTTGCTGTGCTTTTTCCTCTTGTAAATCTTATTACTTGGGCTGATTCTTAACACTGCTTAAGTGTAACTATACAAGTCTTTTTTACCCCGTGGAAGGTAACCTTGCTCTCATAAGTCAATACCTGATGTTTATACACGGTGTTTGACTATGCTATCACAGCGTTACATACTGCTGTTGGTTACGTTATTTTAGGACACTTACACTTGGTTTCAGAGCAACTGCATACTGATTATATTGACAATGTTGAAAAACATACTTATAGTTTATAAGTTTCACAGGCCATTGGTTTGGTTACCTCATGTAATGGCACAAAATATTTTTTTTATTATTATTACTATTATCTAAATAAATAATATTTGGAGGTATGAGTGCCATCTCCATTTCAGTATGAATTATCTCTGATTTTTCTTTTTTTTCATGCTGAATAATAAATATATTCTATCAGCAGAATCCACAGTCCAGCAGTCAAGCATTCTTATCCTCTTTGTCTTGTAATTTTTTTATCTCCACGTTTCTCTTGTCTACAGTAGAGATGCAGAAACATAGTGTAGCAGGTATTATTCCACTCCCCCACCCCTCACCCCTGATTCCCTTTTGCTCAGATGATGCTACATTTTGTCCCCTTTTGCCCCTGAAGAACCACCTAGAACAGTTACAGAGATTTTAGGAACATTGTTCTGCTCCTCCAGAGTTTCTTTAAATGTTGCTGCTGTTGACTGTGGAGAAGAGTTTGGAATGAAAATGGGTTCTTAATGAATTCCATCCAGTGACCCTGAGTTCTCATGGTCATTATTAGCAATAAGTGTGGTCATCACAGTGAATGCTTGGTTCCCAAGTAATCACCTCTCACCTATCACTTGAGAAACTATTATATTGCCTTAGATGACTGCTTGCTTTTGTCTTCTTGTATCACTCTTTTAATAGTTCTTTTCTTTGCATTTTAAACTAATGAAACTGACACTGCAAAGTGTTCCCTTTCTGCTTGATGTGTCTTTGCAGACTGGTTTCTGATGTTTTGAATGGAACTACTGTACAAAATAAAACAACGACTTGTTCTTCTTAAGACTAAGTCTTGTGGCATCTGGTATTGCAAGTTGCAAATAGAAGTTGGGATTGCTCTGCTCTAGATGGTTACAAGCAACAGCAATACTGACAGTTACAGTGCAAGTATCTGGTAATTTCGATGTAGTCCATCACTATAGGGAGAATGTTCCTCTTTTACTTTTTTGAATTAATGCAGTAAGAGCAAGTATCTCAAAGAAAGATATGTCACTTGAACTAGTGACATAGTGACTAGTGACTAGTGCTGATACCTGTTATTTTAATTTGGATAAATTAAAAGAAGTCCTTTGTTACATCACCTACTGTGACTGGTTGTCATCCTTAGTCTCAAATGTCACTTTATTGTCTCAAATGTCTATTTATTGATGCTCAGTCACACAGAATTTTGCCACATTATGTCGCAGAACCTATGCAATTACTGGATCAATAAGTTTTACTCTGAAGACATGTTATAAATAATAACTATGAGGAAGATAATTTTACAAAATGCAAATGTATCAAGAAGGTGCTATGTGCGGCTCAGTTAGAATTACTAAAATAAATGGGAGTTCAGGTCTCTGTTTTGCCCCAAATTACCTTTGCAATACTGGATGAACTGAACTCTCTTGATAGAGAGTAGAACAGTATATTCAGGTGTTTTAGAGAAATCTCCATTTGTCTTGAAAACACACAAAGCCCAATTATAAAAAAGAAAAAAAAAAAAAAGGACAGATAAAGAGGATTAGAAATATTTCACAGAGGGGAAGATGACAAAATGGGGAGGGGAGAATGGAATGCTGCAAGTAAGATGCAGTTCTTTATGTCCAGAAGCACAGAAGCACAGGACAAATAGCTGTGCAATCCTCCAGAAAGCAATAACTGGAGAATTGACCAGTTCAGCCAGTGCAGGAAATGCTTCTACGGCCGTTACTGGTTAGATGTTTGAGTTCAAGTCTGAGGTTTCTCAGGGATTCACTATGGGTTCAAACATGGAAGTGACCTAGGTGAACGTAACTAAATGTCTTCAGTTAATTTTACTGTTTGCTCATTAGCTTCTCCTTTGGTGCAGCTCCTATTCTTTCTTTCTGGCAATACATAAAAGAATGATATCAGTAAATCAGGAAATAAAAAACACCTCCCTGCTTAGGGACACAAAGACAATTATCAAAATGAGAAATGTAAGACTACAATTTCGCATGAGGCTTATTCTTATTCTGAAATGTGAAGTGAGTCTGGATTCACTGACAGAGTCAGTATAATCCATAAATAAATTTTATAGTTACACAAAACTTTTCACACAGAAATAAGAATTATAAGGAAAATGCCAGAAGTATTTTTCATGTCTGATGACTGCTCACAGAGGTACACATGAGCCAGATTTAAAAAATTTTTAAGTTAGATATTCTGCTTCTCTCTCTCTCTCGCACACACACATACACATACTCAGAAGGGTGGAGACCATCCAATTTAAATTATCATGGAAATAGTGCCACACAAAAAACATTTGGTGTTATTTGCAGGAAATGGCTGTGACATTTTCAACTTATTAAAAAGCAAAGAAACAAGGAAAGATATTGCCAAACTGGGAGAAAATGAGCCTTTGAAGAACCGAACTTTTAAAACCTAATACAATGTCTCTGTATTTTTCTGTGACAATATGCTAGAAAGATAAAGCAATCTCCTTTCTTCTCTTCCAGACAAGGTGTGTGTTATCAGAAATTTATTGAGCTGAAGATCAAGAAAGAGCTATAACTCAGCCAATCTTCCACCCTACGTTTCAGACACTTTCAGTTTCCCTCAGTTACCCTGCATCGACTTCATCATGTTTTTGACCAAAGCGTAATTTCTGCAAAGGTGCTAGCTTAATCTGAAGTTACCAGAAATGGAAAAAATTCAACCTTTCCTTTGATATTTTGTGTCTAGGGTTAATCGCTCTTGCATTTATAAAGATATTCCTCAGTTCTAATTTGAACAGTTTCAATATTACCTTCAAACCATTGCTTCTCTGCTTGATCAAAGGGCCCTTGTAAGCCCTATGTATTCTTTTTATGAGAATAGATACTCCTTGTTATCAATTACCAACAAGTTCCATTTTAATATTCTTCATGTATAAATGTCTCTCAGTATCTTCAGTCCTTGAAGATATTGAGAGCCTTCAGGCCTTTTGCATCTCTGCACTTCCTCAGTTTCTATTAACCTGCAGCTACCTGAATAATAGCTCATTAGACAGAATGCCTTAATTTGAGGCAAGGTCCATTCCTTGACTCCAGTCAGAATTCTTTTGCTTCGTGGTCTTTTTCATCACAACAGTTCACTGGGAAAACCTGCTGTACTGCATATCAAGCAGACCCTTGGAATATTTTCAGAGTCACCATTTTCTGTATAGTGTCTCCACTTCTATATATATAGCATACTCCACACTCAAACAATAAAAATTTTTCATGACTGTGATTCTTTTTCTGCCTATTGAGCAAGCTTTCACTTTTTCTTTGAATGTCAGATCATTCCTATTTATAATTATGAAAAATCTTTGCATCATGGTATTTTTCTTTTCTTCTGCAATTTTGTATTATCTTCTAAATCATTGATGAAAAATTGTTCAGGTTTATTATCAGCTCTTATAGAAACACAGATTTGGTCACCACCAGTCATTGCTGTTTTCCCGCATGATACTTACTTGCCCTTCACAGTGTGCAAAAGACATGCTTTACTGTCTGTCACTGCGCTGGGTGATGATCTTCATGTCCATGAAGTATGTGTCATGGTACTATTATCCACATCTCTGAAAAAGAACTTCATGCAGGAAAAAGCCTTAAGAAATATCTACGAAAGTGGGTGATAATCAAAATCCTGAAAGCAAGAATAATGAAAATCTTTCAAAAGCAGGGAAAAAAAAATCAACAAACAAATCTAATGGAGATATTTTGCACGTTTTGTGAAGCTGCCTTTTCATAGTGTATTCATTATAGCTTGGAAACATTTTGTGAATTTCACTATTCCAATTAACTCTTTCAGGAACATTGCAAACCTAGACTGAAAATGATGCGATTGGTATTTTCAGCATGAGCGTATTTTCAGCATGAGCATGTTTTCAGTCAGATCTAGAGCCTGCAAAGGCATATTGGAAGTCAGATACTTCTTCCCTCATTCCACATAAAGTTAATTACAGTTTCTAATATAACATACATTCTTTTGATGAATATACTTGACTTTTAAGCATTTTTCAAATGTTCCTGGCAAATGTATTGAATATTCCTCAATCCTTGTCATCTTCCTCTTTATCTAAATAACATGGTGGAATAGTATTTGGACTTTAAATTACCTTTGAAGGACTAAATTTGCAGCCTCACCCCCTAACTATTTGTCAGCTTCCTCCATACTGTAACCACGGAGAATTTCTAAGCTGTTTAATGAAGCTTTTCTCAAGAGACCTGATGCTATGGTTTTGATACCACTGGCAACATTCCTTACTTCCTTACTGGACCTACATATATGAACTAATGATTTCCAAGTGTTTAGAAGACAGTCATTTTAAGCTAACACCTTTTCTTTCCTCTTAGAGCCTTACTTTCCCATTATTGCCTTTTCATTTGACAGAGTTTTGCTGCAAGCATTTTTTTTTCAGCTACAGAGCAATTTTCCCACTAGTCCTTCTGTTACTACAACCAAAGTCCAAAATTAGTTTATTATACTCCGGACACTGGAATCACTCTCATCTTTGTCTTTCACGATTTCTGTAATTTAATCCAAATGTCAGTTGAGTGCCTGACATATAAGGAGCTGTAGATTTCATCTGTTCTTGCCAAAACTGTTATTGTTCTCTACTTTAATTGTAGTCCAGTTAAACTGGGACTCACAAGAATATGGGCTGAAAGTCTATACATGAATATCGTTCTGCTTTTTTTACACTATGATCAATATCTCTTTTTTTATTACTATAGGTTAACATTTTTACCCCTTAAGGATTACTCACTTCAGGACAAGAAATGTTTGAGAAGGAAAACGACTCTACAATGAAGACAGATGTTCACAGAATAATATACTAATAAATATTAATAAGATATCTCTCAGAAACAGGATGAGTTTAAGCAAATCTTTCTCTCAAAAAGGGACTCAATCCAGTCAGCCGGATGATGTCCAACTTTTCAATAGTGAAACGGGTTCAAAAAATCCAACCGATTTGTCAAATAGGACATCTGTGACTTGTCGCCAGATGAGTCGTGACTGCCATTAAACAGTGACCTAAGCCTATGTGATCTTTGCATGCAAATAACAATAAAATATCTGTACTTCTCACTGTATAATTTTTCTCAGCTTCACAGCATAGATTTAGTCATGGTTGTGTTGCAACAGTCCAGCAACAGAGCTGATCCACCTCCCACAAAACGACATTGTCTGAGCGAGGAGGGAGATCTGTCCAGTCTCTATCTCTTGGGGGAACAATAAACTGGAGGGGTTTTGTTTGGGCCTTGTGTGATATTTAGTTTCAAAATAACTTACAGCTATTCTTATTATTTTCCTCCATATTTTCTAAGCAATTAATTTCTAGTACTTGGAATAATTTTTAGCATGTCTATCAAGGCAGCTTGGGATGACAATAACTGTGACAGCCTTTATCACACTCCATTACACCACTGAGACACAACATCATCACAAGCTCTGAAACTCCACCCAGGGTGTCTCTCTCTGTCTTTAGCAAAAAAAATTATGTATTCATAAGTTTAGTTTGCAATATCTATCCCATTGGCGTCAAGCTCTGGAAATCACGGTGAATCAGAACTCCACTAATAATATTATTACACTTCCTACGTATATATATTGATGCAGGAAAAATTCAGCCATTAGCATTTAAAAGTTATATCAATGAAATATAGTACTGAAAATGTTAGAAACAAAATCCTGTAAGAAAGATACTACTGAAAGCCAGGACTCTTGGGGAATTAAAAATAATTACAAATGCTATTTTATTTTCCCTATTTCAATACAATTTTACCTTACCCTCTTTGCCCCCTACTGTGCTAGGAAAAATCAGAAAGATGAAAGTTTAACACCGAGCTAACAATAAACACACTTTGAATTCTCAGTCTGCCTGAATGTTCATAATTTCTTCCATTTATAAATAATTTGGTACTTATACTTGCACCAAAACAGAATTAGTTACATTTTGTTTTACCTGCCTCATCCTTCAGAAGGTAGAAGGGAACTAAGTGCTTTCATTCTTTTGGTGTGAAATGGGTCCTGTGCAGCTCAATGCTTAAGATATGCTCATCATAAAAGAATTTAGAACAACCATTAGGATTTGCCTAATGTTTTGCCATATTGTTATCTCCTTTTTTAGTTAAGACTAATGCAGAGAGAATCCATGAAGTTGTTTCTCCAGGCTAGTTCTTTGTATTTTGTTATATAATATTTTGTTGCTTTTTTGGAGTACTTAAATTGTCACTTAGGGATCAGGATTGCCTGGTTTTAGTAATAGCTTTAATTATCAATCCCATAGCCAAAAATTTTGAAACTGAATTCTCAGAAGTTGGAAGAATGAGAAACAGTTATGTTGGTGTTGGGATTTTTAGTGACTTACCGCAAAAGGTCCAGTTTTACAGAGAGAGGGTACGATGTATGCTGTCCTAGAGAATTTAGAGCACTTTATCACACAGTGTGCATATAACTTTTTTTAACAGTAAAAAGAAAGTCTTGAAGTTGGGGAGAAAAAGGGAATTATGGGAATCACTATGGAGGATGTTATCAAACGAGACTAATATAATCACCCTATTGTATGTAGGGGGAACTGTGGCAATGGAGGGATTAGTCTACATTCACCCAGGGGCCAGCAGTAAAAACCAGGATCTGTACTAAGGATTATATGCCTTATAGTATGACTTCACATGCATAAAAAAGTAAAATTGTCGCTGTGTTGGCAGACTTAGCAATAGATTTTTGCTTCAGGTATACTGACAGCAACTGAATTGAAACACACTAAGTCAATGGTGGATTAACTCTGAAGATCAGTGGATAAAGTTCATTTTTTCAATTTCAGCAAAATGTGCAGGTCTTTTCCCTAGTTGCAGTCAATATTTGCCTGTCAGCTTGCCTTTAATGAAACACAGACAGATGGTATTAGGATTTTTTAGGAAGGTTTAAACTATAGCACATTCAGATCTACTGATACTATAATCTACAGGGGTAGTATTCACATGTTGTTAAAATTGCTGCATTTATGGCAGACTGGCAAAATTTTCACTGGTAAGGGAAGTGCAGACACTTCATTTTTTGTTCTGCAATGATTCAAGGGAATTCCATTTAAGTGCATTTAAATTAATGTTTTAGTTACACTACAATGTCAGCAAGGGCAACAGTCAGTATTGATGTTTTGTCACTGTTACTAGTTTCTATCAGGAAGAAGCTTGTTTGAGGCAGCTTCAGTAAAGTCAAGACAGAAATTAGCCACCAAAATATTTCATATTTCAGATTAATGTAACTCTGATCTTCTTTTACATATGACAGTCAAGTGTTAAGGGGTCTAATTCTTTATTTGCAACCAGAATAAAAAAAAAAAATAAATACAATTTAGCTATGAAATTCTTCAAAATCAATCCACTAATGTTTTTATTCAACGTAAGTGGTGGGATACATGTGAATGCTCTGTATGTTCTTCTGAAGACACCTCCAATTATTTCACCACGGAACAAAAAAAGGCTCTGCTGACTACTAAAGAAACAACTTCCAAAATAATCTGTTCATTCATTGGGTCTGTCATCAAATTTACCCTCTTATAATAACTCCTTACCTGAGTGGCTCACACTCTACTTTTGGGAATGTGTTCATCTGGCAACATCCTTTGGTGAGAGGCTCTCCATACCTTCTTTGCCTCTGTCATTATCTGCATACCTGGATCCCAGGTCACAGGATCGAGTAGCTACGACAATGCATGTGTCGACCCACCAGTAGCGCAGGAAGGGCTGGTCTGCAGCCTTTTACAAGGGCTCAACCCACATAGTCTCGGGATTATATTTTAATTTTTATGGAGAAAAAAAAAAAGCCAGCAAAAAACTGAAAAGCATGTCCATATTTAGAGTTTCACAAAAAACAAAACAAAACAAAACCACCAAAACCCAAAACACCACCACCAACACAACAACAACAAAAACCTGAAAACGTAGGCTCTGAAATTCATTAATTTCTTTGTTACATGAACAGGCCAGCTGGTCATGCTGCATGTAACTACTTACTAAACATCTGTAAAAAGTATTGGACAATCAAGCTGATGGTCTGCCCTCCCATCTTACTTTTAAGATTGATTTTCCTATCAAACTCACTTTTCCATTTTCTTTCTTTTACATATATATATACATTACCTGGATTTGAACATACACATGGTTTGAAGTTTTTCACTGAAGATCTTACATTACCTGCACAGCTACTCAATTTATTCCACGGTTAAAAAACCAATTGTTCAGATCACATTTTCTTATCAAGTATTTACTTTTTTTTTCTTTCTATTTCACTGAACCCTAATCTCCATATAATTGAAACAAATGTGCATCTTTCTTATGTGCTGTGACGATGTACAGGAAAGTTTGAAACTCTTTTGAAAAGAAAGACCTAGTACAGTAGCTTTAGGAAACAAATGAAAACCAAAACCCACTTCTGTGGAGAAAAATACACACACTCCTTCCCTACTTTCTCCTTTGCTGGTGTCCTGGTTTGAAAAAAAGGGACCTGAAAGGTTTACAATGCGACTTGTTTGTCTCAAAAAGAGACAAATATAGCCTCAGAGGAGATATTTTCTCTGAGCTCTCTCTGAGAGCTAAACAAAGGAGTTGAAAGTTTTGGGCTGGTAGGACAATGGAGCTTAAGCTCCGGGCAAGGAAAAGAAACGAGCAAAACCAGTTCTGGATTAAGTGGGTGTCACACTTTGAAAGGGAGGGTCCTCCGAAAGGTTCCTGTTACTGATATAGCCTGGGGGAAATATAAACTCCCCGAGATCTAAACAAAAGAGTTGCAAAGATTTGGGCTGATAACAGACAATGGGGCTTGTCTGGGGCAAAGAAAGAAAACCAGTAAAACAGGTGACACGAAATTGGTTTAATGCAAAAAGCAATTAGAACCGTAAATCAATCCCTTAAATTTAAATAGGAAAGAGATGGAAAAGAGAGAGAGAGGGATAGAGATATAAATACATAAATAGGTATATACATATAAATATAAATTTCTTCCATTTATGGCACATCCCCGGTTTAACAAACAAAGCCCCCATCACGTGCTCACCGTCAGGGGTGGGGGAGTTAAGGGAGGTGCAGTCTTTTTAACCGCATTGATTTCAGTTCAAAAGTGAACACTTTTGGGACAAACTTTCTCAAAAGTCTTTCTCACCCCTCGTAGGAGATGGCTCGGCACGTCTGCTTTTCCACTGCAGGTGGGGAGGGGCTGTGCGTGTGTGCGTCCCTCAGGCGACGGCTCCAACGCTGCGTTTTTACGGCTGCACAGCTTAACATCACCGGGCATCCAGGGGACGGCCTGGGTCTGTTTCCCATTCCACCGGGGCCTTCTGGCTCTTGGACCCCTTTCCTTTCATCCCTCACCAGTGGTAACTCGGTGCGGGGTGGGGTCTTGCCTCCCTCTTCCACTCACGCCGACAATCGGTAAAACGAAAGACTTATTTCAATGAGAAAGATTCTTTTACTGCCCCGTTGAGGTCTCTCTCTGATGTGTGATCTCTCTCTCCCTGTGTCTGTCTGGGTAGAAATTAAAATGTGCGTGCCCGGGGAAGCCGCGTTGTTTGTAGCTTTTTATAGGCTTATCCGCAGAGGCGTTTGCTTGACATGTCTTGGCTTCAAAGAAAAGCCGAGAACCTGAGAAAAGTCGGTTTCTTCCTGCTTCCCCTCACAAAGATCACGAGAAACTTTTTCCTGTGCTAAGTGGGAAGAGAAAGAAAGCGAGAGAGGGCTTTGTCCCCCTGCTGCCATTTTAACCCATTACAGGGGGTGAAAGAAAATTAACTTCATTCACAAAACAATTAGAACCATAAATCAGTCACTTAAATTCAGATAGGACAGAGAGAGGAAGAGAGAGAGAGATTAACAAATACATTAATAGGTACACACAGATAAATATAGATTTCTCCATTTCATTCTAAAAAATCCCCCCGCTACGAAACAAAGCCCACACTACGTGATCATCGCCAGAGGGTGATGGTGGGACAATACGTGTAGGGACCAAAACCGGAACGGGAAACACCATCCATTTAATCTCATAGGTCCCAGTTCAGAAGTGAACTCTTCGGGACAAACTTCCTTGCAGTACTGTAGTCCTTCTCCAAGATGGCTGGAAGAAACTTGAGTTTGACAGTTTCCCAGGGGCTGTGTCTCAGCTTCTCACTCTCCCTATCTGCAGAATGGGGATGAACTAGATCTCCAGGGAATGCTTTAGGCTTCCCATGTTCCAGAGGAGCTCCGTCCCAGGTATACGAAACCTCGTCCTCTTTCCCCTCACCAGTGGCTCTGTTTCCTGTGCAGAACTGGGGGCTTACAGCCATTTCTGCCCCTTTTCTTCTGAGCAAAAACTCGTTTAACCACCGCTGCCAGTAACTGGCGATCCGAAAAGACTACCTGCAGTGTTGGAGATCTTTTACTGTTCCAGGCTGAGGTGACTGCTTGTTCTCTTTCTCTGTGTCTGTGTCTGTCCGGGTGAAAATAAAATGGACACATGCAAGGGAAGCCCCGTGCTTTGTAGCTTTTATAGGTTTATTTACAGAGGTGCTTGATTGACAGGTCTCTGCTCCAAAGGCAGAAGCAGAAACCTGAGACAAGGGTCGGCCCATTCCCTTCCCCTCACAAAGACCACGAGAAACACTTTCGCACACTAAGGGGGAAGGGAAATGGGAGGGAGGCTAGTCACCCGCACTGACATTTTAACCCATCACAGCTGGTTTAGTCAGAATAGTTCAAACGCATCTTAAAACACTTTAAAAAATCCAAACCACATTAAAGAAAATGGAATTGTCCCCAGACTTCAGTGAATTTACTGTATCTTTGGAATTATTCCTCTGCAAATGGAGAAATGTTCACGTATTTTTATATCTCAGAAGGTGGTAACTGAGTTCACTTGTTTAACTCTTAATTTCTCTCTAAAATTACTTGTCCCCAATGGGCAAACCAGAGACATGATGCTCTGAACCCACCTTATTTCTATCACAGAAAGAGAATTTTAACTCTTTTTTAAAAAAGGAGCTGTAGTCAATTCTGCCAAAACCCCATAAATTTTTAATTTAAAGACTGCAAGGAAAACTCCACTTTCCTTGACCTTTTCCCTAAATGTCATCACATTGCTCTTTCCACAGCTATATTTGAAAAGGCAAAGTAATGCTTAGGAAGGTAAGATGCAAGGTAAAGCTTGGGAAGATTTCTCACATCCTCAGAAAAAATACCTTCCTCATATAACTTTCTATCATAGAATTGCATTATTGTAGTTATTTTAGTAATTGTTATTATAATAATCATGGTATGTTTGGTTATTTTATTGTTATTAACATAATATAATGCAATACAATACAGAAGTTTGTTATAGAAATAGAATTTTATGTCACAGAACAATATCTGGTACTTGAGACAAGCAGTTAGATCACTATATGGAAAATTTTCTCTGCAGCCATCCTTCCCTGCCTTTTCCTTTCCTGATACTGGATGGAAACCCTCTGATCCAGAACAGAGACTTCTTATCTAAATAGATGTACCTTTTTATTTCTCTTCTTTTTCAGTTATGTGAAGATAAACACATACTTCATAAAGAAATGGAAAGATAACTATTTGGAAATCATCTTTGGACAGCCTGAACTGAGGGAGACTGAAGGCTGACAATACCAAAGAAAGACACAAGACGTTGGACTTTTTTTGTGCTATTAACTGGAACTTTTGTAGGAAGTGTTCTGGAATACTTAAGGTACAGGGGGTCAGTGGGAAGTTAAGAAAAACAAAAGCAGTTTTTAATTTCTTACTTAATACTCTTTCACGTTAAAATCTTTTGTGAGACACAACAGACAATGCCCGCATCCCTGTGAAATGCCAAGTGCAGCATTCTGTCAGCAATCACACTGGATAATTAGCAGATTGTCTTTAGGGGTTGAGATGGGTCATGAGGGGGTGCTTCTGTCAAACGCTTTTGAAGAGATGAAGTAAAAGTATGAACCTTCATTTAAAAGAACAATATTTCCTGACCACTGCAACAAACTTATGGCCAAGATTCTTGGATTGTATTTAGAAAACAGAATAAAAACAATACGGGCTTGATTACAGAGCTTGTGTTGACTACCTAAAGGTTTACACTAACCTGGAAGCAGTAAGAAAAAAAGGTCAGACATGTCATGCTATCTTTAACTGTCTTGTTTAATGAACCTAAAATCATGTTGAAAAAAAAATCTATTTGTCACAAGAAAGTATAAACATTTATTTTGCATAAAGTTCAGCATCAATAGAAAATGTGTTATTCATATGGAAAATTATGTCTTGCCAAAAATACCCAACTGCTCTCAGCTTTTTTTTTTGAGTACTGTACAGTGACTTTAAACAGACCGAGTCCTTGGTAAATGTAAACCACAAAAAATCTCTTTTGGTAAGTAGAATTAGATCAGTTTACAGCTGACAAGACTTTTTGCCCTTCTCCTTAATTTCTTCAAAGACACATTCTCATATACTTTCTTTGTGCGTATTGTACAGAATCTCATTTTTCCTATGCCTTATCTGCACTTCAGCTGTTTGTTCAGTGATTGTTTCAGACAAAGTATTTCAAGGACGTATCCATGTACAGAATGGGTATGAAGTTATAGTTCATGTTTTTTAGAACAGTCCTAATTATTCACCTCAAAGTGCTTTGTACATGCCAGTAAATTACAATACCACTCACAATACTTTTATATGCCCTTACTTTACACACAGTTAAGCTGATTTAGAGGAAAGTTTATGCAACTAGGTTTTGTTATTAAGCAAGTCACCTGCCAAACCTGCTAAGATATAAAACCAATATTTTTAACAATGACAAACAGAGTACAATCATTTCTGTGTACGAAAGAGGGGACAGTGTTTTTTAGTGAAACAATAATTGTTTCCTTTCAAAAAAATTAACTTCTGGACCTGTCTTCATTACTTTTTCTGTCTCTTTAACTGGCTAAAGAACAAAACTTCTAATTTAATCTTTCTCTCATTTGTTTCCAACATCTGTATCCAGGCCTGTTAGTCACCAGAAACAGTAATTGAAATAATTTGAACTGCATCTTAACTAGGTAATTCTGTGGACAAGCCCTAGATATGAATATGATGCTATAGAAACAGCAATGATAAAGTTGAAATACCATTATAAAAGAAAAGCCAATATGTCAAATAAACATTTTTTTAAAAAAAGCAGGTTTAACTTTGTTTCCTACATCATGATCTGCACTTACCTTGACAAACAAATTTAATATACTGGGAAAGAACATTTCTTAAATTCTCAGGATTAAGGAAACTAGTTCAAAATGTCCTGTCTAGAACACAGTAATTGAACTTTAATTATAACTCTGTAAAAATTCTTGGCTCGAGACAAAGTAAACCGTATAAAAGGGAATAGACCTTTCAACAAACCTATAACAGTGCTAACACATGCTTTCCCTCTCATGTTTCACAGTTATTTTAAATGTGATAGAATCTTATAGCTGAGATACTGAATTTAAGATTCCGGAGGATCCAGAGCACATTTACAAAACATCTGTGACATAGAAAGAAGTGCTCTGGGAAGAATTATACACCTCATAAGCTTCATTCATGAAGGATAAAAAAGCCTTCAACTTGTCATGGGATTGGTATTTTCAGTCCTTGACAGAATCCAGTTCCCAAGTGCCACTCTTCACTTAACGGATCTGCACCTCCATGTCCCTGCTCTGAATATATTAAAATTAAATTATCTGCTGTTATGAACAGCTAACAGATCTGAGGTCTACCTCTACATTAGCAGAATATAAGGCTACGTTCAAGGTCGGAGAAGAGGTGAAGAACAGTCTTCTCTGAGATGCTGCTGGTATTCTCAAGATAATAGCCAATATGAGGCAAAAAAAAAAAAAAAAGTTGTAATCTGGCTTTGATCTTGTACATAGGCTTAGTCTGGCCCAAAATGTCAGCTGTCATGAGGAAAAGATAATGACAGAGTGAATCTAGAGATCACACGTGCTTTACTCTACAGGACCTGAATTCAATTCAGTGTATATAGGAAATCCAGCAGTTGTTATCCTTTGATGACAGAACCTTCAAAAACCTGTAAAAATATTATCTGTATGTGTGTGTGTGCATACATATATATATATGTATATATACACATGAAAGAGATAAACTGAAAGCGGACATTGTCTTTCAAACGGCAAGGGCTGTTAATGCCATACTCATTCTCAGCTTTCTCAGAACTGCAGTCTCTGCCCTCTGTTACTGGCAATCCTACATTTTCTCTGGCAGTTTCTCTTCAGAAATTTGAGTCTGAAATAACAAAGAAATACATTTCTAGTAGGTGTGAACACTTCCTGTTGGCCAGAGCAGACAGTGCATGTCAGAATAGGATCTTGTCGCTTCATTCAGGAATGACCAGGTTGCAGGACACTGTAGGATCATCCACGAAAACAAGATTTGTTCCTAGATAGTATGTGCTAAACTTATCTGATGAAGTACTGGTATTCACTTATCCAGAGGGGTCCTTATTGCCAGAAGACCCAATCAAGCCCATTTGGTTCATCTCAGTTTGGGGGAAAACTTAATTAAAAGACAAAGCAGAAAGACAGGATAAATTTGTTTTGCCCTGTAATTTCTTTAATGGCAGTAGAGCTTCTGGGGAGTTATGTAGCCGGGGAAAATAAAGGTTGTTACCACTTTAATCCACACAGGAAACAAACTGGCACTGAATGATGAGTTGGAATGCTGTTAGCTATTTATGGCTTCCTTATAGGCCATTTGATGTGAAAAGATCTAAAGAAGGTGAATTCCAGCTATTTATTCTGACAGCTGGATGAAACAGAAATTTAAAATATTTTTTTCTCTTAAGCCAAGCAGTTATACTGCTGTAGAGTACCTGACTTTGTATTCAGTGCAAAGTGTCTCAGGATAAAGGAAAGAACATCACCTATTCTTTTTAATTCATGATTCCCATCTGTTTAGATGTATATGAAAGAAGAACAACTTCTCAGAGATGGGCTTATCTCATCTTTGCAAAAACATTCAGCCAGCAGAGTCTACAAGTCTCATCTAAGTGTGGCTTCAGAAAACTTATAACTCCAGAGGGATTCCCCCTGGCACTTTTCTGCAGGGAGTCCTGACATGATATGCAGTGTAATTTTAGACCACCAGTTTTGAGGAGCCTTCAGAAGCTGGAGCAATCTCCTCAGGATGAGTTAGACCACTGCCATTTTTTCTGCAGCTGTGACAATTTCACTTCATGTTGACTCAGATGCTTTGTCCCCTGTCTCAGTCCTAAACTACCCTCTAGGCTAGGATGTAAGAAGGAATCCTTGGAAAGCAGACTATCTTTCAGCACAGATTGAAGGTATTTTCAGCTACATTAATATTCAACCATTTAACACCACCTTTCCCACCCTGTCCCCTTTAGTCTTCCCCTTGTTTTTAAATCATTGACTTCTCATCTGCTTTAGTTTTATTTGGAGTAAATATTACCTCTGCAGGGCTAGTTCCTACTCTGTGCTGTCAGCTGGTGGCCAAACATATTAAGAGTCTTTCTAAAACCCTACAGGTACCTGTCATGCATGTGAAGTAAAGCCAGAAACATCACTGACACAAGCAGCAGGGAGATGTGTCAATACATAGCAAATGAATAATGCGCCAGCTCTGCTGCTGTCAGACTGGGCATCACACCGGCCCTCAGCCTTCTGATACACTCAGACTGAAAAATCCGTGTTCTCAGACAAACTATCAGCTTTTTTAAAAGACAATAAATGTGCCTAAGAGTTTTGATAGAAATTCTCTCTTGGTGAGTCTTTCAAGTAGAAGCACTGTGCCTTTCATGTGGTTCACATTCAGGAACCTCATTACTTTTGTCAGTCTGTTAAATGCAGAATTGACTTCTCCAGATATGCAGAAGCCCTACCAGGATTTTTCTGGATTTTAGCGTAAAGCCTCCTTGATAGAAGCTCTTCTTTCTGTCTGCAAACAGCCCTTTCCATTCAGTATAATAATCTTACTAAAAGACATTCTTGAACAGAAAGGCATCTCACCTTCTGAAAAAATTAAGAAAAGTTCTCCACAATGACTAATTGCAAACACCTCTTTTTTTTTTAATGTGTTTCTCTTTTTTTTTTTCCCTCTCTTTCCATTTTTTTTTTTTTCTTTTCTCCTTTTATACAGACCACATCTAAAGAAAGATGTTGCAAAAGGACCTGGAATATCATGAAATATCCTGGCATAGCAACAAGTATTTCCCTCTCTCCTTCTCCCCTTACCTCCTTCTTCAGCTGTTCTTCTTTTTCTCTTCCTTTCATCTTTTCCCTTTCTCTTTTCTTTTCCCCTTTTCCTTTGCCATCACAGTTTCTTTATTATGGAGGTAGTACCTAGGAAAGGAAGCCCCAATGAGACTTTTGACTACCTGATAACAAATGCAAGGCTTTGTCTATCTTGCAGGGCAGGCTTTGGCACTCTCTGCCAGTTCAGGGAATACTGGAGGCTACACAAACAGAATTTTATCCCAGAAGTGACAAACTGTCTGAAAGAAAGAGTAAACCTGGAGGTATCCTGGTACATGCTGGCAGAAAAAGCAAGGTTGTAGGACAAGTGGAATATTGCTGATTTTGCTATACATCCCATCTCTGTCTCTTTCTCTGTGAGAATCCCAAAGGTGTAACATGCCCAGAGCCGTAAGTAATTTTTCAATCAGAAAAGATGAAAAACCTGGATGCATCTGCTAAGGATGGGGGCCACCTGTTATTAATGCAGCAGGGCTTTGGAATGAGGTAGATGATCTGCAATGCCTGTTCATTAAGGCATAGTTAAGAGTTAAAAAATTGAAGGGACAGTTATTGTTTGGTTAAAGGGTATTCACACATCTATTTGTGATGTCTTGAGTTTATTGAGACTTTATTCAGTAGAAACAGTACAGGCAACTGCTATATAAATCTGTATGAGAGAGCTGGGAGATTTGTCTACCCTAATTGCACTGATTTAATAATAATTAATAAACTTCAGCATTTTTATCAGACTTTTCATTCACAGAATTCAAAAGTGAATTGCAAACATTAATTAATATTCAGGGCCCCCTTAAAGCAGCGCCATAGAGCAATCAAGAGCTTGACTCTCTGGTTGTGTATACACTGTGTGTGAACCGAAAGGGTACGGAAAAGAGCCTGTGTCACTTCCCTCTTTCTCATCTTGTGGTCAGATATTGAAATCCAGCCATGAGGAGACATTCTGTTATCTATTATTAGAAGAAAAATATGATATTTGTGTAACAGCTGAGTTACTAATGTGACAGTTTACTTCCCAGGACTACAGAGATGTGGCTGCCATATTTGAACTGGAAACCAGAGTACTTTTTACAAAATCATGTGATAATCTGCAAATAATCAACCACTGCAATGTCTATTTGTGGATACGTCATGCTATCTTTGCAAGTACTGCTTCTAACTCAGAAGAGATCAGCTGTCTACAAGGTTCTCAAGAGCATGAAACATGGAAAGCTGTTCCTGGAGGACATCAGCAAGCAAACTTTCGGATGAAAGAGGAGCAAAAAGCCCAGGAGAGAGTTCTTCATGAAAAGGATAAACTGGAACTTATTGATGTAATAGGAAAGATGTTGAGGGGAAGGATTTGGCAGAGAAAAAGATAATGAGGGTTGGAGTTGGGAGAAGAAAATAAGTTATAAAATGACTATATGAGTCTTCGTCTGAAAGTGTTCAGGGAAATGGTTCCTGCTACAACATTTAAATTGTATTGTGAAACATCTTGAGAAAGAAAACTGGGTTTTGACTCTTCATCATTAGAATATGAGGTTATT
Organism: Bucorvus abyssinicus; assembly: GCA_009769605.1. Taxonomy (NCBI): domain Eukaryota; kingdom Metazoa; phylum Chordata; class Aves; order Bucerotiformes; family Bucorvidae; genus Bucorvus; species Bucorvus abyssinicus. The sequence continues at coordinate 49,453,851 of CM020063.1, forward strand.
TACATATGTGATACACACATACTATTGTCTTCCTATTTTCTTAATATGCACAATTATTTGTACTGAAAGTTTTCCAGGTGTCAGTGCCTCATCTGTTAGTACTAATAATGATATTTATTATTTTAATTTACCAATGTGTTAAATACATTCAGAGCTACTTTTCTTTAAATTTGTCAATGGCATTATTTTTTCTTTTTTTAAATCTACCTTATCTACTTCCTGTCCATCGCTTTCTTCATATATGAGTAATGGTTTGATTTCTTCAGGAAACATTTGTAAGAAAAATTTCTTTGTCTAAGCTTTTGACCAGGGACTGACTTTCTTTGATCTAATCTCAAGGTGCCAAAGAGAGCAAGTCGCAGAGGCATAAGACATTCTCCTATATGCATGGAAAGTGCTCATCCATAACTTCAGGTATTTGAGGTGCATTCACTTTCTCTCATAATTTTCTTTCTTTTATGGCTAGTGTCTTGTAAAAATTACATCTCTTCCAAATTAAATACATTTTGACTAACATATGTAAAATAAAAGCCTCTTCTGTGGCTATTTTTCAAATAGTTGTGTAATATTAAAAATTGCTAATCTTTTTTTTTCCCCCTTTCCTTTAAAAACATGAATGGCAAAAACTTTCTAAGAGATATTTACAACAGACATGCTTTAATGAGACAAACTTTATGACAGTAACCCATTGAAAGATAAAAATGGTGTGAAAAGCACAAGATAATGTTCTTAACATGAAACCTGGGGCCATAAGTGCATGGAAGAAAGAATAAATTATGTTAACAGAGACAAGGAAGAAATTGTGAGATTCGTTTTATAAAGTAAGGGGAGGCATATGTTCCTACAATATCTTGTAATACTTGTGAAGCTTGAGTTTTAGGGGGATGCCTTATGTGTGTATTGTTGATGGGTTTTAGCACCACTTAAAGAAACTTCACCAGTTCTTCATGCAGTTGTTTGAAGTAGAGTCCTAAGCAGCAACAGAAGAGGTTGTAGCTGGGAGCCAAATTGCTTTGTGCATATGCTTTGGTACCATCCCCATAGGAAAGTCAGCCTTGAATCATGTAGTCTACATGTCTCATATCAATTTGCTTTGCTGAGAGCTCGAAATGTCATTGTTGAAAACAAGAAGGAGAGAGGATAAAGGCCAGATGGATGTCCTCGTACCATTTCTTTGTGGAGGTAATACTTACTTAAATTGTATATACTGCATTATATATAATGTATTATATGTATGCAGACAATGTTCACACTGGTAGTGGGGAATTGCCAAGTCCACAGTGATAAGCAGTGGAAGTGGAAATGAACCCAATACTTATGTTTCCTAGGAATAAGCTCAGATTCATCAGGACATTTTGATTCCTTTCATGAAAAAGCTGACAAAAGCAGTCTGAATTTGCAAAATAAGTATTTACTAATCCATGTGTTTGAACATGAAGGTTTTGAACTGCATACGTATTGGTTTAAATATGCAGACAGACAACAAAACTGGTTTTGGTGCTCAGAAATACACCTGGAGTGCAAGGAACTTGTACTAGTCAGTCCTTTCAATATATCTACAAAGAAGCGTGAATAGAAGAGGACATCTATAATAGGACAAGCTGTTCTGAATGTTGTTATGCTCTTGATGTTTATGTCTGTGTGAAAATGAATCTGACATGGTTTATTATAGAATAGTGATGGAGCAGCATTTGAGTGAGCAGGAAAACCTTTCGCTTGCTATTATGCTCTTATAACTGAGCAGTATTTGAAAATAAATGTAAAATGGAAGCTGAGTTCACCTTTCCTAAAAATCTTAGGATAAAGTGTAATGTGTATTTTGCAATTATGAGGAGGAAAAATCATTAATGACATATTTTCTTTCATTTCCCTGATCAAGCAAATGACATGATAATGGCAATAGTATATTTCTAAGGTACTGTTATCATCTGTTGTGCTTTAGGATTTTAGCTCCAGGGCAGAAGGGTTTTTTTCCCCCCCCCATCCCTTTCCCAGCATATGAAACACCTTTGTGGGGGGGAAGGGGGGTGGGCATGAGAAATGCAACCCAGCTTCAATTTTGCACAAAGACATGTCAATCAACACCTCTTTGAATAAACATATAAAAAGCATCAACCTACGTGGCTTTGCTGGTGCGCATTTTTCATTTTCAGCATAAGGATGAAAAAGAGAGAACTGTGAGCGGTCACCTCAGAAGCCCAGGACAGTAAAAGATGCTCCACATGGCAAGTAGCCTTTTCACTTTGCTGATTACTGGTGGGGGTGGTAAGAAGTGCTACCAGAAGGAAGGGGCGCAAAGCGACCAAAGGCCCCAACTCTGCACAGAGCGAGAGAGTCACTGGCAACGGGGACAAAAGGTCTCAAGTGCCGAGAAATGGAGTCTCCGCTGGAGTGTGGGAAACAAAAAACATGCCTTGGAGATCCGGTAAATCTCATATTTTGAAGCGGGGAGAGCAGAGAGCCGAGACAACCCCTGGAAACCTGGTAACCCTTAAGCTTTGCAGCCACCCAGAGGAAAGACTACACATTGTCAAGGAAGTTTGTCCTGAAGAGTTCAAATTGAACTGATACCTGTGAGGTTAAAAGAACTGCGTTCCCCCATTTCGGGTTTATCCTTTTCTTATGCTCCCGCTACCCTCCCTAATTCCGGCATGGGCTGCATGTGAGGGTTTATAATGGGATGTGGGTGGAGTGGGTGGAATATATATGTGTATATACATATTTATGTTTCTTTGTTTGTCCTACCCAAATTTAAGTGAGTGATTTGTGGTTCCCATTGCTTTTGAAGTAAATTAATTTTCTTTCACTCCCTCAATCCAAACCTGCCATGCTGTTTTGCTTTGCCCATAGTAGTAAGTCCCATTGTTTCTTCCCAGCTTGGACAATTTAGTCCTTTTGTTTAGCACTTGGAGGGGATAACCTCTCTCTCCCTGAGGGTGATTTGTCCACTTACAACCTTACGGTTCTTTCAAACCACGACATCATCGTGGAACTGAAAATTCAGAAAATTTTTCACTTGACTTGGTCTAGAATGTGCAAGTCTTCTAAGTGTTAGATCCATAAAAAAATCTCTTGCTGGGCAAATTATTTTTAATTTTCTTTTGGACTTTATTTTTTCCTTTATATATTTAAATGCTGGAATTTCTATCTCAGTGCTGACACTAGAATCAAATGGATCTTGCGTCTCATGACTATTCCAATATGCGTTTGTTTAAGGAGTTTTTCAGCATATGCAAACCGTAGCCCTTGCTCTTTGTAAAACCTGGCATAAACCCCACCATGGATTTAGGTGCTTGTGTATTAAAGATTGCAAGTCTGGCTTTACTATTGTACAAAGAGTGGCTGGAACATATACAGGAAAAGTAGTATTACATGTAAAGAAAAAAAAAACCACCTCAGATAGATTGCCAAAAGACACACTGTGCAAGCAACCACAGATGTGGTGACAATGTGGAGTCATATGTGTGGGCTCTGATTCTGTTGTGTCACACAATATTTGCTTTACAGCTAAGAAGTCTTCATTACTTCTGATTTATACTTTGTATAAAAAAATATAGATGTAAAACAAGAACTCTAAATGCAATAATAACGTCCTGTATACAACTAAATGAAACACTCCCCCCAAACCAGAAAACAGTATTGCTACCTGACAGTCTTGAAGCTGTAGAGAAAATTAAAATAATAAATTCATTTCTTTACAAGAAATTGTCAATTTATTAATTCTTTAAGTGTTGTCTAGATGCTTAAATATAGCAGCAACAATAATAAATGGAAAAAGAATGATGGATTTTGTATAAATATATGTGGTAAAATATGAATTGCTTCAAGCAGAGTGGTTAGGACCCTTCAGTTGTTCAACTGGTAAGGGAGAAGTGGCCAAGAAAAGAAGTCTCTCTCAAAACCTTTTTCATCTAGTGTTTGTTGGTTTGCCTGTTTCATTACATAAGTATATAATTTGCAGATTTCCAAGTGGAGTTTGTGCAGCTGCAGCTCATGACTCTTTTCAACAGCATGGAAACCTTACTGAGATGGTTTTGCCCTTGGCTGCCTTCCTGCCTCTTTGTCAGTATTCACCTCATTGTTCTGATACATCTGTCTGAGGGACCAAGCTGTGCTCTTTGGGTATATGAAATTGTCAAATTCAAGTGTAGACCTTCCTGGCAATAGAACTAATACTGTGGATCTCATGGGCTGAACAACCTTATAGTTTTCAAAAAAAGGCATAAAAATGAGGACTCCAGTTTTGATTTTTCCCCTGATGACAAATGGCAAAACAATAGCAGAGAAGGAAGAGCTGGAGCATGAAAGAGCTATAGAAATTTAATTCACTGTATTGAGGTTCAGGTCAGCTTTGATTAATAGGATCTTCTGTGCTACAATGCATGAATCCTTTCAGTCTGTGCTAAAGAACATAATCCTTTACCAGAGAAAAAGTGACAGCCAGTCACATTCCACCTCATTGCTGAAGAATACTAAGACCTGTAGACTTTAAGAGTATTGACTTGTGCTCTATACCAGGCCCTTGGACACAATGGTGAGGAAAGTCTGATTATAAGAAATGAATAAAAACTACAGTCAAGGCAAGTTGCAGCTAGTTCTGGATGTAATTTATATTCTCAGGTCTTTAACCTCATTTGAGAGTTTAGGTTTCAATTACAAAGTGAATACAGAGAAAATTATATGTATTTCTAGCTGTCTGTCAATACGGAAAACTCTGTACCCTATTGAGTTTAATTTTCTCTTCTGCTTTAACAATATTTGATAGATCCATGAAAATACATTTAGTAAAAAGCCATTTTTCTTTTGAAAGCAGTGTTTTTGTGAAAGTTTACTCAAATGCATCTTCTGGTTAGCTATATTACTCCTGTGATTCTTGATGGATTTTAATATTATAAGGATAAGGATTTTCTTCCGGAAAGTGCTAATCCTGGATTTAAATAAGGTGACACATAGCTTTATGTTTGTGTTCAGACCCCAAGTCATAAAACACACAGGAATAGGAGCCTTTACTGTACAGCACAAAATTAAAGTCAATACTTAAGTCTTTTGTGCTAGTAGTCTTAGAAATACTCTCACTGCATCTGACTGTGCACTGTATTAACTGTTTATCTAGTTACTTCCTTTATAAGTGGATAATTTATAAACACATAGCTGTGAAAATATTATTGAAAGCCAATTCAATTTACCATACTATGGAAAAAAAATTTTTTTTAACTTCTATTTATTTATTTCTCTAGCTGTTACAGTGGACACATGCCTTTATGTGAATATTCATGGCTGAGTCTTTCTAGCTGATAATAGTTGTCACTCCTTGGACTCCAGTTTACCTACCTCTGAAGAGTGTACAAAAGGAGCTGAAGAATGCAAGTGGCTCTAAAGACTCTACGCAACACGAGTGTAAGACTATCAAAGACATTCTTGTATATGGTCATGTTTAGACATGTTCTGTCACTCAATATGCCTGAGGACATGCGGGAATTGTTATAGTATGTCTTTTTATTTGTATATCCTTTCTTCAATATTAGTCTGTAGCAGATACTGCAGAGGAAACTGTGACAATTCAGTGATGAGGAGTTAGGAAATTATTTATTCACTAAGAAAGATAATATTACCTCCCTTTTATTACTTAGAAGCTATATTTGGATCAAAACACAAACATTTTACATAATTCTATGTTTTAAAGTTGAAAACCTGGGTGAAATTGCAGTCTGCTTTTTTTTTATTATTATTTTTTTTAAGATCTCATGTAAGCAGTTAGACAGCCAACTTCATCTGTGTGCTGGCAAAAGGTCAAAGTAGCTTGTAGGGACCACAGGTGCCTTGCATCTGGGTGTACTTCTCTGGTAAAAAGTTTACATCTGGGTGTAAAGTTTTTCCAGCACCAATCAGTGATAGGTAATGATGCTATATGATTTCACATATCTTTCTAATCAACAATATCTTTGGATGAGAACAGTGTAAAGCAACTTCAGGTGTGCTATATTTTCAAAAATTGTCAGAACCTCTTGTCTAGCTTAAAGCTCTGAAAGCTAATCAAGCTCTAGTATTGTTAACAGCAGCAATCTTTTCTGGTATGTTTGCTAAATATTTGTTATTGTTCATCTCACCAGCACTGAAGTACTTGGAAAAAACAGAACTAGCTTAATCTAGGAAGATTCGTAGAAGACTGCCACAGCATCATGCATATGAAAAGAGTTTTGCCATCAGAAAGCTGTAGGCCTCATTTCCAAACTGACAGCTTGTGTTCACCGATTTTGATCATAGTGGGTGTCAGACAAGCACTGTGAAAAAGATCCATACCAGAACTGCTAATTTTTTCTTCAAGCTTTTGTAAACCTCTATCCAGCAATCTCCATAGAGTTAAGTTTTTTGCGAAACGTTCCTTGTTTTACAAAGCCTTCCATATGTTGAATATATTCATAGAGTTTTCACCATGATTTGGTATTAGTTCTGTTCTGCAATATTTTGGCATTGCACTTCACCTGACTTAGCACGCTGTATACGCACTACAGTACTGTATGCATCACCATTTGACAAAGCTACCAAATACCTGAAGAATTAGCGAACTAAAAAAACCTTCTTTGCTAATTATTCAAAAGCTTTCTAACCTAGTTTGGCTAGGAAGAGGGCAATGACAGAATGATCTCCAAGAATAAAAAGAAAATGAGCTAAGATATGTTAGTTTCTCTTGGCTAACAATGTATTATTCTTTTTTCATGGCTGCTTTCATTTTCAGATTAACAACTGTGTGAAATGAATCAACACTGGGAGCTTTCATTCTTGTATTTTAGCAGAAAAAATTAGTGAGCTGGCAGTGTTTTCTAAATGAGCTTAGGCATGTTATTTACAGGTGTCTGAATTTCCTTCCAACTATATTGAAAAATTATCTATTTTTCCTTTTCCAGAATTCATTCACATGATGAGTAAATTATCATAATCCTACACTAGTCCAGACAGAGTGAAGCGAGATAAATGTACACAGAAAATATAGTAGGCTTAGATTTTAGAAAAAAAACTTGGAAGGAACAACCATGTGGTCAATATGCCCAGTTCTAAGTCTCAGATATGTCCACATGCATATTTATATTTGCACTAGATGGCTCCTGCCAACAGTCTTCACTCTTTTCAAACAGGCATAGAAAAACTTCAGTATCATCCTCTCTATTTCTTAATTTTTCACATTTAAAAATTAATCTTATTATCCATGTCGTCCAAATAAAACCTACAATTTTCAGTCTAAGAGAGAGTGGAGAGATGAAAGACAAAATGTGAATAAATAAATGCCATCAGTCTAAATGAACTTGTGACCCTTCAGATAAAAAGGTGTGTGGGGACAGTGAGCTCATGTCAGCTAAAATGTCCTGGTCTATATCACTGATACTATACCTATTATTCTTAGCTGAGGATCTGTCCATAAATTACTTTCAGAAGACTAAATTACATTCCTCTGACTATTAAGAGAGAGAGCTTTTGCCTATTCTTTCTATTATACATTTTAAAAGATGTGTTCTGTACAGGCTATATGCTTCTCTTCCTATAAACTACATGCAAAGGTAACTGTTTTATTTGGTATATGTAAAAAACCCAGAAAACAAAATATGAACAAACAAACAAAAAACCTCAACTCAAACTAGATTAGAAATCTCTGAGTACTAAACAACCTTTGTCTCTGCAAATACCCCTGCAAATGAGAACCCATCATTTCTCCACAGGTGAGAGATTACAGATTCAGGCACCAACCATGAAAACTTTCAATTGTTTCAAATCAGATTTGTCCTTAGCATTTGCCCAAAGTGACACTTATTCCTCTGACTGAGGCTTTTGCATGATCAGTGGAGGAAGCTGATACAGCTGACTGTAAGTGAGTAAAAGAGAAACTAACGGAGATCAACCCAAACTGCTGGTTTATACCGCAGTTAGATGTTTGTCTATTGACACAGATAACTTTTTAGATAAGGGGAGTTGATCCTCCATTGTCATATTGCATGACTGAAAATAACCTGAATAATGAAGTGAATACCCTAACGCAGCTCTAAGAATATTTCATTTTGCCTCCTGAGTCTCATTCTCCACACAAAGGGAGTGCAACACTACAGAAGAAATTTAGGTAATAAATGCTGCTAGTATCTCTCTGTGCTTAGAGGATCCCTCCAGGCATAGTGCTGGACCTTTTTCACTTGGCAGAGATTTTGCTATTGACTTCAATGAGTCCCAGGTTTACATGTAATTTAGCTAAACAGAGTTTTATTATACACATTTCCCTGGAGGCATCATTGATATTTTTCAAACCACTGTGTGTTAATTTAATTTATATACCTATAGCAATTGTTTATAGAAAAAAAAAAACAAACCCAAACAACTAATCTACTTTGTACTTGTAAATACAGTCTTCTGTTACGCTAAAATTTCAGTTAGCCCACTAATACAGTATTGCACGTGACATTAGTGGAACCTTCCATGCTTTCGAAACAGTGACTGTTTAAAGAGTGAACGGCTGTACTTAGAAGAAAACAATTGCTTTTGTGAAGTATACAGTTACAAACTGATGATATTTGGGTGCAGAACTTTCTTTCTCTTCATGAGGTTTTCAAAACTTCCTTTCTCTTTTTTTTTTTTAATTAGACAAGAATAAAAAACGTTTTATCTTGTCATTTGACTTCATGCTGAGATCTCTGAGCATGTTCATGTGTATGTTCACCATGCATTCAGCCTCAAATATGTGTCAGTGAAATCAGTCAGTATAAGTTGCTAACTTTAAGTTAAGAATTTGAAGATCTGGGACACATACTTTACTAGAAAAAGCACAGTACAAACAATCCCTCTCATTCTGGGAATGCAAACCATTGAGCTAATATTGCAATAGTCAGTAAAAGCAGAAAGCCATCTTTCACTGATGTTAAAGAATATATTAAAAAAAAAAAAAAAAAAGAATTTTTCAACCTCATTACAACTTCTGTTCTGCTGTAGGATCCCTCATTAGAACTTATATTGTTTCTACAACTCTTGCTTTCAGCTACATATGCAAAAAAACTATGTTCTTACATTTTTTTGGTGAAAACTAAACAAATACTCTTGATAACATTAGGCTCAGAAAACTTTCCACAGCACATTAGGAAAGCAGGCAAGCCACACAATATCTAATTTGAAAATCTGCCATCTGCAGCTTTCTCTACACTTGTTGCCCGTAGACCAGAATCCAATACTTGTTAACTGTGAATGGTCAATTTCCTCTAGAATCTTATCTTAGAATTACAGAACACCACCAAAGTAGGGATGTCTACCTGGGTAGGCACTTATCTTGAAATAATGATCCCTTCTTCAGCTCAGTAAATTATTAGTTCAGATCTTCAGTCACAAACTGGCTGTTTCCCTACTGACTCCTAGGACACAGTGGCTGGGAGCCATATGGAAGAGTTCCCAAAGAAATGCAGCACTCTATTTTGCTCATGTGCTACCACTGACAATGATTGTCTTACAATCACCACCAACATACCTGCCAAAATCCACATTTGTCTCAAATCTCTTATCTTGAAATTTCAGTCTTATAGGAAAAGGAGTATGGGAAAGGTCTTTCTGCTATGTTTTACTGTCAATTAGTTTCTTTCTTTGCAATGGTGATTTAAAATATGTTAATGACCTATGTATTTGAGAAATTACTTTACTGACAAATGGTTACAGGGTGACATTAACTAGTACATGGCTGAAGGGTAACATTTTGTTTAATAATGATTTATTATATTAAAACACTCCTGGAGCGATAGCTTTTTTGGTAGCCCATTATACAAATATTACAGCTTACCATAATGACAGAGTGCTCTGAGTATGCATTACAGGCTATATAATAATGGTGGTGTCTAACTTCCTCATTTAGCTAGAATTTGCACTGTTAAACAAATAAAAAAATTGGGCATTACTTGACGTGACTAACAGGCTAGCAATAACATGGGACTAGAACAGGAGTACAACAAGCCAAAATAGGAATGTTGGCAGGGCCGTGTGAGGAGACACAAGTGCGGCTGTCTGCAGTGTGCTAAGCTCTTATTAGTGCCATTAGTTTCTCATTTTCAGGAGTCAGACATCCAGTACACAGGTGTGTACTACAAAACCCACATCATGCCACTAGCAAAGATCTTTCACGGGGATGGGAGAGGGGCTGTGATGACTGGCGGCCAGCAGAGACGATAGCCAGGGAATCCAGCTGCTTGTCTCATGATATGTTGGGTTACTGCAGCTGCTCACCCTAGGTGAAACTGCTGCCACACCACCCTGAAGTCAGAAAGTTATGGCGCTTCTGACAATGATTCCTGTGTGAAGGTAGCCCTGAGTGTCTTTGCCTTAGTGACTAGATGGCAGTACAAATTTCCTCTGCAATGCAGAGAATGTTAAGCTTCTTTTGCATTGTATTTTTCAGACCACAACTTAAGATATATAAAATTATAACCATTTTTAAAGATCCTATGGTAATCTGCCTCATCGTAGAGTTTCCCTGCAGCAACTCTCTACTGGAAACCTCTTGGGCTTTTATCTTCTAGCATTAGACATGATGTGGAAAGTGAAGGAAATCTTTTGTTGTCTTTTCACTCTGAAAGACATGTCACTTGGTCCAAAAGCGAGCTAGTGTTTGCTTAAACAACGCTTTGCTTTCAAAGGGTGGGTATTTGAATGTGTCTATTGTTATGGCAAACTGCATATCATGGAATAGCACTTATGATGTAATTATCATTGAATTGAGAAAGAATTGCTAAGCACCCATTTATTTGTTAGCAGTTATCATCTTTAATGGTTCATCATGTGAGGGGGTCAGCCAATGCAGAGCAGATTTTTGCAAAATATAATTACAGAAATAGACTGAAATATATTTACAGAATGAAATATTCTTTCTTCTTAAAGACAGAATAGTGCATATTCATAACAAAAGATTTATAAGCATAGATAACTTAAGGATCAAGACAAGAAGTAAGGAGATACATATTATATTATGAAAATGTGTACAGTGTGACATCCCCAAAGTGATATGTGGAGAAGTTCTTTGGCCTGGGACTTTATAATAATAATTGATTCAACAAAGTTGTTATCTCTGCAGAGAAGCTAACTATTATAATTGTTGTAATGCTCTTAACTCTCTTGAATATTTCTGCTATTAACAAATCAGAACTAGGTTACGTTTAATAAATTGATGAGCGTGGGGAGAAAAAGAGACTGAATTGCAGGGTGAAGGAGACAGCTATATTGTCAGTATTATTGCAGACGTGACACTAGACTAACATAAAATCAGCACCCAAACCAGCTACTTTGGAATAGGATGAATTGTGTCCAATGAACGCACTGCAAATGAGTACCCAAGGTCACACAGCATGATTGAGCTGAAGATTGAAACTGATTCAGTTGTTCAATAGCTGTCCCATATGACAAGTAACCAATAGGATGGTTTGGGTTTTTTTAAATCCGCTTTTATGTAAAAGATGCTGGGTCATACTCAAAGCTGAATGTCTGAATAATCTTTTCTTATCTACAGGATGCGTCTCTTCAGACTTGCTTGGTACTCTCCTGGAGGGACCAATTTTGGACCCATAAGGAATTCCACAGTTCTTCTCTGGGTTTCTCCAACACATCCTCCTTCTCTCCCAGCTGCCTCATTCACCGATATCATCTTGCCATATAGCTGATATGGAAATAATATGGGTGGAAAACAGAGACTGTAAAGGCTTCTTAATTGGCTAACCTCAGAAATACGTACAAAAATAATTTCCAGTTAACAGTAATCAATAACTGCAATTTTGAATAAATTTCCTAGTTATAATGACCACAAGAAAAATCTTTCAACTATGCATTTACAAGTAATTACTTAGACAGGAAATTAAAAAAAAAAAAAGCCTTCATATCAATCATGCTAAATTAATGAAAAGAAAAGCAAATGGGATGCTCAACTTTCTAGTAAGACTGCGTGCACTTTCTTAATATTTAAAACTAGTCATTAAACCAAGCGGGAAACCTCTAAAAGATAGGAGAAACAACCAGGATTGATTTTATTTGACCAGGTCTGGTGCAGGTACAGTGAACGCATGGTGACTTACTGACTGCCCATATCCCTTGTCAGGCGTGTGTACTGAACACTATTCTTCTGTGGTTTTTTAGCTAAAATGAGACTTGTCATCAGTGGTGTACACATGCTAACAAACCATTCTGTTCCCAAAAAGTTTTTTGAGACTCCTAACCTGCCCCATAGATAAAAACATTGATAATTGTTGCAATTAACAGTTTGCATTTCAGAATGAGTATTTCAGGATAAACATGATTTTGAAGCTTCTTTTCTTACACTGACAAAGTTTTTTCTTACACAGTTGGTGAGACTGATTACTGGCTGAGGAAACTGAATTTACATTGTGCAAGTGGAGCTGTGCAGCAAGGGTCAGCCTACGTCAAAGAAAATCTCTGGTAAAATAATTTATGACTCTCATGAACATCTACCCTTTCTGTATTTACAAGATAACACAAATATATCAGGGTGAAATAGGCAGCTCTTCCTTAAGTAACCAGTTTCATTATAAAGTGCAGAAATTAAATAAGAAAAGAAGTTAGTCATCTAGCAGTGGTTTAACAACTCCTCCATCAAAAGCAGATAACAACCTCCTCTACAAAAGTAATTAAGGAGAGACTTTTAAGACTAACAAAGGCTAGAGATTCTATTTAAGGATTACAGCACAAAAGACATAGGAGGTCCAAATAGCTTTGCATACAAAACAAAAAACAGAAAGAAAAAGATAAATCTGATATTTCAACTCCTACTAAATGTTGACTAACCTAAGAGGAAAACTGAGTTTAATTTGCAGATAAGATGCTTTTGAATGTGTTCTGGAATATTTTGTCACAAAGTCAAAACTTGAAAACCTCAACCTGAGGAAAAATCATATGCTTTTATATATAAATGCATAACACCTATTCATAGGTTAACACTAGCCAAGCAATCTCATGAAGGTGCTGAGAAAATGAAAGGATGACAGCCACAGATATTTTAGATTTGGTAAGCTATGACAGAAATATGCTTTCCTTTTTCCAGAAGAAAAGAATGTAAAATGTTCAGCAATGAACTAGCAGCAGCATGCTCTGATCCCATTACTCAACTTTACAGCACAGCTCTTTCCTGTTCATCTTTATCCCTGCCAGCAAGCCACTAACAAGAGCAATCAGACTGAACAAAGAGAAGCAGAGAAGAACATCAAGAAAAAGCAGTATTCCGCTTCTGTGCCACAGAGAGATGAATTTTGCCATACTGCTGATGGAAAATGGGATTAATGTTTTCATTATCATTGCTTTAATTTGATACTAAATTGTTTATAGTAAACTGATGGCTTATCTTGTTAGTAAACTGTTTTGGAAATAGTTGTGTGGACAGGGTGGCTTATTATAAATTTGACAAATAAAAAGAAATTTTAATATTGATTGCAATTCATCATTCTTAATGAACATTTATGTCCCAAGACTCTTCCTGGAATTATTCCTTCTGAGGAAATAGGACGGATCATGTCCCTCAACCTTAAAGACTTAAAATTTGTATTGCTAAGTGGGAGCATCTATTAGTTTTGGGAATAAGGTTCTTGAATTTTTTCCAAAAGTAAGCCTTTATTGAAAAAGTGTGAGCTCTACTGAAGGCTTCCACACAGAAAGACAGAAGAAAGATTATAAATAAAGCAATTTTTATGTGCCTGTGATATTTTTTCTTTTCTCCTTTAATAAGCATATAGTCATGATTAATGACCACCTGTGCTTATATTGCTGTGTTTTTTCTTTCAATCACATCGTGTGCTGAAGCATGATTTAGATATTGCTTTATCTTTTGCTTACGTAGCACAAGCCCTTTCCTTGGTCAGTATAATTTGGCTCAGAAGTTTCTCTTTCCTTTACATCATGAATTATGTTTGGTCTTTTAAGATAAAAGCAAGTGTCTGTCAGACTGGCAAATTGCATATATCATTTTGATGCTGTATTTACTTTGTTTTGTTAATAGAGAAGACTGATGTGAGTCAACAGAAAGAATGTAGTCAGCTGACCTGCATCTACAACACCACTCTCACCATAACAACAATTAAAAACAACAACAACTGATATTACGATTACAGTTAGTAATTCTAGTAACTACAGTTAATTATCTGACCTTGATCTTTTATAGGTTACGAACACAAAGCACATTTTATGATTTTGCACTTGATGCCACAGGCTGGATTCTTCAGATCATTACACCTGAGTAATAGTATTATGATAAATTATCAGGTTCAGTACCAGTATAGTTAAATTCAAGAACAAGATGAAAATATCATTGGTGGCTTCACGTACTTTGGCAGGCACAGTGCCTTCTAACACCAGTAGTACGCTTTTAAATCAATATATAGTATTGACTTTAAAAGGTGTTTGGGAATTATTCTCTGCCTCACGCTTTTATTTTAGGCATTCATGCAAATTTGAAAAATGATGCCACTCATTCTCTCAGTGCTTTTGTAGACTACGTACAGTTTATTGAATGCTTAAATGGCATAAAGTAAAAGAAATACTACATTTGCTCTGCTGTTAAAACTTACTGAGCAGGAAGGTTTGTGCATGTTATTGCAATCACATCCAAGTAACAAGTACTCCTTTCCCAAAATGACACAGAGATAAAGGAAAACTAGTATAGAACCAATTAAACATACCTGATGATAATAAATTTGCTTTTAAGTATCTTTAAGTAGCTTTGGTTTCTCTGTCCCCATTAATAGTTTATTTTCTGGTCAGGTGCACTATTGATTGTTCTGCTCTGAAGCTACCTAGCTACCTTTTCCTCATTAACTTTCCAAACTTTTCCTTGCCTCAATTTTCTTCAGATACAAAAGCTGACCAAGGTTATGTGCGACTTGTTGCTTAGCAACAATGTTATTCCTAAAATGGTAACAGTTCAGCACTCTATGTCATCTTCTCTTGAAAGAAGTCAGATATTCTTCCCTTTGCTCCACAGTGTTTCAGAACATCTCCCTCTCTTTCCTTCCTCCCCTCCCCATTTAAAAAGAAAAAGTACAATTATAATTATTCACAAGTTCACTATATATATTGTGCTGCCAAATGCAACTTGCATGTTGTTTAAATCTGAGGCATCTGTGTGAAAATAAGTACTTATTTTTTATCTCCCTGCAGAGTAGGAAAAAGTACCTAGAAGTGTTGACCACCAGCAAAATGAATGGAGGAATGGGAAAAGGAAGGAGAGAAGTGGAAAGTTTCAAGGGAAAGAAATTTCCCTCCTTTATTATTCTCAGAAATATTCTTACCTTTCAAAGAATATTTGTGGCATTTCTAGGAATAATAGATACCTGGCACCTTGAATCCTACAAAATTAAAGAGTGCAGAGGCTTACAAAAAATGAATTTTCTATTTGAGAACTCTTAAAAATCTGTTTTGTAAAAAAAGAACAGGTAATTCATTCTTAATCCATTCATCTCTCTTTAAAACCGAAAGAGCAGTCCATTTACATTTCCTGTATAGTTGTCCATAAATAAAAATCCTTCCTTTTAAAACAAATTAATGTGCCACTTAGGAGAAGAGTACACATTCTGTACAGAACAGGTGACAGGTCCTACAGGGAGATCATTTGAGCAAACATGGAGAGAATACGGATGGCAAGGAAAAAAACCAGATATGAAACAGGTAAAAAGCCTCAAAGATGCTGAAAAGAAGTCAGCAAAAGTAAGAGTCACTTTCTTCTCAAAGTCAGAAAGAGGTCTGAAATGGGAAAAAATGTATTCTGTGTATGAGCTTGTGGCTGTATGAATGCAGGTGTTTATTGAATTCACCAAGAGTGTGCACAGAGCAGACTACACCTACATTGCTAGGAATATATGATCAATCAAGTCCTGTAGGAAAGGGAGAAAAAAAAAAAAAAAGAAAAAAAAGAAGTAAAACAATGTCTAAAAAGAAGTCAAGTGTTTCTGGTTATTAGAGGGGAATTAGTTTTAACCAGTAGTCCAGAGGTAACTGAAGCACCCTGCTTTCTGAAGACACATCTTCTGCATACAGATGTCAAAGCAGTTCTTGTTCTACCTGCCCTGCAATGGGAGAGTCACCATGCCACCATTTACGAGCACCTCCAAGCTCTAACTCATCAAGAATAGGCAACATGAGAGGTCTATAGATACGCTGTTTGCCACTGCAGGGAAAAAAAATGGTGTGGCCAAAGCTCAGTTAGACTTCAAGCTGTCTGGCACTGTAAAGGGCAAAAACCTTCAACATTGGTGATGGGTTCTAGGAGCTCCGGACACCTGTGTTGGAAGACCGTGACTGGAGGGGGGATGATAAACTCCCAGCTGACCTTGAACTTGTTCGAGACTTGCTGCTTCAGCTGCATGCGCATAAGCCTATGAGGTCCAATGGGATCCATCCCAGGGTACTGTAAGAGCTGGACAAAGTTATCGTAGGACTACTCTCCACTAATTTCCAATGGTCTGGAAGTTTGGAGAGGCATCAGTAGACTAGCAAATGTTATCACAGTTTTCAAGAAGGGTAAGAAGGAAGGAATTAGAGGCCTGTCAGTCCCACTTCAGATAGATGGTGAAGTGCCTGGAAGGCAAGACTTACAAGGAGTGGCTGAGATCACTTGGTTTGATCAGCTTGGAGAAGAGAAGGCTGAGTCGTGACCTCAATTGCAATCTATGAATTCCTCAAGGTGGGAGGTGGGGGTGGGGTGGGGGGAGGGAGCGGGAGGTGCTGATCTCTTTCTGATGACCAGTGATAGGACATGAGGAAATGGAATGAAGTCACGTAAAGGGAAGTTCAGATTGTACATTAGAAAAAAGTTCTTCACTAAGAAGGTGGTTGCTCACTAGAACAGGATCCTCAGAGAAGTGGTCATGGCACCAAGCCCATTGGAGTCTGCTGTTCAGGAGCATCTCGATAATGTTCTTAGTCATATGGTTTAGTTTTAGGTAGTCCTGCGAGGAGCAGGGATTTGGACTCGATGATCCTTATGTGTCCCTTCCAACTTGAGATATTCTATGATTCTATGATTTGTCTGCCCTGAGGAGGGAGCAAGCACTGAGGTGTGAGTATTGAGTGCATGTAATGATAAGGTTGAAGGCTGTGCTTTCCTACTGCCAGTAACCCTCATCCACAGGTGGGCAAGTTATTGTGAAGTGCTGTCTGGGCAGTTTGTCTCTGGCAGTAGTGAAAAAAGACTGTGAGAATAATATTAGGGGCAAATTGGATGCCTGGACTGTACTGGCTTTTCATCTTCAATTCCTTTTCCCCCTATGGCTGTTAGACTGAGTCTTGGCTCTGTAGCCAAGACCTTGGTGGTCCATGAGAAATTCAGTTTGTCTTGCACCTAATAGACAGCACACACTGTCAACTGTGGTGAGAATATGACTGACAGTTCACTTCTGCCCCCTCATATAAAGGCAGTTGAAAAATCAGGTAGTTGTAAAAATTCCTGCCTCAGAGGTTTACTAAAAAAATAAATAAAACAAATAAGCAAAAAAATCAAGAATTTAAATGCTTTTGTAGCTTGAAAACTCAAGGTCAGATTCTCTCTACATTAAATTAAGATCAGCTATCTAGTCATCACTCTTACTACTCTTTGCCATAAGTCTGAATATATCCTTTGAATTTCCAGTTTTCCTAACTGATTCTTAAAAGTGTTGCTACACAATATTCCCATTAATCCACATTTCTTTTCTCAGAATCATCATGTTATTAACTATGTTATTAACTCAGTAGCTTTTTCAGTCTTTGTCACACTTTGTCATACTTTCTTCACTGCAAAACGGTTTTTGCAGTGCTTTCCTGACTGTGCCATAGAGTTCCTCTAAGGAAGTGTAGGCTACCAGAGAGAGGAAGAGATGCCTTTATACTGTGGGACTAGCATTGTGGCTGTGACACCCTCTACTTCTGGGATGTTGCTTAGCAGTATTTACCGTATTGATGTCCACTGGTTTTAGTGATTTTATCCTTTTACATTACATGTCTTGATTATGGCAAGGATAGGCAGTCCTTTACTTCCCATAAGATTACTTGCTGAGGAGACCCTAGACAATAAAAAAATCTTCACCAACTCAGATATAAAAAGTCCAGCAAAGAAGCTGTGAAATGCAAATCTTCTGCAGCTCATTTTTTGAGGCTGCCTGAAACATGGTTCCAAACCCCATAGACAATAACAATTTTTTCTGAAATACATCTACAGATAATCAAGTTTTTAAACCAGTTTTTTCCCTTCCCTTCCCTTCCCTTCCCTTCCCTTCCCTTCCCTTCCCTTCCTTCCCTTCCCTTCCCTTCCCTTCCCTTCCCTTCCCTTCCCTTCCCTTCCCTTCCCTTCCCTTCCCTTCCCTTCCCTTCCCTTCCCTTCCCTTCCCTTCCCTTCCTTCCCTTCCCTTCCCTTCCCTTCCCTTCCCTTCCCTTCCCTTCCCTTCCCTTCCCTTCCCTTCCCTTCCCTTCCCGCACCTTCCCTTCCCGCACCTTCCCTTCCCTTCCCTTCCCTTCCCTTCCCTTCCCTTCCCTTCCCTTCCCTTCCCTTCCCTTCCCTTCCCTTCCCTTCCCTTCCCTTCCCTTCCCTTCCCTTCCCTTCCCTTCCCTTCCCTTCCCTTCCCTTCCCTTCCCTTCCCGCACCTTCCCTTCCCGCACCTTCCCTTCCCGCACCTTCCCTTCCCTTCCCTTCCCGCACCTTCCCTTCCCGCACCTTCCCGCACCTTCCCTTCCCGCACCTTCCCTTCCCGCACCTTCCCTTCCCGCACCTTCCCTTCCCTCCACGTTTCTCTTCCTCACCCAATTCTTTTTGAAAGCAAAAAAAGTGCCACCATTCTCTTTGAGCTCAGCTGCTGAAACAACTTTTCTTTCTTAGAGACAAGCAGATGCCACTTTCTACCATCACATTCCTTGAATTCTTGCTCAGAGCTGAGAGCCAGGAACACTGCAAAAATACTTCATATACTGGAATGACGCACCAAGTATGCTGTGCATTAGAGCAGAATGGACAGAAAAATACAACTCTACACTTCTGTAGTCAAGTTTCCTACAGCAACATTATCACAATACCCCCATACAGTTTTTCTGCTTTTCTTTGTCTTTCTTTTACCCCTGGTAGGGAAATTGGATTGAGTGACTTGCCAAGGCCTTATAATGAGATTGCAGCCCTGTTTGAAATTCCCTGTAGCAGAATCTTGTTGATTGTCAATCTGTTGATAATATTGAATACTCTCTCCCTCCAGTATAGCATTGTTTCAGGAAGTAAAACTCTCCAAGAAACAACGAGTCTGCTTACTGTGATGAGCTTTGGAAACATGCTGCTAATTGCCATGGCTGTGATTCTCAGTTTGAATGATAGCTCTAGGAATCAAAGCATTGTCTCTGGAGTTCACCATGATTTACAACTGAACCCTCTGGCTTTCTTACTTAGTCACCATGCCAACCATTAGTATCATTACTCACAAAATGCATAACACAGTCTACAAGATTTTCAACCATCAGCACACGTGGCTGCAAATGGTTTATAATACGTTAATTTTAGTTCACCATAGAATACAGTTTTCTTTCCCTCATGTTGTTTAGGGTAGGCACATATGTATGAATTAAATGTGTACATATGATGATACTGTAGTACAATGTCATCTGCACATTGTAATTCTTCACATGATTCACTGTGATATTTTTCATTGCTTTTACTGATGCATATGCATTTAGTTAAATCACGTATCATAACTGCATAAATTTAAATTAAAAGCTGGTCTTGTTTGTCTTCTCAATATTCCCTATATGGCACTTAGGGGTTTTTTTCAAAGGCTCTCAAGATTGGAACAATTTCTATGCAACAAAATGCCCACAGCATGTCAAATACAAGAAAGGGAAATTTTCATGTGAAAAAGATGGATGTCCATACAATGATAAGTAAGGAAAGAAAATTATCTTTTTATGAAGCTTACAGGAACTTTTTTATCAACCTTTTTGTCAGAAAATGAGTATGTTTCATAGTATGAAGTACTAGCACTCATGAAAACGGGTGTGGGACGTGGGGTTCTATGTGCGTACATATTGTGTATGTTTCTTATGTCTCTACCTAGAACACAGAATTCTTGTAGTACAGACATTACTTAATGGAAATTTTCACATCTGAAAAGCCTCTTACTGTTGTCCTCTTGCAAACAGGCATCAGCTTTTAAAAAAAAAAAAAAAAAAAGCAGTCTTCACCAATACCTCCAAGGCCTCTGTGCTTAGAAAAGAGGGTTTAAGGAGAAGAAGGACCAGCAGTAGATAAGGGGTGATTCAGATGTTACCTAAACAAAGTCCATAATGTTCTGTGGGATCTGGGAGGTCAGCAGGCTGGCTGATACCCCTGTAAGTCCTCCTTCAAATACCTTTGTATGGCAGTGGAGATTAGGGGAGATTGTCAACAACGTGAGAAAGGCAAGCACCACACCCATTTTCAAATAGGACAGGAAAGGTGGTGTCGGAAAAAACTAGCCAGTCAGTTTGAATTTGGTCCCTGAAAAAATCATGAAGTACATACTCTTGAGGAATATCTCTGGGCACAGGAGGGAGAAGGTGATGGGAATAGTGAGCGTGGTTTGAGCAGGAGTTGGTGCCTGACCAACCTCCATGCTTTTAGTGATAAAATGGCTGAATTTGTGGATAAGTGAAGAACAGGGGATGTCAACAAAGCTTCCAACACTTTCCCACAATGTCCTTGTAGCCAAGTGTCCTGGTTTTGCTGGGAAGGAATCATAGGCCTGCCATGGTCCTCAGGGCATTAGCAGTTACAAGTCATCTAGGGCAGGTGACCCAAGCTGGCTCACAGGTGTATTCCAAGCCATAAACCTCATGGTCAGTATAAAGAGGGAAGTTTGCTGGGGAGAACAGTGGGAAAGACTCCTGCTTGGGTTCCTGCTCTTGCTAGGGCTTCTCTTCCTTCTTCTGTGGACTGCTTTCCCATTTATTGTGACTACTGCACATTCGCTGGGCTGAGTATAACTTTGGATACTTTATATTGGCATTGGTATTAGTTTGGCTGTTTCATTAAATCCATTTTCATTTCAACCCGTGGGTCGCTTCTCCTTTTCCCAGTCCCCCTTCTTGAATGGGGCGGGGTCACCAGGTGATAGAGCAACTGCTATAGTTTAGCCCTGCATATGGGCTAAACCTATAGTCCAAGCTGGAAATTAGGGTGGCTGAGTTGGATGCCCTACCAGGAGGTTGAAAACCTGATTGAGCAGTTGGGCTGTGAGGTCATAGGCACTAGATTGTATCTGCATGGAGGCTGGTGGCTCATGGGGTCCTTCCCACAGGGTATTTGCTAGAGCCTGTCCTGTTTCTCATCTCTATCTGTGACCAGCGGAGATTACAAAGTGCACTCTGTCAGGATTGCAGGTGATGCCAAGGGCTGGAGATCAAGTGATGCCCACGGAGACAGGACGGCCATCTGGAGAGACTAGAACTGTTGGAAAGGAGAGGCCAACAGGGCCCCCATGCACTTGGGGCAAGTATAATGGGCAGATGACATGGGGCAGCTTTGTGGGCCTGGAAGGAAGATGGCTGAGCAAGGCCAATCTTATGGGTTAAGATGTTGGCTCCAGAGCAGAAGGAGGGAGGACTTCCCCCACTCCTTCCCTTTAATTTTTTTTCTCTTGACACGAAAGTCTTTTTCCAGCCAGCATTGCGAAACCACTGCCTTGGCTCGGGTTTCGCGTCCACCCCTGAAGCCGAGACATGTCAATCAACACCTCTGTGAATAAAGCTATAAAAGCCACAAATCATGTGGCTTTCGTGGTGCACACATTTCATTTTTGGATCAGAAGGATGGAGAAGAGAGAGAGCTGAAGCAGTCATCCTCAAGTCTGGGGCAGTAAAAGATCTTCTGCATGGCAGGAAGCCTTTTCGTTTGCCAATTGGTGGTGGCGGTGGTTAAAAAGAGATTGCCAGAAGAAAAGGGGCAAAGACAGCTGTAAGCCCCCAACTCTGCACAGAGGGAGACAGAGCCGCTGGAGAGAGGAAGGCAAAAGGTTTTCAGATGCCCGAGATGGAGGCGAGAAGGTTTTCAGATGCCCAAAAGGGACGCGAGAAGGTTTTCAGATGCCCGAGATGGAGGCTCTGCTGGAATGGGGGGAAACTAAGGCATTCCCCTGGAGATCCGGTTCATCTCCTGTTTTGCAGATGAGGAGAGCAGAGTGCTGAAAACAGTCCCTGGCAATCTGGTAGCTCAAGCTTTCCAGCTACCCCAGAGAAAGACTACATATTACCAGGGAAGTTTGTCCTGAAAAGTTCAATTTTGAACTGAGGTCTATGAGGTTAAAAGAACTACATTTCCCCATTCCAGTTTTATTCCTTGCCCTCCCAGCCCACTCTGGTGCAGACTGTGTGTGTGGGCTTGTGGTGATGGGGGATATGAAATAGAATTTAAGTGATTGATTTATGGTTCTCATTGTTTCTGAATTAAACTAATTTTTCACCCCTTAATACAAAAACCTGCTGGGCTAGTTTTTTTCTTTGCCTGTAGTTGTAAGCCCCACTGTGTATCTTATCAGCTCGAACACTTAAATTCTTTTGTTCAGCTCTTCAGGGGATAAACTTATTTCCCTGAGGGCGTGTTGTCACCTTGAAAACCTTTCAGTCCTTTTCAAACCGGGACAGCCAGGGAGGTTGAAAATATGAGGAGGCACAGATAATGGGGCCAGTAGCCCAAGGAGTTGGTGCTGTTTCCCTTCTTGGAGGGTTTCCAGTCAGTTCAGGATAACACCCTAAGCAACCCTGTCTGACCTTGTGGCTGAGCCTGCTCTGGGCAGGGGGTTGGAGTAGAGACAGATTGTCAGACAATCAAAATCACCTTTTTTTTTTTTTTGGTTAACTCACATGCCTTACAAGGATAAAACTATGAAATTTCTAAAAAACTTTCTAAAGGTTCTATAAATATGTGTAGCTGGAATATATTTTACTGTGTTTTATAGCAGATATTTTCCAAGCTTATGCAATAAAAAACATCTGGGAGAGAGGAAGAGAACTCCGATCACAGCAACAGGTGACATTCAGGTAGCAGACGAAGCTGAAACACATTTTCAAATTCCTCTGGGATCAAGAATTGGAGAAAAGTGGTTTATTTCGGTATTTATACACGGTATACATTAACTGCTAAAAGCAACTTTTCTCAGTTAGCTGTGGTCCAGGTTACATCTATCTAAATCAGCACTGTGAGCCTTAAGAATGAATTTCATAGTGACAGAAAAGCTCTTCAGACAATGAAGAGTCCTTGTCCTACCTACTCATTAGCAAGGCTCCTTTTTCAGGAGGAGCCAGGAAGCATTCATAACATAGGCACACCAAGTTGCCAGGTGGGATGGGTCAGACCAGAGAATCTGAAAGACATTGTAAAGAATAGCAGATTTTAAAGCTTTTTATGTATTTTTTTTTTCTTTTTAACACGTTAATTACTCTGTGGAAGTAGCGATATGATGAATAGGTTTATCACTCCAGAAAGAAACTCACAGCAAGTTTTCTTTTTTGAAAATTGTTTTCTTCTTCACCTGTGTAAAGTTGTCTCAATATCATCATCCAGAATTTAGTAATGCAGATATTTTAAAGGACAAGAGTTCTAAAGAACAATAATTAGAAGGGAGTTTTGTGTTATTATGTTGCTGAAGCATAGTTTTAGATAAGATTCTTCTCTGTTCCTGGGCAACCTTGGTTATATTCAAATATTATATTGTTTTTTCTGAAAAAAATATTTTTCACACATGATTTTTTAAAGAACTCTTTGATCATATCTGAAGTTCTGTGGCCATTCAAAATCTCCTTATGCTTGGGACTTCTTCCTTCCTTCTTCAAATTGAAGGGTTGTGGAGACATCACATTTGACAATCAGGGTTTTTTCTTACTTCGGAAAGAAGAGACTTTTGTCTTTCTTCAGAATAAGACAGCTTTGAATACACTTCCATGTGCCATGGAAATTGTTGCTTTCTTCTAATAATAATCAGGGAACTTTATTAAAATACTGAAATCAGTCCTAGCTTTCCAGTTTCTTTCTCTGCTTCATTCATGGAGGATTTTTTCTCTCTTGCCTTTTGTCTCTCTTGTCCTTTTGTCCCCCAGCAGGCATAGTTCTGCCCAGGTCCTAAATGCTATCACCTTCTGCAGTGGAGGAAATCCCCAAAAGTCACTCAGAATGTAATGAAAAAAAAGGAAGGGTGTCCATATGGAAAGAACAAGTAGTGAATCCTCTGACTTTTCCAAAAGAGTTCTATGTTAGGGACATACTAAAAAAGAAACGTTGATCAAAAACATTCCTGTAACTGAGACATTTATTGTGACATGCTGGATAATGCTTGTACAGTAAACCCAAGTTTTACATACAGAAAAAGAATCTGCAAGGAAAGAGACAAGGTATCTAGACCATAAGAACAGAAGTAGTTGTGAAGCATGTTTCTTGGGAAGTATGATGATTTAAAATATTTCGTTCTATTCCTTATAATTTTTTTTTTTCCTAATGGTGGAGATAAACTACGAAGTTTCAGGATGAGGAGTGAAGACAAGCTGGATGACTGAAAACACAAAGTGAAACATATAATTCCAGATCCATCATTTTACTTTTCTCTATGTTTTCTTTAAATAATAAACTACTTGGAAATGAAACATTGAAAAGTTCCGAGCTTTAGAATGGCATGTCAAATGTAGTAAGGTTTACAGTGCTTAAACAGTTTTTAACACTAATTTAATACAAATTTTATAGAAGTTATTTTTGGAATTTTTACTTAGTTGAAAAGTACATTTTTCTCTATTTTCATTAAAATGCTGTTTCAGTGGAAAATTTCACTACAAAAGAGAGAAGCCTCATCTAGTACAGAGATGTATATCTCCATATGTCTATTCAAGATTCATGTCAAGGAAAGACTTCAGCAATGAATTATTGTTTCTATTACAGAAAAATCATAGCTCTACACAAAGCATCCAGGGCTTTGAACAGTGTAATTTTAAAAGTCAGGAGGTTAATAGTGTCCAGATTAAACAGATATGTAGTCTAAGATGAAAATTATAATCTGTGCATAAAAAAATAACTGTCTTTTCTTTTTCACAGCTAAAAAGTAAGCTTGAATTTTTGGTCCTCAGAGTAATATAACAATCTTAGCAAAAGGCTGCTAAGACTTTGTTGACTTTTGCACCTTTATTCATATAGGATCAACTCTGACACCTCCTACAATACTTTAATATGCCACTTGGCCTTATCTTAGCTCTACAAGCACAGATCACTAATCATCTCATTGTTGATTCACCCTCTTGCTGTCCATGGCCATAAGGCAGTTATACAAATAATTAGATCCTCTAACCTCTTAAATTAGATTTGGCAGCATTTTGCCCCCTTTCTTGACCATCTTTCTCACCTTATCCAAAATAAAGCTAGAGATGGAAAATTTCATCTAACATAATATTTATTTCAAAGTACCATGGAGAAGTTCTATCTAATGCAGATATTATACAGCCTGACCCTTGCCTTCCAGAGATCCCGAGGGTAGTTTATACCCATGTACTAAATTTATTTTCAGCCTAGATTTCACAACTGCCTCAAACTACAGCACTTTCCATTTTCATTTTAAACTGGCAACATTCAAATATGAATACTGTTTTTTTAGGTAGACCACTGTCATTGAGATCTTTTGACAGCCATCTGTGGATTTTTAAAAACCAATTGTTTAGGGAGACTGTGAGTATTTAATAAATTCAAGTTCATTGGCAGATCTCATTTAAAAAAGGACTTACCATTTTCATGACCTGAGATCTATAAAAGGAAGTGATCAATCCTGCTGTAATAATAGTCTATTGACATGATCAATACACCTGTCTCAAAAGATCTCATTTACAAGGAAGATAAGAAAAGGATTTAGTGGAAGCAAAACTCTTGGGATCATGATAGATCCATGATTATCTGCCTGTCTGTGGTCAAATGTCCAATAGCTGACATTTATTTCTTACTTAATAGAAAAGTGACAAATGGACAGTTATACACTGGGTGTAAATGTCTTAGCACAAGGACCCAGGGGAATGTTTTTTAAAGGTGAATGAAGACCAACATCAAAAACCTTAGATTCTCTCATGTGAAGTCATGAAATCATGTGGTTTGTTACACTACATGCAATTACGTATGCAGGCACACACCCACCCTGCAAGTGAAGGGCTATTCAAAACCAAAAATGCTGCAGCAGCAGTCCTTCCCATAAAATATAATGCTCTAGATATTTTATACATAGCTGTAGGCATTTCAAAAAAGAACGGATGGGAAAAAAGAGCCTTACACAAAGGAACAAAAGTCAAAACTGAGCCCCACAGAATTGATTTGAAGTGCCCATAAGCAAGAATGTTTTGCTTAGTTCTAAAGCTAAAAGAAAAAAAAGGTATTTAAATAAGGCACCAACTGAAAAGTGCTGTAGCTATTAGTCCATTCAAAATATAACTACAAGACCAGTCTCCCTGGCAAGCCAATAATTTCTTTCACTGGACAGTCTTAATTCATAAATTATGTTTTTCCCTTGATCCAGGTAAGGACATGTCGCCAGTTGGCTGAGGCAAGCCAATCACAGGGACGTGCCCTTTCCTATCCCTGAACCCCTCTCCTCCGGAAAAGAAAAGGGTTCAAAAGCGGAGATACGAAAAGGAAAAGAAAGATTTTGTGAGACCTCTGAACGTTTGGAAAACTGAAACAAACTTTATTAAAACTAGAACAAAATATATAATATGCAGGGAAAAAACAATGCAAAATGTGAGGGTTTGTACAGGATGGAAAGGCGAGGGTTAAATGCGAGAAAAGAGAGAAAGGGGGACGGTGCCACGTGGAGTCCGAAAATGGCACCGGCCACGTGTGCGCTTTCGTGGAGTGAACAAAGGAAAACCGCGGCTGTTACGAACACGGGGCTCCAACATGCAAAGCGCTGTTCCTACCAGTTCTCGTCGTGCAGTTTGTAGACTCGAAGCAGCAAGAAGCGGCAGCGCTGGCGGCAGAGAGGGTTCGGCATTACAGCAGCAGGCAAAGAGCAGCCTCCAGGCGCAGGTCTCCGGACGGCGCGACAGTCTGTCCCAGGCGGCGCGGCGGGGGCTGCCCCGGCGCAACAGCTCCGCTCCACTCCAGCAGCACGGGGGGAGCCGTAGCCACAAGTCTGGAGAAAGCCTCTTCCCAGAGCGAAGCTGCAAGGTTCTGCAGCGCCTCTCGCAGCGCAGAGCCGGTAGTGTCCGGAGAGCGAAAAGACGCGAAAAGACCCGAAAAGCCGCAAAAGCCAAAAAGCCAAAAAAGCCCCAGAGCCCGCGGCTCTTAAAGGCACAGTACGCTCGAGAGAAACTTTCTCAGCCAATGGGATGTGCAATTGTAGCATGGAAGGGAATAGTTCAATTGGTCAGTTTAAAACAAAAGTTTTCAAGCAGTTTTTTTTTTCTTCAAACTGCCACAGGACAGAAGAAAGCAACTTGTAAGAAAAAGGACTCCTCCACCATCTATTTTGTGAGATGCAACAGAACAGAAATGTCTCATAGCTGTTTCATGATAAAATTTCCACCTAACCGTTCTTAGTGAATGCAGAAGAAATGTCAGCATTCACTGCTTGTTTCACCAACTCTTTTTCTGAGGTCTTTATTTGTTGGCCCTCAATCCTGCCTCAGCTCAACCTCTGAGTAGTGGATGGACACTGAAACTCCATTTGTGTCTGTTGTGGCTCAACTATGATAGAGGGAACTGGAAAAGTAAAAGTGAAAAAATTCTTGAGCTGAGATAAACGTAGTTTATAATTAAAAAAACAACACCACAACAACAACAACAAAAGAAAAGCAAAACCAAGAAAAACAAGTGATGCAAAAAATCTGCCACCCCCCCTCCCCAATTGTTCACCACCAGCCAAATAATGCCAGTTCACCACCAGCCAGTAACAAGCAATGGCAGCTCTGGTGTGCTTCCTCCCCACCAAGTTTTTGTGTCTGAACACAATGTCATATGGTATGGGGTATCCCTTTGGTTAGTTGGGGTCAGCTGTCCCAGATCTGTCTCCTCCCAGGTTCTTCCCCAGCCTACTCACTGACAGGGCAGTGTGAGAAACGGAAGAGGCCTTGGCACTGTGTAAGCACTGCACAGCAATACCTAAAACGTCAGTGTGTTATCAGGACTGTTTTCAACAAAAATCCAAACACAGCACTGTACAAGCTCCTATGAAGAATATTAATTCTATCCCAGACAAAACCACTACAGCATCCTTGAAAAATCCTACCTGCTAGAACCAGGTAGAGTAACACTAAGTGTACACAAGAGGTTTATTTATTTGCTTATTTATTTATCTTACAAAGAGTCCTGCAGAAGGCTGTGCTTTTCACCTTCCTCTCTTCCTCCCCACATAGCAGGTTTCAGCCCCTCCTATATAAACCCTGGCCACGTGATGCTCCTGTACCAGTGTGAATGGTTTCAACAGCAATCTGAACTTTGTACAGAAACTCAGAGTTGGCAGGCTCTGGCTGGTCTAAAAACAAATGCTGAAACATTTGTGTATTACATACCTAAATCATCTCACACACAGAGGAGGACTTTACCCCCTATATATTGCATTATTGTGGTCACATATTTTAAGCTATGTTAGAAAAGTTATTTTCCTCTCTTTCATCCTCATCCTCTCAAATTCTCCATGTTTTCCAGATTTCCAGGTTAGTCTTCTCAATTGATACCACAGTTTTAATATATTCTTGTTTCCTTTGACAAGCCCCATATATTAATTGTAATGTACTCTGATAGACTTTCCCATCCTGCAACCCTCTTTGCAACATATTGTCATTTACTTGAGTAGGACCAGCAGTTAAGGTGATCCACCAGTTTCCTGGCTGTAAAGTTAATAGGAAACACAACTCTACAGGCCAGAATAAAGCAAAAGTCAATGCAGTGCATGGAAGAAATCCCATCTTGACAGATTAAGATAAAATCTAAAAACTGTAAAACAGATATGGACTTGGAAGCTGTACAGATCATTGCTTAATCACTGTTACCATCTCTCTAATTCTGAGATTAATCATGTAATCTTTTTTGCTCTGAGGCATATGTCTCAAATACATGATTTCATTATTCTGTTGACACAATGATGGAGAACCAAAGCATGATCTTTTATTTCCAGTTTAGCAGTACTCACACAAACAAGGTTTCTGCCTCCTTATTTAAGAGGAAAAAACTGAATTTGACAGAAAAATATTAAAAAATGTTTTTAACACAGTAAAACTACCACTTAGCAGAACTCATTTTACCCTGTGTTTTGAAAAAGTTACTTAAAACTCATGCTAATCAAACTCTGTTTTCTCTTAGGACTTTCTTCTTCCTTTTGCCTTAGTGTTGTCTACTAGAGAATCTTTTATGGTTTGTCTTACTCCTTCCACCTTTGCACTGCAAAGAAGGCAGCTCCTGATTTGTCTGTTTTAGTGAGGCTCAGCCCCTGGGTGTGGACTTTAACCAAACTATTGCACATAATTCCACGTTAAATGAACGTTCTCTTAAAAGGAGGAGAAGCAGATGCAGTCCTATGTGGAGCAATTGAAACTAAATAAGTAAAACCACATGGCTTCCCTTTGCACAGGAATGCTTTTGTCCATGAACTACATCTACGTTTAACACAAAGAAGCTGAAGCAAATCTGTTTGCTTGCTATGAAATGGTCTATGAAATAACATAAGTGCATTCCAAACTCTAAAATAATATCAGAGGGTGGGAAGTAGGATTGATCTGCTGTAATGTATGATTATGATTAATCATCTTCACTATTTTCCTTTTCTTTTACTGTATTTTTCATTTGCTTTTTGTTGTTGTTGTTTCTTTTCACCATAGGAAGAACTAGGACATGTTCAATACACAGCTCCTTCTGAGAGGAAAAATTAGTAGGAGATCCATGACTTTCTCAGAGTCAGTACTTGTCAGAGGCAGGCTTTCTTTATAAATTGCCAAAATGTACATAGAAGTTATTTTAATCAAAGGCTTCTAACAGTATGCGCAAAGGTAACAGTATGCAAACACCTATTACAAATTTTTTAAGATAAGGTCTATGGATTGAGGTGTTTATAGTTCACACAGGTAATGAAAATACGGGGGCTGGTCCAGAAGTAACACCCCCTGTTTTACTACGTTGGCCCACGACATCAGAGGTGGATGTTGGTGGTATGGAAGTAGAGGTTGAACCTTCCTGCCAACATCCCATTAAATTTTGTTGCCATGTGACAAACAGTAGCAGAGGGGTGATCTGACAAAATGGCACCTGACGTGGCAGTGTGTGTGAAGCAAAGGTGTTTAATTGATTCCTCCACCTGGAAAAAATTGCACCCATTGACACTGATCAATGCTTGCTGAAAGTTTACAGAGACCGAACAGTGGGTGTTAGCACAGTGAGGTGGTGGATGATGCGTTTCAGCAGTGGTGACAGTGATGGTGGGTCCCCTCTGCTCTTGTTCGTCGCTGGCAAGAATGCATGGCCATTGGTGGTGACTGTGTTGAAAAACAGAGTTTTGTAGCTGATAATTTGCTCTATCAAATAGTGTTATTGTGCTCTTCGTATCTGTTGCATTTTCCATGGAAATACAATGTAAGTAGGAGGCGTTACTTTTGGAGCCACCTACATAAATAGACATGTTTGCTATGTATTCTTCAATGTCTTAGAAGACACTTTTCTTCCGGAGCTGAGTGTCATTCAGATTTTGTCCCCTATATACACATTCATAAGGGTTTTGCCTGCTCATGATAGGACCTGCTAAGATGTCAGTAAAACATTTGAAGTCCCAAGCCAACTTCCAAAGAAGTGTCTGCTCCAGAAAATCACTCCATAATGCTTGACGTCCCGGATCTGCCTGGTGCACATCAAGTTGATTTGGCAGCTATCACTAATTACCCACTTCCAAAAAGCCACATCCGCATATCCTGTCATTGCCAAAGCTATTTGCTTTGACAGCACATCAGGTTTCAGTCTATTAATGGATGCCTCTCATTATTCCCATTTACTAGTCTATATATTGATGGTTCTGAAGTTATACAATGTAAATTATATGTGATAGTTGTGTAGAGTGTTTTAATTCAGGAAAGGCAAGCATGGATGTAAACTGTCACTCATTCAAAATTAATTCTCTCTTTCTTTCTTTTTTTTTTTTTTTTTACATTAGTAACCCTGCTGACCAAACTGAAAAGTACTGAAGCACAACATTATGTGACACCTATGAGATATGGATGGAAATGGAGATTGGTAAAATGGGATCCGTGATGGAATTAAAATCTAACTACTATATATAACTAAAAAATGCTGACAGGTGGTTGTATGGAGCAAAATGAGTAAATTTGATATGACTACACTGAAATATATACTGACACGAAACTTAATAGACTAGAAGTATATTTCCCATAATAATGAACCCAGTGACATCTGTTGTTTCAAGATATATGGTGCTTGAATAATTGCAAAATCACCAATAGTGATAGCTAGCTTTAACAAGCAGAAATCTTCTCATTAAGCTACCGAGTACAGTTCTGTAGTTCTAACAGAGAATGTCAAGACAGACTGCTGCTCACAGGCCCTTGCAGTCTGTGGATATACCTCCGCTCTCTACCTGACCTTTTCCCTCAGAAGCACACTTCTGCATCTTTCGCACTGGCAGAGAATTAACTATCTGGAAAACTTCTGTTTTATTAGTAATGATAAATATTGCATTACAGAACAATGTACGTCTTCCCTTCAGATGGAGTTGAACTCTCATACTAACTGTTTGTATAGGGTAATCCTCACCTGGGAAAGCTTAGTGCCTAGAAGGACAAAACAGGGGGTTATGCACAGGCTGAGGTAAGGCAGATTGACTAGAGCCAGATGGCAGATTGGTGGTAGTGCCAGGGCAAGGAGTCATTCATTTTGTACTGATTAATAGGCATTTGGCTCACCCTCTGCAGAAATTTACACCTTCCAGAATGACGGAACGGCTGAAGATTTACTCTTTCTCTCTCTCTCTTTTTTTTTTTTTTCCTTTAAATTTATTTTTATTTTTGACAAAAGAAGAGTTCAGAAAACATCTCTAGTTCTATCACTTTTGAATTAAATAAACCTGTTTCTAGATTCCCGGAAACATAATCTGAGTGTTATTTCTTCAAGGGTCCATTCTTGTACACTGATCTTCATCAAAAAATTACAAAATTCCTCATGGTTAGAGCCTTCTTCCACCACGGAAGAAAATCTCAGCACCTAGCATTCTTTCTTACTAATAAGTTTATTCCTGAAAACCAAATACCTCTAGCAGTATTAAGTTCTGCATATATCTAGTCTCAGAAGCCTACTGACTTTCATTTCATTCTTTTTTGTTACGTGCGTTAGGCACAGATTGGCTTAAAAACATCTGTAAATTCTCATGGCTGTAGTAATTTTTATTTTTCTTCAAAAGAAATTCATTCCTAGATAAATCTACTGACAGACCACTGATGTTAGGTGATACTGAGATCTTGTTCAAGGTTGTAACCTTTGTGCATGGTCCCTATAGGAATACTCTTCCTTCCATCTCTATTTTTTACAAAAATGTGAACAGCAGAAGAGACAATATAACAGACAGATGGCACAAAGACTATATAGTCTTGCTGTATTCTATATATTCTAGAATGCTTCATTGCATACCAAAGAGGCATTATTTTGCAGGAGTTTGGCTGAAAAAGATGGGAAAACAGTCATCTGTTAGCAGAGAAATATAGCATTTTTATTGTTACTTTTTTCTTTTATTTTTAAGATATTAGAAAAGATTCAGCTCAATGTAAACCACTAATTTTATTGCTTCATGGATAATTTAAACTCCAATAAACTTATTCTAAAAATTATCTTTTATGTTTTTGGTGGGTTTTTTATTTAAACTGGAGAGGTTTACTTCCTTTTTGCTTTCTGAGTAAAAATCTAAGACTAGATTCAAATATTTATAAAAGCATGGAATCAAAGTATACTAGCAGTTATACTTTTTATTAATTTATTTTTCTTATTGCATGAATTATAAATACAGGCACACACAGCTTTGCAGTATAAATAGGCTGGATGGGAATAAAGTTTAAACTGCTGCTCTGGGTTGCTTTGCAAATTCTGATGACAGGTTTATTGTAAGCAGAATGCTGTGGGGAAAGAAAAAAAAGGCCTATTGCCATGCTGCCATATCTCTCACTGACAAAAATAAGTCAAGAAAACTGTATGTTGTCTCCCTGAAGGTGGCACCATGGTAACTCTGCAGTTCTCAAAGTATAAAGAGATGCAATCCATCTCCCTGTCAACTCCCGTGCTATGATGTTGTTCTTCTGCACCTTGAAATGTTTCTAGAGCCCTGTGTATGCTTGTTTATTCTTGCATAAACAACATAATGTTTATCATATCGTATCATATCTTCATAGCATATCATATCATATCAACCATATCTATCATATGATATCTACAATATGTTAAATTGTATTGTATTGTGTTATATTGTATTGTATTACATTATATATTATATTATATTATATTATATTATATTATATTATATTATATTATATTATATTATATTATATTATATTATATTATATTATATTATATTATATTATATTACATTACATTACATTACATTACATTACATTACATTACATTACATTATATTATATTATATTATATTATATTATATTATATTATATTATATTATATTATATTATATTATATTATATTATATTATTATATGTTATAGAGGGGCCTGCTCATTTCTGAACTGGGAGCAACCAGCTCAGGAAAGGACCTGTCATTATGACAGGAGTTGCAGCGGCAGGAAATATGTCCCAGAGTGGCAGCCTTGTGACTGCTGAGAGGATATTTTCTTCAAGTTTAGCTTGTTTTCATTCAGTGCAGAATTTGGCTGCAAGGTGAGTCCTGCTTACAGGCTGGTGTTTT
Organism: Bucorvus abyssinicus; assembly: GCA_009769605.1. Classification (NCBI taxonomy): domain Eukaryota; kingdom Metazoa; phylum Chordata; class Aves; order Bucerotiformes; family Bucorvidae; genus Bucorvus; species Bucorvus abyssinicus. Next base: position 49,487,752 of record CM020063.1, read on the forward strand.
CTGCAGATAGGCAGCTGCCTTTACGCAAATACTGGCACAAATACCTGGCCATATCTCAAAAATATGTGGCTACATTGAAGTCGCATTGAAATTATTCAAGGTTCAAAATGCAGTTGTATGTCTGCATTTCTTCTTCTTCTCAGATGAATTTCCTTGGGAATTCCCAGGAATGCTTTCATCAATTATAAGAAATGTAAATGAACTGTAAAAAAAAAAAAAAAAAAAAAAACCAAAAGTAAAATCGACAAAAGTTCCTATTGAAATATTTTTTAACTTCGCTGAAAATAAAAGCACCACCTTAAATAAGATTGAGTGAAGCTTCCTGTGTAATAGAAGATGGTCACACCACTTCATTGCCTTTTAAACTCCTGCATGTTTATCTATTTTGATTAAGTCTAACAAATCAAGGGTAGCACTGAGCTTTTTGTCTTGTGTTTAAGGATTTTTTTTTTTCCAAAAGAAAATTGCTTACATTCATAGATTCAGCCTCTTTGTTTTTCTACCCCACTGCAAATTACAATTTAATTTCATTTATTGCTCCTTCACAGTGGTGAGAGTGATGGGTTTAAGGTTACATCTTTCCCATTTGATTTGCCTGATAACATGTTTTGAAACTTGTTATTATGTCTCTAGTGCTTGGAGCATAATGGGTCACTGGGATTGAGCTAACTCTGATCATAAAATAGTTTGGGTTGGAATGGACCTTCAAAGGTCATCTAGTCCTACCCCCCTGCAGTGAGCAGGGATGTCTTCAATTAGATCAAGTTGCTCAGAGTCCTGTCCCACATGACCGTGAATGTTTCCAGGGATGGGGCAGATACCACCTCTCTGGGCAACCTGGGCCAGTGTTTCACCTCACCCTCATTGTTGAAACTATTCTTTCAGTTTAAAGCAATTACCCCTTGTCCTTCACAACAGGCTCTGCTAAAAAATATCATCTCCACCTTTCTTCTAAGCCCCCTTTAAAAACTGAAAGGCCACAATAAAGTCTCCCTGGAGCCTTTCCTTCTTCGGATTGAACACCAACTCTCTTAGCCTGTCTTTACAGCAGAGGTGTTGCAGCCCTCTGATCATTTTTGTGGCCTCCTCTGGATCCTCTCCAAGAGGTCCATGTCTTTCCTGTGCTGAAGACTCCAGAGCTGGATGCAGCACCGCAGGTGGGGTCTCACCAGAGCGGAGTAGAGGGGCAGGGTCACGTCCCTCGACCTGCTGCCACGCTGCTTTTGACATAGCCCAGGATACCTTTGGCTTTCTGGGCTGCGAGCACACATTGTTGGCTCCTGTCCAGCCTTTCATTTGTCAGTACCCCCAGGTTCTTCTCCAGAGGGCTGCTCTTAATCCCTTCATCCTCAAGCCTGTTACTGATACCGGGGATTGCCCCAACCCAGGTGCAGAACCTCACACTTGGCCTTGTTGAACCTCAGGAGGTTCACACGGGCCCAATTCTCCAGTCTGTCCAGGTCCCTCTAGATGGAGACCCCTCCCTCAGGCGTGTCAACTGCAGCACACAGCTTGGTGTCATCAGCAAAATTGTTGAGGGTGCAATCAATCCCACTATGTCATTGATGAAGATATTAAACAGCTCTAGTCCCAGTACGGACCCCTAAGGGACACCACTTGTCATCAATTCCTCTCCACTGACTAGTCCACCCATCAAAACCATATTTCCCCAATTTAGAGAGAAGGATGTTGTGGGGGACAGTGTCAAAGACCTTACAGAAGTCCAGATAGATGACATTCAGAGCTCTTCCCCTGTCCACAGATGTAGTCACTTCACTGTAGAAGGTCACCAGGTTGATCAGGCAGGACTTGCCCTTGGTGAAACCATGCTGGCTGTCTCAAATCACCTCCCTGTGCTCCATGGGCCTTAGTGGAGCTTCTAGAAGGATCTGCTCCATGATCTTCTCAGGCACATTTTACTATGGCCAGGACTTGAGGGTGATGGTTACTCCACACAGAGAATAATTAGTGTAAAAGCCACCCAAAAGTCTTATTTATACTACCTAAAAGCGGAGCATGAGTAAGGAAGGATTCCTGAAAGAAGGGAGAGTTAAGGGCAGAGAAATCAGTTGTCAGTTTGGGACTTTGAATACAATTTAGATTCTGGCCATGATAGCTGAGAACTGGATTCAGGAGACCAGAACTTCTGTCGTAGCCCTCCCAATTGTGCTCTAAATTTGTCTGGCTATCTGTGAGGAAAAATGTAGAAAAAACAATAAATCATCCGCTGACAGTCCTTGCAGCTGTGCTCATCAGATCTGTATTTGTGGAAGAGGTCAAAGGAAATCTTTGACAGATTCCAGACACTATACTTTGAGAAAGGAAATGGAATAATATGGCAATGAAGTCTATGAGTGTCGTTCTAAACGATCTGGTATTAATCCAGGAGTCCTGGCCAAAGCCAAAACCTTCTTGTCATGCTCACCGAGTTTGTGAACGGATCAGTGGGTGTTCTTTCGTATGTCAGTGCCAAAATGCAACAATGTGAGGAAAAAGTGGCTAACAGTGTAGACGGATGAACAATTCCCAGACTATCTGGATGTTGTTTTATAGAAGTGTGGATGGATGTAAATATATGGAAAGATAGGTTGTGAGGAATAACTTAGACAGAGTAAAGTACCAATATAGACTCAGAATGCGTCTATTGCTTTTGGTGAAATATTTGAATTTACAGCAGGAGAGCAGAGGACATTCTCAAAGGAATGCCTTTGCTAGAAAGCCTCAGGAAAAATGGACGTACTCAGGTCTTGTTCATTCTCCTTCCCACGTTCTGTAAGGTACTAAGCAGTTTAATCTGCTTTTGAGTTTAATAGCAGAGGTACTCAATCATAGCTCCTCAATGTTGGTCCCTACACTATTCTAGAAACTCTAAAGAATGGTATGTGTTTTATTAACCGCATCGTCCTTCAAGTAATTAAGTATTTAAATTTTCAACCGTGACTTTTTGCTTAGCCTCCCCATGGCAGTTCACAGCTGTTAGAAATTGTCAATAATCTGACTTTGCACTTTTTCCAAAGAATATGGCAATGTTAAGAAACGCACTACTCAGGCAGCTCTGTTGCTTTATGTGACCTAAGAGTGTCTCTTGGGGGGATTATGACAGTGTTAAATGCAATATCAGCAGATTACAACAGGATAATTTGCAACTAGAGTAACAGATGAATCCAGATTAGTATTTTCTTTATAGAAACCTGTCATATATATGACCTTTAGGACTGTGGTGCTGTGAAGGTTGTGGTTCTTTAACAATCAAATGAACAATCCCATAGAAAGTCTAAGATAAAATGAGAGAAATTTGATGGGCTAAACAGAAGCAGGAATTTTCTAATGGATGCTTGTAGAACCGATTGCTGTTTTTACAGACCGAAACTGCTTTTTCATAACAAGAAATAATCCTCTTACCATTTGCCTCACAGAATCTTTTCCATATCTTGAAACTTAAGGTAGGAGAAATCAGTTTCATGGTGCTTCAACCAGCCAAGTGAAAAAAGCTCTCTGGAAATCTGCCCATGCCTCAGAAGCAACCTGCAGTCCCAAGGTTCAGTGTATTCTGAGATGCCTGAGACCTGTCTACACTAATCAGTGATCAAACTATTAAATTATATATCACAATAGACAAGTTGCAAAGTAAAGACACAGTGGAGTCATACAGAATTCAACAGCAAACTACATCATAAAATTTATAATGTTGCAATGGCTGTTTTATCCTCCATTCTATCAGCTCCTGTTTATTTTAATCCTGGTACAAGTCTCAAGAAGACTTCCTGTGAAGCAAGAACACAGATATATTTCAACATGTGGAAAGCATTAATTATACTAAGGTTAAGAAAGAAGGTGCAGAGGCTTTTCATTAACAACCTTATGGTTTTTCCATATTCAGTAATTTCTCTGCGTTATTATGAATGCAAAAAGCAGAAAATAGAAAACCAGAAATTAAATTCTGAACTCCTTATAGTAATGAAAATAAAAAAAACAACCAAAAAACCGCTATTTGAAATATATAATTAAATTCATGTAAATTGTGTGGTCAACAGAAAGGAGGTGAAGAGTATCATAACAGGACGGTCCCTTGGTAATGTGTATGAGTCTATCACGTTTATAACCTTCAGAAAGACACACTAATGCACAAATATGAATAAATTTTAAAGGTTAAAGTGAGTCTGTAAATCCTTAAATGACTGTATTGTATACTTTTTTTTTCCTTGTCCTAAATGCTCCCAGTCTCGAATAACATTAAGTATCTTCCAGGCAAAAAATCATTATCACTGAATGTGTTTTGAGCTCCTATAAATATTAAATGGGTTGATAAATAATATCTGATATAACCGTTAATGAGTATGTTTTAAGGAGGATTTCATGGTTGTGGGAAATTGAATGTGTACCCTGTTTCTGATATCTTTATTTAAGAGTATATGAATCTCTCCTTTGTTATTCAAATCTATAGTACTGTTTCTCCTATGAAAACACATTATGAAGGGAAGATTTAAATGCTGGACCAACAACAATTTTCAATTGTGAAAATCAGTGAGTTACATGTCACAGAAAAGAAGGGACGTCTTCCTTAACACATTCAAATGTTAACATCTGTATCTGTGTAATTTGTTACTACTAGGGCTACAAATTAAAATGCATAATCTCCACCCTCCAGGAAGACCTTTGACCCTGCATCACTGATTAAACACAGAGACAAATTTTATAAATCTGAAAAATGTAATTCCCTGTTTAAAGAAAGGAAATAAGTCAGGCTTTTAAGGACAGCTTTTGCAATGAGAGTTGAATTCACAAATGCTATGGTTCTACTTCTGCTAATGAAGTGGGGATGCACTGTAGAAGAAATGGGGATATGTAATTGAAACAGATAACACTACATTCTGGTTAGCTGTAAACAAACATTCATTACCTCTGATGAAGGAAGAGGAGACTCTACTCAATCACTCTCAGTAAAGAAAGGGAAATCTTACATGTCTGCTCTGCAAATGACAATTCTATATTTTCTTGTTCTGTAAAGGGCTCTACTATCACACACAGGAACAAAGGTTATTTTTCAGTCACTTCACATTCTGCTGTCTGTAGTGCCAGACATAGGAAGAGCTCCAGCTTCAAATTCCTTTTTGTTTTGTATAAAAATATTCTTTCATCCCAAATGGTGCCAAAGCAGACAAAACAGAAGTCCTGGTTTTGCCTCTTTTCCAGACAACCCCTTGTTAAGTAGTTCAGGGTTGTGATCACAGTATCTTGCTGAAAAACTCCTTTGCCAAGCAGATCTAGCATTTCATTAACTGCAAATGTCTGTCTATACTTATGGATGTATTTAAGTACCTACATGTGTTTAGGTACATAGATATCTAAGGTTATATTTAGCTGGGCAAATTACAGTTCTCAGAGAAGCCAGGTTTTCTGGCAAAATTTGACCTTTTAAAATTCTAAACAACACCCAAATTTCTTGAAGGCTCAGAATTATGTTAATTTTAATAGGAATTAAATATGCTAAATGGCATTACATAGTGTTAGATCACATAATTGACATCAGACAGTTTTGTGCAATTTCGAGAGTCAAAACAAAATATCAAACACAAAAAAGACAATGACACTGTTTACAACTACTTTCTTAGTGTTTTCTAACTCATCTTGAGGACTCTGTTATTTGAATATTTATAGTAATTTCTTACCTGAACTTTAAAGTTTTTTCAATGTTCCACAATTGAAACTTGTGTTGGTGGTAAAAACAAAAGCCTGAACGTGAGTAGAAATCCAAGAACATGTCTATAAACTAAAAAATCCTTCTGACAAAGATTGGACAAAACAATGTGTCATATTAAAACATTTTTTCTAACTAAGATGCTTTTGTACAGATGTTAACAGCCTTTTTTTTTTTTTTTTTTTTTTTTTTGAAAACATTTCAGATCAGTATTTGTTAGTTCTTGGTATGTAACCAAAAATACTGAACATGTAACATTTTGCAGGTCTTCTCATGCAGTATTCTCTTTGTGGGCTTCATTCTTCTCTCTCTAATTGTGTAGGGTTACTTGTGCAGGGTTGGAGTACTTTGATGCATTGCACTTGTGCTCCAGAATAAGTACTGAGCTGTAGGCTTGATCTGTGTAAGAAAAGCCATGTTTGGATCACCACTGCACCAGAATATTTTTCTGTGCCTCAGCCGTGCAAGTTACTCTGAGTTTAAATGTAATAAAGATGAGAAAGGCATTGACCTTATAAATGCAAAAATGTGTTTACTTGTGTTGTGGTTTGAGTACACTCAGCCAGCAACCAAGAACCATACAACCACTTGCTCACTCCTACCGCTTCTAGTGGGATAGAGGGGAAAAATACAGCAAAAGACTTGAGAGTCAAGACAAAGGACCAGGAGGGCACACTCACCAATCATGGTCATGGGCAGAAGAGACTTGAATTGCAGAAACAAAATAAGTTTAATTTAAACAATATACCCGCCACCAATTTACTAATTGAATCAGAGTAGGGCAGAGGTAAATACAATGAGATCTTAAATACACCTATCCCTAGCTCTCCCTTCTTCCCAGGCGCAGTTGTTGCTCACAATTCTCTACCTCTTCCCCACAGCAGCACAGGGGGCAGGGAATGGGTGTTGTTGTCGGTCTGTCCCATGTTGTTTCTGCTTCTTCTTCATCCTCAGGGGGAAAACTCCTCATAGTCCTCCTCTGCAGCAATGTACCATCTGTCCAATGGGAGGCAGTCCTCCATTAACTTCTTCTACCACTGTGGGTCTCTTCCACGGGCTTCAATACTCCCAGTGATGGACTGCTCCAGCATGGGCTCCTTTCAGAGTCACAGACTTCTTTGGGAGTAGCACCTGTTCTGACACGGAGTCCTTCATGAGCCACAGGGTGGATTCTGTTCCACTGTTGCTCTCCATCAGCTGCAGGGGCTCAGCCTGCAACCCCACCACGAGGGAAGGGGTATCACTGCTCTGGGGCAATTCTCCTTCTCCTTCCACACTGATATCTATGTCCATTTGGTTGTTTCTTTCATGTCCCACTCCTCTCCAAAACAAAAGAACTCACTCAATAGGTTTTTCTCCTCTTAAATATTTTATTTCACAAGTGCTGATTGGTTCAGCCCTGGCCAGAGGTGGGTCTGACTTGGAGATGGGGATGCTTCTTAAAGCTTCTTACAGGACCCACGTCAGTAGGCCCCTCCTCCAATACCAAAATCCCACTAGAGACAAACTCAGCACAAAATGTTAAGAGACTACAAAATTTCTGGGATTTCTCACATTCTTAGCACAAGTTGCTGAAGGTTTTTTCTTAGCGTGGATACAAGAAGTTTATTTATTAACCTGCTCCCCATATTGACTAGTTAACAAAAGCCTTAATAACTCCCCCAGCTCTGTCTCTCAAAGCTCAGATTCACCAGTTGTTGCTCACCTTAAAACTAGGGGGTGATGAAGGCAATAAACATCTTTGTGTTCAGCATTTTCATAGCACCTACTTAAGGCCCCCGCTCCTATCAGGACCTGCCTATTAGTAGTAACACGCAGTCAGTGAGCGCACCACCATCTATCCTGCCCTTCTGTCAAGTAGACAGATAGCACAGGCTAAGCAGTTGTCCTGAACACTGTTACAGCTCCCATGGATCACTACAATGCCTGGATTTATTCTTTCCTTTGTTCCATACAAACTCAGTAAATTATAAATGATGTGGCAGTAAGTGGAATGCATGAATAATAATTCTTTATTTTGATTCAGTTAGTTTCTTTCATCATCCATGTGCTAGCAGAGTAATATCAATGGGCTCGTACCAGTAAAATTAAGCAGGAGTTTGAAGTCAGATTTTATAGATTTTTGAACCATATCCAAAAAACAGTGCATTTTTTTCTACCTCATCTTCAGTAATTCTTCACTGATAGCTGTTTTTTGAAAGTGAGAGGCATTAGATATCAAAAGCATACAAAATCTTTGTCTTCTTTGGAGTTCTGGAAACCTATGAAATCTGAAAATCTGAATGAGGCATTATCTGTACAAAAGAATTTTTTATGACTTTGAGTAAATTAACCTACAAAATGTTACTTAGATAATATTGTTACTATTATTACAACAAATCTCATTCTTCTGAACACAGTTATTTGAAACTAAGATGTTAAATTTCTCCTTTAAAATTTTCTAGGTATACGAAGTACCAGTGCCACAATTTTCATTGACTTTTCTGGACTTGAAGAATAGATTTACAGCAGGAATAGGTACTTGCAGAGGGAATGGTTATAAATCTTGATGTATTTATCAGAAAGAGCATTAACAGAACCAGGTTTCTAATTCATGAATAAAAGGTCCTGGATTTATTTTATTTTCATATGGGAGAGGAGAAGGGCGAACGGAAGATTACCTTTGATATGTTTCAAGAAAACAGTAGCAAGTTTTTAAAAAGAAAATTTACTATTCAAAGATTTTGTGAAAATTTAGGTTGGTATGCTAGTCTATTTTGAATATCGTAATAATGTGTACTCTTAAAAACTGGGAAAAAAAAAAAATCTACCTAGTAAGCATGCTAACCAGCATAAATTAATTTCAAAATATATCTGTCAAACTTTTTTCTCTTCTCCCAGAGTTGAAAAACCCTACATAATACAGTAACAATATATTTCAGAAAGTAACATTACCAAAATGAAGGCATAACATTATATTCAGTTTTGAAAATAAGTCGCATGAACTTTAGTTAAATTTCATTAATGAAACCAGATACTCCCTTCCTTTTCCTTCTGATACTACCCTCCTATAGCATTACCCATGATGATGGTGGGGCAGGGTGGTGAGCTAAGAAGGCTGAAGATCATGGGAGTGATCAACATGGTAGTACGGAGGATACAGAAAAGGAAATGAAGCCAAGAATGACAGGGAAATCACATGAGATGTTATGGGTGGCAAGCAGTGAATTTCAGATTGAAAATGTCATGTGTATTACACGTATAAGGTGGAAAGCGCTTCAAGAAACTTATTAAAATTTTAGCAGCATATTGTGGCAGAAAACCTACTCATAGGCCGTGCACCTTAAGTCACAGCAATCATTTCTGTGCTTTATGCTGGTACTATAGCCTGTTCGAGGTAAGAGAGCATTTTACCTTCATGAACTATCTGTCAGTTCAGTGAAAGGGATAAAGTCTGTGAAGGAAGTGTTTAGGTTTTTTCTTCCCCTCCCACTCCCTTCCCTCCCTTTTTTTTTTTCTTTTTTTTTTTTTTTAACCTGTAACAGTCAGTAATCTGCTGCCACTGCAAATTCACTACTCTCAGTCTTGGCACTCTGGCGACAACGGCCATTGCGACCATATATGCCCTATGAACTTTTAGGTTCTTTCTTAACATCTGTATCTTCTGTGTTAAAGGGGCTTTATTACCTATGCGGAAAAGACTGTTTTCTAGAACAAGGTTAAAAGTAATAAACTCGCAATTTTATGAGCATACTGTACTTGGAACAAAATAATTTTTTTAAGCAGTTAAAAACCACAGGGCCATAGAGAGCAAGTACAAGCTAATTACACTCCAGTACACACACACACACACACACACACACACACACACAAAACCACCACCAAAAAAACCCCAACCAAAACAAAGACCAAAAAAAGTTCTACCGTTTTGTTAGTAAAATCTATTCACATACTGAGCTGCTAAAGTAACTTAAATTTAAAATACAAGTCCAAATGCAATTTTGTCAGAAGGAAATATCAAGGTTTCTACTTTTTTCTTGCTCTATAAATCTAACAAAGACTGGAACTTTTGGGCTTTCCATCCCTAGTTTTCCTTAAACTGATTGCAATCTGAAAAATTATACCATTTGTGTATACGCTGAATAGATAAATGTTGTGTAAATAATTCAGTGCTTCCATTTTACTACTCCATTACTTTTGCTTCCAACAAAATAGAGGACAATAAATCTTCTCTGGCTTTGATTGGTGCCATCATAGTATCATAAAATGTATGTTATCCAAAGTCACTTTTTGAGATAACATATTAGTATGTAGTTTCTTTCTGGGGACAAATACATCTGAAACAGGACCGGCATGGAAAGAGTCCTGTGCTACTTTATTCTGCAGGATAAATGAACATTTTTTTCCTTCCTAACTCTCCAGATGACCACTTTTGGGTTCTTTACAAAACTGTAAGACTGTTCCACTTGCCCACAATAATAGGAGATATTTCAGTGTCTGCCATAGTTTGACGACTTTTTGAGAAGTGTTTACACCCTGGTCTTGTGAGTGTTTCCCCTTCCACAGCTGTACGAGTGATTGTCTGTCACACATCTGCCCCCTGTAATCGTACTCTTTTGTTACCTACTCCTCTGCTGCTCCATGTGCTGGTTTTGGTTTATCCTCCTGTGTGCACTTGGAGAGTCTGTGAGCGCTGGAGTCTTTGATAGGGGTGAGGAGGGTCTATCTGCCTCCTTGTTGCGGTGTTTGGAGCAATAGTAAGCTGTTGCTTACCGCTGAAAGTTAAAGGTGGCACTGACAGGGCATAAACCAGAAAGATTTTTCCTTCCTACCTGAAACCTTGTGTCAACATAAGTCTTGACTAAATCCCCTATAGAAACAGAAAAAATAAATTGCAAGGAGGAAGGAAGGGCTTGAGAGAAAGGTAGAGTAGAGATATCAGAAGCTATAGACCTTCCTGAGACTTTGGAAATACAGCAAGAAATGTTATTCTGGCTGTCGTTAGGGATCTTATGTGAGGTTCCCCTACACTGAAGATAGAGATTTGTATCCAGACTAAAGAGTCACTTTTTCATGGTGTTTACCCCCTGTAGACGAGCCCTTTGGAAGAAGCAGGCAACTCGAGCCCTGCTTATAATTTGGTAGTACACTACTACTGCACAAAGAGTTTCAGAGAAATCCAAGAGGTCTGAAGTCTGCTCATACTTTCTGTCTAAGCAGAAATTACTATATTCCAAGTAAAAGTTTGTTTCTTCTATCAGATGTGTCAAATTGTTGGCTCAATAAATTTTAAATATTCCTTTTAGGGGTTTGTTTGTTTGTTTGCTTGCTTTTTCTTGTTTGAGTATATTGAGCCAGCTTGAATATACTTAGAGCCCATCTGTGAGGGAGTCCATGGGAAGCAATCACAGAGAGCAAAGTAGTTTGCTGTGCTGGGAGTTGTTCAAGAGCAGCCTCCTGAAAGCACAAGCAGGGGGCTACAAAGAGAACGGAGGCTCTTTCTTCATAAGGAGATACGTGGAGAAGAGGTAACACGTACGAGTTGTACTGTGAGAGATTTCTTCCTAGCATAAAAAAAAATTTACAGCAAGAACAATTATTCACTGGACCATCCTCTCCAATGGTCGAGGTAGCTCCCATTGCTGCAGGTTTTCAAGATGCAATTGGACAGAATAATAGATAATCTCATCCAAGCTCCCTTTCCCTGTAATGTAGGACTAGATGATATTTTGGTTTTAAACAGGCCTGTTCTGTTTCTAAATATCTACACCCCATTCCTCTTTTTCAAGGGAGAAAAATGTGGTACAAAACATTTGCTGTTTTCCAGGATATGTTTAAAAATGTATAAAAAGAACTATTCCAGCATACAGTTCTCTATTTTTTGTGTCTTCAAATGACATATCACTTTACTGTTTAAAATCAGTAATTCAGTTCTGCCACACTGCATTTACTTCTGTATTTTACTTTTAAGTCTTATTTGGATAATTTCTTGAAATCTAAGCATCTGAGAAAGTGAAAATGATCACTGAAAACAAGCATAATTTGTTTCTCTAGTCCTCTAATAAGATTGTCTAAGTCTGGGAGTCAGTTAGATAGAAATTTAATAGAATCAATATGGAAGAATCAATACAAGAATCAACGCTCGTTAAGCCCCTCCTTATTGGATTGGTGAGCTTTTTCAAAAGGTGGGAAAATTGTGTGTTTGTCTCAGTGTTTAAAATCCTGCAGGATTTTAATATAACAGAATGTAACTTACTTTTATATGGGTTCCTTCAGCAGCCGAAATAGTTATGAACAGAAATAATCAGACTTACCCCATTGTATCAAATAATTCTCTCATCCTATAGAGATGAATTGTTCCTCGTTTGAGGAATGAAGGTGCTGTGTAATCTATACTTACATTTTGCACCTATAGCTCACTATTTAGCTAATCTGAGCACATCTATTCCTGCCTAGGAAGTAGCACAAAAGCCTCTTTAGACAGACAGTTGTCAATGAATTTTATCTCCAGAAGCATACATTCCTACTATCTACCAATGACTCTAATATTTTTATTTCTATTTCATAGAATCATAGAACGGTATGCATTGGAACGAGAACATCTTTAAGGTCCCTTGGAACACAAACCATTTTACAATTCTATGGTTCATTCTGTGAACTAGAACCTCTGCCAGGGGCACGGACACTTTCCACCAGATTAGATTGCTCAAAGCCCAATCCAGCTCTGGCTTGAACACTCCCAACGATGGAGCATCCACAACTTCTCTGGGCAAAAATTTCCATTGTCTTGCTACCCTCACAGTAAAGAATGTCTTCCTTATACCTAATCCAAATCTTCCCTCTTTCAGGTTATCCCTCATCCCATCACTACTCTCCCTGATAAAGAGTCCCTCCATATCTTTCCTGTAGGCCCCCTTTAAGTACTGAAAGGCTGCAATAATGTCTTCCTGGAGCCTTCTCTTCTCCAGCCTGAACAGCCCCAACTTTCTCAGCCTGTCCTCATAGGACAGGTGCTCCAGCCCTTTGATGATCGTCATGGCCCTACAAATACAAGATACTCTTGTTCAAGATCCACCTATAAATTTCTGAATATATAGATGAACCTAACCATTCCTCATACACTGAAACACTTTCAAAAGCAGCTGGGGAAAAAAAAATTGCAACAAATAAATAGCAGCAGAAAATTGCTCTCTGAAATTAAAGTCTGTTTTGTGTATGGAAACTGCTGTGGATATTGCTGCAATTAGCATTTTCCTGTAAACGTTGTAACCCAGGGAAGTTAATTGGAAATGATGCATATTCACTCTTATAAATATTTAAAGAAAGAAAGATTATGGAAAGGTTTAATTGCTTTTGGAAAAGTGTTTTTTTAGATATATGTATAAACAAGATATACATATTGCAGCAGTATCAGTGTTAGCAGAACTCTTTTATTTAGTACTTTCCCAGTAGTTCTGGATTTTTGACCATGGTCCCTGGTAAGATGTGAGAAATTCTAGATTTCAGGCACATCTGTATTAAATCAGCAACATAAAATACTCCCCATCCATTTCTTCATAAGTCAGTTTCTTTTTTTTTATGTTTAAACTTAATACTTAAGGGTTATAAATCAAAGAACTCAGAATTTTGAAAATGAATTATTTGAAACCTGAAAAGCAATACTGTCTTGCTTGTGAAGATTATCATCCAGTCTTTAAACATACAGCCCAGTTATCACTGGGCCCTTTTCTCCTTTAGTTTAATGAGGCTGCTTTGCTTGAAGAACACACAGAATTCCTGACTCCAGGAGAATATTGCCTATATACTTTGGGTTAACTTGTTGAACAACCCAGAATTTATGAGTGAGTGTGGCAAACACCTCTCTTCAGTTTGATGGGGAAAGCCGGGAGAAAGAATGATGCTTCAGCTGAAGCAGTTGAGCAATATCTTGTGGCAGTTCTGCCACAGAGCTTCTATGGGAGCCTTGACAAACGACTTAAAACTGGGCTTTTCAGCATATATCACAAATAGTTTGTTCTGCTCCAGGAGATGATTTGTAGCAGTGTTTACTAGGGAAAGACACAAAGTGGCTAAAAATATACATGACTTGAAAAATCAGAGCACAGAACTTCAAAAGATGAAAGCTATATTAAATAGTACTGAGCTTTGTGCTTTAGAGGAGATACCACTACCAACATTTGACATACACATGTCTATGGTTTGGATATACACCAGTCTGTCAGCATTCTGCGCTTTTTTAGTTTGAAAGGCAAACGATATTTTCCCCCCAAGAACCAGAAATGAAATGTTCAGTAGCTATAGGAAGGCTATTTCATTGCTTTACAAAGCTGTTAGAGCAGTAGGAGAATCAAAATAGAAGTTTTGGTTTGTAGAGTTAACTGGTGGAAGCTGAAAATCTCCAACAAATCCTTACTGGTATCAGTTATAGTTATGCAGCATCCCATACTCCTATCTGTGTTTCCTCAAAGCACAAGCAACTGTAAATAAGGACTTACATCGTTAGGGTTTCCCCATCAGCAGATTTACAGATGGAGATATTATGCAAGGTTCCATGCCCGGGCAGCATCTAAACAGCAGCTTCACATTATCTAAAATCTACTAACTATTTAATTCTAATTTAGGTGGAGAGTATTTTACTGTGGCAAAGACAGTAGTACACACATCTAACATCTCAGAACTGCCAAGTTGCTACACCTAAGGAGAAAGTTGTGCATGTACTTAGAACATTTAAAGCTGTGAAAAATTGGTTCTGTGAGGATACGTTATTCTAATGCTGAGGTAGAGTAGAATTATAACATACTGTGTCTCCTTGAGAGGACAGTTACTGTATAACATTAGAATATCTCTGAATTCAATCCCATCTCAACCCCTTTTCTGTTCACAGAACTCATTGTTCTTATTCCTGTGTGGGAGAAACATTGATCTCTCATTTCTGTAAAACCAATCCAGTTTTAACCTCTCCTTGCATTTGGCTCCAGTTGAAACCACGGTGTTCAACTGTGCCATAGCCCGTGCAAGACAAGCCCGCATCTAACTGCATTAGGGCATCCAGTCACCTGTGATTTTGACATCATTCTTGATCCTTTCTGACATTTTATGCACAGCAGCAGCCAGAGAAATGGGAAGGCCATTTCAGTGTTGATGCTCAGGTTCTAGATAGCAGAGTTTATATTCAATGTTCCTTCAACTCCATAGGGTTTATCCTACTGCAAAGAAACATGTTGTTCCTAAACTGATCGACCCTGTTCATTGCAGTAAATAATAATGTTCCCTTAAGAAATAACAAAATTAAGCTCTCAAGTGTGTTCCCTTAAGAAATGACAAAACTAAGCTCTTAAATGTAATGATAAGATAAATTCTTAGTACAGAAAATCAGATCTCAAATAAAGTAAAAAGGGTGGGGAATTAAAAAACATCGTCACCACAGCGCTATCTCATCCATGTCTAAGTCTTGAAAAGAACATGTTCTGATCATGTACTACATCTTAAAATTAGTTAGGTATCCACTAGATGCTTCATTTTGTTTACACTCAGACAACCCGTGATACGCATTCATCTATCAATGTCGTACTGCAAAGCAATCATGTGGCTTATCTAATGAATGCTAATGACTTTCTTATTGAAAGAATAGTAAATCTGTGTCATCAGCTTAGCTAAGGTAACTTAATCCACAATTAATTTAATTAACTTTGGCAATTAAGACAGAGGTAAAAATCATATAAGTTGAAAATCTGATATTGTAAAGATACTCTGCAATCATAATGAACAATTAGTGTGTGATATTGTTTGATTAGGGTGATTAAAACCAATCTATAGTCACAGAAAAAAAGTTTAATTGAAGATGAAGGTAGTTATAAGCAGAATAATCAACACACAGCTAGAAAGGTTTGCCAGCTATATACAATATATTCTGTACCAGATACCATGCAATGATCTGTAAATACCCGTCACTTCCCACCTGTGAAATTCTTAATTCTAGGTGCAGAGAGCACATTGGAAACATTGAAGTGAAATCCTAAGAGCAGTCCAGGTGTAGCTTGTTTATCCAGTTTACACAAAATTAAGGACTGAGTGTGAACCAATTATTTCTACACATGATTATGCACGTAGGCTATACAGACAGATGACAGAGAAACTGACCTTCTTCAAGTAGGACAGGTAAGCGACATATAGAACATAAAATGGAAGGAGTTTTGGATATTATGTTATGACTCTGTGTTAAGATGTTTCTGTTTTTCCTTTCCAAGGAAAGCAGAACCCATGTTTCAATCCTTCTCCTCCGCTAAAACCTATCTTCCCTATTACTAGATTAATTTAGAAAGCAAGTTCAGTACGAAATCTGCTATTTGGTGAAGTTTAAAGTAGTGCATTCAATGTATGATAAGTGATAAAGGAACAAAACAAACATGTTGCAATGGTGACAAAAGGCAAGCATACAGCCCGTACTTAAATTCTAAACATTGCAATCTCTAACAAATATGCTAATTTCATCTGAACTTGTACTAAAACAAATCAAATATTTTCATAGAACTCCACACAGAGGTACTTGCCATTTATGGTTTACAGCATAGTCCTGAAGACCTGATCCTATGACCTTTTTTATTCTTAGTGCAGAGTGTCATAAGCATACCCTATAAAGAGATCTTTCCATCTCCTTTTCTGCCAAATAGTCTCAAGGCATACTATAGCCTGTAAAAACTACTTAAGCAAGTTCTCTGAGTCATCATGGTTCTTTTGTATACCATCTTCCTGCATTAAAAAACATGCTTGTATTCTTTTCTCATGCTTCTGAAAAACACAAAACTTTGACCAAATTTGCCCACACTGTTCTGTTATGTGCTCTGAAGCCTGCATGTTGTTTCTTCAGATCTCATAGCATTTGAAGCAGTTATATAAAAGACTTTGCTGCTTAGATCCAGTTCTGGGTACTGGCTTCTTCTGAAGAAATGTAATTAACATACACACGTACACACAGAAATCAGTATGCAGCTGAAACACTCAGACTCATTTTTACCTTTCTGTACCATGTCAGGACATTTGTTTGCATTTGTGTAACTGACCTGTAATCTCAGACCGATCTATTCATGCTAGATGGCTCGATCTCTTCTAATACAAGCTATATTTGCTTGAATGCAAATTACTATCAAACACCTTCCATTGGTAAAGACAGCAGCAGGTTAAAGGCTTGCCTTTTTCTCTTGCCTTTTATTGTTTGTTTGTTAAATTTGCATATTCAATATTGTTGTTTTCAAAACCTTTTTTCGTTATTGTTGCCTAGAATATCTGGCCACTCACTCTTCTCCTCAATGTACATGTTACTGAGTACAGTAGAATAGCTTTTGTTTCCTGTGCAGAAAAGTTTTTACTTTGAAGTAGAAGCTTCCCCTCCTTTTTAGGCATAATGCTATCAAACAGTAAGAACAAGACCTTCTGATACAGTGATTATGTGCTTGTTTGTTCATATATTGTGTGAGAGAAAAACCGTTTCCCACTGCAGAATTTATGACATCTCAATCTTAAATAAACTGCTACCCTTCTCTAAACAGGACATATGCTGTATTCTGTAAATGCTTGGTGACATCTCAAAGCTTGACCACAAAAATAATAATTGGGCAACCATCTTTGACCTTGGAGTGTGCAAGTCTCCCACTTTCCCACCTTGTCCATGATGGAGAGAATGGCACCTTTGGTACCACCTCAGCCTGTGCTTCCCCACCAAGACGGTCCAGCTGGAAGAGTAAGTAATTAGAGACTTCTACTCTCAAGAAGAGTTAAAGAACCTGATCCAAAGTCCATTGATAACTAAAATCCTTCCCTTGGTCTCATGGTTCAACTTTTTTTAACTGACCACTGCTACTGTTTCAGGTTTCTACTTGAACCTATACTTTTGTCAACAACATTGTTTCCCTTCGACTTTCCTCCACTGTCTTATACCCTTTTTTCATCATAGTTTATATGGTCCTGCCATTTGTTTTAGAATTTTATGGGAGTAAAGCTGAACTCAGGTGCACAGTTAAAGTATTTTAGTTAAAACAGAAAAACTGTAGATGCCAGCTCCATGTTTGAATTATTTGTGCACCAGACCTTCCCAAAGCCATGTGGGAGGCATAGCAGAACTGAAGCTGAATCCCAATGACATTAACTTTTGTATAATGCCCTTACCACAGCCAGCCCTCTTGCACTGTAGTTATAGTCTGCTTTCAAGGAAATGAAACAGTTGGGAAAATGTGAATTAATTCAGCCCTTTTTCTTTTCTTGCCTGAGGGCTTTCTTACCTTTTCCTTGCTATTTCTCCTCCTTTTCCCACTCAACAGATCATGTACACACAGCTTTTTCTGTTGTGAAGCCTTTTACAAGGAGTAATAACTTTACAGTTGGCTAGGCTGAGCATCAGTGAAGGGTTTAGACTGAGCCTAATAGACACACAGCTGGATTAATTTGGATATAGATAAACAGGAAAAAAAATCTTAAACCCCACTTTTTATGCATGGTCAATAATATTATTAATAATAATTATAAAATCCCAAAGAGTAACACTCCCTGAAATAACAATTTCTTTAGTGCTTTTTGTTGCGTTGTTATTTCCCTGCTGGTTTTGTATATAGTTCAGTTTTTAATCCTCCTAAGCTTTCAAGTGATACCAGAAGAACTCTCTTCTTGCTTTTACTGTACAATAACTTTGTGTCCACAAAACCATAAACATAGCAGTCATCACAGTTAGTATGCTGAGTTGTTTACAAAATAACTCGGTTGTACATGTGCTCTACTGTCTTGACCTAATGACTGCTATATTATTATATCAGTATACAAGGCACAAGATTGTCTACTGAATAACAACCATACAAACTGTGTTGTCACACGCAATCAAAGTTCACAGATCTGCCTAACCATGAAAAGCAGCATTTGAAATTATTTTGTTTCAGTCCAATATACAGTATTCCTGCCATATTAATATATCAGTCTTCTTAAGGATTGGCAGTGTTACAGTAAAAGTGTTCATGAACCATTTTATGTGGTTTTCTTTGGATTAATCTGTCACAAGATATTAAGAAAATATTTTCAGTGGTACCTTCCATTTTAAAGGACATATGCTAATGACACAATATTTGTGTATGCCATGGTATCTTGATAGACTAAAAGACCTTGAGATTTCAAGGCTCAGGACTTGAAAGCTTATGCAAAGAACAGCTATTAATTTTCATTTATTTTTCAGAGGTAGAGGTGATCAAACATTTCCCTAAGTGAAGTCTTTTGCTTTCACATTATAAATAAAAGCATAAACAAGAAAGAAGAAAGCAGCTCTGAAGTAGTGCTGGTTTTTTTAATAATCCCACAAAAATATCTGAAGTTCAGGGTTCTTGCAGATACTGACAGTGATTAGAATAGCTCTGAAGTGGCCATAAATTCTAAAATTTTTGCTTGACTAGAAGAAAGAGCAACTTCTACCTGATGGACCACTATTGAAGAAATTACCAGAATTATAATGATTTCTGAGCTCTATTACTTGCAGCAATAATTCCTATCTTTTCACCCTAGAAAAAGTAGTAAATCTCAGAAATCATCAATGTGACCTTTAGAAAAGATGAGGGATTGCTAAAACTTAGATATCATGCAGCTGATGTTAAAGATTAATTATCTGAAATTTAGAGCTTTAATGATAAAAAAGTAAAAATATTCTTCCTGTAATATGTCTAAGAACAATTGTTTTCTATAATTTTACTCTTATGTTTTTCTCCCATGTCAACCTCTCATCCCTATATATATATACACCAGATTACCGGGATTTGCATGTCCTGATAGACGCTATCAGTATTATTTGTAGCGTGCCACTTGGTTTGGTGGCTAAATAAAACCTCCATTAATGTTTGTATTTATTTTGGTGGTGGCAAGCAGTATCTCAATGACTAAGTGCTTTTAAAACACAAACACTGCGTTTTCAAAAGAAAAAAGTTTTATTGCTTTAGTTCTCATACTTTACATTTTAAAGTGTTTTCGTATTATTATTTGAGTTCTGATATTCCTTTAAAAGATATCTTAACAAAAGTCATAACTAAAAAGATCAATAAATAGTGAGCAATGCATTTCTTGACAGGAATGATTATACTACATGTACAAAAAACATTTAAAGTAGATTAATCTTTGGTTTGGTCTTTCAAAGAGAGAGGAGGCAAGAAGAAATGGATTCCAATAGCACTGGGAGAGGATTTGTCTCAACATAAGAAAGAATTTGTTTTACTGTAAGAGCAATCATTCACTGGAAAACTACTCCCGAACATCCCCAAGTGAAGTGGTAGAGCCCGTATTATAGCTGGAGGTTTTCAAGATGCGATTGTTCAGAGTGCTATATAAGGTCATCTATGATCCCTTTCCCATGAAAGGTTGGACCAGATGTTCTTCCAAGATCCCTTCTAATGTGGGCTATTCTATTACTCTATGATAAGGTTCTATGTTTCATAATTTAAGGCAAGCAAAGTTTTGTAGATGTAGACTGCAAATACTGGTGAGGATGCATACAGCTAATACTACTTGTTTCCTGATAACAACTGAATACACAGTTTTGTACAGATTATAAATATTCTGCTCTATCATTACTATATGTTACGCTTTTTACTCTTTTCCCCATCCATATTCATACATATAACCAGTTCAGCATACTTTGCCTGTATGTTCTATTTTTCTTTCTCAAAACCCAGTGTTGTTTGTTTATGAGAATATTCTTCACAAGTATGGTGTATGGCAAAATATCTTCTGAAATAATAGTTTTTTCTGAATAGTATTGTTTTCCAATAATATTTTATGAAAATATTGTCTGTGACAATTTGCAGAGAAAGAAACAAGTGGGCACAATCCTTCTCTTGAAAGTATCTCTTTCTCTTGTCTTTTCAAATGGAATAGTGTTTTCTCATGAGCAACCTGATCTAGAGAAAGACGTCCCTGCCCATGGCAGGGGGATTGGAACTAGATGACCTTTAAAAGGTCCGTTCCAACCCAAACTGTTCTATAGTTCTGTGATTTAAAGTGCTCTTTTGTCAAGAGAGTCAAGTTTTATTCCCAGCTCTTCTATTTACTCATGTGATTAGGTACTTATCATTTTAATTAACCATCATTGTCCTGGCTATTCAAATGCTTAGATATAGATATGTCCATCTCTTTGCATCAACAAACATGATTACGTTGTCAATTTTGCTACATACTTGTGGCAGAATGTCAGAAATTATCTGCATTTTTGTAGGGAAGTAAATTGCAATGAACTGTCAAGTCTAATAGGACTGTTCTGAACCTTGACGCCTTTCCTCCTGTTGTTTGGTAGGTTATATACCTGATCACAACATAGCATGCTACCACATCAGAATACCATGATTATATCCAGCACAGAAGTAAATGGCAAGTCAAAGCAGCACAGAAGCAGCCACTCCAGTTGCAGGAGGATGTGGAGCATGAGAAAAAGTTTCTGTAAAAAGCTGTTGCTTCGATCAATTTTGGTTGTGACAAAAAGATAAAGGATAGTTATGAAAGATCATTTGTGCTTCTCAATTCAATTTACCTCCATTATCCAAGAACAGAAAAATCAAATGAAATCTGATGGCATTTATCATAGTTCCCAGTAAATAGTAAAAAATATGCCATGATCAAACTAAAATAAGGATTGATATGTCTGTCTGCACCTTTTAATTATGTTCCTCTTTCAAATCAAAACAGAGCAGACTCTGCAATAAAATAATTTTTAAAGTTCTTGACCTTTTATTTTAAAATATTCATTTTTAAAAAGCATTTTAATATGGAGCATTAAAAGAAAGCTTAAAGAGTAGCATTCAGTCTTCAGAAAAACAGCATTTCAGTGCACAAGCACAAGGAAGGAAGGATTTTTATTTATGGAGTCACTGGTCATAGACATCCTGAAGCATGATCATTAAAAAATTTTGCTGTAAGTTCTGCCCCTCACCCTCCCACCCAAACTGAGTATGTCACAGCAAAACAGTAGTTCTGTAGACTCTTATAGGGAATCTAGTCTACATCCAATTGGATTTATAGACCTGACAAAAGAAATAGAAATGAAGTGATGCAGGAAAAATGCTTTTCTCCTTTCTTGATTCGAGTGCCACTTGCTATACTACTGAAAAATGAGACAGTAATTCCTTACAACAGATTTTCACTTTTGGGATAACCACATGTGATCCAATGTGCTGGATTTTTTTTCTACCTATACCATTCACACTATCCTTCTGCGGACACTAATTTATAGTTATAAAGTAGAGTTAACACTGAGTTGGAGTGTTCAGCAAGCAAGCTACTGCTCACAGCTTCAGTTCTAATTACACCTGACAGGGCTAAATCATGAGCGATGCTTATATTGTGTTGCTTACAAAGTTTTAAGTGCCCAAGTGTAGACTCTTTCCTGAAACCCACATGGTCCATGTCACCAAGAGTTTGGGAGAGAAAGGAAGGAAGGGGAGAGGGGCACGTGGCAATGGCAGCTAGGATTCCCCAAATAGGTCCACGTTGTTGGCAAATGCACATGCTCTCCCATTCAAATCAACAGATAAAAGGCAGGTTAAAAGAGGCATTGAATCATGGAACAGGTTATACTTTATAGTTAAACAGGCCTGTTACTTTGCTATTTCAGAGCGTTGTTGAACTCAGCATGTGCTGAATCAGGCATGCTACGATTAAGGGTAGAGGAAGAATAAGTAAACAGAAGGAGAAGGAAGTGTGTCATTAGTAACAGGAATTTATTTGTTACTGTCCTTTAAAAATCCTTGTGTCAGAAGATTGAAACCTCACACAGCATGGGTGAGAGCTGCTACCTCCATGTCAGTGTAATGCTTTATCTACCGTACGGAAAGTCTGAAACTGGTCTAAAACTGGTCTAAAGCTATGTCTCAGAAAATTGCAACCAAAATGAGGTAGTACAAATACAGGCGTGACTACCTATGAATGCTCTGTTCTTGGCAAAAAGCTTAATTTTGCTGAAGTTAGTGTCAGAACATCAGTGGCATTCAGGGATATTAACTGTTCTGACTTGCTAGTCCCAAAGGACCAGAGAATCCTTCTTTATTTTCTCCTTCTCTTCCTTCCTCTCTTCTTACAAAGAAGGAAGCATCACTGTAGCTAAGATCTAACTTAATTTAGATTGTATTAAACAAGTTAGCTGCAAAGTCTTCTCTTTAGTGCATGCATACTTTAATGTTCTATTAGAACTCTTGATTAATGAATGTTTCAACTCCTGAATTCTGGCAATGTGTTTAATGAATATAATAACAAACTAATGTGAACTGAAGAGAAAGGGAAAATAATCAA
Source organism: Bucorvus abyssinicus (assembly GCA_009769605.1). Classification (NCBI taxonomy): domain Eukaryota; kingdom Metazoa; phylum Chordata; class Aves; order Bucerotiformes; family Bucorvidae; genus Bucorvus; species Bucorvus abyssinicus. The sequence continues at coordinate 49,510,727 of CM020063.1, forward strand.
GTCTCTGAAATGAGGAGATAGAGATAAGCTATTCTTCCCTGAATAATGTTTTTGCACAAGTTGCAGTCTGAGTATTCATGTAAATGATTAAAATCTAATAAGCAATGATAGGAGACTTTGATTTTCATCATAAAAGTTTACACTGAATACAGGTTAATTTAGAGCAGCAGCATAAATGATTTGTGTGCAATTAGCAGCACCTGCACAGAAAGTCTCCTGCTCTGCATTTCTGTGCGCAGCAATGATGTGACATAGACTGGTGTAATTGTCTGCAAAAATTACCACGTCTGCAAAATTACCACTTCACAACTGGGTAGCTAGAGGAGTAGCTTGGGACTGATGTGCTGGATAAAACAAGTAGCAGGGGCACAGGTATCCCTTTCTGCTGAAAATGAGAGCACTCCTTTCACCCGCATCCCTCTTGATCCAGTTTCTTTTCCGTATTTTCTGTTGCAGGAACTTTGGTCACCTTTCAGATCCCATTGAACTTGTAGGGTTGCACTATTATTAATCAGGATCTGGGACGTGGCTTGTCCCAGAAACAACATATGTTACCCTCCTGAAAAAGATCATATACCACTGAGCTTTATGAGAACAGAACTTGTTCATACCGTCTAGTTGTTAAAATGGTCCAGTTGTTTTTTTTTAATATACCTCCAGAGCAATGGATCTATGTATTTTACTTGTTAATAGCATGAGTATGATTTTAACACTAATGACCTCTGAGTTAGCCAGACGGTTCTGAAATAAAAGCTGGTTTTACTACAGCAAATGAAAAGGAAAATACGCTCTGCGGAAATCTGGATTTTTCTTGTGACTTAATCATAGGTCTAAAAATTGTCATAACAGGCCAGCAAACGTTCAAGTGAGATGATTTCCAGACCATTGGACTACTCGTAAATGAATTCTGGTACTATGTGTGTAGAGATTCAATTGAAAATTCTAAACTATCACACCTGTCTGTGCTGCTGAAGGCAGCAGATAAGCAGTGCGGGTTCATATCTTACGTGCAAGTCAGCAAACACATGACTCATGAGGTGAGGAGTGCTGGACCTCATTATCATCTGCCAGGTCAATTTCTCTCCTTCCTAGTAGCAGTAATGAAAGAAGAAAGGAAGAGCATGTTTGCTTTTTGTCAAGGAATCATCTGGTTATACACTAAAATTTGCCTTGTTCTAAAGCCTAGTTTCTGTCCTTGACAAAAATCTTCACACTGTCATAGAAATTAACATGAAAGCAACAGCTCTCACTGAGTCATCAAATCTTTTTTGTTTGTTCTCCTGCCTCTCGAGCCTCTATATCTCTTTCTACAACCCTCTGCCGAGTGATTTTACATCAGAAGAAAACGTAAAATTACAGTACTGAAGTGAAATATTGCCATATTACGGGCTGTCATTGCTTCAAGGTAGACCAAGATTTTATTGTAATATATACATGTGGCAGGACTGAGTGTCTTTTTTCCCCTCTTTCTCCGACACTGTTGACCAGAAATTCACAGCATTATGTTCTTTGTGTGATCTTGTTTTTTCTTTTCTCCATTGTTTTCTGATACCCTATCTAGGATAAGTGTTCCGTGCATTTTTTTTCCCAGATAACTCCCACTTATTTGTAACTTGTGAATAATTAAAAAAGCTTTTCTCTTAATGTTTTAAGAGCTATTTTCCACCGGAGACTTTGTTCACCCAGGTATTCCTGTGTAAAGAAGTTACACTTTAGTGCATGGAAACTAATGAATAGATTAGACTAGACTGGAATGGAATGGAATGGAATGGAATGGAATGGAATGGAATGGAATGGAATGGAATGGAATGGAATGCAATGGAACGGGATGGGACGGGATAGGATAGGATAGGACAGGATAGGATAGGATAGGATAGGATAGGATAGGATAGGATAGGATAGGATAGGATAGGATAGGATAGGATAGGATAGGATAGGATAGGATAGGATAGGACAGAACGAAAAGAAAAGAAAAAAGAAAAGAAAAGAAAAAAGGAAAGGGAAGGGAAGGTGCGGGAAGGGAAGGTGCGGGAAGGGAAGGTGCGGGAAGGTGCGGGAAGGTGCGGGAAGGTGCGGGAAGGGAAGGTGCGGGAAGGTGCGGGAAGGGAAGGTGCGGGAAGGGAAGGTGCGGGAAGGGAAGGTGCGGGAAGGTGCGGGAAGGTGCGGGAAGGGAAGGGAAGGTGCGGGAAGGTGCGGGAAGGTGCGGGAAGGTGCGGGAAGGTGCGGGAAGGTGCGGAAGGGAAGGTGCGGGAAGGTGCGGGAAGGGAAGGTGCGGGAAGGGAAGGTGCGGGAAGGGAAGGTGCGGGAAGGGAAGGTGCGGGAAGGGAAGGGAAGGGAAGGTGCGGGAAGGTGCAGGAAGGGAAGGTGCGGGAAGGGAAGGTGCGGGAAGGGAAGGTGCGGGAAGAGAAGGGAAGGTGCGGGAAGGGAAGGTGCGGGAAGGGAAGGGAAGGTGCGGGAAGGGAAGGGAAGGTGCGGGAAGGGAAGGGAAGGGAAGGGAAGGGAAGGGAAGGGAAGGGAAGGGAAGGGAAGGGAAGGGAAGGGAAGGGAAGGGAAGGGAAGGGAAGGGAAGGGAAGGGAAGGGAAGGGAAGGGAAGGGAAGGGAAGGGAAGGGAAGGGAAGGGAAGGGAAGGTGCGGGAAGGGAAGGTGCGGGAAGGGAAGGGAAGGGAAGGGAAGGGAAGGGAAGGGAAGGGAAGGGAAGGGAAGGGAAGGGAAGGGAAGGGAAGGGAAGGGAAGGGAAGGGAAGGGAAGGGAAGGGAAGGGAAGGGAAGGGAAGGGAAGGGAAGGGAAGGGAAGGGAAGGGAAGGGAAGGGAAGGGAAGGGAAGGGAAGGGAAGGGAAGGGAAGGGAAGGGAAGGGAAGGGAAGGGAAGGGAAGGGAAGGGAAGGGAAGGGAAGGGAAGGGAAGGGAAGGGAAGGTGCGGGAAGGGAAGGGAAGGGAAGGGAAGGGAAGGGAAGGGAAGGGAAGGGAAGGGAAGGGAAGGGAAGGGAAGGGAAGGGAAGGGAAGGGAAGGGAAGGTGCGGGAAGGGAAGGGAAGGGAAGGGAAGGGAAGGGAAGGGAAGGGAAGGGAAGGGAAGGGAAGGGAAGGTGCGGGAAGGGAAGGTGCGGGAAGGGAAGGGAAGGTGCGGGAAGGGAAGGTGCGGGAAGGAAGGGAAGGGAAGGTGCGGGAAGGGAAGGGAAGGGAAGGGAAGGGAAGGGAAGGGAAGGGAAGGGAAGGGAAGGGAAGGGAAGGGAAGGGAAGGGAGGGAAGGGAAGGGAAGGGAAGGGAAGGGAAGGGAAGGGAAGGGAAGGGAAGGGAAGGGAAGGGAAGGGAAGGGAAGGGAAGGGAAGGGAAGGGAAGGGAAGGGAAGGTGCGGGAAGGGAAGGGAAGGGAAGGGAAGGGAAGGGAAGGGAAGGGAAGGGAAGGGAAGGGAAGGGAAGGGAAGGGAAGGGAAGGTGCGGGAAGGGAAGGGAAGGTGCGGGAAGGGAAGGGAAGGGAAGGTGCGGGAAGGTGCGGGAAGGGAAGGTGCGGGAAGGGAAGGTGCGGGAAGGGAAGGTGCGGGAAGGGAAGGGAAGGTGCGGGAAGGGAAGGTGCGGGAAGGGAAGGGAAGGGAAGGTGCGGGAAGGGAAGGTGCGGGAAGGGAAGGTGCGGGAAGGGAAGGGAAGGAAGGTGCGGGAAGGGAAGGGAAGGGAAGGGAAGGGAAGGGAAGGGAAGGGAAGGGAAGGGAAGGGAAGGAAGGTGCGGGAAGGGAAGGGAAGGGAAGGGAAGGGAAGGGAAGGGAAGGGAAGGGAAGGGAAGGGAAGGGAAGGGAAGGGAAGGGAAGGGAAGGGAAGGGAAGGGAAGGGAAGGGAAGGGAAGGGAAGGGAAGGGAAGGGAAGGGAAGGGAAGGGAAGGGAAGGGAAGGGAAGGGAAGGGAAGGGAAGGGAAGGGAAGGGAAGGGAAGGGAAGGGAAGGAAGGGAAGGGAAGGGAAGGGAAGGGAAGGGAAGGGAAGGGAAGGGAAGGGAAGGTGCGGGAAGGGAAGGTGCGGGAAGGGAAGGGAAGGTGCGGGAAGGGAAGGTGCGGGAAGGGAAGGGAAGGGAAGGTGCGGGAAGGGAAGGGAAGGGAAGGGAAGGGAAGGGAAGGGAAGGAAGGGAAGGGAAGGGAAGGGAAGGGAAGGGAAGGGAAGGGAAGGGAAGGGAAGGGAAGGGAAGGGAAGGGAAGGGAAGGGAAGGGAAGGGAAGGGAAGGGAAGGGAAGGGAAGGGAAGGGAAGGGAAGGGAAGGGAAGGGAAGGGAAGGGAAGGAAGGGAAGGGAAGGGAAGGGAAGGGAAGGGAAGGGAAGGGAAGGGAAGGGAAGGGAAGGGAAGGGAAGGGAAGGGAAGGGAAGGGAAGGGAAGGGAAGGGAAGGGAAGGGAAGGGAAGGTGCGGAAGGGAAGGGAAGGGAAGGGAAGGGAAGGGAAGGGCAGGAAGGGAAGGGAAGGGAAGGGAAGGGAAGGGAAGGGAAGGGAAGGGAAGGGAAGGGAAGGGAAGGGAAGGGAAGGGAAGGGAAGGGAAGGGAAGGGAAGGGAAGGGAAGGGAAGGGAAGGGAAGGGAAGGGAAGGGAAGGGAAGGGAAGGGAAGGGAAGGGAAGGGAAGGGAAGGGAAGGGAAGGGAAGGGAAGGGAAGGGAAGGGAAGGGAAGGGAAGGGAAGGGAAGGGAAGGGAAGGGAAGGGAAGGGAAGGGAAGGGAAGGGAAGGGAAGGGAAGGGAAGGGAAGGGAAGGGAAGGGAAGGAAGGGAAGGGAAGGGAAGGGAAGGGAAGGGAAGGGAAGGGAAGGGAAGGGAAGGGAAGGGAAGGGAAGGGAAGGGAAGGGAAGGTGCGGGAAGGTGCGGGAAGGGAAGGGAAGGTGCGGGAAGGGAAGGTGCGGGAAGGGAAGGGAAGGGAAGGGAAGGTGCGGGAAGGGAAGGTGCGGGAAGGGAAGGTGCGGGAAGGGAAGGAAGGTGCGGGAAGGGAAGGGAAGGTGCGGGAAGGGAAGGGAAGGTGCGGGAAGGGAAGGTGCGGGAAGGTGCGGGAAGGGAAGGGAAGGGAAGGGAAGGGAAGGGAAGGGAAGGGAAGGGAAGGGAAGGGAAGGGAAGGGAAGGGAAGGGAAGGGAAGGGAAGGGAAGGGAAGGGAAGGGAAGGGAAGGGAAGGGAAGGGAAGGGAAGGGAAGGGAAGGGAAGGGAAGGGAAGGGAAGGGAAGGGAAGGGAAGGGAAGGGAAGGGAAGGGAAGGGAAGGGAAGGGAAGGGAAGGGAAGGGAAGGGAAGGGAAGGGAAGGGAAGGGAAGGGAAGGGAAGGGAAGGGAAGGGAAGGGAAGGGAAGGGAAGGGAAGGGAAGGTGCGGGAAGGGAAGGGAAGGGAAGGGAAGGTGCGGGAAGGGAAGGGAAGGGAAGGGAAGGTGCGGGAAGGGAAGGTGCGGGAAGGGAAGGGAAGGGAAGGTGCGGGAAGGGAAGGTGCGGGAAGGGAAGGTGCGGGAAGGGAAGGGAAGGGAAGGGAAGGGAAGGGAAGGGAAGGGAAGGGAAGGGAAGGGAAGGGAAGGGATGGGAAGGGAAGGGAAGGGAAGGGAAGGGAAGGGAAGGGAAGGGAAGGGAAGGGAAGGGAAGGGAAGGGAAGGGAAGGGAAGGGAAGGGAAGGGAAGGGAAGGGAAGGGAAGGGAAGGGAAGGGAAGGGAAGGGAAGGGAAGGGAAGGGAAGGGAAGGGAAGGGAAGGGAAGGGAAGGGAAGGGAAGGGAAGGGAAGGGAAGGGAAGGGAAGGGAAGGGAAGGGAAGGGAAGGGAAGGGAAGGGAAGGGAAGGGAAGGTGCGGGAAGGGAAGGTGCGGGAAGGGAAGGGAAGGTGCGGGAAGGTGCGGGAAGGGAAGGTGCGGGAAGGTGCGGGAAGGTGCGGGAAGGTGCGGGAAGGTGCGGGAAGGGAAGGGAAGGAAGGGAAGGGAAGGGAAGGGAAGGGAAGGGAAGGGAAGGGAAGGGAAGGGAAGGGAAGGGAAGGGAAGGGAAGGGAAGGGAAGGGAAGGGAAGGGAAGGGAAGGGAAGGGAAGGGAAGGGAAGGGAAGGGAAGGGAAGGGAAGGGAAGGGAAGGTGCGGGAAGGGAAGGGAAGGGAAGGGAAGGGAAGGGAAGGTGCGGGAAGGGAAGGGAAGGGAAGGTGCGGGAAGGGAAGGGAAGGGAAGGGAAGGGAAGGGAAGGGAAGGGAAGGAAGGGAAGGGAAGGGAAGGGAAGGGAAGGGAAGGGAAGGGAAGGTGCGGGAAGGGAAGGGAAGGGAAGGTGCGGGAAGGGAAGGTGCGGGAAGGGAAGGTGCGGGAAGGGAAGGGAAGGGAAGGTGCGGGAAGGGAAGGGAAGGTGCGGGAAGGGAAGGGAAGGTGCGGGAAGGGAAGGGAAGGGAAGGGAAGGGAAGGGAAGGGAAGGGAAGGGAAGGGAAGGGAAGGGAAGGGAAGGGAAGGGAAGGGAAGGGAAGGGAAGGGAAGGGAAGGGAAGGGAAGGGAAGGGAAGGGAAGGGAAGGGAAGGGAAGGGAAGGGAAGGGAAGGGAAGGGAAGGGAAGGGAAGGGAAGGGAAGGGAAGGGAAGGGAAGGGAAGGGAAGGGAAGGGAAGGGAAGGGAAGGGAAGGGAAGGGAAGGGAAGGGAAGGGAAGGGAAGGGAAGGGAAGGGAAGGGAAGGGAAGGGAAGGGAAGGTGCGGGAAGGGAAGGGAAGGGAAGGTGCGGGAAGGTGCGGGAAGGGAAGGGAAGGTGCGGGAAGGGAAGGGAAGGGAAGGGAAGGGAAGGGAAGGGAAGGTGCGGGAAGGGAAGGTGCGGGAAGGGAAGGGAAGGGAAGGTGCGGGAAGGGAAGGGAAGGGAAGGGAAGGGAAGGGAAGGGAAGGGAAGGGAAGGGAAGGGAAGGGAAGGGAAGGGAAGGGAAGGGAAGGGAAGGGAAGGGAAGGGAAGGGAAGGGAAGGGAAGGGAAGGGAAGGGAAGGGAAGGGAAGGTTTGGGAAGGGAAGGGAAGGTGCGGGAAGGGAAGGGAAGGGAAGGTGCGGGAAGGGAAGGGAAGGGAAGGGAAGGGAAGGGAAGGGAAGGGAAGGGAAGGGAAGGGAAGGGAAGGGAAGGGAAGGGAAGGGAAGGGAAGGGAAGGGAAGGGAAGGGAAGGGAAGGGAAGGGAAGGGAAGGGAAGGGAAGGGAAGGGAAGGGAAGGTTTGGGAAGGGAAGGGAAGGGAAGGGAAGGAAGGGAAGGGAAGGGAAGGGAAGGGAAGGGAAGGGAAGGGAAGGGAAGGGAAGGGAAGGGAAGGGAAGGGAAGGGAAGGGAAGGGAAGGGAAGGGAAGGGAAGGGAAGGGAAGGGAAGGGAAGGGAAGGGAAGGGAAGGGAAGGGAAGGGAAGGGAAGGGAAGGGAAGGGAAGGGAAGGGAAGGGAAGGGAAGGGAAGGGAAGGGAAGGGAAGGGAAGGGAAGGGAAGGGAAGGGAAGGGAAGGGAAGGAAGGGAAGGGAAGGGAAGGGAAGGGAAGGGAAGGGAAGGGAAGGGAAGGGAAGGGAAGGGAAGGGAAGGGAAGGGAAGGGAAGGGAAGGGAAGAAAAAAGGAAAGAAATAATGTAAAGATAATAGAAACATATACAAATATATGAACATATAGCTCATATAATATAATTACATAATAATAACAATAATAATACAGTGGTGTTATATATGCTTTCCAATATATAGCTATATCTTTCATCTGCGATGTTATTTGGCAGGTTTGAGACAATCTGAAGCACTTGAAGTAAGGGGTAATGAAGGTAGCATAGTCATATGAAAGACATTCTGAAAAAGTAAATCACAACCAAAAAGTAAACTCTATTTCTCAGAATTAGAGGATCTAGTTAATCTGCAAATAGAATTGTGTCATAATTGATTGTGGTTACCTACCAAGCCATTTGCAAAGGAATCTAGAGTAGAGCTACCATTATGCAAATGACTCTAATTAGAGCACCACCACTGTGAATAAATAAATCCTCATTAATTTTATGTATATGGCAATTACACTGCAACCTTATCTAAAACCATTGATGCACACTAGCACTGTTTACAGTAAGAAACCAAGAATTAGTATCTTACAGTAAAAACAACAACAAAAGCAGTAAAAAAGGCAACAGATAAATGTAATTAACACCGACTACAAGTTCTGGTTAAGATGTAAATCAGAAAAGCAAACTAAATTTTACTGTGGTTCATGCTCTGTGGTAACAAAACCATCCAACTCGTGCTGAGCAGGTCTTCCTGTCATAATGTATAAGCGAGAAGACTTTGTGGACATTTCTGCAAACACCTGATGCTCTGGACTGAAATGCAGGCCCTTGGATGGATGAGCTGGGGTCCTGGGTGCCTGTGTTAGCAGTGAGATCTTCTCCAGGCAAAGATATTACTGAGGAGAGCAACTGGGACTGTGACATCTGCTTCAACAGTACTCCTACCTTGTTGGCTGCAGCCCAGCTGTCCTAAGCAGGTTCTCCACGATTGGTATGTCACTCCACCTACTTACTGATGTTGGATATGGCAACTTAGACGATAGAAATCAGCCATCTGGAACAAAAAAATACCTTACTTTTTTTGTTATTTTGAAGTACTTTTTTAAAGAAGAGCTTAATAGATTATAGCTGCATATTTCAAAGCATATGTACACACTTGGGTTAGAAAGATAGATTTGTTCAAAAAGCCTCATATAGGGAATTTCTCTCTTTTCTTCAGAAACCTTTGTAACAACTTGACTTCTTGTTTTGAGAAATAAAATCTGTTCTGAGAATTGAGACTAAGGAGTAATCTGGTTTTACAAAGACTACTTGCGTGGTTAAACAGTATGAGGCTGAGTTGGGACATATGGTTCTACTGGATTGTGGAAATTAGAAATTTCACGCACAATGAAGAACCTAATAATGGTAGGTAACACAAGGATTGGATTCCATTGTATTTTACCTTTAATGCATTGAAAATATATCCCAGGGAGGTGGTACTCAGATAGAAGAAATAATACACATGTACTCAGATGCATGTGTACACACAAACATATAGACACATTCACAAACCAGGAATATACGCTTTGGGGTATTTAAAGGCAGGATTTTCATAACTGACTGGATGACATAAAATGGTTCTCTATTCTATTAGCAATTCCGTGTACATGGAGGTGGAGATTTATGCTAGGCATCTGCTATAAAACCACACAAGAATTTTTGAGTGAATAGGAACAATTGAAATTTAAATATAGTTTAAAAAAAGTCACCTCAGACTGTAACCTGTTTTATTAGAAAATAGTACTGCTACAATATGATACTACTACTAATAATACGTAAACAAAGAGATACCTAAGGGAATGTGAAGTGTTTTATAATGAAGATGATAAAACAAAATGTGGCAAAACTTAATCCAGTTTCACATTTAAAATCAAGTTGAAGCTTCTGAAGGGCTAATCTGCTGGTACTGGATAATGTCTGGCTCTGTAGTACATGAGATTTATGGCAAAGGATATAATTTCTACTTATATTCTCATTTTATATCAGCATAATTCATCTTTTTTAACACCAAGATTTTTCTACTCCTATGAGATGTTTTAAGGATTTTTTTAAAAGAAAAGTAATTTTAAAGGTATTTTTGAAAGGCATCAAGATATGTTAGTAAAAGTAATTCTTTCTTTTTTTCCCTTTGGCCATATAAGAAGATTAGGAAAAAAATCTCATATTTGTGTATCTCTTTGCTTGTTCATTTTAAAACTCCTCAAATACTCTTCTGCTGGAGTCAATAAAGTAAGATATCAGCTGCTTTACTCAGAATGATGGGTGTCCTTGCCTGTTGCTACATGCTTTTCAGCTGTTCTCTAGGTGTCAAAATAACTCTTTCAGACAGATGCCATATAAGAGATTATGAAGAAAAAAAAATAATAATAATGGATTACTTGTGTTTAATTCCTCTCAGCATTAACATACATTAGAGTGAGGCAGTGAGAAGGGAAGAACAGTGCAGGTTAAATGAGAGCCAAACCCATATGAAAAGGGAAACAAAGGTCAATGATTTAGTGAATCCTGATTAAAAAAAAGGGAAATTGTTCCTGCCTAGCAACTAGGAGATTGCTAGCAACTTGACATTGGAGATGTCACAGGATGAAGCCTACCTCAGAGCACAGCTCAGATAAATGAGGCCTGGAGCAAATCTGCCCAGTTTGAACTGATGAGATTATTAGATTAATAGAGCAGTGTTAGACTATGTAATGTAACTGCTGGTAATGTCACACTTGCCATAACACATCTGGGACAGGAGGGCAGAGAGGAATGGAGACTGTGGTGACAGCCACTAATGGCCCTTTGGTTTGGGAAAAGCCAATGATGTTGGATAGGATTACACAATTAGTGGGGCCATTAGTGGATTTTGCAAAGGATGTAATTTAAAAAGCTGTGAGAAGGGAAAAGATCCTTTGAGAGGATTCACAGATAGGGACCTTGAAAAACATGCAGAGGGCTGAGCCCAAGAAGTAGCTGCCAGGGCCACAAGGCATGGGTTGGGCACCTCATTGTGGGAGTGAGCATCCTTCTCCCTTGGGTTTTGGGTTTGTGTGGGTACTTCCTATGGGTGTCTCGCATATCTTGTAGTATTCAAAAACAAAGGCATACACAATAATTAAGAGTCACTGGTGGTGTCATGTGTCACTTGTTTCATGTTAAACCTGAGCAACCATTTACGATTCTAGCGGTTTGCTTCCCTCACCCCCTAGACATTTCTGGTACCTCTGCTCAAGTGATAACCACCTTTGGCAGTTGTAATGGATGGATCTGATCGTGATGGCTGCATATGGCTGAAAGTAGATTTCAGGGAGACAGATAACAACACAACAGCCAAGGGCTGAGTTGAACAATGTGCTTACCTAACAACAGTGCTGGCCAATGCCTGACACAAGCCAAATTTGGAAGAAACTAACACCTGTAGTCGGTATGTAGATATAACTGTAAGTCAATTATCCTACCCCATAAATAGTGAACTCTTATGACTGAAGTGTGTCACTCCACCCATGACAACAATCAGCATGAGGCTTTCCTTGCTTGCCACCTTCATCATGAGGTGGTGGCAGCCCACTGATGTTGGGTGGGGGATGGCAGCTGCTTTCATATGTGGCTTCACACTGTACACTGGAACCTAGCACCTATGCATAAGTGAAGGGCAGCTGGTGGTTTCATTTTTGTTGGAGCAGACAGCACATTGTCCTAATTAAATGAACTAATTACCATAAATAAATCACATTGTATTCTTATTGGAAAGCTTATCAGGCAGTATTATTATAGCCTTTCTGTTTGGGCCCAAGAACCTTATCTTCCCAGACCATGCTCCTGAACAATAATGTACCTTTTTGGGTGGAAAAAACTAATCCCAAGGTTCAAATGAGAATTAGATTAACATGAGTAATACCAATATTGTGATACTCTTGAATATGAAATGAGATTTTATTATTTCATGACTCATGATGAGAGTAAAAGAAAACATGTAAGAGCAGTCTCCGTAACTCTACTTGAATATACAATATTTTTAAATAAAACATATTTCCCAAAAGATGTCTGCACATTTTCAGTCATTAAGTTAGGTTGCAAATTTCCTATACACAGGGTAGGAGACTTAAAAAGAGAGTACTGTTTCAGAGAAAAGCATGAACATTATTGTTCATTAAGGATCCATCCACTGCTCAGTAAACATTACTCTATGTTATAAAAATAATGCATCCCAGGGTTCACAATCTGCTTAATCATATTAATGTTTTAATATTATATTTATGATAATAATTTTCTTTTTTTTTTTTTTCCCTGGGCTAGTTTCTGTGTAGATGATAAAAAATTAATCACAAGCTATACATGAACCATAAAAAGCACAAAATGCTGTTTTGAGAGGTTCAGTTTTTCCTTACTACTGACACGTTGGCCAAATGTTCTGCCTGTACCAATAGGCACATTAAGAATTAAGGAGCAGTACTGAAAATTTAGCATATTGCTTGCTGTTTATGGTATGCATTGCGTTTGAATTTTTTTTTTTTTTTAGAAATTGTGGAATTAGTATTAATTCACACAGAACTGTTCTACTTTCTCAGATTTTTCTTTCTAGTTATCAATCTACAGAGTGCATCCCTTTACCATACAATATCCTTTTATGTATCAGAAAATCTGCAGTAAAGGAGATTGTCTTCTTCATCATAAAATACATAACGCATTCCAGTTAAACAACTTGGAATTTACAGAAGCCAGATGCTCAGTCCCTATAAATCAGCCTAACTTTACTTTAGCTGGAGATACAGGAACTTGCTAGCTACCTACCTAAATGAGCTACAATTACTTGGTTACAGAAATACTGCCATTTAAATGATGTTAGCAGAATTAATTTACCATTTCCATCCTCCATGTTCAAACCAAAATAAAGGTGAACTGGGTCACTACAGTGCTTCTATAGCATATCTGAATCTTATAAAATCTTTACCAATGCAATCATGCTGGAAATATCTTAGTACAGGTAAGGCCTAACCTGGTATTCCTCTAAATCTTTGGAATCTCAAAGGTGATTAATAGGTGTCTGGGTTATGAATAACCCAGTTTGCCCACTGTGTGCATAATAATCTTGTTCACACAATTACTGGGCATAAGCCTAACGCAAAACAATTTCAAGAGCATGATGAAGAATTGATGTGCCTGTCGGCAGAGTAAATCCAAGGACAAAGTTATGTATTTGGATAAAGTATTCAAGATACAGAATAAAGATATGGCTGAGAAGAAGGAAAAGTCTCGTTACTGTTTCTGTCTTGAGACAAATAATGAGGTCAGCCCTGATTTTCAAGCTTCAGTGAGGGGCTATGACAAGTAAGGGAAAAACATTTAAAAGTACAGATTCTTCAGTCATATTGTGTAAATTTTTTTTTACTCTAAAGAAAGAAGAGGAACAGTAATAATAAGTGGGATATTTGTGATATTGTTCAAATTGTGTTTTAAGGAAAGTTCAGGTATGCCTAGTCACCAATATACATTAACAGGTGATGTACTGACTAGCATGTTTTTCATTCAGCTTCCTCAGATGAAGGCTGACAGAGTTGAAAAAGCTTTGAAGAAAGAAACATAGAGAAAAGTTTCAAAACCCTCTTCTGATTGACATAATTGGTTTTCAGTACATGGAAGAGAATGGATTTTGAAGGAAAAAGATGTTTCTGATATTGATAATAGGATTTTGCCCAATCCAGAAGGGAATTAAATATATGCAAAGAAGGACAACTTGTAACATTTATAACTAAAGCGAGAAAAGTGAAAAAAAAATATGCATGGCAACAAGAAGGCCTTGTTCAAGTACTTCAGCAGCAAAACTATGGGCTTGCTGCAGGGGCCCTGTTGACAAAGCTCACATAAAATGTTGAAGTGCCTTTTTTCTCCCCAGTCTTCAGTACTAAGACTGGTCTTTAGTAATCCTAAGGCCCCTAAAAGCAGATGGAAAGTCTGGAGCAAGGAATACTTACTCTTGGTTGAGGATGATGAAGTTAGGGTACATATAAACAAATTGGAGATTCACAGGTCTGTGAGCCCTGTTGGGATGTACGCAGAAATGCTGAGGCAGCTGGCCCTTGTCATTGTGAGGCCATTCTAAATTATCTTTGAAAGGTCACAGTGATTGGGAAAGGTCACTAAGGACTGGAAGAGAGCAAAGATCACTGCTGTCTTCAGGAAGGGCAAAAAGGAGAATCTGAAGAACTACAGGCCAATAAGCCTCACCTTTCTTGTGGGAAGCTGATAAAGCAGCTCATCCTCGAAACCATTTCCAAACATATGAAGGATAAAACGGTAATCAGGAATAGCCAACATGGATTTACAATGGAGAAACAATGTTTGACCAACCTGATAGCCTTTTACAACAAGATGACCAGCTTTGTGGATGAGGGGAGAACAGTGGATGCTCTTCATCTTGACTTTAGTAAGTATTTTAACACCATCTCTCACAACATCCTCATAAAAAAACCTGATGTAATATAGGTTAGATAAATGAACAGTGAGGTAGATTGAAAATTCTGACTTGCAAGCTCAAAGGGCTGTGATCAGGAGCACAAAGTCCAGCTGGAGGTCAGTCAATAGTGCTATGCCTCATGGGCAGATACTGCAACTGATACTGTCTAACATTTCATTAATGACCTGAATACATAGGCTAAAGAGCACTCTGAGCAACTGGCAGATGATACAAAACTGGGAGTCAAAACTTTGTAGTAAAAACCTGGTAGTCTCCAGAGGTACTTGCCAAACTCAGTGATTCCATGATTGTCCCTTGAAGATATATTTGTATTGAACAAAAATATCTCTGAAGGAAAGAGATTAAAAATCTAATGCACGTTGCTGTCACAGAAAAAATGCGTCTAAAAGGTTTTGAATGGCTATAATTTAGAATTGAAAAGGGATCATTGAATACAACGTGAGAGAGATTCCAGAATAGCACTTTCATGAAAGATTCAGGATGATGAAAACATGGGTGCAAAAAGTATACTTCGTATGGTTTTTATGTATTGAATCAAACCAATAGTGTCATTACTATTAATGGAAATCTGGGACACTAAATCTACAGGAATCCTTTCAATTCAAATGCTTGTAGTAACACTATATCCATTCAACTTCTTAAGTACTGTGCTTTCAACAAAGACAAGGTATTTTTTTTTATCAAGAAATTCTTTTTTGATAACATCTTGCTGTAAGAGAAATTACATTGGTTAAGCCATAATTTTGTTTTAAATTTTTCTATAGTGACAAAGCTAAATCATTACCATGTAAGAACTGTAGTATTGCATGAGTGTTACAAGCAAATTATTTTATCTGAATACCTTTTCTCTGATTATGAGTTGAGTGGTCTACCAATCTTTTACTCACAGATGTGAATTTTTCCATCTATGGATCCATTATTGATCAAACAGCACGCAGTAATAATTGTGATGACTTTGTCTGGAGCACATATAAAACACATCTTAAGAAACTCCTCACTTTATTAGTTTACTCTTTACTCAGAACTTTACTTTTGCTTGAATATCTATACAAAACATTCCTGATTATAGGCAAATCTATCACATTTTTTATGTAACTACAGATTTTTCATTCCCTTCCTTTTAAAAGATAGTGTAGGTGTCTACATCTTCATGTATACTGACTCAAGAGGGCGAGGAAAAGAAGTAGTTAAGGCACAAAATTATTCGAGATTAAGATAAATACATATGATTTCAGAGCATGCAATCATCTGATATTGTGGAATCTTACTACTCATTTCTAAATCTGGAGAGTTACTTTTTTTTTTTTCCAGATATTTCTTTTATATTAAAAAGCTTTTTAGAACTTGCTGCTCAATAAGAGATTCAGTGAAAACTACTCTTTTCATGCATATTAGTCCATCTTTAAATTGTATTATAAGTTAGCAAATAGGTGACTGGTTTGGAGGTCAGCAAGTAATGAGATTTACAATGTTAATTAAATATCTAAGATGTTGCTGTGAAAACAATCTTGTATGATTATCATCTAGAGGCTTGCGAAAGATGTGCAAAGCTGAAGCTGATATTTCCCTTTAATATGCTCTGAACTGGAGAACCGTGTTCTACACAGCAATACTAGATGGAGGGTGTTTAATTAATTCTAGTGATCTGTCCAAAAGTCAATGTGTGTGGAAATGGAATTAAAGGAATTCTTATGCTATTTTCACTGATTATAATCAATTAATACCTTGGCAGTGAATATTAGAAATAACTCACCTAAAAGCAAGTGAATTACATATAGAAAACATATACCTCTGTCTGACATTGATTAATTTCACAGTCATAATTACTCATTTGTCTCTGAATTGCGAACAAAATTGAAAAATCTGTAAATTACAAGACAAGCTGTGATACGCTATTTTTGTTTCATTTCTGGGTATAACATTTGTTTCCCATAAGAATGCAGTATTTTAAAGCATATAGTGGCTTTTCTGATAAACAGTAACTCTAACATGAGGTGGGTTTTCATATGATGTTATTATTAACACATCTGTAAGGTTATATCCACATTAGCAGTTAAATGAGACAAATGTTTTGACCTCTAGCCTCTTCTCTCATCAGTCACACTGTACGGCAGCTATTCCGAGTAAAGGAGCTAACTACTTCAGATTGAACTGTTAGGCTGTAATGATGGGTCTTCACTTTGCTCTGTGGAGTGCTCCCAAAGTCAACAGGAACATAGTTTGTGTCCAGTGTGGATCCTCTGCTCTTCCTCTGACCCACTTTTTTCCAGGACACCTCACGTCTTGGAAGGCCCCTGGATAAAATCACATTATACAAAAGACATTCATCAACATCCTGATATAAATGCCAAATACAGTTGCATGATGTTATCTTTGTTCATGCTTATTCTTTATCGCTAAAGAGGAACAGAAAGTATCTCAGGGATAAGTGTGACTGAGACCTCAGAGAATACCACAGGTCTCATTTGGCTATGCCAGAAAAGCAAATGCAGCCTTAGAGGCAGTATCCTCTGCAGCAATACCAGGAGGTAGCCAAAATGCCATTTGCTTTCCTTTACTCCGTACACCAAATATTTCTTTCTTCTTGTCTTTCTCCAGTTGATCTCAATTCACAAAACATAATGATATCTTACATTTTTCCTTTTTGCCCTTTCTGTTAGTTAGAAATATGCCAGTGAAAAACAGGCAAGAAATCCTTTGGTGTGTGATTTACCATCTATGCATCCTTCTCTTTTACCAAACCAGGTGGAAATATATACAGTTTAACTAATGCTTCCTCAACAGTCACGCTGATAATTTTGAAAGATGTCCAACAGAAATATAGAAACCTCTTATGTTCCAATTTTTTCTTGTCAAAAGCACGGGTGAAAGAAGCTTTCCTCCATAATTCTGTAATCCTTGAGATCCTGCACGTAAACACAGTCTGTTCCTTCCGGACAAATAGAAAGCCTACATTACACAAAGGTGTTTAGCTATTTCTGCTGGTTAGGAGAAGCTTGTTGGTTGGGGGCAGAAACAGTTACAGTGCTCACACTGTTTCTGGAGACACATGTTTTGTCGTTATGTTTAGAGAGGTGTTAAGATTATTCCAAAGAGAGGGAGCGGGAGTGCGGATTTGAAAATTCCAACATGTTAAGTACAGTATTTAAGAAATGACCTAAGTGCTTTAAAGGAATTAAAATAAAAAAGTGATTATATATGTATGAGGAAGAGTTTATTTAAGAAGTTTTATCTGAACAAGTTGAAAGGTAGTATTAAATTAACCTAACTGTTTACAGTAACCGTCGTCTTTCCTGATTGTCACTTGCCTGCCCTAATCAGACCACATCTTTCTGCAGTTAAAAGATTTTTCAAGACACCACAGAAGCTAAAAATTAGTAGGACTCATTCTCTGTGACTGTTACCCTTCTGTACTGGAATAATTTATGATCTAAAATGGTAACCATTTCTGAAAATCAAATTATTATATTTTTATGCCTAAGAATCCAAGAATTTCAGAAAGAAATACTGCTAAAAAGGAACCATACCTGGCAGTTGTTGTTGACCCAAAGTCTCTCATAACACCGCTTTCACTGCAAAAGCATACCAGCTATGCTCCTAGGGACCTATAGTGATATTAAGACTGTATGAACAATTTCTGGTGGGCTAAAAACACACACACAGAGTGTAAGAACACACAACGAAGAGTACAGAATGTCATAGATCTCTGCTCTTACTTAATAATATAGACTGAAACAAACAAATCACTAAAATATGACAGTACATTTATTATATTCTATTTTCTAAAAATTACAAGAATATGAAGTAACTTTTTTTTTACCTTTACCATTAACTAGCAATAAATGATCAGCTTATGATATGATTCCATTCTACTTACTTAAAGATATACATAACTGTCGCCGGTCGGCTGAGGCAAGCCGATCACGGGGACGTGCCCTTCCCTATCCCTGAACCCCTCTCCTCCGGGAGAGAAAAGGGTTCAAAAGCAGAGATACGAAAAGGGAAAATAAAAGATTTTGTGAGACCTCTGAACGTTTGGAAAACTGAAACAAACTTTTATTAAAACTAGAACAATATATATATAACATGCAGGGAAAAACCAATGCAAAATTTGAGAGTCTGAGCAGGATAGAAAGGTGAGGGTTTTTAAACACGAGAACAAGAGACAAAGGGGGACGGTACCACGTGGAGTCCGAAAATGGCACCGGCCACGTGTGCGCTTCCGTGGACACAGGAAAACCGCGGCTTTTGTGAACGCCGGGCTGTAATATGTGGAAAAGCACTGTCCCTACCGAATTCGTTGAAGCAGAGAAGAATATCAAAGCAGCAGACAAAGAGGGTAAAGCCTTACGGCAGCAGAAAAGCCTCCAGGCGAGCCGTCTATCCCAGGCGGCGTGGCGGGGGGCTGCCCCGGTGCACGGTCCACTCCGGCAGCCTGCAAGGTCCCCGGAGCTGAGCCACAGGGTTTGGAGAAGCCTCTTTCCCGGAACGAAGCTGAAGTCCCGCAGTGACTCCCGCAGAGCGGAGCCGGGGGGTGTCCGGAAAAACTGAGAAGCCGCGAACGAGCCGAGAAAAACCCCCGAAGCCGTCCGGAGAAGCAGCCCCGCAAGTCCCGACTAGCCCCGGAAGTCCCGAGCCCGCAGCTTCTTAAAGGGGCAGTACCCGCAAGAGAAAACTTTCTCATCCCATAAGATGGGCAAATCGTAACATGGAAGGGAATAATTCAATTAGTAAGCTTTCAAGCAGGGTTTTTTTTTTCTTCAACCTGCCACAATAACTCTCAATAAAATGCTGTTTTGGGTCACTACATAATCATACCGGACAACATTTTTTCCAGAGTTTTAGGGATCTTTTTTTATCTTTTTGTAATCCTAGTCTCTGTGAAGCTGCAGTAGTCATTTACAGTAGCCACAGACAGTGATAAGCTCATCAGAAATGGCTGACAGCCCTTGTGCAGAAAGCAAAGAGAATTAGCTAACAAACCAATTAATGACTGATTTCAAGGAGGTTATTTTTTAAATAGACTACATGTTCAGTAGCCATGAGATCAGTCTTTATTGCTTCATGCGTGACTGAACTACAAAAGGAGGTCATTCATGTAAGCAGAGAGTTCAATGCTAAACATTCTGTGGAAGTTTTCTAACTGAAAACAAGACCTTTTGGAAGGATTGTCGTTAAGCACAGTGTATTGCTCTTGCTCTAATGGAAGTCCTTGCCACACAAGAATCGGAAATTGTCAGTTAAGCTATATCGAATAGGCTAATTAATGATGAATAGAAAGAATAGCGGCTGGAAAAATACCTTTTCCCTTCTCATGAAACAAAAAGTGGAATGGGGCACAATTTGTGCATAAAATACATGTCTAGGAATGCAAGGAAAGCCATTAGGCATAGCTGATTTCTGCTAGGTTTTTCAACAGGTTGACATTTGTTGCTCCCACAGTAATGGACACATCATTTTTGGTGATGTTAATTTAGCTGATGAAAGGTAATTTGAGTAAACTGTTCATAGCTTGTCTTTTAAAAACTGGAGTGTTACAAATACTTTCCTCCAACTTGTATTCTTCTTTAAAAGTAGTTTAAACAGAAAGGGAGCCAGCTGGGAAAAAAAAAAAAAAGCAATTACCAAAACACCCTTGCCCCAAAAAAAACCCAACCCACAACACCCCCACCTTAAAACCCAAAAATAAAACCAACACAAACAAAAAATGCCACAACAAATACCCCAAACCCATAAACACAGGTATTGATTTTAGGGCCTGTATTTAACTAACAAGGACTTATTAATTCATTGTAATGCTGTATCTGTGAAATATATATATATTTATATACATATATTTACGTATGTACAATGACATATCATATCATAGTTTCATGGCTTGGCTTCGTGGATGAAGATTTGGGAAGGGCTTTGCCCACGCTTATTGCAAGCGCGCTGATGGCTGAAAAGGCCAATGCGGGATAGGCAAGACCGGTTGCAAAGAGCACACCGGAGGGTCTCCTTGGGTGGTATAGTCGAGGCACGGTTCTTTCTGCGCTGTCTTTTCTCCTCCAGCCTGCTTCTACACGTGCTCTCAAAGGAGACAGCAGCGTTATGTATGGTGTGTCTCCAAATCTCCCGATTGGAGGCCAGGGTGGACCACTGATGGTGGTCAATATGGCCTAGGCTGAGGTGTTGTTTCAGGGAGTCCTTAGACCTCCTCTTTGGAGCTCTTCTCTTGCGGCAGCCGGTGGCAAGTTCACCATAGAACACGATCTTAGGGAGGCGGTGATCTGCCATCCTGGAGACGTGCCCTGCCCAACGCAGCTGCGTTTTCAGCAACATGGCCTCAATACTGGTGGCGTCTGCCTCTTCAAGGACAGCAACGTTAGTCACGTAGTCAGTCCAGTGGATGTTTAGGATTGTGCGGAGGCAGCGCTGATGGAAGCGTTCAAGGAGTCGCAGAGGGTGGCGGTAGATGACCCATGATTCAGACCCGTACAGAAGAGTAGGCAGTACCACGGCTCTGTAGACACTGATCTTTGTACTTTTCTTCAGGTGTTTATTGCACCAGACTCTTTTATGGAGTTTTCCAAAAGCTCTGTTTGCCTTTGCTATTCTGTTGTCTATCTCTTTGTCGATCGTGGCATCTGAGGAGATGATGCTACCCAGATAGCTGAACTGCTGGACTGACTGAAGCTCTGACTCGCCAATGGTGATGTGGGGATGATGGTAATCATCTTGTGGTGCTGGTTGGTAGAGAACTACTGTCTTCTTCAAGCTGACTTCCAGCCCAAAGAGCTCAGCCGCCTCTGCAAAGCAGGATGTTAAGCGCTGCAGAGCTGCTTCTGTGTGGGCAACAAGGGCGGCATCGTCAGCAAAAAGCAGCTCACGGACAAGGTGATTCAGGGTCTTGGTGTGGGCCTTCAGTCGCCTGAGGTTGAAAAGGCTCCCATCGGTACGATATCGGATAGAAATGCCGTCTTGTTCGTCGAGGTCTGCCATGGCCCTTTGGAGCATCATGCTGAAGAAAATTGTGAATAAAGTGGGTGCGAGAACGCAACCTTGTTTCACACCATTGGCTATTGGGAAGGGCTCAGAGAGTGCATCGCCATAGCTGACTTGGCCGCACTGCCCCTCATGTAACAGGATAATCATTTTGAGGAACTTGGGGGGACATCCTAATCGTTCCAAGATCTGCCACAGACCTTTTCTGCTCACAGTGTCAAAGGCTTTGGTGAGATCAACGAAAGTTACATAGAGACCCTTGTTCTGTTCCCTACACTTCTCTTGCAGTTGTCTGAGAACGAATACCATGTCTGTGGTATTTCTGTTGGCTCTGAAACCACACTGACTTTCAGGTAGAAGTTCTTCTGCGATAGCGGGTACCAATCTGTTCAATAGTATTCTTGCGAGGATTTTTCCAGCAATGGAGAGCAGAGTTATGCCTCGGTAGTTTGAGCAGTCTGACTTTACTTCTTTTTTCTTGTACAGGGTGATGATGATTGCATCACGGAGATCTGGTGGTAGTTCGCCTTGTTCCCAACAGCGCACAACTAGCTCGTGAAATTTAGCATGGAGCGTTTGGCCTCCATGTTTCCAGATTTCAGGCCGGATTCCGTCGACCCCAGCTGCCTTGCCGGTTTTCATCTGCTGTATGGCCTTAAGGGTCTCTCCCATAGTAGGGGCTATATCCAATTCATTTTTCACCGTTTGTTTTGGGATGAGCTGGATTCCTGAGTCTTGGACTATACGGTTGGCACTGAAGAGAGTTTGAAAGTGTTCAGACCATCGATTCAGGATGGAGGTTTTATCTGTGAGAAGCGTTTGGCCATCTGCGCTGAGTAGAGGGCTTTGAACTTGGTGTGTGGGTCTGTACACTGCTTTCAGAGCCTCATAGAATCCTCTGTGGTCACCCAAATCTGCGCATAGTTGAGTCTTTTCTGCTAGGTTGAGCCACCACTTGTTCTGGATGTCTCGAAGTTTCTGTTGGAGTTTACTGCATGCAAGACAAAAGGCTGCTTTTCTTACATGGCAAGATGGCTGAGCGAGGTGTGCTTGGTGAGCAGATCTCTTCTTTGCCAGCAATTCCTGGATCTCTGGATTGTTTTCATCAAACCAGTCTTTGTTTTTCTTTGAGGAGAACCCTAAGGATTCTTTGGAGGACTGTAGGATGCTATTTTTAATATGTTGCCAAAGCGCTTCAGGAGAAGAGTCTATGGGATGGTCTTCAAGCCTAGTTATCATAGTTTATGTACTATATATTATACATACTTACAAGTGTGTGTATATATATATATACACATCTATGGAAAAAGACATATTCTGCCTTCAGAAATTATATCCAAGTGTAGCGTTGCTTTTCACTCCACTTGTAGTGTGGTGGGTAATTCATGTTATATTTTCCAAGCAGAAGAAAGTTTGTTCCTGATGAACAAACATACTCCCCTATTCTTTGGTAAGACTGTTCAGATTTGACCATTGCTATTAAATTAGAATTTCTGCAAGTTTTATTAAACCTAACAAATTATGGGTTTTACCAATTTTATAGTTGATCTCCAGTTGGATCCTGGGGACAGAAGGAATGCAATTGTGGGACAAAATGAGAAGATCCGCAGATCTTCTCAATACAGAGCCAGGGTGAAGCCATTGGGTGGACCCAGACCGTGGGGGGACACTGTGTTGAGCATATCTGTCCATCAGCACAGACTTCTATTCTGTCATGGACACTGCACATGACTCTGGAAAAATTGCTGATAATTCTTCTTCCCAGTTCTGAAGAGCTGTGTAACTGTAGACTTACAGTGTGCAGTGTGACAAATTCATATCTATGATTTTTGTTCCCTCTACCTCAGGCTCCTTTGGTGGAGTGGAATGTTTTACAGCCATAAAAACAGTAACTGAAAAGTGCCACCATCTAAACATAAAAATAATAAATATTTAGTATTACCTCACAATAGAATAAAACCAATATATACTGATTATCTGTTTATATTTACCAGGGAAAGTATACATAATTTTATTGCCCACCCTAAGATTATCACTCTCAACCATTATGTTGGCTACTTCAATAACAAACAGAGAAATAATACTTTACCCAGGAGAATGTTAGATGTTTACTGTGGAAAGATCTTTCTTTCTGACAACACTACAAAAAAACCTAATATCTTTAAATTGGACCATAAGTCAAATAGAACCACAAAAAGAGGTTCCACAACCTCAGCTAAATAAGTAACAGTAAAATTTTCTATTTAGTTCTGCAATATATCTAATATTTCACTGTAGTTTTTTTTAGTGGTGTCGTAGTGCCCTGCACAACTCCTGCTATGAAATGCCTCTTCCTATCATATTTATGAAGAATGTTAACAGTATCTTCCAAGGGAAAGATAAGTTTTTACAGGTGTTTAATTAGTCAACTTTATGCTTTAATAGTCATCACAAATAAACTCTGTTTTTTCAGGCAAAGGAAAATATATAGAATCCAATAAAATTAAATATTACATGTATTTATTGGAGAGGGGCAGTGCCTATTAGTAAAGCTTGAAGTCAACTATTTAAGGATAATATTTCTGTTATGATTAAAAGAAAACTAATTTTTAAAGAAGTCTCTGGGAAAGGCTGGAAACCCTGTTCTCTGCAATTCTGCTTTTAGAAGTTGCCTCTGATGTTGGTATGCTGCTACAAAAAAAAAAACAACCCACATCTAGAAGTATGTCTGGTAGTTTTACAAGGACAAGACATGCTGTTATCATGCTCTGCCTTCGATATATCTTCCTCTTCTTTTCTATTATGTTAAAAAGTCGGCTTAACTATGAGCTCCCGCATGTTTCTACCCTCTACACCCTTGCCTTTCACAAGACCAATGACCAAGGACATTGAGGCAGCTTCAGTATACTTTCTCTGAAAGTATATACTTACCAGGAAGTATATTCAAGCACAGTCTCTTTCAGCATAATGCAGATTTGTTCTTCTGCAAGGCAGTGGAGAATGAGGGAAAGAAGCTTATGCTGTCCATTTGTATTATCTCCTTGTCTAGGGAGGGACACTGGTGTGACTGGTTTTTTAGCCCTCATCTCCCAGTGAGAAATGCTACTTTAACTTTGACAAAAGGAGAGACAAGTCTTTCTACAGAGTGATTTCCCATGGGGGGAAAAAAAAAAAACCAACCCCCCCCCCCAAAAAAAGAAAAAAAAAACAACCCAACCAACCAACCAAACAAAATGCCATGAGTTATTACTCGGCCTTACTTTGAAATTTGAGTATTTAAACTCTGGTGTCCATGCTATTAATTATGTGTCTAGCACTGCGGTAGGCACTGGGTCTGTTCAGAAAGCTCTGCGGTATCATCTATCTCAAAGGTACATGTAACAACTAGTGGAAATTTATTTAGAGGTTTAGTTTGCACTTCATTCTTGATAATTGGATTTGGAAACCTAAATGTCTCTGGTTTGAGTTAAATGGCGTAAAAATTATGTCAGAAGGCTGAAGCTTTGAATAAAAACTCTCAGAAATCACACAATTTGCTAAGGGACTATTTAAGAGGCACAGATGATTTGTACACTTAGAGCAAAAAAGAGGAAGCCATCATGCCAAGTTAATTAAAGCTAAAACAACCTCTCTTTAAAAAGGTGAACTTCTGTGTAATGAAAATATGGTATGCTATAAATGAAACAAATAGCAAGTCATCAGGTAAGATACACAGTTACTTAGAAATTCTGATGCGCGTTGTAATTATGATTTGACAGGTAACTGCAGGCTTCCATATACTGAAAGGATGAAAAGGAAATCAAGCAAAATAATAAATGATCTGCTTCAGTTCCATCCTGTTTTATGGGCAATGAAACATTGTAGCCCATCATGGCTTCTCTTATTTGCCCTCAAGGTTAAGATCACATACTTCCTAAGGTGTTTTCCTTGCATAATGGTTCAGATTAGTCCTTCAATAAACATCATTAAGTCACTGTTTAAATCAGTTTTCCTTGGACTTGCAGGCATAATTACTCTCTATAAATAGAATCTGTTTCTCAAAGCATTCTGTGATACAATTCACAAACAATTTAAATTTCAAAAGAACCTGAAGACATGGCATTTCACACCCCACTATTGCAAATATATCTTGCTGGAGTACTTTACTCAGCAGGTCACTATGGCAGAATTGTTGTATTTAGATGTTTATTATACTCCATAAATCATAATGTTAATATTGGGATATTGTTACAATATATGAAATTAAAAATCTAAGTACTCTACAGCCTAATCATGACTAATTGATACTTAATAGATGGATATATTACCTGAGACTGCTCCAAATATTTCCTCTCAAAAATGCTTTCAGGCTCTGTACGTTATTAACTCTGAAACTGGTATAATTCTTAGAGTACAGTCTTGGGAATTTGGAGATATGTGCACCTTTTTTAGAACTGTATAAAAACAACTTGAAATGTGAGCTATGTGAGCACCCATGGTTACAAGCAGGTTTTCTTCTGGGTTTTTTTTTCTGCAGCTGTTGAGTTTTCTCATGATACAAACCAGCCTTATTTGATAGTTTGATAGACAGCTAGGACTTCTGTTTGCCCACACAGTGTTATCTTTGATATAAGTCTCTAACTCTCACTTTGTTATGAGTAATTTGGTGCATAGCTAAACTCCTGAACAGTTTTTAAATTCAGATGTAAAGCTAGACAAAGAGCCTGATATAAGGAAGGAAAAGCAAGCCCCTAACTTGCTTGAATAAACAGGTGATTATGGCATAACTCAAGCATGTGTAGACTGGATGCTTTTATTTATACATGTAAGATGGGATGTTCATGGGCAAAGCAAAGGCTTTAAAGGGAAGCCTATATTCAGACAGCATAAAGTGAGAAGTAATTATGATTGTAATGTAACTGGTAGATACTGAACCTACACAAGTGCTTTACTAACATCCAATTGCCTCATGAAACATCACGTCTTCTTTCTATCGGTGCACTTACCGCCTGACTTGATGCCCTCTTTTGGTTCTTCTGTTGGTTGTCTACTGTCATTAACAGTAGTTGTCCCTAAAAGGTGATGTAGCTACCCATGCCACCAGCAAGCCGCCACACCTTCTTTCACTATCAGTTCACAAAGAAACTCTGGAAGGAACGAATATGGTGTAAGTCTTCAGATAAACGCTTTTAGGTCAACACAAGGATGATTGCTTAACCTCCCTCTTCTCCCTCCTGATGAATCTTTGATATTAAAATTGGCTTTGTGCTCCCTATGAAAAGATGTAAAAAAACCTCTGATATAGCAACAGATTAACTTCCTGGTGTTTTGATCCTTTTCCTTCCTACTATTAATCTGTAGAGCTTTTGCATGATATTGACTGTAAGTTTATATTTTCCACAAGAAATTTCATTGACAAAGTCTAGGATTTGCTATTCATCAGATGAGAAGAACAAGAGTTTTCCATGAAAGTTTCAGCACTGGTGGAGCTATTAAAGTAGCAGTATGCTATCATGAGGTCGTTTCTGTAAGATTGTGGAAAGGACACTGGCTTGGCACGCAATATTTCTGACCCAACATCTGGCAGAGGAGACTTTGCTAGATATTCTCAGAATATGACGGGGGAAGAACTGTAAAGTTTTGATGAGGTATGCGTGTATTGAACCTGTACACATAACTGGTTTTGACCTGTTTAAAAAGGTAGAAGTTGAGTATTGAAATGGAATTGGATATTGGTGAGCTAGAGAATGGTTGCGAATAAATTAAATTCTAGTAGCTTCAGCTGTTGTATAAGTACTGAAGTCAAAGTCATGTGAAATGTGAAAGAAAATCAGCATATTTAAAACTCTTCAGTGATGTAATCTCTAATGCTGTGTCTATAAATTTAAAATAGTGTAGACAGCAAATCTTCTGACTTTTCAGTTCACGCACATCTGTGCACAGCCAGCAGGTAAACATGGATTTGCAAGGGATGTACTGTACTGGGTGAAGAGTACTTCTGAGATGTGCAAGAGGGAAATAAAATCAGCTTTCAGGAATGATCAGTTGCCAGATGGCTACCAGACATAAGAGTGCCCTGCTCCAGTTTTTTTGGTGCAATTCTAGAAAAAAATCCTTCTAGAAGGAAGTCACACTTAAAATTTCACTGGTTACATCATGTCATCTGGTTACATATCAGAGATATATAGGCAAATAAATTTTAAAGGACCTGAAGAAGTTTTCTAAGTCTTCAGCTTTGCAGACAAAAGTGTAAAGCTTTTATTTTATGCTATTCTATTTAATTCTATTTTATTTGTTAAACCCGTAAAAAATTCAAGTTAATTGTAAGTTAAATACACCACAGTTCAGAGAATGCAGAATTAAAATCTTGTTGATTGCTGAATGAATTGGGTGAATCGAGTTTGCAGTAAAGCAGTTGGAACAAAAAAGATGGAAAAAAAAAATTTGCTTCTGTGGGAAAAATTGGAATGCAATAAATGAAAGAGAATGTGAATCTGCAATTTTTTGAGTGACCCACAGAATAATAGCTCTGAACAAGCCAGGTAGATTTGAATGTACATTTAGAAGTCTGCATTCAGAACATGAGCTTTGCAGTAACCTTTATTCTTGGAATACACTATTCTTCTAGAGATTAACATCCTCCAAATGCAGCAAAGCACTCTATAACTCAAAACACAAATTTAGTTCCATGAATCTGTAGTTAACTCTCAGCAAAAAAGTTTTCTGTCAGTATGGCCAGCATTCTCTCTGTTACATTTTATAAAATCTGCTCTAAATTTAATAAGACAGATGAATTCCCTTGTCTATCCTGTCTGATTTCAGTTACTTACCATCTGATGATTTCAGCAACCATAATAAAATAATGAGGAAAGAATCAGCCCAGCAGAAAGCCTAAATGAATTTGAACTTTATTGGACAGTATAAGAGAAGAAATAGGAATAGCTTTTATTTGTCAGAGGAAAAAAGTATTTGTTAAGTAACTGAGCAAAGTTTATTAAAGCTTTTTGTTTAGTTGTTTGTATGTAAGGTCTGAGCTTGTTTTAATTCAAAATATTTCGAGAAGTCATTTGAAAGATTCCAGTGACTGAAAATGTTTTGGGGAAGTACAGAAGTGATAAGAATGGAAAAGACTTCATTTAAAGCCAGAAATGTTACATATTTTAAAACTGATATGAATATCTGTATGTGTACATATGTATGTACATATGCATATACACATACACACCCATATACAGATATAGTTATGTGTAAGAAGGTTTGTTTAAGGATGTTCTCCAAAATACGTTCCAGAATTGAACATAAAGTTCATAAAAAATTGTCAGCACAGATTTTTTTTTTTCTTTTTACCAGTGTTGGCATAAAACAACTAGAACAAAAAGGAAAAGTGTCAGTGACCTAAGTTTGTTGCAATCGAACAACTAAAAAAGACTTCCAGATTATGCAAAGACAGAATTTGAGTTATTAAGGGATTAAAATAATCTAAAATAAAACATTAATGACAGTATCTGTTATGAGAAAAATAGTTCTAGCATAACCTATATTCAAAGCAAGGAAATACCCATTTACTGCAAAATTATGCGACATTCATAATGGTGTATGAATGTGACACGGTTTTGCTGGTGGTTGAATTTAAGTCATCACTATCAATCACTGCCTTGTAAATCAGACATTTGTCTATTTCACGACTCACATCCTGAAGATGTGTATTGCGTAATTTGCATTGATCTGAAGTTGCTGTCATACAGTTCTCCAATATGACAGAATAGGGAGTGAGGATGAACCCCCACAAAATATACAGCAAATACTTTGCTAATATGATTTTAGGAATATTCAGATATTTAGAATAACTTTGGGCAACTGTTCATGATGGTTAAAAATCCTAGTGACTGAAATTTCTGCATCAAAGATGTTATAGATTGGTTTGAGAACACATCCCCTCTTACTGGTTGTGTGAAATTGGATGTTCTCCAAATACCAATCCTTCTTTTATAACACTCTTAAAAATCTGTACGTTGTATTTCTTTTCAGAGGAGAAAGGTAACAGATATTAATGAAGTTGAAGCAAGATAAAAAATGTTTACTTATGCTTGAGAAATGTTTAAATTCAATTAAAAATGTATTTTATCAAGGAATAAAGTAATTCTGTATTAATAGTTTGTCATCAAAGGCAGTAATACAATACCAATTGCCTGTCTTTCAAGTGAGAATTTGGGGGCTAAGAAAGAAAGAAAAAAAAAAAACAAAAAATAATGATAGCATCTGATGGCAGAGGAAAAAACATGTACTGTTAATTGGAAGGCTCTTTACATTTATGTAGCAGTCTTGTTTAGACAATGCAAGAAGGAGGCAAAGAAGAGCAACCAAGCTGGTGGAGGGTCTGGAGATCAAGTCTTACGAGGGGTGGCTGAGGGAACTGGGGTTGTTCAGTCTGGAGAAAAGGAGGCTGCGGGGAGAGCTTATCACTCTCTACAACTACCTGAAAGGAGGCTGTAGGGAGGTGGTAGTCAGTCTGTTCTCCCAAGTAACAATCGATAGGAAGAGAGGAAATGGCCTCAAGTTGCACTAGGGGAGGTTTAGGCTGGATATTAGGAGAAATTTGTTTACAGAAAGGGGGTTAAAGCACTGAAACAGGCTGCCCAGGGAAGTGGTGGAGTCCTCATCTGTTACTGGTTGGATGAGGCTGGTTAAGTCACGGGGCAGATTCTCTCTCCAATCAGCCCCTCCCCCATTCCAGGAGAAAGGGTTAAGGAGAGAGAGAAGAGGAAAACAAAAAAACAGTTGTTGAGGCCTCTGCTAAGTTTGGGAAACTAAAACGGTTTTAATAACAATAGAAAGATGTGATCTACAGAAAACAAGAGATTAACAGGTTTATACAGCGTGAGGGATCTGGTGCTGTGGGGGTTAAACTGCGCTTAAGGAAACAAGGCGATACGGAAACAAAACTACCAGTCTGTTAATGGTGGTGGCACATGGCGTGGCCGGGGCCGGGAGCAGCAGCTGTGAAAACTCGCAGTGGCAAGTGGTGAGGATCGTGGCAGGAGGTCGCGGCACGGTGTGTGCCGGGACGAAGCGGCGGCCCATCAGCAGACAGCAGCAATGCGGGGCGGCTCCGGGGCGAAAGCGGCGGCTGGAGTGGCAGGGCGGAAAAGGCGCCATTTTCCATCAGCAGGCTGTTCTTAAAGCAACACCATCCCTCCAAAAGCTCCACAGCCAGTGAGATGTGCTGACGTACAGGGGAGGAATACAGTGATTGGCGGTTTGACGTGTCCATCACAAACAAACCAGCCCTGTTTATCTTAAACCAGGACACTATCCCTGGAGGTATTCAAAAGACACACAGATGAGGTGCTTAGGGACATGGCTTAGTGGTGACCCGGCAGTGCTGGGTTAACAGTTGGACTTGATTAAAAGCCTCTTCCAATCAAAACAATTCTGTGATTTTGTGATCTTAAAGGCCTGTCACGGTTTGAGCCGAGACTTCCTTGTTTTGGAAATGTGCCCAATAGAGTATCGGGATTATTTCATACAAGTTCCATAAACCCGGCATCCCATTGGCTAAAAGTGCAGGTCAAAAGATTTCTTCCAACAGATGCTCCTTAAAACCTGCAGCCAGGAGGAGTCTCCTCCTCTTTGGACACCGGACAGCTTCGGAGGAAGAGCCACAGCGAGAGGGCTGGCTACCGTCCAGGCCAAAAGCCTGCGGCCTGCCCCCCTACCCGGGGCCTAACTCAGAACTGTTTCTGTTTATCGGCGCCCAGCTCTGCTGTGAATTGTTGTGGGACTCACTCAGCATCTCTCTCTCGTATCGGGTAAGAGAAGAGATATTTTT
This sequence comes from Bucorvus abyssinicus, assembly GCA_009769605.1. Classification (NCBI taxonomy): domain Eukaryota; kingdom Metazoa; phylum Chordata; class Aves; order Bucerotiformes; family Bucorvidae; genus Bucorvus; species Bucorvus abyssinicus. The sequence goes on from CM020063.1 coordinate 49,541,434, forward strand.
CACTCGGCGAGAATCTACCACTGGATTCAGACGCGGGGGAAGCTCACCCCCCTTCGCGTTCCGGCCGCGAGGGCTTCTCCTTATCCGCATTTGAAGCCGCCGCCGCTTCGGTCAGGAGTGTCCTTGAAATTTTCTTTTACAGACACTGAAAAGATCTCTCTGCGAACTCGTTAAAATACTTCTCTAAGCTGTTCAAAACTTTTAATCACTTGGCCCGCCGCCATTTTGGATAGACGCCATCTTCTGAGCCACCATCCTGGCGTGACGCCATCTCCTGGCCTGTGGCCAACCGGCCATAATTGTAGTTTCTTTTCCCTTTTCCCCCCTTTGCAGTGTTTTAACTCTTACTGTATTGTTTTCCTGTTTTGCATTTAATATATAGTTGTGTGATATGATAGTATTTTAGAATTTTTATTAAAAGTTTGTTTCAGCTTCCCATCCATATATTCCGAGATTTGAGTTTTGTTTCCCTTTTCCCTATATCAATAAGGGATTTAAGGAGCGTTAGGGACCTTGAGTTTTGCTCGGAGGCTCAACCCCTAACAAGGTCTTTCCTAACCTAAATGATTCTATGATTCTATGCATAATAAGCATTTTGGCTCTTGGAGGTAAGAAAGATAGCTAAAGTGCCACAACGTCACAGGAATAGTTAAAGTACTACAATAACTTCTTTGTGTTAAATAGCAGTACACAGAATTTTCCAGTTTACTGAAAAGGAACACTGGAATGAAGGACAGCTATATTTGTATGCCTCTTGTCCTGGATAGAATAGAAAAACAAGGCAACAGCTGACAGTGTGATCAGACAGGTGAGAGTTAGGTAAGTACATAAAAGAAGAAGATAACATGTTGTGAAAGCAGGGAGAACACACTTTCTTGCAGCAGCTTAGTAAATAACTTCTATAAAAAAATGGCTGATGTTTCCACCCATCCCTCCATTTATCTCAATGACGTTAAACACTGCTTTAAACTCCTGCTTACAGGAACATTAATTTGATTGCAATTTCTAATTTTTAAATATCTACTATTACATTGCAGAAGTTGTAATGATTTTCTGCATACTTATTGTACTCTATTATTTGAAAACATGTTGTTTAGTTCAGCTTATGACGAGTTATTGAAATTCCTGTGGTATTTCAGTTTACACTGACAGCAAGGCGAAAGATGCTGTGCTTGAAGGGTTAGATTACATAAACCCACATTTGAAGACCGTAATAGTGGGTCATTGGGATGTGCTTATAACAGCATAGAGGAGCTAGTGTAACTTAGTCTTCCATTTGGTCCTCTTGCTTTCAAAAAACTGTGCATTACATGGTTCCCTGTGAGATATTTCTAGTGCTAGTTGGCCTGAGGATGTACTGAGAAGACAGCATTGACTGAAGTTGTTCTGACTACCAGAGATAAAGCGAAAATGAAGTATTCTGGGGAGCTTCCTTTCCGGACTCCCTTCTGCAGTGCTAGATGAGAAAGGATTGTTTTTCCAATTACATGTGTGACTGTATGAGCTAGGCTTAAAATTGCTGTGGCTGTAACAACAGTCAAGAAATAATCCCTTTATGATTTGTAGGCCATTTGTAGCTGTGCAGCGGGTGGAACATGAGTTGTTCATGGAAAACTGATCGCTAAAGTTCTGGATGGCAAGAAATTGGCAACCTTTCTCGGTTAAACCTGTGTGAAGCTTGCCGAAGCTTGACAATACCAAGGAGTAGGATTGCTCACTTCTGTGTGTACTTTCTGCACTATTTAACAAACTATATTAAAAAAGAATTATTTTTTGTAAAGTGCTTCATCTTCGTCTTATAAATTGAGAAATTAAGAAACACAGCAACTTAAACAAAACAGAAACTTGGATATGTTGCTTTCTCTAGAGAACTGCACTGCTTCTCTGGCACGCAGGTTTTGAGAAAACACTGTGGCTTATTTTCTAAAACCAGTTTCGCTCTATACTGCTCTCTTTAAATTTTCCCAGGTGTCAGTCAAAGAACAGAACATAGTGACCGCAACTACAAGGGAACTGCACAAATTGTTATTTCTTTTCCTCTGTGAACTGATCGTAGAGATTCTTGTTTTTGCAGTAAACGCAAATTGAATTCTAGCTTGTCCAGGTCATTGTCACAAAATTACATTTTCCAGCTGTCATATCCAGACTTGTGCATTTGATCTTGTGAGGTGTATGTATATGTGTTTCTCTCTAATGCTATTAGAAGTTTTCATTACTTACATTCTCATTATTGCTTTGGTTTTTTGGTTCTATGTGTTGGATTTAAAAGGTTTCTTTTTGGTACTTGACAAATATATTCTGCCAAATATTTCATTTTTATTTAGCACCATCAACATCAAAACACTGTACAAAGGGTATTATTATAATTTTTCTTTTTATTATGAAGATGAGGAAGCCAGGTAAATGTGATTTGCTTAGGTCATCTAGCCAGCCAATGTCAACAGTTCAGAATAGCAGCCAGCTTCCCGTGCTTTATTTGATTTTTTTTATTGATATGAACATTATGAAACTTTATTTGTATTTTCATTTCAAAATGTCCATTCTATCCTCTGAGTCAAAGTCATGTCTTAGGGCTTGTAATGAGGTAAGTACATTTCCATGTAGTCTCTTTTCTCTTTTTCCAATATGTTTGGAGTAACTTGGTAATGTGGATGTTGCAGCTGTGCACTGGAAAATAAATTGGAGTTGGAGGATTGAAAAATATTTGCTTAGAGCCCAAGCAAGACAAGTTTTAGGTCAGACTATCTGGTTTTCCATCTCTGTAACAGTAAAGGCCTTGAACTTCTAGTCAGTTTGGTTCCAGATTAAGTGTCTTTTGAAAAGAGATTACATTATTCATTCAAGAATAGGATGCAACAGATGCAGGGAACAACAGAATGGAGGAAAGACTGTAATTGTCTGCTTATGTCTGTTTTCATTTAAAAGCCTCAACAAAATGATAGATGCCAGAAAAAGTACCTGGACTTTGGAATTCTACGTTTATGGCCTAGAAATAAAATCATAATTGCACACACAAAATTAAATTGTTCCTTTATTCTCTGGGCAGAACTCACAGCTATAATTGCAGAGCCTTTGCTGGAATAAATTCTTCAAAGCAAATATAGTCTCACAATGTGTACTCCACATTGTACAGTCACAGATTCTAATTTCCATGTGTTCCTGCTTGAATGCACTTAGTCTTTTTTATTATTATTATTATTTCAGCAGTAACTTTGGAATGCAATTATATTCCATTCCCCATCTCTACTTCGACAGATTTTTTTTTTCTGAAACATTTACCTTTGGGGTTGAAATACTCTTTGTATATGTCAAAAACTGCCTTTCTTAGAATTCTTGGAAAGTTTGAGATGGAAATATAATTTGGAGTAGGAGGAGAGAACAGAGAGTCAACTTTGATTTTAAATAAACGCAAAAGGACAGGTTGACTTCCGGATCTACTTCCTTAAAAATGTAGTGGTTTCTGATCTTCATGCCTCTTGCAGATTGGTTTGTGGAAAGTGTGAACATTCCAAAATAAATTTCTTTTTGCAGAAACTTTTTTCCCCAGCTTCATAAAATGACTGGGAGCAGTGACCTCAGCAGGTAAATTGTGCTGCACAAGCCTGATGGTCTTCTACAAAGAGATGACTGGCTTGGTGGAAGAGGGGAGAGGAGTTGGTATTGTTTATCTTGGCTTCAGTAAGGCTTTTGACACTGTTTCCCATAAAATCTTCATAGACAATCTGATAAAATAGTTTAGTAGACAGTGAGATGAACTGAAAACTGGTTGATCTGACAGGTGTAAAGGGTTGCAAACAATGCCAAGAAGTCCAGTTAAAGACCAGCCACTAGAGGTGTACCCATGGGGTACGTTAATGACCTAGATAATGGGTCAGATCTGCACTTGGCAGATGATACAAAACTGAGAGGAGTCGCTAATACACCAGGTGGGTGTGCACCATTCATTCAGAGGAGCACCAGAGTATGCTTAAGGGTGTCCATCTGGAAAGCAGCTTGACAGAAAAGGACCTGGGGGTCCTAGTGGACACCCATGTTGAATATGTGCCACCTATGTGTCCTTGCTGCAAAGACAGCTAACGGTACCCGGGACATTAGGAGGGATATAGATAGCAGGTCAAGGGAGGTGATCCTCCCTTTCTACTCAGCACTGATGAGACACAACTAGAGAGGAGTGTCCAGTCCTGGGGGGATTTTATGCATAAGTACAAGACAAGACAGAGGCAATGGGTATAAGTTGAAGCACAAGAAATGCCTTTTAAATGTAAGAAACACCTTTTTTTCTTTTTTTTTCCTCTTTTTTATTTTTTTCCCCTTTTTTAATTTTTTCCCCTCACTGTCTTATAAAATACTAAAGCAAGTCTCCCAGAGATATTCCAAACCTGACTAGACATGCCAACCTACCCCAGATAACCCTGCTCAGAGCAGGGCGTTGGACTGTGTAATCTTCAGAGGTGATTCCAGCCTTTAGCAATTCTGTTTCCTTAAATACCAAATTTGCTCATGGTAAAAAATTATCCCAAAATACTTAAATAATTTGAAATCAATTTAATTAAAAACAAATGTGGATTCTGTTTTGCCTACTCATCTTCTAATCTTCAGAAAGGAAAATTAATATCATTCTTGGGGCAGTTGTCTCTATGTTGGTAATGGAGATATGAGTTTTCATATTGCCTAGGTATGTGCAGCCCCTGTTAAAAGAAAAGAAAATCAGCAGTCAGTCCTAAATTTAAGTACTTTTTTAGATAAAATGGAATACATGAAGACAGCTTGACTACTCTTGATAATCAGGAGCTAATGTGTGAAAAGGCCATAAGAATCTTAAGGAAACCATTGTATGGGAGAAAGGATGGAGAACAGTTACTGACCCAGAAGTTCAGAGCTGAAAGCTTGGAAGCTGTTTTCTTTGCAAAGGAAGTAGAAGTGACTTGTCTAATTGCAAAGTACTGAATTAATAGGCTTGGAGTAGTAATGAAACCTGGTATAATTTTTTTTTTAATCTAAATTTATCATTCTGTAAATCTATATATCTCTACCTACCTACCTACCTACCTACCTACCTACCTACCTACCTACCTACCTACCTATCTATCTATCTATCCATAGCTTTTGCTGAAAAGGTGGTATTGTCATTATACCTTCCTGTTACAGATCTCCCAGAAAGGTTCCATTAAGGGGCAAAATGTGCAACAGGCCTTTTACAGGAAAAATGATATTGTTTAAGGTCTGTCTTAGAGGGGTTAACCTTCCAAAACGCAGCTGCTGAAGTCCGACAATTTCTGAAGGTTAAGGACTTCTTTAAGCTTATACTCTTGTCTTTAGTTTAAAAGACTGCCTGAATATTTAAACCATAATCTATGATTCTAGCGACAAGGAAATTGCTGAAATTTTTAGGGATCTGAATCAAGGGAGAGAGAAATAAAGGCTGAGTAAAAGCTTGGCTCTACTTGTGCTCTGCAATATGTACATACGGCTTCTCTTAAATAGAAGGTGAAATTCTTCATGTCTTTAGAAACAACAAATAGCAACTAAATAAATTTCCAGGACATAGCTATCACTTAGGAACCAGGGCTAGAAAACAAATACTTTAACAACAGAAACAAGTGAAAGCAGCTGGTGTTGTCTGTTTGATTTATAAAGAGTTCTCTCAGTCTTAGCATTGCAGATTCACCATTTAAAACTAACAGGCAGTGTGAAATGGCTGATACAATCCTGATATTCCAATTTTTGAAATAGCTTTTTAGCTGATGCAGTTTCTGGAGATCTGTGAAAGTTAACAGAGCTTCAACTCCTACTAAATATGCATGTAGTACTTTGATCCCTCATTTTAAGATTTCTCTCCATCGCCCTTCTCCCAAGGTCCCATTAAATTTACCACAGCAATAATGCACATGATTTTCCTTTGATTGAGAGGTTACTATTGGCATTTCCCTAAAATGAAATTCTGAGAACTGTTAAACTCATATTAAATGCAAATGCAATTAGAAATATGAGTTTGAAGAAAGACACTCCACTCTCTGAGAGTCAATACAAAGTGAACTACGCAGTGTTGTTCAGGGAAGTTGTTGTTCAGTTGTTTCTTTCCTACTGACCATCAAGTATTTCCCAGAAACTGATGAAGTAGAGCAATAGAAAAAAGTAGACAATGAAAAATTAATGAATAAACTGAAAATAAAAACATAAAGCTCTTCTTATTTGTCTTGTCGAGAATTGCTTCAAACATTGTGTAAAGGAAACAATTCTGAGCAAGATTCCTTAACATACAGCAATGCACCAGATTGAAAATAGCATCGCTTCCGTATGTCACTTTATGTATAGGTAAGGGTGTAAATAAACCTCCTATAAACTTCTTTAGAGGAGTGGCTGGATAGCTATTAAAATTCACTTTAGGAGGACACTTCAAATAAAATTCTCCTGCATCTTAATAATGTGATTTTGAAATTTTGTTTCTCTATTTTTATCCTGATTTAGAGATGGAACAAGCAAAAATTGCTTAGCCCATATATGGAAGTTAATGCTCCTCAAGTTTAAAAAAGATCAGGACAACTTTTTGCTTTTATTTAGTGGCTGTCATTTTAAGAGATTTTTCAACTTGGATTGAAGCATTTACTTGAAGAGATGTATGACTTCTGCAGTTCTTATCTTGAAGAATATAACCTTTTCTCTATTTTCTGTGCATGAAGAAAAGATTAATAAAAGGTGTTTGATTATTCAATGTAGCATAGACGGCGGGTAGCCATGGGCTATTGTTCCAGTTCAGTTTCACCCTCTTTTCTTAAGACACCATTTTCCTAATATTATATCCTTTGTTCCTCCTCAGTTGTTTAGGTTATGCAGAACTTTTGATTTATAAACAATCTACTGTCTTCCTGCTAAGATGTACCCATAATGCAACACAAGACAATAAGAACAAAAAGAAAAAAATCTTGTGTCTAGGTCATTCTTGTGTCCTCTCCTTTCTAGCCAGCAAGTGTCTGAAACCCAACTTGATGGTTCATCTAAACTGTAACACAGGAAAAGGTATGAATGGTATGAAGAAAATACTCACTGAGCAGTGAGGACAAAATTAACGTATAGACTCAGACACCACAGTCCATCTATGGACTAAATGAGTCAAGGTTCCCAAGGACAACTGTCCCTAATTTAGTAAAAGTATAATCCAAATTAAAATGGATTGTAAACAAATAAAACTCAAGGGCAGCAAAAAAGTATCTCCTGAAAACTTCTGCCCAGCTTGGGTAGTTTGTTCCAATTGCCCTTATAGATAAAATCAGAATAAATTTTTCTCATTTCAGTTCCTCTTTTCCTTCCTATGATTATATTTTATTATGTCTTTCTCTGCATCATGAGAGAGTCATTTAAAAGCTGGTATTTGCCTCCTCCATGGCTGTCCATAGATACTGTCAGCAAATCATCTCTTAATAGTATATGCTATTAAAATATAATCTTTATAATGATGTACAAGCACTGATAACCTTAATCAACTATTTAATTTTGTATGGTCATCTGCAACTTAAATCTTTTACAATGTTTGTGATTTGAGTAAAAGATTTTATTATGGTGACCTTAGATACATGTTGATTTGAAATGAGCATTTTAATTTTTTTTTTTTTTAAAAAAAAACCTGATTCAATCACCTTATTGTATTAGAGATACATAAATCATACAAATTAGGTAATGGTATTTATATATCTAACAATAAATGATTTTTAAAATGGCATAGCAGCAATAGTCTTCAGTGGCTGGGCCATTTCAATTGACTATTTTTGGTATATCTTGCAAGTTTGAGAGTTTGGCTGTGAAATATTAGTATTTAAATTGAAGAAAATATACAGAACAATTTATTAACTTCAGAAACTAGTAACAGTAAAGAGAGTATAATGACTACTTATGAACATAAAAGAAAAATAGTAGAATTTAATTATAATTACATAAAATATCATGAAGTTATAGTATGGAAACATATACCTCTGATATTAATCAGACCTTTGCTTTTCATAAAGATCTCTGAAACTAACAGTCTTGACATTTAGCTCTTTACCATAGATTACTTAAGCATGAAGCAAGTTTAATTGGTTTTCTGCTCTAACTTCACACAAATGAAATTAATTTCTTACTCCTTTTTTGCTGTTCACACTTTTCTGTGACAGTGTTCTTCAAAGATGCGTAAACCAAGTCAATTTCTCTCAAAAATTAGTTGTTCTTTCATTTGGAAACTTCTTATACTAAAGAGCAGTTTGCAATTATCACTGTGAGAGTAACTACATTCTGGTCACTAGATTCTCTTTTCCACTCAAAGGCTAATAAGGCTAAAAACCTATATTTCTCCCCTTTACTTTTACTTATACAGTGATTTTGATGACTGCTGGACTGACTTTCAATAGTTTATATTTTTTGAAGAACAGAAATATAGAAGTTTTCAATTTGATTATACCAACACCCTAAAAATTGTATTGTATTGAGAGAGAACAAAAACCACAAAAAACAATCAAATTTCAGTTTTTTCATTTCTGTAGCCTTTTATATTCAACAGTAACAGAGGCAGAGGCTTAAAAATTGGGTGACCATTGTACATGTACACATGGAGAGGGGGAGGGATGAACACGGGGTGACGTTGATGGACTAAACAGGGACAATAGAATTAGCAACAAGTTTCAGACAACATTTCTAATTAAAATGAACGTAACATAACAAATCTAGCTTACAGTGTCCTGCATTTTCATGTGGTTTATGTCACTTCACACAATGTTTGGGCCTGCCTCTCTAGAACAAACTAGAAGGACTGTGATGTTCATTGTATCCTAACATAAAATAAGGTACAATTTAATTTTCTTCCTGTTTATTTGTATGTTTGGCTTATACTAAGTTAAATCAAATATAATATAAAAGTTTCAAAATATTTTCCCGTTAAAGTTTTTAAAAATTGAACTGCACTCTGGACAGTGAGTAGCTGTCTGTGTTGACTGAACAGGTACCAAGGGTAACTACATATAGACAACTTCTGCTTAAGTGAGATGAACTTTACACACTGCGCTTCTTCCGCTAAGCTGGTGAGTTTTGATCCTGTTGATCCACTGAAACAAAATGTGGCAGACGGAGAGATGTCTCCCAGTTGAGATAGATAGTGTAACATAAATTAAATTAGGCATCTTCATGGTGAGGGGAGAACTTTAAACTTCACTGCACAGTTAGTTTTAGTTACTGGGCACTGAAGGATCAATCAAAGAGCTTTGCTGTAGGAAAATCCTTATTCACAAACAGAATCAGTTCCCAGTTACATATCTACTCAGTAGAAGATAAGTAGTATTTCTTGTTTCTAATGTTAGACTATTTTTTATTGTCTTCGTCAATGCAGGGATAGGTCATTTGCAGTTTATGTTCTGTCGGTTTTCTTAGCTTGCTTCTGAAAAAAAAATTCATTTTAAGTATCCTTAATTATATATTACAAAATTTTATAGCTGCTTTTATTAAGACATGTGAGCAAAATTATTCTGAAGCAATTTTTTATAGTAATTGTCAGAGAAAATAAAAAGCTACAGGGAACCTAATAGAGCATAATTGTTTAAATGCTGTATTCAGTATCTCAGAGATAGAAGTCTATGGACAAATAAAGCTGTGTAACAAAGCAAGTGTTGGCTATTGAAATTTGATGTATTAAAGTAAGGTGACTTTGCTAACTCATATGCAACACAGGAGAAGACATATGTTCAACGTTTAATATGTGCAACAGCTAAGTATTTCCAGGAAAACAAGTCCAGAAATGAAAGTGATTAGAAATGGTAAAGTTTAAAAGTTTAATATTAATAATGATAATTGGAATATTATTTATTTATTATTTTCTACTACAACTATAAAAAGTTTGCCGCTTTTGCCTTTTTTTCGTTGCAGCTCCTGCTATATCTACACATGATGTTTTATCCACTCTCAGACTGTTCAAAATGGCTCAAAATACTTGTATCAGAGTTCATAACCTTTTTGAAAATTTGGCCTTAAGTCTGGTTTGGGCTATTTAGAAATACTGAACCAATGCTCAAAATAAAAGTTTGGAATTCCATGAGATGCTCAGGGACTACCCGACCAACATTTGAACCTTAAGAAGAGGTGTCTCATATGTGAGAAACATGAACAGCAAAGCAAACAAATAGTAGCTTCATTGTAACTGTTCTCAGGTAATAAACAAAAGCATGTACATTTAGCAGTTTTTCTAATTAATCCATATTTTGCATATACTCAATCTTCTTAATCTTCCTCTAAGTATTTCTGAGCTGGTTTGGTTGTTGTTGTTTTTCTTTTTTTTTGAAAAAAAGTGTAACTGATTTTTTCTGCTTTTCAAATGTATCTGTAAGGATAATCAGCCGAGATAAATGGGAAAATGAATTATTGACATTAGACTATAGACTGACATTTGGATGGGCTTAGTGTGTGAAAAAATGTAGATAAGGTTATAATAATACTTTTTTGGTTGGTTTGGTTTGGTTTTATTTTTTGTTGAGCCTAAATCTAGGCACAGGTCAGCCACTTAAAGATTAGTCCACCTAAACACTTACTGTCTTCCTTTGAAAAATATTCCCTCTGAGGATTCCCATCCCTCCTTCTGATGGCTAAATAATTTTTCTGATAGATTATGACTAATTCAGAACTCCCAAAGATATAGACATGAGTTTAAATGTGTTTGGAAGTCCTTTCAAATCCCATTGTCTGTATTTTCTTGAAACTACTTCAGTTCTTTCTACAGACTGAATTAAGGCTTGTACCTATGACTAACCACAACTCCTAAGGGAATAGCGTAACCTGAAGTAATTTGAGTTCTTTTGTTCTTCCTGGAACAGTGGTGTGCTGATGCAGACAAGGCCAAAGACTGAAGCTGAATGAATCAGTGTTCCTGTCTGGATAAAATTACAATTTATGAAACTGCCTGTTGATACACAAAATGAATGGAAGTAGTCAGAGTCTAACTAACCTTTTTTGAAAGGAATACATGAAAGAGAGAAATTTTATAAACAAGAGTACTGAGTTTAATTATATTCTGTAAGATTTGCTGCTATTACCTATCATTAATTTAAGAGAGTTGTTTGAAAAAGTTACTCTATTTTATGACACCAGATGATTGGTAGAAAATAATCTGTTTTTCTCCATATGCATGGCTATTTATCACTATTACAAGGGAAAGCATGTGAAAGGCTGATAGGACTAGCATAATTTTCACTTACTAATACTTTAAGACAGTAAATGTCTAAAAAAGAAAAACAGAAAAGGAAGACAAAGCCGGATAGAAAAAAAAAAAAGGGAGGGAAAAAAAAAAACCCAAGAAAAGTAGTACCAGTGTATGAGCACTTGGACTACACATTGATCAGAAAAGAGGCTTAGAACTATCTCCAGGTTTAAAAGGGCTTTGTACAGTGAGGCGCACATCACCTCTTTAAGAGCAAACAGATCTTTATTACTAGTATTGTGTTAATAGATTTGAGTAAAATAAATAAAATAAATAATCCACAGTTCTGATGCCTTTGATACCATAAAATTTCAGCGATTTACTAAAAATGTTACTGAGTGTCAGTAGGAAATTCTGATCCACAATTTTCTTTTTGATCTCCAAAGTGAGAATCTTATACCTGTAAACAGCCTGAGGGCTCTTAAATTAACTAAAATTTATGAAGTTCTAGTTGTATAGGATTCAATAGTAAGCTATTATCAACAATGTCCTGATTGCAGCCAGAGACTTTATCTGAAGAGGGATAAAACAACAAAATATTTGAGTTAGTAGAATTACATGGTTACTCTTTGCAGACTTCATCCAAGCAATTTTCAGTCTTCAAAACATCTCTTCAGCTCTTAGAAATGTCTTTGAATTTTAAAATGTAAAATGTCAGAGAATCTAAGAATGGAATAACTCCAACAAAATGTTATTACAATGTGCAGAAACCTCAACCTGAGAAAGGAGTAGAAATAAAATTTTAATAGAAAAAATAACAAATGTAATATCAAAAAATGTATTGCAGGGAGATGATGTTCCGTCTCCATTAAGGTTAGAAAATGTTAAAAGGGTATGAGAATGTCTGCTTTTTCATAGAATCATAGAATGGATTGAGGGACCTTCAAATATTATCTAGTACAAACCCCCTGCTGTAGGCAGGGACATCTTTTACTAGATCAGGTTACTCAACGACTCATCCAATGTGACCTTGAATATTTCCAATAACAGACAACCTGTTCCAGTTTCTCACCAATGACATGTTAGGGGATTGGTGCTTGCCTGCTAGAACCTGAAAGGACTTGTGCTGAAACAGTTTTGCAAAGCCAATAGAAATAATAGAAATTTCTTAAAGAGACAGATTCAGAATTGCCATTGATTAATACAGTCACTGCAATAGGCCTAATAACTAATGTATAATAGTAATGCTGGCAAAAAAACATATCCCCAGTATTTTCACCATATGGTGAGAGCAGAATTCTTACCATAAAGGTATCCCTGTCTTCTGTGGAGGAAGAACAGTACAGCCCATCAATCGTCATTGGGAAGTCTTCCGTCATCTCCCCCCAGCCAGGTATTACCCATTGTGGCTTTTTACACCCTACCTCTGTTTGTCTCTACCTCTTCGGTGATGTTTAGCATGATTTGGGTGGAGACTTGAGTAACATAGTCATATATGTTGTAGCATGTACTGCTTTGGGCTCATTACAGTATTGAGGGGCATGAATTTTAATATTAATTTTGCAGTTATTTAGACAAAGGTCTTCACTTGGACACTAGGACCTTCAATATTTTTTGCCTTCTTTGTTTAGCCAGAACAGAGCCATTTTATCTCCACAGGACTCCCTCCTTCAGCCATTATTTATGCCAGCTCAAGGAATCTCCACTCCTAGAGATAACATAGAAATCTTGTGATTGCAAACTTCTTGTCCTTTTGTGCTGAATTTCCACAAGTAACCTCATTGTAAAAAATGTCTTCCTTACATACAGTCTAAATCTACCCACTTTCAGTTTAAAACCCTTTTTCATGTACTGTCTCTACAGACCTTGGTAAAGTCTGCCTCCATCATTATTATACGTCCCCTTTACATATTGAAGGGCCACAATAAGATCTTCCTGGAGCCTTCTGTTCTCCAGGCTGAACAGTCCCAGCACTCTCAGCCTTTCTTCTTCACAGGAGATGTGCTCTAGACCTCTGATCATTATTTTCATAGCTCTCCTGTGGACCTGTCCTAAGAGGCCCACATCTTTCTTGTGCTGGAGACCACAGAACTGGACACAGTACTCCAGGTGGAGTGTCATGAGAATGGAGCAAACGGGGAAAATCAACTCCCTCATCTTGCTGGCATCCATTCTTTTCATGCAGCCCAGGATACAACCGGCTTTCTGATCTGCAAGCCCATGTTACCGGCTCGTTTCCACTTTTTCATCCACTAATATCCCTAAGTCCTTCTCCACAGGGTTGCTCTCAATCCATTCATCCCCCAGTCAGTATTGATACTGGCCATTGATCCAACCCAGGTGCAGCACCTCACATTTGACCTTAATGGATATAATTTGCACAGGCCTAATCCTCAAGTCTGTCAAATTTCCTCTAGAAGGTGAATTAGCTGTACCACTCAGCTTGATGTCATTAATGTTCTCCCCATAGAAAAAAACAAAACAAACATACCAAGAGTTCCTATTTGTTGCTATTTAGTCTGAAGAAATGATTGGTTTGGAGCACTGCACCTTAGTTCAACTTTAATACTCTCTGTTCTGCTTGGGGACCTTGCAAAGCTGCTGCTTCTGCCTTCAGTGCTTAGACCTGAAGTCTCTACTGTGCAACTTAAGTAGGGTACAAGATCCTGTGTGGACTTTCCAGAGGGAAAATATATTTGGCTTTTCAACTTTCTCAAAATTTTCGTGTTATGTGCATATGTGATTATGAGCAAATCAGGTATTCCGACAACAAAACATTTCTGCTAAGTTTTTTTTTCAGTGCCCTTTAAGTCTTGATTCTTCATTTTGATTCCTTATCTTTAGAATTTTTGCGAGGTCACATTTTTTTTTCTCTTTGCCCCTCTCCTTCTAGATACAGTTTGATTTCAGGACATGGAGATATGACCGTCTATAAAGCCTCTGTCTCCATTATAAATTCATGAGGCTGTTCTTAATGTTCAGTCAACATGGCAACTTTCCACAACCTATCAAGCTGAGTAGAAAATCTACCTGAAATTTTATGCATCTTTTCACTAGAACTGGAGTCAAAGCTTTGCTATGTGTCCTGTGCATAGTTCAAGTGATGGTAGTATTTTTCAGGCTTCTTAATTCACTCCGTATAATAAATATGAATGAAGAAATACCCCATTTAGAAGGAATATCTAGAAGCACTTTTAAACTGTCATTATTATGAACATACATCTGTTTCAAGAATAAAAGGTTAAATCATGATTAACGTGTTGATATATAATTCAGGAGCTAATAGGGAGTCTGTCCCGTTAAAAATGGTATATAAGTATGGAACATCAATGAAGAGGTACTGTCTCCAAAAGCCTCATCCAATACCTGACCTGTCCATGCAGCCCAGGTGTCCAAGTTTGCCAGATCTTTCTAGCATGTTACATATCAGCCAAATAACCTCTTCGAGCGACAAGTATTAAGAAAGGCAAAATGCATAAAATTTAATGAATTGGCTAGAGCAAGCAGTCTGAAGCCAAAACGAAATTTTCTGAGGAATGATTCCTGTTGCCACTTCCTTGTCTAAGAATAAAATCACAACTGAACCCTTTCAAATTTCTACACCAGGGAAGTTTTTTTGAGTGATAGTTTCTTTTACTGCTTTTTATAATGCAGGTGTCCTACTCAGACAAGTAACTTCATCAGGTCGTTTTCATTTCTTCAGTGAGTAACAAAGCTAGAAATGTCATGGTGAACAAATTGCAGCTCTACTGTGTGAGTACCAGGAAAGGTAGACACAGCAAACACAGAAAAGAAAGGCTGTGAACTGAGTGATGGAAACAAGGAATAAGATTCACCTAACCTACAATAAGGCTGCAGAACAAACAAATAATTCAAGAAAAAAATTCAGTTAGAATCAGACTTCAAATGCATAGAACAATGCATCTGTAAACATAAATCCATGATCTCAACTTTAAATGAATAAAGTCATTACTGTGTTTTTTTTTTCCTCTAAACTAATTGCTAAGCCTTTACCACTTAATCCTATGCCTTACCTTATGAATGCAATTTTAACATCACTTTCAGTATTACTTGGCCTGTTATTCTATTTTATCACTATAGCTCCCTTCATTTCTCCTCCATTTCTCACTTAATGAACTCCATTATTCAGTTCTGATTTTTCTACTTCTTTGCTGCTTTTCTCTTGCTGTGATACAATCAGAAAATATCCTAATGTTCACATGAATCTTTCACAGTTACACTGAAAACAGACTGTTTGTCTCAAAGGCAGAGGCAGCGGCATTGTCAGAGTTATGTCCTCCTTTTACATTACAAGAATCTTCCTTTCTGTGGCTAATCCTTATTTCGGGAAGGAGTCTGACAGCATGTTTTCTGTATGCGAAGTTTGTAAGTGCTGCCACAACTACGGTTCAGTTAGGAAGGTTTTGGCTTTCTCCTCATCCTGGATCAATCCACTGTCTCCTTCCTTTATCTCCAGGATACTTTTGGCAGGTTCATTTTAAAATCTGCAAAATACATACTCAGAGGAAGCAGCTCTGCTTTGTAGCTGGTTAGTGAAATTCCTGTCTTTCACTTGCAGCTAACACCCTGATCTGCAGTTGATCAAAAGAGTCACATCCTCACTCTCTACAGCAGAGGGATGGCTTTCACTGACTCCGTCAGAGGTTATTGTCTTCTCTATTCACTGATCTTGGTCTTAGGGCCCTTGTCTCTGTATCATCTCTGGGCTAATGCAGGCTCAGATAGATAAAGCACCATCCTGCCAACTCTTACATGTCCCCTATGACATCACCCTGCTTTCTTCAGTATTGCTTTAGATTTTTATCTCTTCCCCTAATTACAAGTATGGTATCAAGTAGTATATACGTACAATGCAGTTTAACTGTCAGAAACCTCATTCTTTCCTATTGTTCTAAATATTCCTTCTCATTCCCATCTATCACATTCCTGTAACCTGTTCTCAGGTGGGTTACACTGATCATGTCCTGTAGTTAACAGCAGGTGTGACCACTAGAGACTTCTGCAGGACACTGTCCATTATACGAAATTCATCTGGTGGCATGGCGTGGAACATGAGCAGTGAAGGAGAGACAGTATGGAGAGATGGGCCTGAATCGCTCTCCTATTTGCAGTTATTAGCTAGGAATAATAAGCCTCTATTCTTTGTCTTATCTCTCCATTCCCAATCACTGGTGCACTGAACAAATGGAGGACCTAATGACGATGACAGTCTTTTATGAAGTTCCCAGCTGCCTTCTACTCTTCAAGCAGAGGTTCCACTTCCTGAAAATGTGTGCATAAAAAAGAAATATGCAACCTCCATGCCTTGCTTTGTAATAATGACTGCCCTAGGGAATAAAACCCTCACAGCTGGTACTTCAGTACTCTTGAACTTCTGCAGGTTATGAAGTCTCATTCAGTTGCTGCATGTGCCTTCTAACTTCAAAAAAGGTTAAACCTTCTTAACAGAAAAGACCAGGTCTTGGTCTACAATCTTAACCTTCCTCAGGTTAAGTCTCTCCACTCAGAAGCTCTCAGATATTTTTCTCTGAAATAGATCTTAATGTCACTTTTGAGTTCAATGTTCTTTTAAGCATGTTTTGATTTTTATCCACTGAATTCTCAGCACATTACCTAGTCTTTCATTTTCTTTTTACAGAGCAAGGCAGTGAATAAATCATGGATTAACCTAGAATATTAAAACTATGTCCCAAATCTTTGAGTTAAATCACTTCCAATGTCCATATTTATACTAACTATATGCTTATCTCCTAAGCAACTGCAAGGCCAACAACCCAATGATATCACTTAGTTAGAGTTCTGCAAGGTACATCTCCTTGATACATAGCAAAAAGTGACCTTTATCTGTGAAAAAATTCAAAAAAAATGGGTCTGTTATTATAATATTCTCTCTCATGCCAGAGAATTCCAACTGCCTTTTCTTCCCATTTATAGCCAAGCATCCCCACTGCCTATGCTAAAGCAATCTGTTTGAGAATTGGCCATCACATATTGCAATTTCCTCTGAACAGGTCCAAAATTCACATATATAACACCCAGCAAAGAGTAAATTGCTGACAAAATGCAGACAACAAATAGCTGTGGGAATATATAAGGAACATATTGGAGGCAGAGTACAAAATGTTTTCAAGAAATGGAAAGTCTATCCATAATGCTAGATATTATACCCAAGTCTTTTCTTTAAAAAGCTTACATTTTAGTATCACTTTTTGTGTATTTTTACACTGAAATTCAAATGATTGTGCTATACAATGGAAAAAAATATTACAGGAGAAGAGAAAAAGACTGAGGAATAGTTCTTAAGCATTGCTTTCTCTCTGCAGATTAGCTTTGTGCTGAAGCTGACAGTTTCAGTAAAAGAAGCCAAGTCTTAATAGCTTCTGCTCCCAGCAGGCTTTTGACATTAACTTAAAAGGAATTTAGATAAATGTAAAACTAAAGAGAAAAAATTAAAATAGAATATCTGATTTAGTTTTACATTATTCCAGGTGGACACCAATTTAATTCTATTAATGTCAATAGAGCTAGAATGGGACAAAATTGGACTAATGAAGTGTTAAATTTGGTCTCTCAAAACATATTATATAAGAGTTACACAACAACGTAACTTACTTTCCCTTCTAAGACAATGACATGTACGGACTTTTCATTATATGTTTATGGGCATTTTGAAGTGCATTTGCTACAAGACAGTCTCTCTTCACTGTCAAATGTATTTGACCTTCAATTTTGTACACTGGTGAAGGTACTGAACTGTCTTTGACATTAAAAACTAGTTCAATGCAGTTCCTAGTCTTCACTGAGATTAGAGGTCCTCATATAGAGGTACTTGGCATTACAGAATTGGTTACTTTCACAAACACTTACAAAAATAACAACCATTTACAATAGGCTTCTAGCATTAATTGAAAAAATAATTATAGAAAACATGTTGATGTGTTTGGAAGTACGACAAACACCATTAGTTTAAAAATAAGAGATTTCCCCAAACAGCCTAGCAGACAAGAAATCTGACTCATCTTAGCAGTAGCTGTAGTACCCAGGACTACAGGAGAAGAACTGCAGCAACAAGAACTCTGATTTTCAAATGTGGTGACCATTGCCCCACCCTTTTGAAAACAATATTCTCAGCAGTATAGACAATGTACCCTCTTATATCTCAACAGTCACAGTTTATACTGTTCTGTGCCAAATAATCTGTTAAGAAAAATTCAGTAGCTGTTTCAGCTAGACAGGCAGGAGCTCTGGCATGATAGGCTTGGTACCACTGGCATTCTGGCACAGGTTCCCTACCCCACAGAATACAGTCAAGAGACGAGGTTTACAGCTGAGCCCCAAACCAAACAGCTAGCTCATGTAGAAAAAAAAAAACATCTGTAAAAAGGAGTTGAAGTCACCATGGAAAACCAGCTGATGAGAACTCCTACTGTAATGTTATTACATGAAAAAATGCTTTACACGGTCTTTGTTTAAAATGGGATATTGAGAAATGTGATTTTCCTACCCCTCCTTGATATATGTATATGTGATCTCTAGTAGTTAAGCTCCCTCTCTCAATATTTCACAAATATTCACCAAGAAATCTAAAATGGTCCAAATAAAATCCAGAAATTTTTGATAGCTTGAAAACTTGCAATTTCAAGTTCCTTTTATTTTGGAAATTAGCAACGTACTTAAGATATAACTCATTTGGATGTTAAGGGCTGCAGCTGTAGATTAAGTAGTCTAGAAACAGCCAGTAAAGAATTTCCTGCAGGCATAGGATATTTTCTGCTAGTAGCAGTGGTGGAAAACTTCCACCAGTAGAAATTTCTGAAAGTCTCTTTTCCCATTTTGGTGCAGAAAGGAGGTTGAAGAAACTTATTGTTACCAAGTGAAATGGTGCCACAAATGAAAGCTGCTCCTCCCTAGTAGGACTGTGACCTCAAATTGAACTGAACCTAATTGAACCATCCCTAGCTCTTGTTAATGGAGAATTGGGAGTTTCACCTAGAGGTACGCATAGTTACAGAAACAATGGAAGAAATCAGCTACAGTGGATCATCAATAATATTATTATGCAGGTAATAAACTAGCTTTTATTTTTTAACATTAATCTAGAAGTAAATTATTAGGTTAGACGATACCCATCAAACTGAGATTTGCTTTAATGTGAAGATAAAATTATAAAGCAATTTAAAAGATCAGTTAAGGATCTGGAAGGCATATCCCATAAAGATTAAAAACAGAATTTGCCACTAAAGTCAATGCATTTGCACCCAGCTGTAGCATCAATTTTCACTCACTGGAGAGAAACAAAGAAAACAATCCTATTTTCAGGTTGGACAGTCAAAATTATCAAATAGTCAATATTATCTTTCTTCTCTTATCCTCATTCAGACCTTCTAAATGCTTTCTTAAAAACATTACGCACTTCAGCTTTATGCCTGTAGTGTTTAACAGAAATTATCTTTCAAATGCCCCATATTCCTCTCCACAGAATATTTTTCTGATGCTAAGCATTCACCCAAATCTCAAGGAAAAATGATGATTTTTCCTCTCACAAATCCTTTAAGATTTACAATACAGCTTCACAACACAGACGAAAACAGCTTCCTAGGTTAAGAAACCTTGGCAAGTGCAGTTTGCTAATCAGTGTGTTGTACAACACTGTTAAAGAACACTATTACGGGTTGCTAATCCCAAGGTCTAGTGCTCTGTTCAGATATTGATTATGTGGTTTTTAAAAGACAAAGTTGTTATTTCATCCAGGAACAAAATAGAATATTATTTTTGTGTTATCAACAAGAACATATCCTTGTAAAAACAGATCATTATAACAGAAATATATGTGACACCTCACATTAATGTCCTTATTCCTTACTACTGTGATTTGGGCTCATCTGGCAACTAAACACCACACAGTCCCTCGCTCACTCCTTCCCTTCTGTGGTGGGAGAAGAATTAGGAAAAAAAAAAAAGAAAACTCCGTCGGTTGAGATAAGGAGAGTTTAATAGGACAACACAAGGAGAGAAGAGATAATAATAGCAATAATACTATTAATAGAATATGCAAAGTAATAGATGCACAGTGCAATTGCCCACCACCTGGAACCCAATGCCCAGCACGTTCCTGAGCTGCTGTCCCCTCTCCCTCACCCTGGCCAGCTCCTACAGTTCATATACTGAGCATGTCTTCATATGGTATCAGATATCTGCCTGGCTAGTTCAGGTCAGCTATCCTGGTTGTGTGCCCTGCCTGCTTCTTTTGACAATTAACTCTGTGCCAGCCTAACCCAGGACACTTACATATTTTGGCTCATTTTGAGTGAAATCTTTGAACTAAACAGGGTACGGGGAATTGAAATTTCTCAGAATTATCTGTGGATTTATAACAGCACTGAATACTCTGTAGTATCAGCTGCCTGTTGCAACACAAAGAATTTTGAGAAGAACGTAAATAAATTCCTACTCAACTACAGTAGCTACCCAACCCTTTTAATCCTTTTATTTATAATTTCTAATAAATATAAATTAGCCTTTACATAGTCGAGAGCCACTCTCTTCCTTTCAGCAAAGCCTTGCTTCTGAATCAGGTTACCAACAGAGCTCATTAGGAATGATGAAATGAAGTAAGCAGTTACCTTTACTATGCTGCTTAGCATTTGACACCTACTTTCCTCTTCTGTCATTATTCCCTTCATTCCTCCACTCTTGCTCATGATCTTCTATGTCTCTTCCGTGACTTCCCTCTTGCCCAAATCTGCTTAACAGATCATTTTCTTTATTCCGTTTAGAATGAAATTGGCGTTTGCTCATTCCTTTGGTTTGCTTTTCAAACACTATCTGTGGTGTGAGAAATATGAGAGCTGAACTGGCTGAACAGGTTTATGTGGATGTCCACAAGATACATGTAAGGTGCACAACACTTGCCCTTACCAGAAGGCTCTCTTCCCTTAATGGAATTGCTGTAGTTCACTGCAGCACAATTACCATCAAGAAATCTCCTAGTGAAATGAAGTCGTGTACTTTCAAGTAAGAATAACTACAGTATGATTTAAATAAATGTCAGTGCAACCTCTTTAGGTCAGTTCCATTATAGTTGCACCCATCCCACGTAACTGAAAGTCAAAACATACTCCCAGCCTTGTGTCATTTCAGAATCTGTAGCCTACAAGCATATTCATTCTTTTACTTATTTAGTATAACTGAAAATCAAATTCATTTTTCAGGATACAGAGCACATTACAATAGATGACATTCTGCAAAGGTCCATGTGTTCATCAGTGAGAGGCTTAGTCATAACAAACATAAGCTTTCTTAAAATTGAAAGATTTGGCCTTAAAAGTATTGAAAGAAAAAAAAATGGAAAAAGGGAAAATAAAGAATCATTTTGGTCTAATCATAGAAAGCACTATTCTTACTCTCTCCAAATTAACCAAACTTTTTTGTGCATGTTTAGTAGAAATAAACTCCAGCACAAAACAAGTATAAATTCTCCAAGTATTATTTTTGTCCCCAGAAAGTTAGGCACAAAGATATTGAAAGCAAACCACTATGCAGCCAGACAGACTTTTCTAGTGTTCCTTCACATCTAATTGTTCTCTATAACCGTTCTATTTGTTGCAGTTTTGTTTTAATTCTTCATCTTTCCCTAATAACTTCATAATTTTTAAAATAACAGAAGTTTAATTTTCAAAGTCAACTTTTGACATCTGCTTCAAGTTTTCACCACCAGGAAAAACTCTCATTAAATCAAGGGAGAGCTTGATGGTGACAGGGCTAAATATCCAAAAGGAAATATATTCATTTTAATCATAATATTAAATCATGTTTCATAACTTAGCATTCAAAGCATGTTATAAGTATTAATTAGCCCTACCATCCCTCCTGTGATGTTAGTATATTGCTTTTACACAGGAAAAAGTAGACAATTAATTAACCCAAAGCCATATAGATCTCAGTGCTGGAGCCAGCATTTTAATTCCTGAACGCCCTCACTGCTTACCCTGTGCTCTTCCATGATAGCTTTTATTCCTCAAATTACTGCATAATTGGAGGGGTAGAAAATTTCCAGTCATTTATTTTTGAATGAGGTCATAAAACTTTAAACCTATATTTTTGCCTTATAGATCTCAAATTCACATTTACTTTTTGCTTTATTAATATAGTAAGTTTCCAAATTCCCTAGAGTTCCCAATAATATTACTAAAGGAGGACGTGACAGAAAAAATTGCAGCTGTTAGGCAATTAATTAGGTACAACAAAGTTTATCATCCTTTTAATTCTATTCCCTTAACTCTGATTTACTTCTGTCTTCACCTATACTCATCAGAAATTAAAGCAAAGGCCTGCATTATACTAATCGGGGTACTCCACATAGCTGTGCACAATTTAGGGACAAAACGTCCAAAAAAGATGGCCATCACTTGGCTTGGTCATTGACCTTAAAGTTGAATTAGTAAAAACACATAGTCAAAAAATTAATCCTAGGGGAACTAGCATTGCAGTGAAAGTCAGTAGGATCTACTGCAGTCTCCAAAAAGTAATTTTACAGACCTCAGGAAAAGATGTATCCAAATTCAGCAGCCTGAAATCACATGTAATCACATAGCAAGTGAATTTAATTAGCAGGCTAGTCGCTAGACATTCATGTTGAGAGCAATATTAATAACGTTTCAGACCTGAGATTTTTTTTTCTTTTTGACATAACAGATACTCTAATGGCACAGTTTGCTTTCATATCAAATTTTCTTGCTAAATATGCTTAAAAACCTCTCCTGAATAGTACTGGCTAATAACCAATTTGAAAAAAGATGATATTCAAATCCAGTTCCGCTTTTTGCTATATAGCCTTTCTAATGAGCACAGAAATGCATATCATCTACCACATGGAATGAAATCAGTTTCCCCTATCCTGCCTGAAAATCTGTATTTTCTACAGAGTTGTGAAGATTGACAAGTTCGTGGCATTTCTGGGTCAACCTCACTTCAAATGGTCCTGACTTTTGCCTACTGCTCTAGGCAGACTCTTTTATTAAGAGTCTCCTTGTCTTTCTGCATACTTTACTGTGAAATAGTAATGTCAGCTTGAATATTGCCCCTGCCTTGCCGTGGACCTTACCAGGTGACAACTTGTCATACAGGAGCATGATAAGTAGCCTTGTTCTGCCTTGGCCTCCCGAGCCTGCTTGGTGCTAGACTGATAACTCCACGGTGGGTGCCTGGTGGGGAAACAGCTCCATAGACCTGTTTTAGCCCCATCATATGTACATCAGGCTCTACCAACAGCTGGAGCTGAGACATATCTGAGCAGATTTGAAGTCAACAGACACATCACTTCCAGACTGGGATTTACTCTCCCACAGGTCTGATTTAAAGTTTGAAATTCCATTGTCATGTCTATGCTGTGGCTATCTATCATAACCTATGATAAGATCCTCCAATAACATCTGCAGAAAGCAGCTTACTCTCCCGAGGTGTTTTGGGTTTTTGTTTGACTTTTGTTTCACTAGAAAGCCATACTCCTTGCCTGAAATTTATAACGTACTTAAACCCAGACACATTTCCAATGTATTTTCTTTATGTGTGTGTGTATAAATATATATTTATACACATTCATATTCTAAGAACGTTTTCAGAATCCTTTCTGTAGTGTTTCCTATGTACAACTTTCTTGTGAAGGGAAAGCTTATGGCAGCGTAGTTAAAATTTTAGAAAAAAGAATTAATTGCGCTACAGTCATCAATGGCAACAACAACAACTTTTATGTGGAGTCACTCAAAAATATAAACAGTTTCCTGTGAAAAATGTTAAAAAATTTTTTGTTGGTTTTTGCTGATATTTTTGTCAGCACTATAAAAAATGGTTTCAGGCTGAACTGCTACTTGCTCTCTTCTACTCACCCACAAACCAGATATTGAGGGATATATGGATATCTTTTTCTTGGAGAATCACATTGAAATAAATGAATATTCTCTGAAAAGCTGTATTCCTTTAGTCATCTTCCTTTCAAAAACAGTAACAACAAAACTACTTCAGTGATAACATTTTTGCATCACTTGAGATTTTTCTTTGCTAAAAATGTAAAAGCCTGGTTCCAAATTTCAGAGATTCCAGCAATCAAAGTCAGAGGAAGGGGAAGGGACTACAAAGCATACGTATAGTTACAAACACACAATCATCATCATGGCTTGGCTTCGCGGACGAAGATTTGGGAAGGGCTTTGCCCACGCTTATTGCAAGCGCGTTGATGGCTGAAAAGGCCAATGCGCGATAGGCAAGACCGGTTGCAAAGAGCACACCGGAGGGTCTCCTTGGGTGGTATAGTCGAGGCACGGTTCTTTCTGCGCTGTCTTTTCTCCTCGAGCTTGATTCTACGCGTGCTCTCAAAGGAGACAGCAGCGTTATGTATGGTGTGTCTCCAAATCTCCCGATTGGAGGCCAGGGTGGACCACTGATGGTGGTCAATATGGCCTAGGCTGAGGTGTTGTTTCAGGGAGTCCTTATATCTCCTCTTTGGAGCTCTTCTCTTGCGGCAGCCGGTGGCAAGTTCACCATAGAACACCATCTTAGGGAGACAAACACACAATAAACCACGATGAAACATATGTATGTAAATAAACACAAGCACATATAAAGACATTTTCAGTCTTACAAATCCAATGTTCCAAAAACCTTTAGACAACAAAAAATGCTACACTATAATTTCACATCAGCTTTTCAAGAGCTTGTTTAACAAGACAATTTTTCAGTCATTGCTAGGCTCCATACATCTAGATCAAAACTTCTCTCCCATCCAAAGCACAAACTTGAATCTTCTTGCATTCAGGCACATTGAATAAAGCAAAACTTTAG
Source organism: Bucorvus abyssinicus (assembly GCA_009769605.1). Lineage (NCBI taxonomy): Eukaryota > Metazoa > Chordata > Aves > Bucerotiformes > Bucorvidae > Bucorvus > Bucorvus abyssinicus. The sequence goes on from CM020063.1 coordinate 49,566,440, forward strand.
ATAAAGGGGAATCTATTTTTACATGGACAACTACTTTCTAAACCTATTTTTTCCCAAGAGTCAACTGGTCTGTTTAACAGAAGAATTTGTTCAGATCAGGTTTGGTAGGATACGAAGTCCTCTTAAAAACGAAAAACAACGCTTTGTTCATCTATACATTACCCCAAGCCTGTTCTTCAAGCTGAACAGACCAAGCTCACATAGACTTTCCTCATAGGAGAGATGCTCTAGCTCAATCACCACCTTCTTGGTCCTTCGTTAGACTCTCTCTAGTATGTTCTTGACCCTTTTGTACCCTAATGAAGCCCAGGGATTGCTAGCTTTCTTTGTGGCTAGGACACATAACAGGCTCATATTCAACTTCGTGTCCACCAGGACCCCCAGGTCCTTTTCTGCCAAACTGTTTTCTAGCTGGACAACCCATAGCATATATTGGTGCCTGTAGATGTTCCTCCTCAGGTGCAGAACTTTGCACTTGCCCTTGTTGAACCTCACGATGTTTCTATCAGCCCATTTCTCCAGTCTGTCCAGGTCCATCCGCTTGGCAGCACAACCTTCTGGTGCATCAGCCAATCTTTTCAGTTTTGTGTCATCTGCAAACTTGCTGAGGGTACATTCTGCACCATCATCCAAATAATTAGTGAATATGATAAACAGTAGCCAGTACAGACCCCTAGGTACATCTCTGGCTGCTGGTCTCCAGCTAGATTTTTTTCCTTTCATCACCACCCTTCAGGTCTCGCCATTCAGTTAGTTTGCAATGAGATGCAACAGAGAAAAGGTACAGCAAGAGATATCCTGATAATATATTAGGAATAAAAGCTTGATTGGACAACGTCCTGGGCAGCAAGATATCAGCTGACACAGGTGTTAGTGAGAGATTGGATCAGAAGTCCAGAAGTCTGTTCCAAGTTAAATTATCATTTGATTCTGCCTAATCCCATCTCTATTCAGAGTTTATGGCACATTCATTTTTTTGACATTGCCTTGTTCATGCTCCACACTAGAAAAGATTATTAAACAACTTATCCTGTAATATATTGGATGATGTTTGCAGTGACAGGTTCTCTCCAACAGTCTCAGTGGTTGCCATAAACAGTCACAATTTACACTGTCTCCTGTAAATGTTGCTGAGGAGTAGACACATTCGCAAATCATAAGTCTGTGTGTGTTACACAAGCAAAACTGAAGAAAAAGAATAATTTTTCAGGGGCTATAGTCACAAGAAACACCACTATGAGTCTAAAAATATTCTATTAAATAACTTGTGGTCTTAGTACTTATTCAACAGTTGGTTTTAGTCCAAAAATGTATTATTATTCCTCTCAAAAGTAACTTCTTTGGTTTATGTATAGTTAATCTGCAGGCAGTAACCTCAGACAAGCAAAGCCATCTTGTGTTCTAAAGTTTAAACAATAAGTACAAAGGCATATTTCTGGAACAGATTTCTAATATTATCTAAGGAGTTAGGAACATCTTAGATGGGTCATTAAATCACACACATGGAGAAAGAGGGAGTGGTATAAATATTAAAACAATAATTTATTACGCAAAATTGTCAAACCAGTATCCTCTCTGAGCAGACTTCTATCAATAATGCAGAGAAGATGCTATGTCTTCTGCAGTAATCCCTTTGGCATTTACTTTCCCACATGGGAATTTTTTTATGGCGGTGATTATTCTCTTGACTGTAGGGAATAGAAACTACAGGCAAAACTTACTGTAAATTAAAGCTAACATTATGTAACAAATGAACCAAGACAAGGGGATTTTAAAAAACAAGATGTTACACTTAATTCTATGTGGCAAAGCAAGGATTTTGACTCCTGGCATTTCTCAAACCAAGGGTAGTAAAATGAGCTATGCAAGATCTTTCCCAGCTTTAGAAAAGAAACCAAGGAAGAAATGTCTCCATGTGTGAACCTTCTTGTGTCTCTTCAGACCATCATTCAGGAGAGAAGAGGAAGAGAGGAAAGAGATGTGATTCATGACTGCCACTTGGAAACAAGGTGCAACAGCTCTTCCTTCATCTCAGGTACATGATCTGACAATAACTGAGAGGGACCAGGTGACAGGTATCAGCTCGAAAAAGAGAAGCACAATATACCTTGTCACACTATGAAATACTACCTTTTATTCTCAATTCCTACTTCTTATCACACCTCTGATCAAATATAAAATTAAAACTGAAATATATTTCAGTTACAGACTGGAAAAAAAATATAGGAGAAATCTTGAAGTCAGGGCAGAATTGTTTCAACGTGGATTCTGCTACGAAATTTCTTTCTGGATCATTTCTGTATTTCTTCTGTCAAAAAGTATTCAAAGTAATATAGAGCTTCATCTCTTTCAGGATATGCTTCTGAACGTGTAGTGTTTCCTCTGAATCACTTTCTAGGTTAATCACATCTTGGGTTTTCAGTTTGTAAAATCACATACCTTTAGTGAATAATAAATAGAAAAAGCCATTTGGTGTGATCCTAAAATATAAAAGGAAGGAAAAAAATCACATAGGGCAATCAACCTAACATATGTTACAAAACCCCCATGCTAGATGAAATTACATCTGATTGGAAAGAAGGTTTGATTAATCCTTGTCGCCGGTCGGCTGAGGCAAGCCGATGCACGGGGACGAGTCCTTCCCTATCCCCGAACCCCTCTCCTCCGGGAGAGAAAAGGGTTCAAAAGCAGAGATATGAAAAGGAAAAATAAAAGATTTTTGTGAGACCTCTGAACGTTTGGAAAACTGAAACAAACTTTATTAAAACTAGAACAATATATATATAACATGCAGGGAAAAACCAATGCAAAATCTGAGAGTCTGTGCAGGATGGAAAAGTGAGGGTTTTAAACACAAGAACAAAGACAAAGGGGGACGGCACCACGTGCAGTCCAGAAAAATGGCACCGGCCACGTGTGCGCTTCCGTGGAGCGAACAAAGAAACCGCGGCTGTTATGAACGCCGGGCTGTAATATGCAGGAAACGCTGTCCCTACCGCTTTCTCGTTGTGCAGAGAAGAATATCAAAGCAGCAGAAAAACCTCCAGGCGAGCAGTCTGTCCCAGGCGGCGTGGCGGGGGCTGCCCCGGTGCACGGTCCACTCCGGCAGCCTGCAAGGTCCCCGGAGCGACGCCGCAGGATTTGGAGAAAAAGCCTCTTCCCCGGAGCGAATCTGAGGTCCTGCAGTGACTCCCGCAGAGCGGAGAGTGTCCGGAGCGCCGAGGAGCCGCGAACGAGCTGCGAATGCCCCCCGAAGCAGTCCGGAGAAGCAGCCCCGCAAGTCCCGACGTAGCCCCGGAAGTCTCGAGTAGCCGAATGGCCCCGAAGCCCCTCGGAAGGCAGCCAGGAAGTCCCCGAGCCGCCTGAGCCCGCAGCTTCTTAAAGGGGCAGTGCCCTCTCGAGAAAACTTTTCTCATCCCATAAGATGGGCAAACCGTAACATGGAAGGGAATAATTCAATTAGTAAGCCTTCAAGCAGGGTTTTTTCCTTCAACCTGCTACATTCCACCCCTTTATTCCATACCATGTACGTTATGCGCATCTCATTTACATTGTATTATACAGAAATTAACAGCATGAGACTCTGGTTCAGGGTGTTTCAGCCAGGGTTAACTTCCCCTGTGGTACACAGTGGACTTCACCATCCTCCTGCATTACCCACCAGGTGTGTCCAGGGCCTTGGGCTGAGACAACACCACGGATGGGTCTGTCTGGAGTTGCAGCAGGGGAAACCCAGACAGCTTTTCCCAGCAGATTACTTTCACATACCACAGGAACTCTATCCCCCTCTATGGTATGTAAAAGGTCTGACTGGGCAGGGCCGGCTCGATTGATTGATCCCCTCGTGTTCACTTGCCAGGTGGCTTCTGCCAGATGTTTATCCCAGTTTCTGAAAGTTCCACCACCCAATGCTTTCAGGGTGGTTTTCAGCAAGCCATTATAGCGTTCTATTTTACCGGAGGCTGGTGCATGGTATGGAATGTGATAAATCCATTCGATACCATGTTCTTTGGCCCAATTGGCCACCAGATTGTTTTTGAAATGAGTCCCATTATCAGACTCAATTCTTCCTGGAGTGCCATGCCGCCACAAAATCTGCCTTTCAAGGCCCAGAATAGTATTACGGGCAGTGGCATGAGGCACGGAATAGGTTTCAAGCCATCCGGTGCTTGCTTCCACCATTGTCAAAACATAGCACTTACCCTGGCGAGTTCGAGGGAGAGTGATGTAATCAATCTGCCAGGCCTCTCCGTACTTATACTTTGACCACCGTCCACTGTACCATAAAGGTTTTAACCTTTTAGCCTGTTTAATTGCAGCACAAATCTTACAGTCATGGATAACCTGGGTAATTGCATCCATGGTTAAATCCACCCCTCGGTCACGAGCCCATCGATAGGTTGCATCTCTTCCCTGGTGACCGGAAGAGTCATGGGCCCACCGAGCAAGGAATAGTTCACCTTTGTGTTCTCAGTCCAGATCTATCTGGAACACTCTGGCTGCTTTGTCAACTTGGTGGTTATTTTTATGTTCCTCAGTGGCTCTGCTTTTTGGGACATGGGCATCTACATGCCTTACCTTTACAACTAACCTTTTCAGCCGGGCAGCAATATCTTGCCACAGAGTGGCAGCCCAAATAGGCTTACCTTTACGCTGCCAATTATCTTTCTGCCACCTCTCCAGCCAACCCCACAAGGCATTTGCCACCATCCAGGAGTCTGTGTACAGGTACAGCCGTGGCCAGTTCTCCCTTTCAGCAATGTCCATGGCCAGCTGGATGGCTTTGACCTCTGCAAATTGACTCGATTCACCTTCTCCTTCTGCTGCTTCTGCAACTTGGCGCATAGGACTCCATACGGCAGCTTTCCACTTCCGTTGGTTTCCTATGAGGCGGCAGGATCCATCGGTGAAGAGAGCATATTTCTTCTCCTGGTCTGAGAGGTCTTTATATGGGGGTGCTTCATCAGTACGAGTGACTATCTCGTTCGGTGGCATCCCAAAATCTTTTCCTGCAGGCCAGTCTGTAATAGCTTCCACAATTCCTGGGCGACCAGAGTTACCTATCCTAGCTCTCTGTACAATCAGGGCGGTCCACTTACTCCAGGTAGCATCTGTGACATGGTGGGTAGATGCTATCTTCCCTTTGAACATCCAGCCTAGGACTGGCAGTCGGGGGACTAGGAGGAGCTGTGCTTCAGTGCCAATTACTTCTGAGGCAGCTCGGACTCCCTCATAGGCAGCCAATATCTCCTGCTCAGTGGGAGTATAATTGGCCTCTGAGCCTTTATATCCACGACTCCAAAATCCTAGGGGACGACCACGGGTTTCTCCTGGTGCCTTCTGCCAAAGGCTCCAGGTAGGACCACAGTCCCCAGCTGAAGTGTACAGAATGTTCTTAATCTCTGGTCCTGTTCGCACAGGTCCCAGGACCATAGCATGTGCTATTTCCCTTTTGATTAAGTCAAAGGCATGTTGTTGGTCAGAGCCCCATGTGAAATCATTCTTCTTCCTGGTAACAGTATAGAGAGGTTTAACAATCTGACTATACCCAGGAATGTGCATTCTCCAGAAGCCTATGACTCCCAAGAAAGACTGGGTCTCTTTCTTGTTGGTAGGCGGAGACATAGCGGTGATCTTGTTGATCACATCTGTAGGGATGTGGCGGCGTCCATCCTGCCACTTAACCCCCAGGAACTGGATCTCTCGGGCAGGTCCCTTGACCTTACTTCTCTTAATGGAGAAACCAGCATCCACCAAAATGCGGATTATCTTCTTACCTTTCTCATAGACTTCTTCTGCGGTATCACCCCATACAATGATGTCATCGATGTACTGAAGATGTTCAGGAGCACCACCTTTCTCCAGGGTAGCCTGGATCAGTCCATGGCAGATTGTCGGGCTGTGCTTCCACCCCTGGGGCAATCGATTCCAGGTATACTGGATACCCCTCCAGGTGAAGGCAAACTGTGGCCTACACTCTGGTGCTATGGGAATGGAAAAGAAAGCATTAGCAATGTCTATCGTGGCATACCACTTGGCTGCCTTGGACTCCAGTTCGTACTGAAGCTCCAAGATATCAGGAACAGCAGCACTCATCGGTGGTGTCACTTCATTCAGCCCACGATAGTCCACTGTCAATCTCCATTCCCCGTTGGTCTTCTGCACAGGCCATATAGGACTGTTGAAAGGTGAGCGAGCTCTGCTGATGACATCTCGTCTCTCCAACTCTCGAATCATTTTCTCTAAGGGGCGCAGAGAGTCTCGGTTGGTGCGGTATTGCCGGCGGTGAACTGTGGAGGATGCAGTAGGCAACTTTTGATCTTCCACCTTCATTCTGCTAACGACAAAAGGGTCATCCGAAAGTTCGACCGATGTGGACAACCGGATAATGCCATCGGCTCCCACGGTTGCTATCCCAAAGGCCCATTTATAACCTTTCGGGTCCTTAAAATACCCTTTCCGGAGGAAGTCTATGCCTAAAATGCATGGAGCATCTGGGCCAGTCACAATTCGGTGAGTTTCCCAGTTATGCCCAGTGAGGCTGACCTCAGCTTCTACCAATGTAAGCTCTTGTGATCCTCCTGTCACACCCGAGATCATGATAGTCTCAGTTCCTTGATGATCCGATGGTAGCAAGGTACACTGGGCGCCTGTGTCTACCAGGGCCTTGTACCTCTGTGGTTCTAATGTGCCAGGCCATCGAATCCACACAGTCCAGTATACCCTGTTATCCCTTTCCTCCACCTGGCTAGAGGCAGGGCCCCTCTAATGCCTAGGGTGTGGTCCACAATCAGTAGAAGGGTCTATCCGGCTTGTGGTACCTTCTTCATAGGAGTTGCTCCTTGAGCTGCAGCACTGTTCACCGAAGACTGGAGCGACAACTCTTCGATTGCAGTCATCATGTTGGTGTGGTCTGCTCTGCAGCTCATGTGCTGGTACCCCGTGGTTAGCGGCAGGTCGTTGTTCCCATCTCCTCGTCTCTTCACGACCTCTCGAGCAGCACTGGCGGTCACATCGTGGCCTGTCCTGTCTGTTGCGCCTTGCTCTGGGAGGACGATTTCTCCTAACAGCTGACACGTGGGTATACACAGGAGAGGAAACGGTTCTTTGTTCTAGCCTGTTAATAGAGTCCAATATTTTCTCTGTCATTTTGTCTGTCACTTTCTCCACTGCTGCAATGAAGGCAGAGGTATGAGAAAGGCTGTCCTCATACTGGCGAATCCTGTTAGACACCTGTTCTATGGTGAGTGGCCGATTTTCACCCTCTCTTTCCCACAGCATTGTGGCCAATGTATGGGCATACGACTGGGGTGCACTCTGCACAAATTTGCGCAGCAAAGGCTCGTTACTGTGCACCTGGTCCGGGTTGACATTAACATTCCAGTCACCATAGATGACCTCTTTCATAGCCAGCTCTCTCAGGTAGTTAGTACCTTTGCTCAGGACAGTCCATTTAGTAGGGCGGCATTCTATGTCATCTCTGAAAGGGTATCTGCTCTTCACAGCAGTCAGAAGCCGTTTCCAGAGACTGCACTGTTTTGCCTTTTTTCCCATTGCCCTATCAATAGCACCTTCCCGGGCCACATTTCCTAACTGTCTGGCTTCTTTGCTAGTTAAATCGATGTTATCAGCCCCATTGTCCCAGCAGCGAAGCAACCAATTCATTAGTGACTCACCATCATGCCTGCTAAATTCCTTTCTAATGCTTCTCAGGTCCTTCCTGGACTGAGGCTGGGTGTTTACCTCTTGATCTGATGACTCATCCCGTGATGAGGATCCTTGGGAGGGCGGTGCTGGTGGAGTCGCTGAGGCAGTATTCCCTGAAGGCTTTCCTGGACGCTTTTGAGAGGTGCTTGGTCCTGCATCGTCATCAGAGCTATCTGTTGCATAATTAGTCTTTTTCTGGTGTTTAGCACCAGAGGGCTTATTTTTCTTTTTCACAGGGGCAACCTGTGCTTGTTTGGGTGGAGAGGTGGCATCAGCTGTTTTAGTGGATGTAGTGCCCATGTGATACTTATTCTTGATAATTATCCACCCCTGGACCATGTTACAGATAACTGATAACAAAGTTATCAAATACAGGAAAATAATACCATTTGCCGAATATCCAGTTTCAATTGCCATTGATCCAGTACCAAATGGAGAAGTGTTATTTCCCATCATCCATTTGCTAGACGAATCATAAGCAGCCACTATCATGTACTGTGCAAAATACACTGGGAGCATTATAAACTGACTGAGTACAGACCAAAACACCGAAATTACACACGCCAGGGTGAACACCTTCTTTGCTAAGTGTCCCAGACCAGCAAACCATAAACCAGTACCAATTAGAAACAGGTAATTTGACATCACAGTTGGTGTGCCAGGCACCAGATCATAGAGCATTTTTAAACCGTACTGCTTAAGAGCTTCAAACAAAAGCTCGCTTAGCACCATCCTGGAAAAACCTCGTTTGTTTCAGTTTCCAAACTTTAATAAAAATATGAATTATTAAATTATTCAGAAGCCCACCCAGGGACGCCAATTATGTCGCCGGTCGGCTGAGGCAAGCCGATGCACGGGGACGAGTCCTTCCCTATCCCTGAACCCCTCTCCTCCGGGAGAGAAAAGGGTTCAAAAGCAGAGATATGAAAAGGAAAAATAAAAGATTTTTGTGAGACCTCTGAACGTTTGGAAAACTGAAACAAACTTTATTAAAACTAGAACAATATATATATAACATGCAGGGAAAAACCAATGCAAAATCTGAGAGTCTGTGCAGGATGGAAAGGTGAGGGTTTTAAACACAAGAACAAAGACAAAGGGGGACGGCACCACGTGCAGTCCAGAAAAATGGCACCGGCCACGTGTGCGCTTCCGTGGAGCGAACAAAGAAACCGCGGCTGTTATGAACGCCGGGCTGTAATATGCAGGAAACGCTGTCCCTACCGCTTTCTCGTTGTGCAGAGAAGAATATCAAAGCAGCAGAAAAACCTCCAGGCGAGCAGTCTGTCCCAGGCGGCGTGGCGGGGGCTGCCCCGGTGCACGGTCCACTCCGGCAGCCTGCAAGGTCCCCGGAGCGACGCCGCAGGATTTGGAGAAAAAGCCTCTTCCCCGGAGCGAATCTGAGGTCCTGCAGTGACTCCCGCAGAGCGGAGAGTGTCCGGAGCGCCGAGGAGCCGCGAACGAGCTGCGAATGCCCCCCGAAGCAGTCCGGAGAAGCAGCCCCGCAAGTCCCGACGTAGCCCCGGAAGTCTCGAGTAGCCGAATGGCCCCGAAGCCCCTCGGAAGGCAGCCAGGAAGTCCCCGAGCCGCCTGAGCCCGCAGCTTCTTAAAGGGGCAGTGCCCTCTCGAGAAAACTTTTCTCATCCCATAAGATGGGCAAACCGTAACATGGAAGGGAATAATTCAATTAGTAAGCCTTCAAGCAGGGTTTTTTCCTTCAACCTGCTACAATCCTCTGTGTTAAATACAGGCTTTTAGGTGAGATATGCAGTTTGGCAACAGTACAGAAGCCAGAAATTTGACTAATGGACAGTGCTGAGATATGTCATCAAAACTGTATTTTTTATCTGTGAATTTTCCACCCTCCTCTGTAAGCTAGTGTCTCTTGTCACATCATAACCTACATTTACAAATTTGGTTTCCAGATTAATTAAGTAATAGCAACTCTATAACAAAAGTCACATCTTTTGGAAGAATTCACTTCATAGAAGAGAATGGCAACAAAAATGTCCCTAGGAATTTTAGTTTTACTGTACAAGTACAGAAGACAGAGATAGTATACGTATTTTTTAAAGTATTTATTTATTTATTGCAGGTTTTAAAAGCTGTGGAAAAATTAGAACCTTTTCACACAGCAATTATTTTATTGAAATAGAAGTTTCTGCAGTAAATGTTTATACCTTATATACATTGGTTCTGTTCATTACACAAGTGAAATGTAGCATGCCAAAAGTCTGACTGCTGAATTACATTTTGGGGGGGAACCCATAGTTATGGCCTTCATTTTTATTAATAAATACATGTGTAACTAAAAGCAAAGGAAAAAAAAATTGGTGGGAGCTATATATAATGTAGATGAATTTAACCCTAGGTCTCTTATTTTTCAGCACTTAACAATGAGAGCACTCCTACACAGTTGTGACTATAACCTTTCAAGAAATTTGTTTAATTACCTACTCTCTACATTAAGTAGAAGTTGTCATTATTTTCAGACTATGACTTCCTTTCAAGGTTATTTTTGGGACACGGAATTAAAGAAGTGTCTGGACACAAAAACTGCCTTGGTATTTCACACTGATGTGAATTAATGAACCTTCAACAACGGGAAATTTAATATGTTCAGAGTTGAATGTAAATGCTAAATGGTTGCTTAGCAGAATACTAACACATTTCTTCTCCCCATCCACCTCCCTTATGCCTTTCTCTTTTACTAGACAGTATGGTAATTATCAGTCACTTGAAGAGTTTGGGGAAAATTAGCTGCTGATTAATGGACGTTTAAGCACCTTAACATGCTCAAATTAGTGATAATATAGTTGTGTTTAGTAATGAGAGTACCCATATGTCTACATACTGCTAGCCGTATGTCCATAACAAGATAGATGTTATTTTATCCCCAAGCAATCTGAAGGTGTAATAAGAGGATAAGACACTGAAATCATTTTTCAATTAGGCACTTATGGAGATTTCCTCATCATACTCTTATTTTAAATTATTCAACATTAGATTGTCCATCCTTCATATTCCTGAGGTTTTACTCACGAGAATGGTCCTATGCCAGCATATGTCTCTTGAGTAAAAAAACCCCAAACAAACAGAAGTTAAAACAAAGAAACAAATTTGCTAGCTCAAACATTATTGCATCCATCAAATATTCCATCTACAGTACAAACTTGAATTCCATTGAGAAAATCCAGCTGTACCGTATAAATTGAAGAGCAAATACTTTAGACTAAACATTATGAACACCAAATCATTGTCAAACACACGAACATTACTGCTCAGAATCCGTATTTCAAAACCAGCCATATTTAATCATACTACGTGAAAATATGCAACTACTCTGATTTAGTGTCCTGTCAAATGTCCCATTGATGACGAGCTCAATTTTTCCACTGTGGTCCAGCATACAACTTTGGATTCTTCAAGTATTACTTAGTTAAGAATTATTTAAATTGTTTGGTGTTGCCATCTTAGAACTTAGTGATATGTGGCCAGTTCTGTTTAACATCTTTAGCAATGATCTGGGTGAGGGGATCAAGAGCACCCTCAGTAATTTGCACATGACACCAGATTGGGCAGGAGTGTTGATCTGCTTGAGGGTATAAAAGCTCTACAAGACAAATTTGGAAAAGCTGGATTGATGGGGTAACTTGAGTCACAGCAACCCCCTGCCACACTACAGGCTTGGGGAAGTGTGGTTGGAAAGCCATCCATCAGAAAAAGACCTGGGGGTGGTGGTCAACAGCCAGCTGAATATGAGCCAGCAGGGTGCCCAAGTGTCCAAGAAAGCCAACAGAATCCTGGCTTGTATCAGAAACAGTGTGACCACTAGGAGGAGGGAAGTGATTGTCCCCCTGTACTTGGCACCGGTGAGGCCACACTTTGAATATTGGATACAGTTTTGGGCCCCTCACTTCAAGAAGGACATTAAGGTGCCCGAGTGTGTCCAGAGGAGGTCAGTGATGCTGGTGAAGAGTCTAGAGCACAAATCTTATGAGGAGCAGCTGAGGGACCTGAGGTGGTTTAGCCTGGAGAAGAGTAGGCTGAAAGGAGACCTTATTCCTCTCTACAACTACCTGAAAGGGGATAGTACCAAGTGGGGTATCAGTCTCTTCTCCGAAGTAACAAGGGATAGGCCAAAAAAAAAATGGCCTCAAGTTGTGCTGGGGGAGGTTTTCATGGATATTGGGAAAAATTTTTTAATGGAAAGGTTTGTCAAGCACCAGAACAGTCTGCCCAGGGAAGTTGTTGACTCACCATCCCTGGCAGTATTTAAAAGATGTGTAGATATAGTGCTTAAGGGCATGGTTGAGTGGTGGTTAACCTAATACTTGGCACTATTAGGTTAACAGTTGGACTCCGTGATCTTAAAGGTCTTTTCCACTGTAAATGATTCTACTTTATGATTCTATATCGTAGGGAGAAAAAGAAGTAAAATGAGAAGATATTTCTTTAAGTATTGTAATTAACCAGCTGACAGCTCCCCAAATTTAAACTAAATTTGGTAATTGGTCACAGGAATCAAAACTGCATACAGATGGAAAAATACAGAAAGCTCTATTTATTCCTGCTTTTGGGGTGAGCTCAGCTTTCCTGCTGTGATTTAACTTTGACATCTGTTGAAACTGGAATTCTAAAATAAATGATGTTATCCTTCCATGCATGTATTAGACAACCAACTTATTCCTGCTAATGGAGAATGTTCTCAGGCTTTATTGAAAGATGTGCTCACTTACGCTAACTTTACACCACTTTGCATCTTGCGCTCACACTGTATTTAGTCATTTGACCTGAAAGAGTTAGGTGATTTTTGGATTAATTCCCAAAGCAATATTGTATGAAAAAGAATCAGAACTAACTGCCTTATGATCTTTCACAATCATGCCTATTAATACAAAGTGACCTAACACGAAGATATCTAAAGATACAATAAACAAAAAGAAAAATAATAATTAAAATAAAACTATAAAAATCAGTCTCCTTTTTAAAAAGTATTTAGAACAAGTAGGCAGACAAAATGGCTAGGCACAAAATACAGCACAATGCTGGAAATAAGACAGTCAGAACTGACTTCTGAAGGAGATTAAGGCAGATAAAAGCTAATACAGAAGTGCAGATGGAAAAAAGTCTATGAAAATCCACAGAAATTCTTTCAATGAGAACATACATAATCATTTTTCCAATCTGGAGTAAGTAGGAGAACTTAGTTTTTAACTTGAGGTTTTAAGTTACTTACACTACCTAGCCATATTTTTTCCCTTTACTTAGACAAAAGGAAATGGAGGGATCACAAATTGTTTTTTCTTCTTAACACTTTTTCTTCATAAACACCTTATCCACATCTGTCATTTACCCTCTTTAATCTGTTTCCAGTCCTGCTCACAAAACTAAACACAGTTCACAGAATACACTGATCACTGTCAGATTAGTCCTTGTTAGAAAAACAGTAAAAGCACAGGAAGAAGAACAAATGCTCTCATTCAAATTCTAGGCTGTGCAGCACTGGGGGTTTCATACGTAAGAGTTCAGTTCCCTCCTCCTGACCACTTACTAACCTTCCCTGCTCACAAAGTTGAATACAGACAAGTTTGCAATGAACAGCAGAAATAAGTGGTAACTAATTAATTATTGTGAAGTTAACTTATTTAAATTTTTTCTGCTCAAAATTATTCTTGGGCACCCAGTGTTGGCTGCTGGCATTTAAACAACTTTCTGAGCAGTCATCAGTTAACATGTCATATGTATGTGAAGACATTCCTGAAGGTCACACACACAGACTTAATTTTGCTCTTGGAGTTTGTTTGAGTTTCACAGCTCAAACTAAACCCTTAAAAGATTGGTTAAGCCTTCTTTTAAAAGCTTCTCACTTAAAGCTCTACCTTAGGCTACAACTCTTCGAATTCATGCGCTTCAATCAGAATAGTCCAGTGGAATACTTTCTCAAAGAAATTTACAAAATAGTAATTCCATAGTGCCAAACCTCAGAAGTCACAAAACTGATTTAAATTCAACAGTGCAGCTTCTGAGACCTTCAAATTTGTGTGAATCTCACTATAGCAGACTTTACCCATCACAGTATTCAGTCAATTTACCTCAGCAGAGCATCATAAATCAGAGCCTTTTCAACAACGCACAAAGCTGACCTTGCTTTGATCTACAGTTTTACAGCTTGTTGTTATCTGTTAAATTTTTAAACCTTTTTCTCCATTTATTTCACTGGTTTTCCCCCCCATCTTGCTCATTTAAAAAAATGGTTACAGGACTCCTTTTAATATCTGCAGAGATACAATATTCTTACAAATAGTTTTATTGTATTTTTTTAAGAAGAATTATATCAACCTTTACAATTGGTTTAGGGGCTCTCACTAAAGCTTATATAATAGAAAAAAACATTATTTACCTATTAAACCTTCATCCAATGAGAGGAAAAATAGTGTGCTTGAAAGTTAAAGTCTGCGTGGTGGATCACGTAAGGGGAAAGGATGACAGGGATTCCCAATCCACATCAGAGATTACTAAACCAATAAGAAAAACACAAACAGCTCTCTGACACATTGACTAGGACTTTAAAGAATCGTGTTCTCTCACTGCTCTTTAATAAGAAATTCTTAAGACTTTTAATGTATAGGTCCGCTTAAGTTTTTATTTTGCTTTATAGTTTCAGGATAATCTATAGCAATAAATACTGATTGCACTATTTTTCTTAGCATAAAAGTTTCACAACTATACCACATTAAAAATACCACTAATACTGGAAGCAGAGCTTTTAGGAAGGAGAAATTCCTGTGGAATTTAGAAACAGGACCACATGCAGCTTTTACACTTTGCATCATTGCAGATTTTTCTGGATCCTAGGTAATTTTCTTCTCCACTCTCCCAGGCATACGATAAATAAGTTTTGTCAATAAATGGATTAAACATCCATTTTCATCCCTTTCCTTCAAGTACTCCAACAGCAGTTTGCTATTTATACATTCAATTTCCTAAACCAGAGGAATACCAGTAACATGGTCTGTCAACTGCTAATGTATTTCTGCTTTGTGTGATGCTTCTGTGTGCTGCAGTGGATTCCCGAAGTGTATTCTGCTTCGTTGATGTAGAAAACCATCTTATTTGAGTATGATGAATGCCAAGCATGGTCAGATGCCCATATTATGAGCAAACGCACTAACTTTTTCTTCTGAGTTGGAAGTGGAGATTAAAGTCCTCATAGATGCTTCATCTACCATGCAGATTGCAAGGTTGAACAAAGCACATGAGTTAACCCTCAGGTAGTCAGCTGCAGTCCTGGAGGCTGTCTGCGGCAATTAGGAGGCATATGTGGCTATGTGACAGTGCAATCCCTTGGGCGCTAAAGGGGATACCTGTTCACCTGCTGTTCTTGAGAATTCACAGCCTAGCTCTTGCTTTCTTCCCAGATTTTCATTCTATTCTCTTTTCCATATATCTCTTTTTTATGCTATTATTCTTTAAAACCTATTTCCTTTAGCCTTCATAAAAAAGACGAGCAGTGACACCTCCACTACATTTGTGACAAACTTCCCACTTTGAAGCCTCTTACAAGGCTGTGTGACAAGGAAAGTAGTTAATAATTATGTCTTCTGAAATCTGTTGGGCTGAGCTTACTGTCGGGTTTTCTGTGAGAAGCTGAGTTCAGCACCTTCTTTAAAATAAATTAACAGATAATGATGTAAAACACATGACAGAGCAACTAAGAAGCCTGAAATCAAGGTATCTGATGTTTAGATGACAACTGCAATGCTAACTCAACATTGGTCAGTCTGAAAACCTAAGTCACAACTTCCTGATGAATCTGCACTTGCAGGGATTTAAGCGCTGAACTATTGGAACAAATAAAACCTCTAGATGGATGGGAATTGCTGAGGTAAACATTTATTATTTGTTTGTCTGCCTCTAGGAGAACTTTCAGTAATATGAAAAAAGCTTTCTGCCACTTTCATCATTTAGGAACTAAATCTTTTCTTCTTAACTCCAAAACAGCGTTGACTTGCAGGTCTCCATCATTGTCTGGTGTGAAGAACAGATGCTGCATAATATTATACAGTTTTGTAAGGTAAGTCTGGACTTAAATTGACTCCCCTCAGAATGCAGACCAGGACACTGGTGAGCTACCACTCACCTTTATCACTAGGACAGTTTTTCTTATAGGACTTAGACTGAGTGTTGTCTGTGAATGGTGTGGAAGAGGAATTAAATTTCTACTGTCAGTTCTCTTTTAAGCTTCTTAAGCACAAATAACCATGAATGAAACCTCTTTCTCCATCATATGAAAATATTAAGTGACATTCATAGGCCATTCTAAGTTAGTCTAATTTGTGAGACATCTAACAGAATGTAACATTCTGAGAACAGACATGAAAAAAGAGAAACCTCATGCAAAAGCTGGGCTAGACTTTAAAAAACCAAAACAAATCAAACCAAAGCAAAAATTTGACTTTTTTTTCTCTTTCTCATGTTTATCCTTATAGCACATTTTGTTTGACATTTTTCCAAAGAAGAACAAGTGAAACTTTTTTTTTTTTTAAATTAATTTGAGGGTTTTTTAATTAATTTACCAGGGTTTCATTATAATTGTTGAACGTGAGCATTGATACATATGCATTCTAGTGGAGAATTTTTACTACAAAAGAACACATGGAACTTCATATTCCAGTTTTGCTTGTCCTATCATTGTGTATTCTCTGTCAGCCTTTATTAAAGTAAAGGCTATCTGAGTCAGTGGTGTGTACACCCATGTTAGTCAATTCAGCCTAAAAAAAGGGGAGCTAGTGATATGTACCTCCTTGTAGCTCCCTTTTTTGTTGTGTTTTTGAGTAATAATTTCAAACCTTATTGCAACTTTCAATACATAAAGAGGTCTTACAAGAAAGATGAAGAATGACTTTTTACCATGGCCTTACAAGCTGCAATGGTTTTAAACTGAAAGAAGGTAGATTTAGATTGGACATAAGGAAAATATTTCTCACAATAAACATGGTAAGATATTGGAACAGGTTGCCTTGTTCCAGAGAAGCTGTGGATCTTCCATCACTGGAAGTGTTCAAGGTCAGGCTGGACAGGGCTTTGAGCAACCTGGTCTTGTGGTCTAGTCCCTGCCTATGGCAGGGGCTTTGGACTAGAAGATCTTTGAAGGTCCCTCCCAACCCAACCCATTCTATGATTCTATTCTTTGATTCCATGTGTATATATGCAAAACATTTTTTTGTGAGGAAAAGTGTTCTTTGTTGTGATGTTATTTTGAACAAAATAAATTGAGAAAGAGTAAGTTTTATCTGAGGTGGACTATAAGAAATTTCTTTTGTAACTTTTATGATGTAATATTAACTTGTTGGACTTTGTGTTACTTAAACAGTTCAGTTGTTTAACCAAAAATATTTTTATCTGTTTCAACGTATAAACTGGGAAAACAGAGAGTCTTGTTATCAATGCTGAACCTTTAAACTGTAATCTCCCATCACACTGTAGCAGAATTGAGGATAACCTTCTAATCTGAGAGGAAAGATGTGGCAAGCATGCAACATCCGCATGCAGACGTACAAAAATGGTTTAGCATACAGCAAATCACCTTAGTTAAAAGTTAAGTGACTGGAAACTTAAAGGAATTCTTTACCAAAAGTAAAAAAAAACTCTACTGTTTTTTTCTCCAGAAGTAAAAGATCATCTTTTTTCAGAAGGAAAATACACAATAAACAAGGGAAAATATCATCTTGCTCTATACACATGTATACATAGAAGCGCAGACACAAGCATACACACAGCATACACCTCAAAACTGAAGGTTCTTTTAATCCTTTAAGCCTGTACTTCTCAAGAAAACATGAAATAATGAGGCTTACTATATAATCTCTTTATTCCATTGCTTGTTATTCATAACACATTAAAAGAGACATAATTATCCTTCTGTACTTCTTCCCTTCTTTTCCTGTTCATCCTTCATAAAAAATCAGCCAGTTGCAGATAATGAAGTGTATAACAATGGTGTGCTGTTGCTTTTGTCCTTAAAATGAGAAGTGGAGTACCAGTTAATACCCAGGCTGGCATATCTCTGTGTAGAATACACCCAAAACTCCATAATTTGAAAAGTCAACTCTTAAAACTAGCATAAAACACAGCAGCAAAATAACTTGTCAAGCATAATGTAAAGACCAGTAACATAACTGATACTGAAATCCAAGGTCTGATGCACTCAGCATTCTAACTTTTCCATTTTCATCCTTTGGGTGCCAAGATGAAATGGCAATGTCCTTGGCCTGTCCACAGTGTGACTTGCTACAGTCATAGAAGTTTGTTTATTTCAGCCAAAATATAAAAACTGAGTACAAATGGAGTAAGGAAAAAACCAAAATGATGAGACTACATCTCCACTACATCAGTTTACCTCTTCAAATTCCATCTAGGATATATTTCCACTAGACAAAAACTGAGAAAATAAAATCATATAGTTAACTCCATCTCTTGAGAAAGGAAATCAGTAAAGCAATAAGAAAACTAAAGAACAAAGCCGTACAATACATGGCTTTCATCTGTTCAGGTCCCGCATGCACCCACAGCCCTGTGTATTCCCGAGCAGCCCCCCAGGGTCACATGCTCTCTGCTTGTGTGCAGTGACCCTCAAGTCCTGTCCCTTGATGTTCCTGAACAGTCATCTGGGAGGGCCCTTGTTTGAGTCATTACTTTGCCTTGTCTGATGAGCATCGGGCTGTAGATGGGACCTGTCACACTCCCCAGCCACATCTGGGGTCTGTAGGGCTGCACCCCTGCCTGTGTTGTGGGCCCCCACACATGGCTTGTCCTGTTTTCTGGAGCAGACTTCCTGGAGCAGCACTGGAGCAGCGTATTGCTGATCATTGACAACATCTTGCAGCAAACCCTCCACATTTTTTCACTAATCCTGGATACAAACCAAATGGAACAGCTTGTCCAATATTCAAATAACTTGTTATGTTTCAGAATGCAGATGTATTTGTCAAACCATGTTTCTGATCAATAATGCATAAGAGACACTGAAATATTTTACTGTGCTTGTCCTTCAGGATAAACACACTCTCACATAGTGATAGTGTTAAGGAATCACAATTACTGTAAATATGTTGTTCCCTAATCAATGGGTATGATGTGTATTTATAAGAGAGCTATACTGTCATATTCAAGTATGTGAAAGAAAACACAGCATCTAGCTTAGCTTGTGTATTGGCTAATGACGAATAGGTGGCCCAGTGCTGGCAGTGGTAGGGCTGCAGGAGTGGCCTTTGTGAGGAGAGGTCAAGGGCTGCCCACACCAGACACTGCCAGTTCCAGACTGTTTTGGTCAGCTCCAAAACAAACCCACTGCTCAAACAAAGCTCAGCCCATCAGTCATGCTGGTGGTGCCTCTGCAAAAAAAACGTGTTTAAGAAAGTGTAAAAGACACTGCACAGCAGCTGCGGGAGATGGAAGTGAAAAAATGTGAAAGAAACAGCCCTGCGCACAACATGGTCAGAGAAGAAGGAAGGGCAGAAGGTGCTCCAAGTGCCAAAGCAGAAATTCCTCTGCAGACCCTGGAGAAGACCATGGAGACCTAGGTTGTCCCCATCCATGTCTGTTTCTCACTATCCTACTCTTTAATTAGTAATACATTAAACCAGTTTTCCCCAAGCTGATTCTCTTTGGCCCATGACAGTAATTGGTGAGTGATCTTCCTTGTCCTTATCTCAGCCGACAAAAATTTTCATCTTATTCTCTTCCCCGTCTTACTGAGGAGATGGACTGAGAAGGTGATTTGGCAGGCACCTGGAAGACAGCCAAGGTTAACCCCCTACAGATTGGATATAAGCACATCAAAGTAAGAACATGTTCCTAAGGAGAAAGGGAAGGGTTTTTCCTGGTAAACCTGTTCTGCTGTTATGCACACAAGTGTTTGTTTTCCCCTAGTGGATGTTACAAATGAAGGATTAAATATTATGTATGATAACCAAATCAATTGGTGACCTAAGCTTACTTCAGATTTGTGCGATTTTAATGTTGCATTATCAGCCAAATATGAGTATTTCTTCTTCATTAACATGGTCGGTGAATACTGTTTTCTGGTTCATCAAGCTTTGATTTCAGTAATTAACTGTTCTCTGAAAGAGTGTTTGTTTGTTTTTAAGCTTACCCCCTCAAGGTTTCAAAATTCTCAGCGTGCCTGATTATTTTGACTGCATGTCTATAAATACCCGTTCTCAAGTATACAAGCTGGAAACCATTAAGTTACAAAAAAAAAACCAAAATAAAACCAAGAAAGCAAACAAAAACATGTGGTGATTGCTTTCATTCTGTCAGTACTGATATAATAAATAATTCTTGCTCACTTCATAAATGAAGCAAACAAAACCTGAGTATTCTTATGGTTTTGGAAATGTGTTTTTTCCTGAAATGCAAGACACCTTTTTTTACAAAAAATTTTTCATAGAAACAAGTGAAGCCAAGAGGTGATTGCTGTCTCTGAAAAGTTCAAAAGTGTTATCACACCAGATCAAAGAAAATACAAATTAGTTTGTACCCCATCCCTGCTAATAGCAATTAGTGAATGAAGGGGAACTATATCATACTTTTCCCAGCAACGATGAGTTTTGGGACTTTCCGACACAGAGTCTGTATCTGCACTGTTATCTATAATAGTGCTCAGGAGATCTATTCTCCAAGAATTTGTTTAATTACTTTCTGAATTTCTTTATATTCCTCGCCCCTCCAGCAGATTCTTCTATTGTCTCCATAAATGCTGGGGTTGGAAGGAGAGGGAAATTTCTGTAGTTTTGGTCAATGTTTGATGACCTGTAATGGTTTGGGGATCTTCCTTCTTCCACTGTGAGAAACAGTGAATAAATCTACCTTCCTTGTCCTTTCCACACAGTTTTAATTTTTGTCAACCTTTGTTTTAATCTCTTAAATGACTTGCTAAGCTGAAGAATCCCAATTCACTGAGAATTTTTCATACAGATGTACGAAAGTTTCTCATAACATGAAGTATGAACATCCATTGGGGTGTCAGGAACAGAGTCACTCAGTTACCAGTTACCGCAAAAATTTTTTAGCCAAATGCTTTTGTGCACAGGAACATATCTAGTAAAAATCTCCCCTCTCTTAGTTTAAAACCATTACTTCTTCTCGCGTCACAACAGGCGCTGCTAAAAAGACTGTCCCCATCTTTCTTATAAGCCCGCTTTAAGTATGGAAAGGCACAATAAAGTCTCCCCAGTCACTTGTCCAGGATGCGCAACTCCAACTCTCTCAGCCTGCCCTCACCATAGAGGTGCTCCAGCCCCCTGATCATTTTTATGGCCCTCCTGAGACCTGCTCCAACAGGTCCATGTCTTTCCTGTGCTGCAGACTCCAGATCTCGACACAGCACTGCAGGTGGGTTCTCACCAGAGCAAAGGGGCAGAGTCCCCTCCCTTGACCTGCTGGTCACATTTCTTTTGATGCAGCCCAGGATATGGTTTGCCTTCTGGGCTGCGAGCACACATTGCTGGCTTGTGTCCAGCCTTTCATCCACCAGCACCCCCAAGTTCTTCTTCGCAGGGCTGCTTTCAAACCCTTCATTTCCCAGCCTTTACTGATGCTGGAGATTTCCCCAACCCAGGTGCAGGACCTTGTGCTTGGCCTTGTTGAACCTTAGGAGGTTCACACAGAATCATCTCTCAAGATTTTCCAGATCATTGTGGAGTAATATCTGTATATACTGAGTAACATGGAGTACATGATTGCTCACGGATGACCCCTGAGTTTACTGCAAATGACAAAATAGTTCTCAGTCACAATACTAAGATGAATTTTTCTTTAGTCTTTAGCTCTACTAATATGAATTTTTTAGTAGGATCCCCATAGTCTTCTGATGACATAACATTACGGCATCAGAGATAAATGCTTTCTCACTATGCATGCCAATTAAAACTGACATTTTTAGAGAAAAAATTGAAATTGTATGTCTTATGGGTTAATTTTCAAAGAGTGGTGTTGATTTTGTGTACGTATCCTGTATTTTTTCAACAGGCTATGTATTTTCAAACTACTTGACCAATAAAAATTACAAGTAAAATAAACAAAAATTTGATAAGATTTGAAAGTTCAAAAAGGATTGGAAGAAGTAGAGTCACAACAGTAATTTCCCACTAACAGAAAATTCTAATAAAACAGAAAAATTCAGGTTCATTAAAGATAAGTTTTTATGGTGCAAGGGAGTATAGCCTGGGAAGAAATGATATCAAGACAGCTGATCGTGCTTTTATTTTTTGTGGTTTCTACTGGAGCACTGATATCCTAATTTGTTCTTAATGTATACGTCAAAGGATGCTTGATTAGATTTATGGAAACTCCAATAGAACCTCATTTTATTGGTGAATAAAAAATGCAGAACAATCTAAATAAATCCCTTTGTGAAATGTAAAACTTATTTTACAATTAGAGGAGGAACATGTATCCTAGAACCTACTCAGTCTCTTCTGAGACAGATTTTCTCCAAGCCGGTCTGTAATTCTTTCTACTCAAATGTCCTGTCCACTGAAATGAACCTCTTTAAAGGTCAATGCAAAGAGAACAGTTGTATTTTACCCACAAATTGTAAAAATGCATGCAATCTTACATATTCATGTGGGGGTGCCCAGATTTAGATATTTTGACACCTGATATTTCTACGCATCAGATTTTTCATAACTGGTAATTTTTGTCATCACCGTCTGATGCTCGAGTACTACGAATATTAAATAAATACCTCTTTATTTGGAGAGAGAATATCCTGGAAAAGGTCATTAAAGAAAAAAAGTCACTGAAAAAAAAAAAACAACAAACCAGCTTTGAAACTGTTGAAGAAAAGGCATGTGGGAAGGGGAAAATATAAGCAATCAAAATTTGGATAATAAATCCTCATCCAAAGTACTTGATTATTCTACCAACCAGATAACTATTCTTTAAAAAGTTGTTACAATACCAGATTATTATTCTTGATTTAGAATAAAGAAAAACATTTCATACCAGAAAATTCAAACCAAGATGCATATTGGAGAATTTCTGTTGTATATAGAAAGCAGGGGAGGGCAATATTATGGATTCTAGATTCTGCACATTCTCTTGCAAAATACATTGCTGTTGTGAAAAGTGTTCTAAAAGTTATTTATCTTTTAAGAAACAAAAAAGTGTTTTGCCTAGGAATGGGCTTATTGGATGCTAGTATGAAAAGTAGCGCATAGTCTCTCTGCTAACTCCCTGTCTTCTGTCACACAGAGTAATCCTTTGCTGCTAAAGGGAGCTGTGTCATTTAACAGAATGAAGAAAGAGCCAAAACTGCACAACCACAAGCAAGCATTCCTTCCTCTCCACCAGCAAGAGGTCACTATGGTTCACGTTTGACACCTGATTTATTTTTCCTGAGATTCTGTCTGGTTTGGTTTTTTTCCTCCTCATGACTTCCCATGGATGACAACCAACTATAGTCATAATGCATTGTTTTGTGATCTGTAATATATGGGACAGTATATGCCAGCTGGCAAATTAAGAAACAGCATAGCCTGGACCAATTCAATTATACTTTTGAGAGCTCACTGGGACATAAGGCACATGTCGAAGAATGATCTTTTGTACTCTGCTTTGGTGTGCTGGTGGAAGTAAATACAGCCGTTCCGCTCAGCAAGGAAAATGCGCACACGCCATGACTTTTCAAATAAATTATTTCAATGAGATTCTGTGTTGACAGAAAGCACAGCGAAAGAACAACTGAACCATTCAGTTCTGTCAGGTCCTTGGACATTTTTCTATTCAACCGCAGAAGCCTTACTCTGCTATTATTAAGACGAATTTAGAAATACCTCTGATAGCAGTTGTTGAATTTCTCTCTGTGTAGGAAAGAGGAGTAGGAGTCATCTCATTTAAATAAAACCTTAGCTATTCTTGAAATTTTAAGATATTTTGAGTTGAAATCTTCCTCTTCATTTCCATGCTATAAAGCTTTATTAAGCCTTTATAAATCTATTACTGTTTCAATTGTTCTTTAAATTTCTCAATCATTGTTTTATATTAATCCAATTATAGTTCTTGTTCTAATGATGACAATGAGCTAGGAACCTCAGGAACAGAAATTACTTCCTCACCCAAGACTGGAAAATAAAACAGAAAACCTAAGAAAACTTAAGTTAGGGCTGTCTCACATGTACCAAATACATGTCAGAACTGAGACTTCAACTGATATTCAAAGTCAGCCTCTTTAATGTCATACTGGTAACATTCAGACAAATGGTTGAATACGGCAAGAAGGAACTGTAATCTGATTCAGAATGCATGAAAGGAGGGAGAACTTCTGGGGAAATTTCAAAAGCAGCAGAAAGCTATAAACAGAGATCACTGTTCTTGTAAAAATAAGGCTTCTTCATTTTTAAGCCTTATAATTTATAAGGTTCTGCGACATTCTTCCCCCCAACCCGACTACTCTCATAACTGGAAGAGTTAATACTGGTCTGCCTGTAGGGCATTAGGATAGATGTCTGACACTAGAACAATACCCAGGGTGTAGTGATCTTTCAATCATTTTTTCAGTAACCCTGGTAATGAACGGGAATACTCTCAGGCTTCTAATTTTTCTGATGAAAGTCATGGAAGTTACCTTTTTCAGTTTGTTCACCGTCTCCTGGAATTACCAACATAGAACAGCATGATTGGAATTGTTGCTGACTTACCATGAACTAGAGAATCCCTATAGCCACGAGCAAAGTATCACCTGTAATCCCAGGGAGTCCAAATAAATATAAGAACTGTTCAGACAAATTTTCTTATGTTTCAGAGTCATGTGTAGTTTTTCAAATGAATATGCCCTGCCTTACTTGTCTGTATTAAAAGAATGTGTTGCATAAATAAGCCAGGTTAGATTTTTATTCCTAGTTTGGTGAACAAACCACTTTTTTAACTACTTGAAAGCCTTAATATAAGCTGAATTTCTTAATCTGCAATTTACTTTCAATGATAGTTTCATGTTAAGGACTCAAAGAACAAATCCTAAATTGTTCTGCTTAGTTTCTTGTTGATTTTTTTCCTTCTGCAGCTTGCTTTATTTTTCTATTGACTATATAAGGTTTTCATCAGAAAAGAAATACGACTCAGGCCATGCATTTCAAACAGAATTTTAAAAATTAGTATCAAAAGGTCTGATTGATCTGTTTTCAAATTACTGTATTTTTTTATGTCCTTCTGTAGACTACATAGCTTTAAGTTCTGCCTAGACAAGGTAAAGCATGAAGACAGAACTCCAGTAATGACAGGTATTTTCCACTGTGTATTAATTTCTCTCTCTGTGAGGTGGTGGTATTTTTCAGTTTGAATGACCTTGCCCAACAGCTTATTCTGTCAAAGACTGCATTGCCAAATCTAGGATAGGTTTCAGAGAAACTGAGATATAATCAGATTTTAATTCTGCACCAAACTGAACAGCATCAACCGTCATTACAGTATGATAAAACTCATTGCATTATTTTCCATGCTGAGACACTTGAGGAGTGTAATAGAGAAGGCGTTTGGTTTGCTTGCAGGCAGGTGTAGGTGTAATTTAATTTTCTGTATCCTCTAAAATCACAATGCCAGCTACAATTTTTCATTACAAAATCTTTCTGATTTTCTAGCAAAAAAAAATACAGTAGTTGAAAAATAAAATTTCATGATAGTTTTGGATGCATGTGATCTACTGCCAGTTGTGTTTACAAATGATGGAAGAAGATAACAACTTCTATGACAGATTAGGTTAGTACTTAATCTACTGCAGCATCCTTTCTTAAATTGGAAAGAAAGGTAAGAAAGGTGAAAGAACTCCACAGGACAGGAGAATAGGGCCTGTCCTGTGTTTCAGTTCTGCTTTTTTAGGATTAAAAGTATTTTAGGAGGTCTTTACCATGTGTAGATATCCCTAATTCATGCAACATCATGAATGTCTAGGCAGAGGCTGTGCTTGTTCCAAACTATGTTCATTCCCTTTGAACTTCTACCTTCCTGAGCACTGACCACTTTGTTTGCAAAGTGGTTTTTATCATTGTATACAATGGGTTTGTAAGCCATGTCTCAGCTTTACAGTGAAAAAGTTTCTTCTTTTTTTCACATTAGATGAGATAAGATGAAAACCTAACATTCAAAATGACACATATTTTACTTTTCACCTGTAAATGTCTTACATGATTTCACAAGATTCACTAACAATTGAAGGGAACTATATACGCACTATATGTGCTCTTCATTCCACGTGTCATTGCATCATTTGCTTAGATGCTTATAATCTTGGCTTAGTTCAAGAATAGTTGCACTAGAGTTTTGCGTGGGTTAATAGCCAACATTAGCAAAGTCTTCCAAGTTTTAGATTTAGAACTATATAACATGTCAGTAGTTTATTAGCTAAGTAACTTAAACAGGCTGAACCACACAATGATACAGTTAGGGAGTTGCTGAATCCTGCAGGCCAAAAGAATCAAGGCTGCCACAGCTTCATTCCCCTGGTCCAGCCAGCAGCGAAGCTGAGAACGTGTTCGCAGTGGGCACGTAAGCATACACGTAAGCATGTATGCATATACACATATACACAAATAAACATATACACGCTCCACCCCATAGTATGTCTACTACTCCCATGAGTTAAAGTTTGTTCACTTGACTGAGGTGCCCCTACCTGTTGTGGTGCCTCTGAGCTCTTCTGTGGGTGTTGAGATGAGCCTTTATCCCACAGATATTAATCTGTTAAGTAAATAAATTCTTACTAATGAAAACTTCTAGGATAAGACTTTTTTTTTTCATTGAAGTATTTGTCTACTCTGACAAATTTTAAAGTTCTGATTTTTAAAGATGCTTATAGGAAAAAATGTAAATAAACATTTTATGAGAGAACAGATTTCTGTATCTGTTCTTGCTTCTCTGTTACTGTTTAAGTCTGGATAGAGCAGCTATCCTTTGAGCCCTTGCAAACACCTAAAATAAGAAATCTCAGGTAAAAGGAGAAAAGAAGAAATGCTATAGCTGTTTTTTGCACTTCTGAAGATCCTTATTCTCTCTCTTTCCATCAAGCTTGGATTCAAGCCAAAACAAATTCATTCTGAAAAGCAGGAATGATTGTGGTTTGCCTTTTTTTTTTTTTTTTTAACAAATCAGATCCAGTTTCTCCAAAATGTTTTCTTCCCAGTCAGTGACCTGTTTCACCATCATTCCTAGGCGGCAGCTATTGTAGGAAGTCAAACTTTGAGAAAGAGTAGATATCTTGTGAATATTCCAGAGGGGCTTTCAGTAAGATTTCCTAATTCGATAGGAAAGGCACACAGTGAGATGAACTGAGGGAAGACAAGTCTCCTTGCCAAGCAGTCAGGTTGATGATGCATCTCTATCCAGTTTTTACTGGGTTTTTTGTTTGTTTTATTCTTAATTCTAACAGGTGCGATTAACCCAAAATTTTGAACTGGTATAGTTACTGAACATAGCAACTAAGAGCAAGTATGAATGATCATATGCTCCATACTGTATACTCTATACTGTGTACTAACTTAGTGCAAGTATAAATGCTCTAAGTATAAACGTATAAAACCTTCTTCTGTTCTAAAGAAATCTCCATTGAAGTGAGTCTTGCAGGCCAAACATTTTTAGTCACTTGTAAAAGAGTTAAAAGACTTTACATTTTTCAAATGTGCAAATCAGTTGTCCACCACACAAAATGAACAGAACAGTTTTCCACAAGAAGTACTTCACATTGGTGAACATGTGAAGTTGTTAATCTTGTTTCTCATATTGACAGATACCCTATTCATTTCAGAGTTATACAAGACGTGCATTGGGCTCACTTAAATGAGATTCCTCTTCACGGGCACTCAGGGGACGTACTCATCCAAATCTGGATTTCAGGCAGGCTCCTCACGCCTGATGGTATGCCAGAGAGTTCTACTCATTGCTGTTCACCACCAGAATGCCCTGTCGCATACAGTCTTGCTTTTACCCATGCTGTGCCATGCCTATGATGGCATGCCTTATAGCCTTTTTATCATCTTAGATGTCATCTTAGCTGCTAACTCTTCCTTCTCTTACCCATATTCTCTTTCCAACTTCCCATACAGAGGCTGGATTAAAACCACACAAAAATCCAGATAGTCTTTGAGAGGGCCCCACTCTTATCCGACCATTGTTCAACATGCGGTTCAGCAGCAAAATTACATAATTTTCTTTCCTCCTCCTCCTCCTCCTTCCTCAACTTTTTGGGTTATTTGTCTGTAAGAGGTTTTGCATTGTTTCTTAATGAATCATCATTTTGCAGATATGCTGACAAAATCTTCTGCAACTTATTAAATTAACTTTGCTAGATCCTTAACTACTTTCTTTCAAAACCTCATCTAACGGGGAATAGGGAGAACAGATTGTGTAATAATGTTCTTCCTCTCTTACCCTCCTGTAGTAGCTTTTCCAGGACAGAGTTTACTGTTGAGAAAATAGTGTTCTTGTTGGCTAGCTCACAATATTACCTTTAAATCAACCCTAAATCAGTACTCCTGCACTGAGCTGTGAAGTACCATGCTCTGGATTGTGCTGTCATTTGCATTAAATATAAAATCTGACTATTCATATTATAGCAAAAATCTTTTACATTCTTTGCAAAGAACTTAGCATTCTCAAATTCTTTTCCTGCCTGTATTTTATTTCACTGACTTTCTCTTGGTGGAAATTTTGATTACATCCACCAGCTCACTGCACAGTTGAACAATTGGCATGTTTGTCCTGTGTCTGGTGTTGTGATTCTACTTCACTAAACACATAGTGTAGGAAAAGAAATATCAGTGCTAAGTAATTAAAATTTCATTTAACAAAGTAACTTTCTATGAACTCAGGAAAGATTATAGAAATGAAGTGGAAGTGCTTAATTTTAACTTGAGTGCCATTACTGAGGAGCAGAGGTGAAGCTCTACCGGAATGGTACCATTACAGTAAGAGTAGTTGTATATGTTACAGTTTTAAAACAAGTTTTAAAATACTAAATATTCCCAAGTCAGACAGAAGTGAAAAAAGAAACTTCACTTCTTTTTTTCACAGTGTTCTCAGAACAGATAAGCCCTTTAATAATTTATTCTGGAGATGATAGTTTGGAAGGGAATACAAAGACATCTGCTGCCAGTGTTGTCACACTGTTTGCGTTCAGATCAGCTTGCTGAGATAGCACACGTGCTTCCCCACTCCAGAGATGCTGAAATAGAACATATTCTTTCTCTAAACTGACACAGCTAAATAGCCATGTGTGATTTCATTTACAGTGATGATTTCTTAATGCCTTATTCTGTACATAGTAGATTAAATTCTCCTTTTTGTCAATGTCAATAGGAAT
This sequence comes from Bucorvus abyssinicus, assembly GCA_009769605.1. Lineage (NCBI taxonomy): Eukaryota > Metazoa > Chordata > Aves > Bucerotiformes > Bucorvidae > Bucorvus > Bucorvus abyssinicus. The sequence goes on from CM020063.1 coordinate 49,595,502, forward strand.
TTCACGCATGCACCAGGGGAAAAATGTCTAGAGTTAACTTTTCTACCTGTACACACCTGTTTCCCAAGTATTCTATGTTAAAAATGTGACTATGCATACTGAATTATACTCTTTACATGCTTCTCCATTTGACTCCCTGATAAGTAGCATCGGACACAGGTCTAGGTTAATAAATTTGTACCACCATATCTACGGGATTAGTTTTGGTTTCAAATAAAATAAATATGAATCAAAATTCTATTGAAATCATAAAATGTGTTCCACTAAGATGGTATTCAAGCACATACTATAAATGTAAATATGTATATAAATATATACAAAAATACATTCACATCTCTAATACCTAGATAAACACACTACATAATTTTTTTTTAAAAAATACATACTCACTAGTTACACACAAATTTTGCAAGGGTTGGCCAGTCCTTAGTGTATCTTTCAGACTATGTCAGGACAGATTAAATATCACTTATAAATACTGAAGCGTACATTTTTCCTCCAAGCCAGTTGATTCTCCAACTGTGAGTTCACATGAGATTTTTTCTGGAATTCAATCAGATTAAACAGATTAAACATCTTTATGCATTGTATGAAGCATTAATAAGTGCTACATGTGGAAAATTGAGTTACTAAGAATGCATTTTAGTTGCACTATTTGCTGAAGAGGCTAGGTGCATTTATAGCTAAATTCAGAGCCATAGCATGACATTTTGCTATTTGTGATGCTTCCAGGATCTCTTTCTGTCTTAAACACACTCCCCTTTCTCACATGGCAGTCGCGGCTGGTGTGACTATGGCACAGTTGACTTTGGGTCCCTATGAAAACGGAGTTTGTCCTTCCTGTGTCTTCCACACTCAGCTTGCACTAGCCGCAACCCCATAAAAATGTATTTATGAAATGAAGACAGATGGCACACTTTAAGAATAAAATCACATTTACATTTTAACTTTATGCTTTTCTTCTGTCCATTGTTTTTCCATTTTCTCTGCTAAAGCTAAATTTAGTTATGCACAATAATCTATGCATTTCAGATTTTAGTGTCACGGGTTAGGACTGAGTTGGCCACTAGACAAATGGCAAATGTTCTCTATAACCCCTTCAGCCCTCCCCAATGGGGCTGAGAAAGTGAATAAGGGAAAGAGACTAATGGCTTGGAAAAGAAAACTAAAACGGCTTTAATGAAAATAATAATGAAATTATGTATATTCAAATATATACAAACCCAATACCGAAACCAATCCCCTGATGGCAACCACATCACTGTCACCTCTGATGTTGCAGGGCAGGCACTGGGGAACTCCCAGACTGGACTTTGCAGCAGATGGGAACTGGGTCAGGAGCTGGATTCCAGAATTGGATTCAGGAACATATGGGCTGGGATGGAAGGCAGAATGTCCACTCCTCCCCAGAGATGCAGCCTCTCACTTACTGCACCTGCGACGTGGCACACAGGATTTAGCAGTGACCTTGGTCTGCACAGGAGCAAGTACAAGCGAGAGCCTTTCTGTACACCAACCCCTGGTAGTGACTGTAAACATCAAGCGCCGTCACTGCTAGAAGCAACCATCAGTTAGCCACTGTGTTAGCATTTGAAAGCAGGTGCTGTCTCCAATGTGTCCCACAGCCCACTTATCAGATGGAGAGGGATGCACCCCTTTACCTTTTCTACCTTTCCTATTCTTGTGAACATGAGTGGAAATGACCCACTACTGCACTCTCTCTAGATGGCATCTTCCAAGAGTGGAAGATAAAGGTGGCACTGACTTAATACAGTAAAAGACTTGGCATTTTGTATCAGTAAATGTTTCTAGAGAGATTTCATAGGTATCAGTTCTGGTTCTTCTGGTTACTAGATTTAATCTAATTTTGTTCATTTTCTCTTTCTCTTTTTTTTTTTTTTAAATAGAATGACTTTTTAAAATTTGCTTTTAATTATTAGTTTTTCTTATCTTGCTGGGATAAAATGTAATAACTGGGTAAGTTTAAATTGCTCCTTCATCTTGTATTACAACGACATGAATAAAATAGCTGTGTTTTTAACAATATACTAAAGCTGTGATAGTGAATGTGGTAAAAGGAATAAATGGTGCGTGACCCCCATCATTTGCTGTACTTCACTGATCAATTCAGATGTTAGGTGGAGAGTGGATATGAATTTTGGAAAAAAAATTATTGAAGATTGATTTAACAATGAGTCAGTTTCATCTCAATATCGTAAAGCATTGTGAAAGACCAGAATTGAAGATACGTAATTCACATAAAAGAATCAGATAAATGCAGGAAAGGAATAAAAGATCATTGTTTCCCAAATTATGTTGCAATTCAGCTACATTTCAGAGACATAGCATGAATGTAGGTGTGAAAGTCATACCTTCAATTGCTATGATTTTTTTTTATGGTGATGAAGCAGAACACTCTCCAGAAAACATTTTATTTTTGCCTGATCTGTGCCTCACCTATATCCATATCAGTATTTTGCACCCATGGTAAATCTGATCTGTCTGGTCGGACTTGTGGAGAATTCTGAAAAAAACAGTTTGGAATTATCCTGAAACTATTACTATTAACTACAAGAAGTTTTAATGAGATGACTCAAGTGAAAGCTGAAGTTCTTTACTCTCACCTTTTTAAATGGGATGAATGTGATATGGAAGATAAACTTCTGCTTTGGAAAAGAAGGACTTTTTTTCCTAATACATTTGTTTATTTCTTTTTAAAGAATGAAAGCACTCCGCCTGCTCTCCTCCTTGTTGCACTTATACATGCAAGCAAACGTCAGATCACCATATGTGGATAACTTCAGGAACTCTGAAATGATTAATAAAATATTAAATTGTTTAGATGCCCATTATAGCTAATAATTAACATATTACTCTTCTCATTCATTCTGCTCTGCAGACATTTAATATAGACTCATGCCATGCAACCTACAAAGGGCAAACACTTTTACACTGTACTGCATTCTACTCCAGAATTATTAATGTGATGTTAATGGTAAAGTGATGATTCATGCATAAATGTGATACTTAAGTCATTGAGGAGATTTGTGTGTGTGTGTGTATATATATATATATATATATATATGTATATATGTGTATATACACACACACACACACTATATTTAGAAACACAGTAAAATTAATTATGATAGTAATCTAACTAGATGGGCCCTAAAACAGCAGTAGTCGTATTTAAGAATGTTCCTGTGTGAAACTGTGAGGTTTGCTCAGAGTCAGGCAGGAAGGGAAATTAGGTGCATCGCAGGCATCTGTTGGAAAGACGTTGACTCGCCTCTGCCAAAGGGCTTTTGCACATCTATTAAAATTTAGTGCCCTTATGAAGGCAGATAGCCCTAAACTTGTTGTCATCTTAGATTTACCTTGGTCCTAACACTACAGAGGCTTCACAGTTGTGGCAGGTTGAAGAAAAAAACCTGCTTGAAGGCTTATCAATTGAATTATTCCCTTCCATGTTATGATTTGCAGCATCTCATTGGATGAGAAAGTTTCTCGAGAGGGTACTGCCCCTTTAAGAAGCTGCGGGCTCAGGCGGCTCGGGGACTTCCGGGGCTACTCGGGACTTCTGGGGCTAGTCGGGACTTGCGGGGCTGCTTCTCCGGACGGCTTCGGGGGTTTTTCTCGGGTTGTTCGCGGCTCTCGGCTCTCCGGACATTCCCGGCTCCGCTCTGCGGGAGTCACTCCAGACACTGCGGCTTTGCTCCGGGGAAAAGGCTTTTCTCAAAACCCTGGGGCTCGGCTCCGGGGACCTTACAGGCTGCCGGAGTGGACCGTGCGCCGGGGCAGCCCCCGCCACGCCGCCTGGGACAGACGGCTCGCCTGGAGGCTTTTCTGCTGCCGTAAGGCTTTACCCTCTTTGTCTGCTGCTTTGATTTCTTCTCTGCTTCAACGAGAATCCGGTAGGGACAGCGATTTCCACATTTCAGCCCGGCGTTCATAATAGCCGCGGGTTTCTTTTGTTCGCTCCACGAAAGCGCACACGTGGCCGGTGCCATTTTCGGACTCCACGTGGTACCGTCCCCCTTTGTCTCTTTTTCTCGCGTTTAACCCTCACCTTTCCATCCTGCACAGACTCTCAGATTTTGCATTGGTTTTTCCCTGCATGTTATATATATTGTTCTAGTTTTAATAAAAGTTTGTTTCAGTTTTCCAAACGTTCAGAGGTCTCACAAAATCTTTCTTTCCTTTTCGTATCTCTGCTTTTGAACCCTTTTCTCTCCCGGAGGAGAGGGGTTCGGGGATAGGGAAGGGCTCGTCCCCGTGCTCGGCTTGCCTCAGCCGACCGGCGACATAATTGGCGTCCCTGGGTGGGCCCTTCTGAATAATTTAATATTCATATTTTTATTAAAGTTTGGAAACTGAAACAAACGAGGTTTTTCCAGGATGGTGCTAAGCGAGATTGTGTTTGAAGCTCTTAAGCAGTACAGTTTAAAAATGCTTTATGATCTGGTGCCTGGCACACCAACTGTGATGTCAAATTATCTGTTTTTAATTGGTACTGGTTTATGGTTTGCTGGTCTGGGGCACTTAGCAAAGAAGGTGTTCACCCTGGCGTGTGTAATTTCGGTGTTTTGGTCTGTACTCAGTCAGTTCATAATGCTCCCAGTATATTTTGCACAGTACATGATAGTGGCTGCTTATGATTCCTCTAGCAAATGGATGATGGGAAATAACACTTCTCCATTTGGTACTGGATCGATGGCAATTGAAACTGGATATTCTGCAAATGGTATTATTTTCCTGTATTTGATAACTTTGTTATCAGTTATCTGTAACATGGTCCAGGGGTGGATAATTATCAAGAATAAGTATCACATGGGCACTACACCCACCAAATCAGCTGCTGCTGCCTCTCCACCCAAACAAGCACAGGTTGCCCCTGTGAAAAAGAAAAATAAGCCCTCTGGTGCTAAACACCAGAAAAAGACTAATTATGCAACAGATAGCTCTGATGACGATGCAGGACCAAGCACCTCTCAAAAGCGTCCAGGAAAGCCTTCAGGGAATACTGCCTCAGCGACTCCAACAGCACCGCCCTCCCAAGGATCCTCATCACGGGATGAGTCATCAGATCAAGAGGTAAACACCCAACCTCAGTCCAGGAAGGACCTGAGAAGCATTAGAAAGGAATTTAGCAGGCATGATGGTGAGTCACTAATGGTATGGTTGCTTCGCTGCTGGGACAATGGTGCTGATAACATTGATTTAACTAGCAAAGAAGCCAGACAGTTAGGAAATGTGGCCCGGGAAGGAGCTATTGATAGGGCAATTGGCAAAAAGGCAAAACAGTGCAGTCTCTGGAAACGGCTTCTGACTGCTGTGAAGAGCAGATACCCTTTCAGAGATGACATAGAATGCCGCCCTACTAAATGGACTGTCCTGAGCAAAGGTACTAACTACCTGAGAGAGCTGGCTATGAAGGAGGTCATCTATGGTGACTGGAATGTTAATGTCAACCCGGACCAGGTGCACAGTAACGAGCCTTTGCTGCGCAAGTTTGTGCAGAGTGCACCCCAGTCGTATGCCCATACATTGGCCACAATGCTGTGGGAAAGACAGGGTGAAAATCGGCCACTCACCATAGAACACGTGTCTAACAGGATTCGCCAGTATGAGGACAGTCTTTCTCATACCTCTGCCTTCATTGCAGCAGTGGAGAAAGTGACAGACAAAATGACAGAGAAAATATTGGACTCTATTAATAGGTTAGAACAAAGAACCGTTTCCTCTCCTGTGTATACCCACGTGTCAGCTGTTAGGAGAAATCGTCCTCCCAGAGCAAGGCGCAACAGACAGGATAGGCCACGATGTGACCGCCAGTGCTGCTCGAGAGGTCGTGAAGAGACGAGGAGATGGGAACAACGACCTGCCGCTAACCACGGGGTACCAGCACGTGAGCTGCAGAGCAGACCACACCAACATGACGACTGCAATCGAAGAGTTGTCGCTCCAGTCTTTGGCGAACAGTGCTGCAGCCAAAGGAGCAACTCCTATGAAGAAGGTACCACAAGCTGGATAGACCCTTCCACTGACTGTGGACCACACCCTAGGCATTAGAGGGGCCCTGCCTCTAGCCAGGTGGAGGAAAGGGATAACAGGGTATACTGGACTGTGTGGATTCGATGGCCTGGCACATTAGAACCACAGAGGTACAAGGCCCTGGTAGACACAGGCGCCCAGTGTACCTTGCTACCATCGGATTATCAAGGAACTGAGACTATCACGATCTCGGGTGTGACAGGAGGATCACAAGAGCTTACCTTGGTAGAAGCTGAGGTCAGCCTCACTGGGCATAACTGGGAAACTCACCGAATTGTGACTGGCCCAGATGCTCCATGCATTTTAGGCATAGACTTCCTCCGGAAAGGGTATTTTAAGGACCCGAAAGGTTATAAATGGGCCTTTGGGATAGCAACCGTGGGAGCCGATGGCATTATCCGGTTGTCCATATCGGCCGAACTTTCGGATGACCCTTTTGTTGTTAGCAGAATGAAGGTGGAAGATCAAAAGTTGCCTACTGCATCCTCCACAGTTCACCGCCGGCAATACCGCACCAACCGAGACCCTCTGCGCCCCTTAGAGAAAATGATTCGAGAGTTGGAGAGACGAGATGTCATCAGCAGAGCTCGCTCACCTTTCAACAGTCCTATATGGCCTGTGCAAAAGACCAACAGGGAATGGAGATTGACAGTGGACTATCGTGGGCTGAACGAAGTGACACCACCGATGAGTGCTGCTGTTCCTGATATCTTGGAGCTTCAGTACGAACTGGAGTCCAAGGCAGCCAAGTGGTATGCCACGATAGACATTGCTAACGCTTTCTTTTCCATTCCCATAGCACCAGAGTGTAGGCCACAGTTTGCCTTCACCTGGAGGGGTATCCAGTATACCTGGAATCGATTGCCCCAGGGGTGGAAGCACAGCCCGACCATCTGCCATGGACTGATCCAGGCTACCCTGGAGAAAGGTGGTGCTCCTGAACATCTTCAGTACATTGATGACATCATTGTATGGGGTGATACCGCAGAAGAAGTCTATGAGAAAGGTAGGAAGATAATCCGCATTTTGGTGGATGCTGGTTTCTCCATTAAGAGAAGTAAGGTCAAGGGACCTGCCCGAGAGATCCAGTTCCTGGGGGTTAAGTGGCAGGATGGACGCCACCACATCCCCACAGATGTGATCAACAAGATCACAGCTATGTCTCCGCCTACCAACAAGAAAGAAACACAGTCTTTCTTGGGAGTCATAGGCTTCTGGAGAATGCATATTCCTGGGTATAGTCAGATTGTTAAACCTCTCTATACTGTTACCCGGAAGAAAAATGATTTCACATGGGGCTCTGACCAGCAGCATGCCTTTGAATTAATCAAAAGGGAAATAGCACATGCTATGGCCCTGGGACCTGTGCGAACAGGACCAGAGATTAAAAATATTCTGTACACTTCAGCTGGGGACTGTGGTCCTACCTGGAGCCTTTGGCAGAAGGCACCAGGAGAAACCCGTGGTCGTCCCTTAGGATTTTGGAGTCGTGGATATAAAGGCTCAGAGGCCAATTATACTCCCACTGAGCAGGAGATATTGGCTGCCTATGAGGGAGTTCAAGCTGCCTCAGAAGTAATTGGCACTGAAGCACAGCTCCTCCTAGTCCCCCGACTGCCAGTCCTAGGCTGGATGTTCAAAGGGAAGATAGCATCTACCCACCATGTCACAGATGCTACCTGGAGTAAGTGGACTGCCCTGATTGTACAGAGAGCTATGATAGGTAACTCTGGTCGCCCAGGAATTGTGGAAGCTATTACAGACTGGCCTGCAGGAGAAGATTTTGGGATGCCACCGAACGAGATAGTCACTCGTACTGATGAAGCACCCCCATATAAAGACCTCTCAGATCAGGAGAAGAAATATGCTCTCTTCACCGATGGATCCTGCCGCCTCATAGGAAACCAACGGAAGTGGAAAGCTGCCGTATGGAGTCCTATGTGCCGAGTTGCAGAAGCAGCGGAAGGAGAAGGTGAATCGAGTCAATTTGCAGAGGTCAAAGCCATCCAGCTGGCCATGGACATTGCTGAAAGGGAGAACTGGCCACGGCTGTACTTGTATACAGACTCCTGGATGGTGGCAAATGCCTTGTGGGGATGGCTGGAGAGGTGGCAGAAAGATAATTGGCAGCGTAAAGGTAAGCCTATTTGGGCTGCCACTCTGTGGCAAGATATTGCTGCCCGGCTGAAAAGGTTAGTTGTAAAGGTAAGGCATGTAGATGCCCATGTCCCAAAAAGCAGAGCCACTGAGGAACATGAAAATAACCACCAAGTGGACAAAGCAGCCAGAGTGTTCCAGATAGATCTGGACTGGGAACACAAAGGTGAACTATTCCTTGCTCGGTGGGCCCATGACTCTTCCGGTCACCAGGGAAGAGATGCAACCTATCGATGGGCTCGTGACCGAGGGGTGGATTTAACCATGGATGCAATTACCCAGGTTATCCATGACTGTAAGATTTGTGCTGCAATTAAACAGGCCAAAAGGTTAAAACCTTTATGGTACAGTGGACGGTGGTCAAAGTATAAGTACGGAGAGGCCTGGCAGATTGATTACATCACTCTCTCTCGAACTCGCCAGGGTAAGTGCTATGTTCTGACAATGGTGGAAGCAAGCACCGGATGGCTTGAAACCTATTCCGTGCCTCATGCCACTGCCCGTAATACTATTCTGGGCCTTGAAAGGCAGATTTTGTGGCGGCATGGCACTCCGGGAAGAATTGAGTCTGATAATGGAACTCATTTCAAAAACAATCTGGTGGCCAATTGGGCCAAAGAACATGGTATCGAATGGATTTATCACATTCCATACCATGCACCAGCCTCCGGTAAAATAGAACGCTATAATGGCTTGCTGAAAACCACCCTGAAAGCATTGGGTGGTGGAACTTTCAGAAATTGGGATAAACATCTGGCAGAAGCCACCTGGCAAGTAAACACGAGGGGATCAATCAATCGAGCCGGCCCTGCCCAATCAGACCTTTTACATACCATAGAGGGGGATAGAGTTCCTGTGGTATGTGAAAGTAATCTGCTGGGAAAAGCTGTCTGGGTTTCCCCTGCTGCAACTCCAGACAGACCCATCCGTGGTGTTGTCTCAGCCCAAGGCCCTGGACACACCTGGTGGGTAATGCAAGAGGATGGTGAAGTCCACTGTGTACCACAGGGGAAGTTAACCCTGGCTGAAACACCCTGAACCAGAGTCTCATGCTGTTAATTCCTGTATAATACAATGTAAATGAGATGCGCATAACGTACATGGTATGGAATAAAGGGGTGGAATGTGGCAGGTTGAAGAAAAAAACCTGCTTGAAGGCTTATCAATTGAATTATTCCCTTCCATGTTATGATTTGCAGCATCTCATTGGATGAGAAAGTTTCTCGAGAGGGTACTGCCCCTTTAAGAAGCTGCGGGCTCAGGCGGCTCGGGGACTTCCGGGGCTACTCGGGACTTCCGGGGCTAGTCGGGACTTGCGGGGCTGCTTCTCCGGACGGCTTCGGGGGTTTTTCTCGGGTTGTTCGCGGCTCTCGGCTCTCCGGACATTCCCGGCTCCGCTCTGCGGGAGTCACTCCAGACACTGCGGCTTTGCTCCGGGGAAAAGGCTTTTCTCAAAACCCTGCGGCTCGGCTCCGGGGACCTTACAGGCTGCCGGAGTGGACCGTGCGCCGGGGCAGCCCCCGCCACGCCGCCTGGGACAGACGGCTCGCCTGGAGGCTTTTCTGCTGCCGTAAGGCTTTACCCTCTTTGTCTGCTGCTTTGATATTCTTCTCTGCTTCAACGAGAATCCGGTAGGGACAGCGATTTCCACATTTCAGCCCGGCGTTCATAATAGCCGCGGGTTTCTTTTGTTCGCTCCACGAAAGCGCACACGTGGCCGGTGCCATTTTCGGACTCCACGTGGTACCGTCCCCCTTTGTCTCTTTTTCTCGCGTTTAACCCTCACCTTTCCATCCTGCACAGACTCTCAGATTTTGCATTGGTTTTTCCCTGCATGTTATATATATTGTTCTAGTTTTAATAAAAGTTTGTTTCAGTTTTCCAAACGTTCAGAGGTCTCACAAAATCTTTCTTTCCTTTTCGTATCTCTGCTTTTGAACCCTTTTCTCTCCCGGAGGAGAGGGGTTCGGGGATAGGGAAGGGCTCGTCCCCGTGCTCGGCTTGCCTCAGCCGACCGGCGACAACAGTAAAGCAAAGCAGCCTGGTCAGGATTTTAGATACAGAATGCAACAAAAAGTTTACAAGTAAATAATTTCAAAATGTGACCCTAAATTAAACTTCTTAGCAGTCTATCTTTTTCTGATTGTTTACACTCCTTTCTCTAGAATTCCCAAGATACATTCAAGTTTACAGCTAAAGTTTTAGAATTTGCAGCAAGATGACTTCTTCCTATGTTATCCTCAGTTCTTCCATTTTTTTTAGAACAGATTAGGAGGGGTTCCCCTGAAATTCCCATAGTAATATGGCTGAATGGTATTTTCTTGTTCATTAGATACATTTCAAAAGAGGAAAAAGAAATGTATGGTGGCTGTAGCCTTAAACCACATTGTGGCAGTTCTGAAGCTCCGTCCTTAAACACTACAGTTCCTGGCTAGATGTCTGAACTCAATCTGGGTTATTCAGAAGCTGTAAACTCATCAGGTTTTACTATTTTACCAATGTCAGTGACTATACAATATAATGAGTTGCTTGTATTTCGTAAAGCTCATGAATTCTTCAATTCTTCAATTTCTATAGACACCACATGCAATGTTTTTGGACATAAACACACCAGTGCACTCACATACCAGAAAAATATCCCCAACACTGTGAATTTTCTGATATTTTGAGTTTTATCACATCAGTTCCTTCTTCCATATGTCAAAATACCTTATCTTCTCTCCTGAGGGCAAGCTCTTTTGATGACATTATCCCCCAAAATTCAAAAGAATTCTGAAGAACTGCTAGCAATATAACATGTCACCAGAGGGAAAACAGGTTGAAATACCAAAATTCCCTTTTCCTCACATGTGATGATCAAGCACAGCAACTCATGTCCCATTCAGAATCATTGTAGTTCCTATACAGATGGTAATTGATTATGATTTTGATATAACCCTTGTGTATATGTATTTAATTTTCTTCACGTCATGTGAGGAGTAAGCATATTCATCTCTGTGCAGTTCTCTGTGTGGGACCATTTGGCCAAGGAAGGAGTAATGTCTTCTACTGGCACCAGATCTACAGTAAGTCCATATCTTCATATCTCTTGACTGAGAAAGTGACAGTACAGATCATCTGAAAAAGGAAGGCTTATTGCAGAAAACATGCAAATGGTAAAAGTACTGGGAAAGAGCTGCATCATATTTGTTGCAAAAGAGACATTTTTTGCTGGAAAGAATGAAGTCTTTTCCTTGCCCTGCTGAGTTGTTTCCAGAAGCGACACAGTTTTACAAATAAACATATCAATGTCACATCCTTTTTTTTAAATTCTGCATAGGACAGTTCTCATGTCTATAAAATTGATAAAAATTAATGTATTAATGGGCATAGCACTATGTGAAAAAGGAAAAAAGAAACCTCAGAAAGAGAGGGAGATTTTAGAATTTCTTCAGTTTGTATCTCTCAGAAGAGTTAAAGTTTAGGAAACTGTGGAGATAAAAGAGAATGAAGCCTAGAAATGGCCTGTGGCTTACACCTACCCTCTTTTTGCAGAAGTCTTTGAATCCTCCAGACTCTTTTTTTCCCCCCATAGTTCCCTATCTTGCAAAACCCATATATCTTTTATATGGCAATATTCAGTGCTAGTGGGAAACATTCTCAACTCCTTTCAATTGTAAAACATCAAAGGAGAAAGAGAAGTAACACATGAAAAGGTAGATTAATGTCAAAAGGAGCACTTCTACTGAGTTCCACAGATTTAGCATGAGTCCTCTTGTTAGAACAGAAATACTGCGGAGGGGAGAGAGATGGGGTTTTCTTGGGAAAAATATGACTTAATACATCTTAAGAAAAAGAAAGAAATTAGTGACAATAATCCAAAATACACATTTATGCAGCAGAAATTAAGCTTTGTTGAGTGATACAAAATTAAGATGAGCAGCAGCTCAGTCATCAGTTTGCAGTGAGATCAAGCTTCCCCGAATATGAAATGTTGGTCGCACACAGCACAAAAAGTCACAAGATACAAATCCTGAAACAGGTGAAATATATTACTTGATTTCTGGATTTAAATTTTATTTCTGAGTTCCTTATTATCAGAAAATTATTGACTGGAAGGACTTAGAAGATGAACAAAGATGGGGGTGTGTGGGGGGATGAAGAGAGTATTTCAAAGTGCTTACTTTGGGAAGATTAAAAAGTGACAAAGTCTATATATAGTTAAAGCTTGTAAATATTAGGCAAGGAAAGGAATTTTTATCTTCCTGAGTCATTTGTTAAATAGTGTAATGAAGTGAAAGGGAAGGTTTAGCTAAAAAGGAAGAATTGGCAAAAGGATAAGACAGAAAATGCAAACATTTGAGTAATTTCATACTGTACAGCTGTATTTTGGAATACTTTAGCTTTTGCTTTGGCAACACAGCCCTCCTTGTATTATTTTGCCTTGTGCTATTTTGAGCTCCATTGGGTTACATATGTTTAGCTATCCCCAACCTTACTTCTTGTCTCACAGGAATGGACTGGTTTTATAAAAGCAACATGTCACCCTGGATGGTCAACCAGAAAGTTCATTGTCATGTTGATTCTGTTCAGGATGCTTTTCTGTCTTTTGTTACCTGGGATAAGTGTGGGCACATGGGGTCAGTTAAGCACAACTCCTCTACCCCTCTAGGCTGCAAGTATTTACCCTTACGTATACTAATTTGTTTCTCCCATACTCCAAAAAGTACCACCCTCATTCAGGAAGTTTGTATGTCACCATGAAATGATAGAAATTAAGAATACAATCTGCTTTTTATAACTAAGTAATTTAAGTAATAAACCCATGTGTTTTTATGACTATTAAGAAGCTAATCCAAATAATCCTTATTTAAATTTTTCTCCACGCATTTTGATACATACAGTCCACCTAATACTCCTGTTTTTTGAACATTTCACTGGCATCAGGCAAAATTCTGAAGCATGTCTTGATCAAATGAAAGATTCAAAAATGGCTTGAAAAGAGTGTTCAATGCCATAGCTGAGAAATGTGGGGGAGGTAAATCTGATGCTAGTCTATGCTTTTTACATAAAACCAGGATTTTATAGTGGCAATGAAGAGCTCCTCTGTGCAATTTGAACAGGATTTTGTACCTTTGTTACTCGCATTTCACCAAAGTGAGTAGATATTTATTTCAATGACGATTGTCTTAAAGGTTTATTGTTTGTACTTCACAAATATAAAATAATTCTAATTTTGTCATAAACTTTCCTTGTGGTATTTTGAAAATTAAAGTCCAGACTGTTGGTTGGAAGAATCAAGATAATTCAGCCTAGTAGGTTGTTCTGAATCAAGGTCACTGTGTTTTCAGCCATATTTTGATGCATATGTTCCTTTTACATTTAAGAGCAAACAGTGTGAGACAGGTTCAGCTCTGCAATAAACTGCAGAGGCTCTTGTTTTTGAGAAATGAAAGAAGGAATGTTTACTATTAATACAGGAGAAACAGCTTTGATCAAACGCACAGTATAAGTGCACAGCACTACGTTTGTCTGTGACATAGCCTAGCTGATGTGTGAATCAATCGTGAGATTGCTTTTCATAGATGGAAGTAGGAATGGAGAGTTTAAAACTGTTTGATAGTAACAAAATCTATGTTCATACGCTTTTTTCTATAATGCAATTTCTTATGTCGCCACAGCAACTTCAAAAGTACTTATGAATAATAAAAACCAAACAAACCCAAAACAAAACAGAATAAAGTATTTTTTATTTGGCTTTATCTGGTATAGAAGACATTACAAAAACCCTGTCAAAAGTTGTTATGCATATTGACTTTGTAAGTAGAAGTGTAAGTAGAAGTGTAAAATCACTGTGAAGCAGAAACAGTGAAGTAGGTAAACCACAGAAACTGTAGAACTCCTTTTTTTATACACTTTTTTTAAGTCTAAATTTTCATCAGTGACCTGCAGATTGCTTAGAAGGAAGAAGATCCTTCTGTCTTGTTATTTTCTTTGAAAATTGCTTTGAAAGCTGTCACTGTCTAGCATGTGTCCATAACAGCAATACAAGCTCAGTTCTGTAAGAAGGCCATATTGCACAATATTTTTTTCAGAAATATTTGTTTCTTTCTTTTTTTTTTTTCAAAGAGTTTCCTTCTAGAAACCTCAGATGAACACTCTACCTGCAAAATATGAACAGGTCTACACTTCTGGGTACACTGACATAGAGATAAAATGCAGTTTGTAAATATATGTGTATAAACATCCATCTGCATAGATTTACCTCTGTACCACATACACATACATACACAAATATTTAATGCCTAATACCACCTATTTCATGCTTTAACAAGTAGAAATCTACCAAAAAATTCAAAATTAACTGTAGAAGATACATAAATTAGGCTTAGTCTTTGATTTACATACATGGACATGGATTGAAATTAATGATGCTCCAGCTGTTTATCTCAGAAACTGAAAAAAAAAGAAGTTGATTTGAAAAGAACAAATCTTCCATGATATAATAAGTATCTGTGAAGAGAAATATTAAAGAAAGATTTTCGATGACCGATAGAGTGCTATTGTGTGTTTTCATTATTTTAGTTACAGTTTTCACTCTATCAGCTGTAAACCACCACTTGTATCCAATTAGATGTCTGAGAGCTATTTGAGATATATTTTCTTGTCTTTGTGCATGTATACTGTAATTTACTATGGATTTGAAAAATTAGCGTTAAGCGTGCCCTTCAATTATCTCCTCTCAAGAGTACTGCTACTTTCCAAAGCACATGGGGTCAACACTATAGATGCTGTCATTTTGGTAGCCAAAACACTACAGTGCATTATAAAGTTAATATTTGAGATTATTTTAAACTAGTGATTTTATTTTCACTCTCTTGAGTCATGATAACTGAAAACTTTAAGCATCCCATCTGAATTAACTGGGAAATGCTTGATATTAGAGTTGAGGGTGGCTGACCATTATTCATTATATCAGCAGACTTTTAACACTATTTTGAATAGTAACCTTCTTCTCTGTGTACTTTTCTATGACAAAGCAAGAAAGGAAAAAAAAGGGAAAAATCTCATTTGTCTATGACCTTTTATATATATATATATATATATATCTCAGAATTCTTTCAATCTCATTTGAATTTAGTATCCAGGTTCCAAAGGAGAAGATGTAAACGTATTTGCTTTTCACTTGTTTCTTCAGGAATACAGTGTTTTTCCAGATTATTCAGAATGAATTGGTGTTACAAGCTTGATTTAAATCTCCCTGGGTATTCAGCAGTAAAAATGTTATAATTTTTTTTTGTTTTATCATACAGAATTTATCACTTTCAATATGAAAATGGGTCATTCTCCACTAAGCCACTGCCAAAGCATGGCATTTTTGGTATCACTGTTACCTCTGTAGAGCACTTAAATTTGATTTATGTGAATGTTTTATAGTATGTTTGTCCTTAAGAGGTTCTATGCAATGAGATTAAGAATACTAATGTGAATTGTTTAAAAAAAAAAACCAAAACCAAACCCCCCCAAACCCCAAATACTTGTATGATTGCCTACAGATGTAAATTCAACAACAAAAATCAGAATTTAACAGGAAGAAGAGGAAGGAAAGAGAACTTTTTGTTCTGACATGTTCTTGAAACTGCTGAAAGAAACCGAGGGAGGAGATGAGGAATGAAGTGTCTCCCTTATGCACCTCAGTGCTTTGAATACAAAATAAAGAATAAAAATGTGGGAAAACCCCCCAAAATAGCATCAAGAAGATTTTTTATTATCTTCTTGAGTACTGGTCTTCACACAGATATAATCAGATCTGTGCTTCTATTGCTGGCCTTTTTCCAAATGAGGCTGACAGAAATGAAGGCTATCCACTGAATGTTCTACACACCTGCATTTCCTCAACTCATTAACGGTTTTACATGTCTTTGGTTTTGACTGTTGAACTAAGGATAGCTGTGAAAGTGAAGTAACAGCTGGGAAAACAAATTTCTTGGTTTCACCCAAGCATTGACTCCTTTAATATCAAGGTTATTTAGCTATGTCCCACTTGTATATAAGGAAGCTAGCTGTTCAAAATCTTTGTCATTTGTGAAATTCTAGGTTATTTTGGGGGTGTACTGAATGTTTTATTTCATTTACTTTACAGTGTGTATCTTCAGCAGAATATATCTGGAAGAGGATAGTCAGGTCTTCTTCAGTTTGATCCTTCCATCTTCAAATGCTGCTAAACACTTGAGTTATGATCTCTAAATGGTTTTATCCATCTCCTTTGGAAGACAAGGCTTTTCAGATGGTAAAGAATAACTGGAATTTTCAGTAGAAAACTGGAAGCAAAAAGCTGTGCTCAGCTGAGAGATTTTCTTTATCCCTTTTTTTTTTTTCTGTAGTGTGACTTAGTATCATAAAGGATGTAATTTCGAGCTCCTGAGTCCATTATAAGTACATAAACAGTTTTTTGTCTTTCAAAATGAATGAGATGTCTTGCTCTGTTAGTATCTAGTGTTTAGAACATACAGAACTAATTGTTCTGAACAAACGACTGTCATAAAAAAAAAAATATGCAACATATCTGTGTAGTTTTCAAGATGCTATATATCAAGTAATAAACAACAACAATCTGTTGCAAAACTGAGGTCTTTGTTTAGAGATCCACAAAAGTCCTTATATTTCTATGTGCTTTTAGCAAGTATATACTGAGTGTCTCCATCAAACTGCTGCTCCTCCCCGCAAAAAACTTTGAAAATCATAATCATATACTGTTTACCATATTATGCATATTCTTTCTTAGGAATTTCACATGGATTTTAAAAAGATATATCTTTTGCTTCAAAAGCATATTATTCCACCATCTGGCACAAAGACACAGCATTAGCTGGCAGAAGTTTGGGGGCTGTGGTTAGGCTCAGGAGTCTTTTAAATGCTGCCAAACAGGTTGCAGTGATGCAGATATTATGGAGCTTTAGTCGGCAAACATTTATTCCTGTAATGTGCCCTTACTCCTGCTGTTAGCTTAAATCAGTGATCTGAAACAGGGACTACTTTCCTGAATATGAATTTATGCAGGTTGGGAGCAGATTTCTAAGTGACATTTTACTTTTTTTTTTTTCATGTTGACATTCTTCATCAGCAGTAGATGGTCCAGTATCTCTAAAAGGCATTTTGCAAGGTACCAAAAACTGTTTGCTTTGTGGCTAGTGAGTACCTAGTCTGGTCGAATCTCAATTTGTGATGCTAATGCAAAAAGATGTTTTCACAAATAAGAATGGTTCTCTCATATCATTTATGCAAGATTTTTCTGTCCTTTTGGACCTTTTCAGTTGTATTCATTAACTTTTTATGTTGTTCGACAGTAAATGAAGTAGCAAAGAGGAAAAATAATTCCTTAGAAATCCACGTGACAAGACCAGTGTCCACCTCACTGGTTTTGACAATTTTTACATAGATTTCATCAGCAAAAGATTCCTGGTATTGTAATGGAATTCTGGTCAACATACAGGAAAATGTGAAATATCTCTGAGTATATTCTCTTAACAGCAGAAAACTTACCTTAGGTATGGAAATCCTCTATTCAAGTCCCTTCATCCAGTACGACACTTAGACAATTATATACCGCAAATCACAAGGTTACAGTTTGTTTGAGGGTAAATTTCTCTATCATCGGTTTAACTTCAAACAGAAAAACAGCTGTTTATTCATTAGATCAAAGAGCAAAAACTGGACTGTCTTGGGTGCTAGCAGACAGACATCCCATAATTTCTGGATGTTCAAGATTCGGTTCTTGCTCTTCTGAATGTTTTAATTATCTGTACAAGGTAGAACAACTCCATCAAGAGAGACTAAGAGAAACTATATCTAATCAAGGTCCCAGCATGAAGCAAATGTTGATTTGCTACAGCATATATGCATTTAAATGGTTACTAGTAGCAACATTGCAGCATTGTTAAGGTCAAGATTCATAATTATTTATGGTATATCAAGCATGTAATTATCTCAATGTATATTCAAATCTGATTACAGGCTATGTTTCAAGGATGCAAGACTTTTTTATTAAACATAATTATGCTAATAAAATAATCAGTATGATGCTTATGCTAACATAGAAAGAATTAACTCATTTTGATTTTCTCATATTGACTCTTTCTGTTTCTAATAAAAATTCACCTACCTTACCATGTCGGGAAATTTTTGTGACAGTAATCCCTCACTGTTATTACTCGTTCTCTACTCCTCATATCTTCTCAGGTATAATACTGGTGCAGGTGGATTTCTTCTGACTCTTAGAAGTCATCCTGCACATTTGTTTTGCACAGCAGAGTTCATGTCGTATCTTTCATTGTTACCTCTGGCTGAATAACAGAAAGAGAAATACTGTGCACGTTGATTAAATTATTCCTACAAATTTGTTTCGCCAAAGATCTTGAATGCCTGAACTGTTAGATAGGAATTTAATTTTGTTTTCAGACCAAAATGCTGTTTCAAAAAACTCAAGCAGATATGAATTAATTGTTGGTCAAGTGTTTAAAAGTCTCTGTGGCTTTGTGGTCTCCACTCTTTGGTAGCGGATGGTGGCTGCACATTCTATGTCCCATGCATGTTATAGGTCACTGGGGACAACAGTAGGGATCTTTGATCTCTGCAGCATGTGGCAGATCATGACATTATTGACAAATAACATAGCCAGGCTTGAAATAAACCTCAATCCTTCCTCTAAGTTATTTCAGAAAAGGATATGCCTTAGTCTTTTTTACTGGTGACCTGATTTCTTTTTGCCTTTTGACCTACACTTTTGTAATAATCCTACAGAGTTTATTAGGATTATAGATGAATAAAATAATAGCCATTTTCCTCATTTTTTTTAGAATTTAACAGATAGTGAAATTGTTTCCCTCTTATGAACCTAAATATTGGGTTTGCTTTCCTCATAGTTATTACACTACAGAGTTGATTGTTTCACCATGAAGCTGAGTTCAGTTTCCAACAGGTTATGTGCATTCAGATGTAAGCTCATAGAGATTACTGTGATTGTAACTTTATTAGATCATCTGAACAAAGAAATCCATGACAGATGGGATGACTAAATGGCTTGAATTCATCAGTGATCTTCCCAAATTAACTGAAAAAGTGGCATAGCATCACTTTAGCAGGATTTACTGTAAAGTCAGTAAATCAATAAAAATAACAAACTCATATCTGGTTCCTAGAAGAGCTGATCAAGCCATGACAGCCACAGTGGTCATCTTGAAACATGGCAAGACCAGAATTACATATTTACACAATACTGTCACTGGCAAGATGATTCTGAAATTCCTTATTCAGTAGCCCTGCTGTTATCAGGCAGACTTAACAATTTGCGTGCCAGACTGCTTTGTCATGTGTTATAATCCTTTGAAAAGAAATCAAGCTCTATTTGGGCAGCTTTAATGTGTTAATATGTGTGTGTGTGAGAATCTAGCAGCTGTCTTGAACTTATACTTTAGGAATTGACTTCAAAAGAAGATGTTCTTCTGAATTACAGAGACAGAACACAGAAAATTTAATACATCCTCATTTTATAAAGGTGTTCCAATGTCAGTATTTCCAAAGGAAGAAGATGTTGTGTTTAGGATTTCAGCTCCAGGGGAAGGTCGAGGGCTTTCCCCCTCACCCCCCTCCCTTGTTTAGTGTGCAAAAGGAGGTTTGCTGCCTTGGCTCCAATTTCCTGCCCGCCCCTGGAGCCAACCCATGTCAATCAACACCTCTTTGAATAAACCTATAAAAGCAGCAAACCATGTTGCTTTGGTTTGCACGTACATTTCTCAGTTTCAGCAGAAAGGATGAAAAGAGAGAACTGGAAACAGTCACCTCAGCCCCGGACAGTAAAAGATCTTCCGCATGGCAGGTAGGTTTTCATTTCATTGATTACTGGCGGGGATGGTAAGAAGAGTCACCAGGACTCTGTCAGAGCCCTCCAACTCTGCATGGAGAGCAGCCACTGGTGAGAGGGAGGAAAAAGGGTTCAAGTGCTGAGAACGAAGGCCCCACTGGAATGCGGTAAACCCCAGAACGTCCCCCAGAGATCCAGTGGCTCTCACATTTTGCAGCCGAGGAGAGAGAGCCAAGACTTCGCCTGGAAACCTGGTAACTCTTATTCTTTAGAGCCACCCAGAGAAAGGCCACACATTGCAAAAGGATTTTTGTCCCAAAGAGTTCAATTTGGAACTGAAATGCATGAGGTTGAAAGAACTGCATTTCCCCATCCCGTGTTTCCCTGTACATCCAGCGCAGACCACGTGTGGGGGTTTATACTGGAGATGTGGATGGAGTGGGAGGAAGAGATATATATATATATATATATATTTATGTATTTAATACCACCATTCTCTCTTTTCTTTCTGTCCTACCCGAATTTAAGTGATGATTTGTGGTTCCCATTGTTTCTGAATTACATTAATTTTTGACCCTTTAATTCAAGCCCGCTGTTTTTTTTCTGTGCCTGTAGCCGTAAGCGTGTGTTAAGCCCTATTCTTTTCCCAGTTCGAACATTTAAGTTCTTTTTTTTAGCTCTCAGAGGATATAAATCTCCCCTGACGGCAATTTGTCGCTTTTGCTGCCTTTTGGTTCTTTCAAACTGAGACAGAAGAAAAGACGGAAGTTACTTCAAAAAGGAGACATCATTAGCTTTGTGGATGATGACTGAGATAACATTGAAAAACACAAAGTAGCAAAGGAAGCAAGATAATGGTGATGCAAAGATACCTGTATTTCTTCCAGGGATTACAGGTTTTGGGGGTTTTGTTTGTTTGTTTGTTTGTTTTTCTTTTTCTGCATTCTTCATAACCCCAAAATTTCACAACCAATATAATCAATTCTTTAGAGCAGACCTAAGTTAAGAGCTAGTTTCATCACATGACTTCCTTTACACATCACTTCCTGCATTCTTGTTTCTGTACTTTAGCATGGGAGGGAGTGTTGATCTGCTTGAAGGTGAAAAAGGCTCTATAAGAGGGATCCAGACAGGCTGGATCGATGGGCAGAGGCCAAGTGTATGCAGTTCAACAAGGCCAAGGGCTGAGTCCTGCAGTTGGGTCACAACAGCCCCTGCAACACTACAGGCTGGGGGAAGAGTGGCTGGAAACTGCCCAGCAGAAAAGAACCTGGGGGTGTGGTCAACAACCAGCTGAGTATGAGCCAGTGGTGTGCCCAGGAGGCCAAGAAGGCCAACAGCATCCTGGCTTGTATCAGCAATAATGTGGGCAGCAGCACTAGGGCAGTGATCATTCCCCTGTACTCAGCACTGGTGAGGCCTTGAATACTGTGTCCAGTTTCAGGACCCTCACTACATGGAGGACATTGAGGTGATGGAGTATGTCCAAACAAGGGCAACAAAGCTGGTGAAGGGTTTAGAGCACAAGTCTTGTGAGGAGCAGGTGAGGAAGCTGGCATTGTTCAGCCTGGAGAAGAGGAGGCTGAGGGGAGACCTTATTGCTCTCTACAACTACCTGAAAGGACGTTGAACTGAGGTGGAGGTCAGTCGGATCTCCCAAGTCACAAGTGACAGGACAAGAGGAAACAACCTCAAGTTGTTTCAGGGAAGGCTTACATTGGTTACTAGGAAAAATTCTTCACCAAAAGGGTTGCTAAGCACTGGAACAGCCTGACCAGGGAAGCAGTGGAGGCACCATCCCTGGAGGTACTTAAAAGACATGTAGATGTTGCATGCAGGAACATGGCCGAGTGGTGGACTTGGTAGTGTTATGATAACAGTGGTACTGGATGATTATAAAGGTTTCTTCCAACCTAAATTATTCTATGCTTCTATGATCTTCACTTAATAGTCCTATTTGAGAATTAAGAATTGGTCTCATCTCATGAGCTCTCTGTTCTGCCGATTTTTTCTTCTCATAATGAAGGTAATGGTATAGCAATATTTTTGTGTCAGGCCTCACAAAAGAGTCTGAATGCTCAATGTGTTTTTTAAAGCTGAAAATCTTCCTGGATTGCATTTTATTTCCCCTTCATCCTTTAATGGTTTGGGTTTGGGGGATTTTTTTTTAAAACTAATGTGATTTTGACTTACTGAAAGACAAAGCAAAGATGAATGCAAGACTAATATATGTCTTAAGTTCCCTTCTTTCTGCTGGTATGTCTTCATGATGTCTGGTCAAGCACAACTCACCATCAGAAGTCTCCAAAGAGATACTTTTGAAATCCTACAACTTCCAAAATGCTTACCCTAGTCTTACCATGCCCAGTACACTCTTCTGGATCCAAGTATCCTGAGACTTTCTCAGCCCTGCCTCCTTTAGTCAGTAGAAGTGGGAGAATCTTTGTGATTATGTATATACGCACACAGAAAACTGCATCTGAATAAAATAAATAATTTTTCTCATTTCTGCATTCACAAACTAAATGTTCATGAGCATTGTCCCAGTGTAGAACAGAACATTCCATGGTGATATAAAAGTTATTATTAAATGCTACGTGAATACATATTTCCTACAGCTTTGCTAAATTTGAGGTATTATAAATATCTTTGCATACTGTTATTGAGGGAATTGGAATTGCAGCTATTGCAGTTTAATTGTTTCTTTTTATGAGCTGATGCAGCTAAAGGAAATCTGACACAATCCCTTTTACAAGAAAGCTTCAGAAGACACTTCAAGGTCCTGAGTATCCATTTGTCATTATCTGTTCTATATTTTATTCCACGTTATTTATCACTGCATAGGGATTATTATGCACCAAATACAGGTAATTCGGAAGATCAAAGAAATGTAATTAAATTGTGATGATGGGCTGCAGCATTCTAATAATGACTATTATTATTACAGTACAATATAGCTAAAAATGACTTGTTTTGTTCAGATTTTTTTATGTTTTGTTTTGTTTTAGTTTTGTCAGGAAGGAAGAGGATCTGTGGAGTGGGCAATGTATACTTCAAGTAACTATTCCTTTTTTATAAGGCTTCATCATATCCTCTTCCTTCCCTGCACAGCATCATTTATCCTGTTAGACGATGGAAATAATACCATGTGAATTACAGGGAGTGATAATAACTGCTAATGAAATCATTGTAGAAACAGAGCTAAGAAGCCAGGCAAAGGATGAAGATCCTTTGGAGGAGAAACCAGTAAAGCAAATACGGTAATTGGTGCTAGTTGTAAATTAAGAGGTGGGCTTTCAAAAATGCCTAAGGAAATCCAGTACCAGTTTTCACTGAAAGTTAGATATCCAGTTTGTAGTAACTTACATTGCATCTTTTTAACAGTCCCACCCTCAAACCTGCTAAACTGCAGTCATCTAATGAAATGTTTTCTATAAATACTTCTGCAAGCACTAGTGGAAGGGCTGTAAAGATAGCCCTTCAGACAGTTACAGTACCAAATCAAAGGAGCAGGGGCAGTCCCTTCTTTCTCCCTTGATCTTTTTAATAATAATAATGGCTTATTCTGCATTTAGTTGATATCTCCATGTTTGAAACTGTTTCTCTAATGAGTTGTGTCATTCATACGTATGTCTCTTACAGTGGTTTTCTTGTTTTCAGAGAAAACTTTACAGATATCTAAAGTTTTTGCAAACCAGTGAAATCCTCAGGCAAATCTCCTGTACTGCATTGACAACAGCTTTTTATTTAGATAAAAACATTGTGCCACTAAACTGATAGAAAGTTGTATGCAAAACATACACGCCAAAAGAAGGAAATCACCATAAACTTGCATTCCCTTAGATAGATGTACCAGGTATTTGACCATGTGGGCTTTTTTTTAAATGCTGCAACTTCACAACATCTGATAACGTCCAACAAAAGAGGTCTCTGGTTCTTAATAACTTAGAAAAATAGTCCCCTCTCTGAAAGGTCTGTATTCTGGGTAGTATGACAACATCTCTCTTTCACGGGCACCCCCTTGCTGTGGGGAAAGAGCTTGCGTGCCCTTGTGAAGTTGAGAGCTATGCTGGTGGTGGCATATGCCTCCGGTAAGGTCTCCCAAGTCAGACAGGTCTCAACTGAAGGGTCAGACAAAGTGTGTCCACGGGCAGGATGGGCTCACTAGCCTTCGGGCAACCATCCTAGGAGAAGGACAACTCTAACTCCAAACCCGGGCAGATGGAGCTCGTTTAGCCCTGTAAGGCCATCCATCTAAGAGAAGGATCCTCTAACCAAACCTACGACCTGAGGACTTCGCTGTCACCGTCCAAGCTCGCTAGGCCCTGGCAGATGAACCTCAGGTGTAAAGGGTGGGGCCAGTCTCGCGCACGCTGCGCCTCACCTAAAAAATCCACCGCGCAGGCTTGAAGGGTGTACTCACGTTTAAAGCCCTTCCCAAATCTTCGTCCGCGAAGCCAAGCCATGATGATGATGATGATGATGACAACATCTAACAAATAAGGTGAAGAAGACAAAAGGTCTATATGGTCTATCTAGACCTACAAAAAGAATTGGTAAAAAAAGACTGCGAGAACTGAAACTGAGCATAAAAAGAAAAAAAAAAGAAAGTGCAAGCATACACCACAGTGAGAAAGAAAGGAAATGAGAATATCAAAACAGTGACTTCAGCGGCTGGAAAAAGTGGGCCAGACAAGAAATTCCCTCAGTGTAGGTAGTTCTAGCTTTCTTTTGACAATTCCATCCCATTCCATTATTATTATTACTTCCGGTAAATAAACATATACAGACTGCTGTGGTTTGACTCCAGCTGCCAACTAGAGCACCACACAGCCAGTCACTTAAGGGGGGGTGAGGGGGGGTGGGGGGGTGGGGGTTAGGGGGGTGGAGGGTGTAGAAAAAATTAAGGTAAAAGTAAAGCCTCCTGAGTTAAGATAAGGAGAGTTTACTTAACAACACACAGAGAGAGCAAACAATAGTAACTACAATGATAAAGCCAGGGATACACAATGCACTGCTCACTGTTGTGTGAGCCACATAGAGCTGAACTGCGTTGAGCTGCTGTTTTGAGACTGTCACCGCCTTGCCAGGCTTGCCTTGTATGTATATACTGGGCTTGACATCAACATGGTATTGAATATCCCATTGGCTGGTTCAGTCTGTCTATCTGGGCTGTGGAAATTAACCCTAGCCTAGCCAAAACCCAGGACCCATACATAAAGTACATAGTTTTGAAACCTATTAGTCCTTTGCCAAATAACATTGGCTCATAGAAGGGATTTTTTGTATTTTTCCTTAAATTACTGTTGTATTTATATTTACATACATGTTCAATTTTTTAATAGATCCCGTGAAAATTATTTGACTGGCTATGAAAAATACAATGTTAGGTAAACATCTGATTCAACTTTCACTTTTAGGCAATAAATGAAAATATGAAATAGACTGATAATGCTTTTGAAAGAAAGATAAAGGAAAACAAAGCCCGTTATACGTAGCTAAAGCTATTTGTTACACTGAATGGTTACTACAGCGAACCTCATCTTGGGAGGTTCAGTGACCACTGGCTATTTTGTGTGCTGCAATGCGAAGGAGCAATAGTGGTGTGCTGGCATGGAAAAGACAGAAATTTAAATAATCTCTTTTCTTTTTCTACAGAGTGGGGGTTAAGTCTTCTAGGAACATTTATCCATAAAAAGCCTCAGATACTGTAGCAGTCTTTGTTAACACAGCAGAAACAAAACAATGAAATATGCTTTATCCCAGAGCAGCACAAGGTATTTCATTCTCTCCCACACCCCTTTTAACTTCCACTCAAAAAAATCATATTTAGTAATAACCTAGTTTCCTTTTTAAACACCAGACTCTGATAGCATAGAAAATGTCACTTTCTCATGCTATTCATGTATCTAGTAGAGCAAAACTCTTTGGAGAGCTGTTGCTTTAGCTTCTGTATGTGTGAACAACTAGCAAAACCAGACTCTAACGTTGTTTAATTTAGTTCCAGGTAGCAAACCCAGACTTCAATATTGTTTAGTTTCCTTAGTAACAGATAAAAATAATATAAATTACTATAGTATAGTCAATTAAATTTACTCTTTTACTTCATTGGAAATCTGAAAGTAGGTCAATGTCTTCTTGAATTATGCAATTATTCTGATCTTGAATTATTTGTATAGTTTCTGTTCTTTTTTAAAAGGATAATCTCTTTCCAGTTAGCATTTTCAGAAATTCTGAACACACTCCCACATCCCCCTACTCCCAGACCCATACCCCTGCCTTTGTATTAATACAACTCAAAGGATTTGATAGCTTGATAAATGCAGCAGTATTTATTTCACTTGGGGAAAAGACTGGATTTGTAGTAGTCAGCAGTGGAACTGCTAACACTGCTGGTAGTTAAGATAGTCATATTCTAAATTCAGTCATAGCTACTGAGATGGATGGGGCAGTTCATACTTCCTAGAGCTGCTGTTTGAAAATGACTGCAGATAGATACATCACAGCGCACTGATGAATTATAATAATCATGTCCTCAGCACTGTCTTGATACCAGTTGAAAAATGTGAAGCCAAGGCAGCAGAAGGGGATGGAAGTGTACAGTCAACAGTGACATAATGCAAGCAAGTTAGGATATTGTAAAATTCTTTTGTTGGCCTGTGCGATCTTTCATGTTATAAAAAATTCATTTTTGTCCTAATAAAATCCAGTTACGTGAGAAGTGCACAAGATATTTTAGAAACTGAATCATTCCCTAAATAGTATCATATAACTAAGTAACACAGAAATGTTAAGATGTACAATAAGTGATCTTTTCTTAGAAGAATGTTTGTGTATGGTGTGCTGGTCCCCGTGGAAGATAGTGTTGGGAGATGGGAAAGGGAGAGTCAAAAGTTAGCTCCTGGCTTTTTGCTGTCACTTGCCTCCCAACAGAATGCTGAAATCTCTCTGAAACTACATGCTGTCCTGCTGTTAGAGATAAAACAACAGTGTGCAGGCCACTTGCTTATATAATTCATTACCAAACCACGCCTTATGCACCACCAGTGACCTGTGGACCCATTGGGAGTGTCTACAGAATAGAGCAGGCTAGCAAGTTAGACCATTCAGCTCATGACAAGAGCCCTTGGTTTCACTCTATTATTGCAAAAGCGATCGGCTCACACATCCACTTCAAAACCACAAATAGAGAAATAAAGTATTAAACCTCCATTTGTTCTCCTCTCCCAATATTGCTATGAGTAGTGACTGAATCATATACTCCCCTACAAGGATGACTTCTCACACTTCAATTTTTCCATATCAGGAAGTTTTGGGAAATGTTATGTTTGTACCTTAGTAGTAAAAAATTTTATGAACACTCTCCAACTCATTAGTATCCTAGGAAATATAGAGGACTGTGTATTCTCAGGTAAGTTAATTATTAACTTGGTTTCTTCTGCTGTATTTTTCAGTTGGGGTATATTTCAATTTAGTAGGTTTGGTTTAAAACCTTTAGAGGCTCATTTATTTGTGATTATTTCTTGACAATTAAAGCATCATGCAGATGCTTCTTTCTCCCTGGGGAAAAAAACAAAACAACAACAACAAAAAAGGTGTTCCTCCCCACCCCCCAAAAAAAAAAAAATATCTGTGAAATTCTTATCCTGGAGGAAGCAGAGATGAACAAGGAAAACAGCTCTGAATTACGTGCAATCTGCAATTGGACCTAGTCTGCCCCCTTAATGCTTAGGAACAAAAACCATATTATCTGACTTGTTTGCTTTAAGTTTTGGTTTACACAACAAAAACTCAACCTGTGTGTTCAGGACACTTCATACCCTTTAGCATGTTTACAAGTTCCTCATGTCTTTCAGTAAGATGAAAAATGCAAAGTATCAGTTGCTATATGATTCAGAGGGTAAAGCAGACATTCTGCAGAACCAGCAAAAAGAAGCAACGGACATATTACTCAGGCATAATGCCCCGAGGAAAGACAATTTCCCATCTAATATACAGCTGCTAAAAGATATTTGTCTGGTACAAATGTTCTCAACTCTGTATAGTCACAGAAGTGGCTTTTCCATTCGGTAGAAACACTAAAATTTAAACACATGTTAATTGCAATGAAAATACAAATTTTTGATCCATACACTAAGATTAAATTTTATAATGACATGTTACTTCATTTGTTTTGGTATGTTTAACGCAGAATGTTGCTAAAATAATAAAGATTATACGTAGAAATTATATAACAATATAAAATACTAAATGTTTATCCAAAGCAAACTGGCTCCACACTGTCCTATCAGAATCTACTTCTTTTTTTGTTTTTTCTTTTGATAAAAAAGAACCTTTAAAAGGTTTTTCTAGGGGTTCTATTTTAACTATCATCTGTTTTAAGTCTATTTCACCTGAAGTGGTGAGAATTCCTGCCCGTTTTTGTTTAAGAAGAGAAGAATAAAATAATTATCATGACTTGTGAAACTGCTTATATGTGATGGAAGCACGATGCAAGTTAAGAGAGGGGAAACTCAGAAACAGAAACTTAAAACTTAGGTGAAAACCAGTAGGAAAACCAGAGAGTTCTCCGGTTTGTACTGCATTATCACCTTAAATATTGACGGTATTGCTGCTAATAGCAACAGCAAAGCATAGTGCAGGTGGATAAGAGCACAGATGCAGGAGGCTTTTTTTTTTTTCCCTCAGAGTAGTCCTACTAACAACATTGACTAGTAAATTCTCAACATTGGGTGGTTTCTCAAAATCTCGGAGAAAGTGGCTGCAATATGCATATCTCAAAATAAAACTGAGGCATTCAGCCAGAATTTGGAGCCAGGGTGAAATAATATCCAGATCACACTAGCTCCCCTCCATCATGCACTTGCAGTGATACCAGCCCTCAGCAGCTCTTGATATATGTGTTGCTGAGTGTCAAGAACCTTGTAAGGAAGACGAAGAGCTGATTTCTCACAGAGGCGGCTTTTTAACATCCATAGTTTTAAGACCTTATTTTTCAGCCCCTTATTTTTCCATTTTTCTCCATTCTACTGTATTCTGTTTTACCACAAACCTTCTTTCCCCTTCTCCCTTTAATTTAGGTCAGGCTATCTTTTATCCTTCAGTAAGCCTTCTTTGCAACTTTATACTTTTCATTTGCTTTTCCCAGTAATTTCTTTCATAGATTTTTTTAATATTTTCTATGAATATGTTTGGAGTCTTTTGTTATTTGCCTTACTGCCATCTACCCCTCCTTGATCACACTATGCTCACCCACCTTCTTTTTATTTTTTTGTTTCTGGATAAGCCTGGATTTTAAGCTCCTTTTCCTCCATATCTTTTATTTGAAGCAGCACTGATTAACACTGTCAGATGTTACCTTTCAGCTCTGAGCCATCAATTATCACTCTTTAATAACTGGCTTTCCCCATTCCTTGTGTTTTATCACCTTTCTTGAAATATCCAATATTCACTCATCTTTTGCTGTCTTGTGAGAAGCAGTTTTCTCTTACTTATCTTTTTTTCCATAAGAATATTACTACCACCATTTTTCTCTTCCAGGTTTTTTGCTTCCTAAGATTTTGTCTTCCTTCAGACAAAAGACCCCTGACATACTTGATGTAACATCTTTTGCTTTGGGACTCAAATGCTCTCCTGACTTTATCTTGCATAAACCTTCCTCAAAGCTTAGTTTTCAAGAAATCTTATTCCTCATGGTCTTCATCAAATTTCCCCAAGTAATTCTCTGTTTGAATTAGCAGGAACATTGAGCGTAAATGGCAAAAGCAATGTTTCACACAGTGCTATAGATTTCTTTACCCAGAAGCTAGATTAACTTTACCCCTGCATAAGTTTGTTTATCGGAAAATAAAGACTTAATGAGAAGGTCACAAGCAGTCATGAAGTCTTTTTCATTGGTTTATGATTTTGAGATCTCTTGGATGCACACAGTGGCAAAGAAGGGTTGCAAGCTGTACCACCGGTGCAGCAGGTCAGATCTTTAAGTACTAAAGAAAACTGTGTCGATAAATATTTTTTCTAAAGTTTGTATGTGAAAAAGCAGACTAAAGTTGTGTACAGAGTGAAAATAATATTTACTGCCATTGTTGGAATTATAAATAAGTTGATAACTAACTGCTTGCTTTAGGAGAATGGAGAATTATAATTGGAGCCCTTCGCTCTTGCTACTTTGAATTTGGCAACCACAACAAGAATTTGCTTCTGTTGTGATTGCTGGGTGGTCAGCATTAACTCCTGAGGTAATCTTAGTCTGGTTTCCTACTCCAAATCTCAAAAGTTGAAGGCTGATTTAGTGATGTTCTAAACTGGGAAAAGATGGAGTGTGTAAGCTCTAGGCATGGCAGTTTGGCTCTTTCTAAATGATGGAAGTCACTAACTGGATCTATAGAAGATTGAGAAAGAAATTCAGATCATTCACAGTTTTTTTTCACATAATTGACAGCTTCTAGGCAGTGCTGCAGAACATTCCTTTGGTATTGATTGGTTGTAAATTATTTATGCTACTATTTCTACTACAGTACCTGTTTGCTTTATAATGTGATGTTTACTTTCTGTACAATGGACATGAGTTATCTGCCTGATCAAAAAGTTATTGATGATCACAGTCTGTAGATCAGAAACTTCTGCACCACCAAAAATAAACCCAAACCAAACTACGGCTTGCCCACCCTCACCCCACCCCCACCCCCCCCGCCCCCGCCACTGAAAAGCTCTACATTGATGGGTGTTAAAATACTTTGGACTGACAGAAACATACATGAAGGACATACGTTATTTAGCTTTTTAATTCAAATTTAAGGGAAAATTCTCATTAAACTTCCCACATATTTTATGTAAGTCCTCTTTTTCTTCCTATATGCAAAATTATTCCTCAGGACCACTTATAGATAATTCACTATACCTAACAGACAATCGTTTTGTGGCCATATAACAATGGGGTTAGTAGGCCTAAATCTGCACAGAGCAGAGTAATTTGCCTTACTAATCCTTATCATTTGCCCAGCATCTCTCTTTTCTACTGTAGGTAGCAGTTAGATTTCAGATGGTTTTGAGCTTTGCTGTGTTGAGTCAGTTACAGTACAGAATTTTCCGTACCTGCTCACTGCTTTCCATAACAGATGCATTTCCTTTGATTCCTCTAGGCCCTAACTTGCCTATACCATTTGTGAATTTGTTTCTGGTGTTGCAGTGTTTCATTAATTCAGTGGAGGTGCTTGAAAAGTAGTTCAATCCATTAAAACTGGATTCCAGATCTCAGTATGTATGTGCCTGTGTTTCTGTTCTTCAGTGTTTTGTCCTGAATACAGCACAGCACTGATTTTGTAATTCGGAAGTTTCCTTCTTTAAGTAAATAACATCTGTCCTGCTGCAGAATAGGCTTTTGGACATCATCAGGTGTTGTGAATGATGGCAAAGAATGCCTGTCTTATTCATCCTCTGCACTGCCTCAGAGGAAGAATATGGTATGCATCTTGGGTGAGGAAAAAAAGAAATAATGAGGAGTTCAACCTGCTGGGTTTCTTTCTTCTTATCCCCAACCTTTTCCCCCACTCACTGCATAGAATCATAGAATCACCTGGTTGGAAGAGACCTTTAAGATCATTGAGTCCAACTGTTCACCCTGCACTGCCAGGGTCCCTAAACCATGTCCTCAGCGTCACATTCACATGGCTTTTGAACACCTCCAGGGATGGGGACTCCACCACCACCCTGGGCAACTTGTTCCAATGCTTAATGACCCTCTATGTAAAGAAATTTTTCCTGATATCTAACCTAAATCTCCCCTGACGCAACTTAAGGCCATTTCCTCTCGTCATGTGATTCATAACATGGGAGAAGAGACCGACCCCCACCTTCCCAGAGCCTCCTTTCAGGTAGTTGTAGAGAGTGATGAGGTCTCCCCTGAGCCTCCTCTTCTCCAGGCTAAACAATCCCAGTTCCCTCAGCCGCTCCTCGTAAGACAAGTTCTCTAAAGCCTTCACTAGCTTCGTTGCCCTTCTCTGAACCCCCTCCAGCACCTCAATGTCCTTCTTGAAGTGAGGGGCCCAAAACTGGACACAGTACTCAAGGTGTGAGACAAAGAAAAAGGTCTTAGTATTGGATGCATATTGAAGCCTCTCTCTGAGCAATCTTTCTATCAGAGTTACAACAAAGATGTGCATTCTTCCTTCACTATTCTTACTTTGTAGGAAGAAAAATGTGTTTTCTTAGGTATTGGAAAATATTTAATCTCTCCTTAGACTCTTAAATGGCCCAAGGTCAAAGCTAACAAAGTTCACTAGTAGGTCTACAGCAATCTGTGCAGAAATTCTCTGGCAGTGGTAAAACTTCTTTTGTGTAGGATTAATTAGCACAAGAAACCTGCACCAGACTGAAAGTCCCTCTGTGTGTACTGTAGGTAACACCAGGTTCCAAACAATACAATTTCACCACATAATTGCGATGTCGCCATCATCATTTTCCGCACATCTTAAATCTATTTGCAAAGCTATTTGATTCGATATTACACTAAGTGGAATTATAAAGAACACAGAAAGTAATTTTACTGAGGCTGTGCTTAAAATAATTTACACTGATTAAAGTTAGATTTTAAAGTTCCACTTAGTGCTTTCTTTTGCACTTGAAAACAGAGATCTATAATTATAATGTAATGTCATTTTAGCAGTAATGAATACACTTAGAAAAGTTGTACTTGAGTTTTATGTAAGAAAAATGGCTGAAGTTCAACTAGTTGTTTAGCCAGAAGTTAGCACATAGTATTGTACTTCAACTTTGGTTGACAGGGAGTTTTCCTACTGACTGTGGTTCTTGAGATGGAGCTGGAAATCACTGCAGAAATATTCTTCAGGTTTTTCAATAAACTTTTCTAAGACAAGTGTCTGACTATTACAGAGTTTTGCAACTCATGAAGATTTTGTTCTATGTAAAACCAGTTTAACTGTTCTTACATAGTGGAATAAGAGCTATGGTGATGAAAGCGATCTTGACAGACTGTCCTGGGTAAAGAAAGGTAAGTGGCTACACAAGCTTTTAAGTTGAGATGACAACTACAGTTTGGAAGTAAATATTCTGATTTTCCCCAGTCTGCGAGATATGATTTCCGTAACAGAGTGTGTTGGAGCACACAAACTGGATCTACTCTTGGTGAAACTAAAACACATGGCAGAAGTGCATGCTGTGCACCAGCCAATATTGGAACAGCCCATGAGACAAGACTAGAGCTGTACATAAAAGAATCACATCACTACAAACTCATGCAAAGTGGGCAACAGGTCATCAATATAATCTTGTTTCCCGCACAGGCTTGATGATGTGGTGCCTTGCTATCAAATAATGTAGCCAAGCCCTTAGCATTTATATTTCTTATTTGTAAAAGACAAGGAGCAGTTATTCCATACCCCAGCACTATGCTGTCATGGGTTAAGGCTGAGGACATTCCCTGTGAAGATAAATCCATTAGAATTTGTAAGCCACTCAGATGGGGAGATAATGATGTCCTCACAGACACTGTGCTCCAACTCTATGACCGGAAACATTCACTTACACCTTTGTCTCTCCTGGGCAGTGTCCTGGGTTTGTAGCTCTGTTGACAAAGGCCATGTCCCACATGACTGTTGTGGAGCCCTGACTGCCTTCTGCAGAAGAAGGGGTGTCATCCCACATCTCATGATATTTTTTTCCTCATTTCTAATTTTGTTTCAATGTAAAATGATTACACTGAATTATAGAAATCAGGAAATCCAAGGATGGAGAAATCATATTGGTTTTGTGATAAGCTGGGACATCTTAGCTGTCAAGAAAAACAGTTTTTCTTGGGGAGCGAGAAGAAAAGGAGTAAAGCAATACCCTATGTTTAAAGTCACTGAGGTGTTTGCTTTCAAGGCCATCAAGAATGAGCTTATTTTTTAAAAAATATTTGAGAGAAAGTCTATTTCTCTCTCAGCTCTTCCCTATTCTGACGGCATATCTATAAACTGTTTTTCTACATTTCTGTTAGCGAAATAAGAATAATTTAATAGAAGATTTACTGAGTACAAGTTCTCACAAGCAACGTGCTCTCATCAGCCTGTTAACCCTAGGTCACAAGGGTAACGAAATAATTCCAGACATATTCAAATTTGTGAGAATTAAGGGAGAGGACAAAATGAAACTCTAGAACCCAAAAACGAAAAGCACGGGAATCACACAAATCCTCGGCACTTCTAATAAAGTGCTACAACTGCTTTCAGCATTTCGTCAAAAGCTGATGTGTTCTATTTCAGAGAGAAACTATCTTGCTATAGAGACAGATGAGTCCATGGGAGCAGAAAGGGAAAAAAAAAAATTCCTCTTTGATTTCTGAAAACTGCTTCAGAGACAAAGACTGGGGATTGCCCCAGATTTTCAGGACTTGGTATGTTTTTCACAATTGATTTTTAAAAAGCGTCAGAGACAATGAGATTTGGAACACGTAAATATTTTGTTCCTAATCCTTAAAGCTTTAATGAGCAACATAAAGACAAATGCAACACCAAGAAAAGAACAGCAGGTGTAGAAAGCGATAGGTTAGGATAGTTTGTACCTGTGTGATCTAATAAATACTTTGATTGCTAGGTTCTAGCATTAAAAACTTGAGCTTAAACTGTGTTTTCTCATATTTAAGTTCTGCATGTGGAATAAGTTACATGATTTCTGTGAAATTTCATTAAATTTCCAGGATATTAACCTACTTATAGGGGTAAAACAAGGGTAGAGGAGTCAGGAACATGTTTTCCAGAGTCTTTAAAGATAATCTTGCGTCAGTGCTTAGACTTTTATCAGACTTCAGCTCCTCTGTTTTTACCTTCCCTAGGCATTGCAATGGGAAAAAATACCTTAAGGGACCATGAAGCCACTTTTCTGCTCTCTTCTTTCTACTTATCCTCTCTCTTGAAAGTTGTTGTGGGTTGACCCTGGCTGGATGCCAGGTGCCCACCAAAGCCACTCTATGACTCCCTCTCCTCAGCTGGCCAGGGGAGAGAAAATATAATGAAAGGCTCACGGGTTGAGATCAGGGCGGGGAGATCACTCAGCAAGCATCGTCATGGGTAAAAAAGATTTCGGGAAATTAATTTATTACCAATCAAATCAGAGAAGGGTAATGTGAAATAAAATTTTAGAAACATCTTCCCCCCCACGCCTCCCATCTTCCCAGGCTCGACTTTACTCCTGATTTTCTCTACCCTCTCCCCACCAGTGGCGCAGGGCGACTGGGAAAGGGGGTTGCAGTCAGTATATCACACATTGTCTCTGCCGCTCCTTTCTCCTCAGGGAGAGGACTCTTCAAACTCTTTCCCTGCTCCTAGTGTGGGGTCCCTCCCATGGGAGACAGTCCTCTGTGAACTTCTCCAATGTGAGTCCTTTTCATGGGCTACAGTTCATGAACTGCTCCAGTGTAGGTCCCTTCTATGGGCTGCAGCCCTTCAGAACAGGCTGCTCCAGTGTGAGACCCCCACGGGGTCACAGCCTCCTTTGACTACATCCACCTTCTCCAGCATGGGATCCTCCACCACAGGCTGCAGGAGGACAGCCTGCCTCACCATGGTCATCACCACAGGCTGCAGGGAATATCTGCTGCAGTTCTTGGAGCACCTCCTCCCACTCCTTCTTCACTGACCTTGGTACATGCAGAGTTGTTTCTCTCACATACTCTCACTTCTCTCTCTGTCTGCAATTGCAGTTATGCCTTTTTTTTTTACCTTCTTAAATATCACATATCACGTCACAGATCGTCTCAGTCTTGGCTAGCCGCGGGTCTGTCTTGGAGACAGCTGGCACTGGCTCTATCTATATGAGGGCAGTTTCTAGCACTTTCTAAAAAAGGCCAGCCCTGTAACCACTCTGCTATCAAAACCTTGCCACAAAAACCCAATAAGAAAGTCCTAAAAAGTTCAGAGCTGAGGTTGAACTGAAGAGTATAGCATGAACTCCCAAAATAAGATAAACATATGAAGTGGCATCTAATGTATTAAAATATTCAGTCTGCTAGTTAGTCATTTGCCTGTTAAAGCCCTTCAAGCTCTAAGAATGTGACCCTGGTGTTAAAAGAATGAAAGGACACATTTTTATTATTATTTTTTCCTATACGTATTTCAGAGCAGATTTTTTTAAAAATTCCTCTCTACACTTCTCATGGCCTGTAGGAACAGCTGTTCTCTCTGACATCAGTTATTCTCTCTGATATGCCTAAAACTCTATGCACCTCAACACAAATCCCTAGTTGTGGTGTCTTCATTATTGATGGTGAAGCTTACATTGCAGTCATTGACTATTTCTTTTCAAAACAGGGTGAAAGTACCTTGAAGAAGCAGGTTCATGGGATAGTACTGTAGCTGTGATAATACAGGGTTCAGTATGCACTGCAAAATCTGAACGTGGGTGTTACCTGTGTGGATCACCTTGCTGCTATGCTACCACTGCGCTGAGGAAAGGAGTATATAACTGGCTTGTATTGTTTGCTCAGACTGCAGTCACTGCAGAATACGTGATACCAAAACTATGCTTCAAATGGTGCTTTCTAAATCAAGAGGTGTTTGCATATAGCAAAATACAGTCTAGAAGGGCTCGGTGAGCTATGTGAGTGACTAAAGCAAGTTGGTCACATGAAAATAGGGTTCAGAGTGAATTGGTTTATCTCACGGATTACTGATGTTCCAGCCACTATTTATGTTGTGCCAGAAAATGAAAAAGACAAGGTTACGGGAGAAGCAGGAGAATATAAGAGTAAATTATACTTGAGCACACTGGCAAGAAAAGGTACTGAAAAGAGATTCCTTTGTGGTAAATTCTTGCAAGTTCTCCTCATATAAAGAGTGGAGTACTGATTTCAGGTTAATGAAAGATTGCCCAAATTTAATCCACCAACGTAAGTGGAAAGAATAATTGGAAAATATATCAAATGAGAAAAAAAATCACTTCTATATCTCATTTTGTCCCGCCTGGTTCCTGTATGTCAATGATTTGTTCTTACTACAATCATCCATAAAATTATTATGAACATGCTCCTTGGCAGTCAAAAACCTCTTGCAAAAGATTTCCTAGTCTGGAGAATTTTTCCAATAGCATTCCTGGATGCCTTATTTGTTTCCCATCTACCTACTGAAACATTTACAAAAACAGCTCTATTAAATTTGCTCTGGTATGCCATTCAATTTGATGAAAACTTCTTAAATACAGCTCTAAAGGTGATTTGGGGAAAAACAAGAATGTTACTATAGTTGTTCAGGGTATTCTCAGCAGCAGAGAGCACTATACTTCATTAGTGTTGCCAAGTAATAATCTAAATAGGACAAAAGAAAACAAAAACCACAAAACACACAGCTAGAGAATCTTTTGTATTAGAAAACCTTCCTCCAAATAAAGGATGTCATTTAATAAAGGGA
The DNA here is from genome assembly GCA_009769605.1 of Bucorvus abyssinicus. Taxonomy (NCBI): domain Eukaryota; kingdom Metazoa; phylum Chordata; class Aves; order Bucerotiformes; family Bucorvidae; genus Bucorvus; species Bucorvus abyssinicus. Next base: position 49,632,954 of record CM020063.1, read on the forward strand.
GTAAAAATTGGAAGCAAAGTTTATGTATATTTATCTAGCAAATTTCCATTTTTGCGACAATCTTCGTGAAAAGAGAGTGCTAGTTTATATACCATGCAGGAGGAAAAAAAAACCCTAACAAAGCTGAGTTAGATTACTTCATTAATTTTCTGGAACAGATTTTGAAATGAAATCTGAAAAGTTTTAAAATGGGAACAGTATTTATAGAACTTATTTTGACTGTGCAAAAAGTTAACATATTTTACTGTTTATTTCCTCTTCTCAGAACACAGTCTGCAAAGCTCAGAGGATCTGTGGTTCTAAGTTAGTAATATGTGCTTTGGGTCAAATCAATTTGATTCATCTTAACATGAAACATTTATTTTAGTATTCAATTTCTTGTGGTTAATGCACTTGCATCAGAAGGGCAGCGTGCAGTAGAAACTAAAAATAATAGCTGTTATGACAATTCAATTGCAACAGATTTTCCAAATCTTATACTTAATATATTGGATCACAAAAAATTACAGTAATATCTTCCTTGCCTCAACTTTTATAGCAAACTCTGCATATCATTCTGTGATAAAATGAAGAAAAACAAAAATATCAGCTCTCTCAGCAAGAGCTAAACCAGATTTGACAGGACACTGACCTTTTGAGAACAGTTTTCAAAGAAGAATACATGGGTTTGTTCATTTTATTTGTGTAAGGGTGGGATGGAATGTTTATTTTTAGATGGACTTTAAAAAGGGCAAAGATACAGATTAAGAGAGCTATACTTCACTTTCAGCACTGCTCCAGAACCCACATAGACAGGTATGCATCTGTGAATGAATCAGGTCTTCTGGTTCATGTCAAATGTAGCTGAACCTTAGGGGAATCATTTTGAAATGGATGTTGATGAATGAAGATTTTATAATACAAACTGTGCTTGAGTACTTAGTCTATCAAACATGAATTCTAGCATTGTTCAGCCTTAAAAGGACAAATTGTCAGCAACTCTGGCTTAAGGTTTAGAAAGACACACCAGTTAAGTCTAATGGACTGCATTCATGGTCACTCTCTGACATTCGCCAAGATAATTCTGTGTACTTTCCATTCTTCACTCCAGTCTTTTGAGGATATTGAAGAAATGGCAATATTTCGTAAGCATCACCTAAAGCTAGAAAGAAACAGGTGTATACAGTCAGTGTGCTCTGCCAATATGTGATCCTTTCCTTCACGATTCATTTCCATGTGAGTAAGAAGGGATCATGATGAATAGGGTTGACAAGAACAGGTTTTCACAAAGAAACTGTAATGAGATGGCAGGTATGTATATGGCTGAATCAGACTGGCTAGGGATGGAAGATCAGGTTCAGCATAAGGAACCCTGCTTAATACAAATGTTGCCATACTGTCTTCTGCTTCACATGCAAGAAGGGCTGGACGTATGGCAGAGGAGACACTGAAATAGACATCTCAAACATATCTCCTCAGCAGACACCCCAATTACTACAAGAACACCTCTGGCACATTTGTATAACCTTCACGTACCTTGTATCGTCATGCCACAATCTAGCTCAGTCTGGGTGTGATGTGACTCATTAAAATATTTCTTTAAACCAAGAAAAATCATGCAGAAACCTCTGCCACAAGGGGAGACAGAAAGTCTTTAGACACAGTAGGGGGAAGGAAGTGAATCTCTGCATTCTGAAACACCACTCGAGTCTGAGGAGACCCTGCGAAAACATCCCTAGAAGGTATTTTGATTGCATTATTGTCCTTGGTCTTTAAAACTCAGTCTCATCTGATTCACACACAAGTAGGGAATAGGGCATCCTAACTGCTGGAGAGAGGGTTGCCTAGAGAAACTAATACTGCTACAAAAAAAGAACATGCAAAATAATTTCCATAGTGACATAAAATTATTTAAGACACAGCAAATCCTTTGCACTATAGGGAGACACCTCACTCCAGCACTCTGCTAGTAACCCATTATTGGAAGTAGAGCCTGCCCTGCTGTGACTGCATTACTACCTCTAAATGTGCTCATACATGATGATTTTGTCACCTTTGTAGTTTGCTTTATTGTGAGTTTGGAGATTTATGCTGTCATGTTGGAATTTAAGAAACAAACAATGTAGGGAGGAAAAAATTCTGTACCAGGAATTATTAACTGTTTAAAAGTTAAAAGCAGAAACTGGGAAGCCCTTGTTCTGTTCTCCTGCAAGTGAAGGATGAGAAACTAAGAAGGAGGAGGACAAAAGTTTTGTATGTATAGCTGTATAGAAAAAAAGAGAAATTTTGTCAATCTAAAGGCGATACTTTTGTTGTTGGAAGAGAACTAAAATTTAATTAATTCAGTAAGATTTACTTCCATCTTCCCCAAACAACCTAAGAAAAAGACATTTTTTTATGGAAAAAAAAATAGTTTTACTGACATAGAAAATAATTTGAAGAGTGTTAAGGCAACAAGATTGTACTTCAATTCTAAAACTTTACAGTATCAATATAGCCCTTTCTTCCCCATACTAGATGGATTTCTTCCCTGCTTTTTTGCTGATTCTTCCTATTTCCTGTGCAGATGTGATCATTCTAATGTGATGTGATCAAAACCAGCCTACAGCTTGTCTTCATTACCCCCAAAGAGGCCAAACTGAGACCGATTGAAGTACATAAAATGGCAAGTGTGATCACATCACATCTTTGTTCAACCTTCATATACAGAAAGTTGTCCTCATATCGACATCATTAGAATTCCACAGGGAAATATGGGGCAGTATGGCTTAAACAATTTTTTTCTCATTAAGTCTGAAACATGCCATTTTTAGTAAAGCAGTATATCTTTAGCTGCCTATAGTTTTGCTATATGCTACTGTCATCTTCTTTCTTTTCTCTGGTTTTTGGTTTCCCCCCATATCGCCCAGCGTTTTCAGTCATTTTGAAATTCAGCAGTGTTTCCCTATGAAGTTCCAACACAATATGTCAAATGAAATTTCAAAAATCTGGCCTATATATATGCATCTAAAACATAACTTAGAATATAATGTAGGATATAAACAAGAATCTCATAAATAAAATTAATACTATTTTTTCATTTCTATTATTCAAAATACTTTGGGATGCAAAAGTATTCCAACCACTGTGAGTGCTAAAAACTGAAGTACAATAATCTCAGTACATGTGTAAGAAGACAGAAGGGAATATCAATGCGATATTCTCCTTCCGGGAGAGCTCATTTGCTTTTCTGACTGTATGTACCAGGACTCAGTTTTGGTTTATGATTGTACCTGAACACAGAGCACAATACTGGCAAGCCACAGGAGAGCTGCAGAAGACAGGTCAGGTGAAGCAGGTTTTGCTGTCCCAGATCTAACTGTGCACATGCCAAACTGGAGCTGGTTCCAGAAGACAGTCGCCCCACAGAGAGGCTGGCACACAGCACCGGCTGGGAGCTACATCTCTGCAGGTATGAATCTCATAATTCAAGCCCTTGAGCACCACACTACACAGAAACAGCTGGTATAAAATGACCCTGAAGTAGTTCAGGTGCATTTCTGCTAATAAATCTGGCTGCATCTGTGCTAAACCTGCATTTGCAGCACAGTTAATCCACTGTTGACAACTGGAGATGACAGACCTGTTATTTAATAAGAATTCATGTCAAGTCTACCATCAGAAGACTTGCATTTCTTTCAAAAATGATGTCTGTCATTTATAGGTCATTGTGATATATGATGAATGGAAAGCTAACTTAAAAAACAAAGCTACAGTGTGGTTCCTTCCAACATATCCCAAGGAAGCTATTGCAAAAGCAAATGTATGCCATGAAGAAAGAGACAAACTGATAGTAGAAACTTGGGGGTAGTTAAATTCAATATATTTTACATCTGAAAGCAACTATAGTCTTCAGAAAAATATTTGCTACAAAAGCATTTAATAGTATATATTACTGTGCTTATGGATGTTTAAAGCTAGCTTTATGGGGGGGGTCCAGTTAGCACTTCGGAAAGTGTATCTTTTCGTGGTATACACATGCACACACACAGGGGGAAAAAAAAAAAAAAAGGCACATCAACTCTGTAAATACTTAACCACAGTTGTAACTTTCCTCCTAGAATGAATGCTAGGAAGTGCTAATTTCATCAGTTAGTTATAATATCAATATATCTATATTTAAGGTGTCATAACCAAAATGACTTTTGAGTGTATCCTGAAAGTGAAAATGTAATTGATTTGTGAGCTAGGAAAGGTAATAGGTCCTAGGGAAACAGAATAAGGACACTCTTTTGTACTTGCTTGTTTTTTAAGTAGCTTGGGATTCCGCAGAAGACAAAATACGGAAGATTAAATTTTTATTTTCTTTACTGATGCTAGTTGATCAATATAACAATTACCTTAGTTGCTTTGTCCAGTTTTCTACAGCTCAGAAATAAAGAATGTAATGTGGTTTTGTACTATGAAAAAGTATAAAATCCATCATATTTAAAGAACATAATGAAGGTCAAATCAGGCCTTCAAACATTTAGCTTTAAAATAAATTCCAAATTTAATTTAAGAAATTTCAGAACTGCAAAGCAATATAAAAATAAATATACACAGAAACTGAACACAGTAAATTTATATTTTTTAAAATGTTCTTTTGTTTAGAAATATATGGTTCCTGAAGACTTGGGAAATATACATATATACATATACACAAACATGTTCTTCAAATGAAATTCTTCTTTATATTTTTCTGTTCATTTCACTGTTGACCATTTGTGACTAATATATCAAACATCAACAAAAACCTGAAGATTTCAATTGCTTTTCTCCTGGAAATTATTTAAGGTTTAAGAGGGAAACTAAATCCTTTGTGTGAGCCTTTGGTTTGCTTACGATGTTTTTCCTTATTATTTTATAGTCTCTGAAAAACTAACAAGATTGTCAGTCTCTATCAGACATAACCTAGCTGCTGCATTATTCATTATTTCAAATCCTGAACTTAATGAAAAGCCCATACTGAAGCCTGCTGCAAGTGTGACTACAAATATAAAAATAGCTATTTCTCTACCCTTCCCAGTATATTCTATTTGGATTTCATTCCATAGGACGTAGATTACTGACATGAAGAACTTCTTAATAGGAAACAGAAAGGCTTTCTGGCATGATTTTTGAATATCTACCATATTTTGCTCTCTGTTCTACTTACAGATGGGAATTGTTTAATCCTTTATTCTTCATTTCTTCAAACACTGTTGGCTGTATCCAATACTATTCCCATAGTCACAGGTATTTTCACATGACTGCAAGTGACTGAATTATCACAGGAAATGTACAATGATGAAATATAGTAAATGCTATGTATTTGGTTCAATCTTGTGACAAAGGTAAGCTCAAATATTTTTAAGACATTTAAAGTAATTTATGATATCTTGAAGCGTGCAGCAAGTTGCTATCCAAGAAGCACATGTGTGGGCTGACATATTGTTGGCTACTTATTTAACACTTCAAAGCATAGACATAAAGATTACGGTACTTAAATCTATTAAGACACATAACTAAGCAGTATGAAGTACTTTCAAATGTGTTTGGGTTGATAAAGATTTCTCCTATCAGTGTCTTTTAAAGGAATATGTATGAAGCAGTGCTCATTAATGGAAAACATTTGTTTCTTCTATTTTACAGCTGCTTCACTGTTGTATGCGTTTGTTAGTGCATCAATCAAAGAAACAGCCTCATCATAAGAACTTTTAAATATGTTCAAATGAGCAAACCACATTTAAATATGGAGATTAATATGCACATTTCTGTGTGCACTGATGGTCAAATGGGTCTATGATGAATGTATCTCCATGGAAAAAAGCAAAGCAAGATTTAAAAGAGCTGCTTGATCTGTGTTTAGCTGAAGGAATCCATGACAATAGATGATACTCTATTTATGTGTCATTTATACTTGGTTCATCCTTGGAGTGCTGATGTTATGTGACCTAAACAAAAAGAAGCTTTTAAAGATAGGTAATAATAACCGATATTCAGTAGTATGTTTCTATGAAATATTCAATAGGACATCATCATCATGGCTTGGCTTCGCAGACGAAGATTTGGGAAGGGCTTTGCCCACGCTTATTGCAAGCGCGTTGATGGCTGAAAAGGCCAATGCGGGATAGGCAAGACCGGTTGCAAAGAGCACACCGAAGGGTCTCCTTGGGTGGTATTGCCATTTCGTCCCTTGCCTGTCGCTACAGGGCTTTAAACGTGAGTACACCCTTCAAGCCTGCGCGGTGGATTTTTTAGGTGAGGCGCAGCGTGCGCGAGACTGGCCCCACCCTTTACACCTGAGGTTCATCTGCCAGGGCCTAGCGAGCTTGGACGGTGACAGCGAAGTCCTCAGGTCGTAGGTTTGGTTAGAGGATCCTTCTCTTAGATGGATGGCCTTACAGGGCTAAACGAGCTCCATCTGCCCGGGTTTGGAGTTAGAGTTGTCCTTCTCCTAGGATGGTTGCCCGAAGGCTAGTGAGCCCATCCTGCCCGTGGACACACTTTGTCTGACCCTTCAGTTGAGACCTGTCTGGCTTGGGAGACCCTACCGGAGGCATATGCCACCACCAGCATAGCTCTCAACTTCACAAGGGCACGCAAGCTCTTTCCCCACGGCAAGGGGGTGCCCGTGAAAGAGTCAATAGGACATACATCCTAAATTACTGCACTACTTTTAAAAAACTTGAAAAACCTTGACGGTTCTGCATTTACAAAGAAATATATTAAAAGACAAAAGTCTTATTCACCTCTAGTTTTATATGTTTCTTTTTGTACAATGGTGCTGATAAGGGAGAGAAATGCACAACTGATTTTCATAAATGATGGATTTACTCTAAAATTAAACCCACATCATGCATTGATATTTATAATGATAAACACTTCACTTCTGTTTGCTCTAATAAGGTGGCCTAGGCCCTTGCAGTATGCTATTGATAAGCACGTGATTGGAAAGATCTATCCAGATTACCTCAATCATTTGTTTCTGGCTGTACACAGAAGACTGATGAGCTCCTGGCCCTTTATTTGCAGTTCTGAAATGCAGAACATCAGGGCCAGATAGCATTTAAGGCAGAACGTAACGCACAGCCAAACCAACAGATACTGAAAACAAGAGCTTGAGATTTCAGCCGATTGCCAGTAAACTAACTAAAATGCCATAATGTTCAGAGATTTAAAAAATTACACGGAGATAATGAAACAATTTGGAGTTAATGGAACACTACAAGAGAAGGACGCTAATGATCCAAAGTCATTTCTGCATCCTTCAGTATAATTTCCAGGCTATGCTTCTGTAACACGAACACCTAGCCTCACTTACAGCAGTACTTTGTCTTCAGGAAAAAGGCACGCAGTTTTCACTCATTCAGATTGGTATAAATGCCTTTTAGAGCTTAGATGGGGGAAAGAGACACAGGACTGATACTGAATTGCTGATTTCACTTTTTGCCTTACCATTCGGATATCTTGAATTCTGGGCTGCACTGAATTCTTGGCATGATACTGTTTTAAGTTGTGGTATTGTGAGAAGCTGGTGTTCTACCCACTCTGCAATGCAGCAAGGATGGAAGACCAACAGACAGTAGCTCCAGCTCCTTCCTCAAAATTCCAGGTAAATTGCATGGAGATTCCTTCAAAGGGACAGGAAATATTGAGTAGGAAAGACACACTTCCATAAATGCAGTGGGGAACACGAGGTCCTTGACACAGTTAATGTCAGTGACTGACACAAATGACACACATTAAAGTTGAACACGTCATATTAGTTCTTCTGTGACACAAAGCTTCATTAATAACTAACAATTTACAAATCTCATCTATTTTTATGCTTGGATTTGTGCTAAAAGGAGGCATAAGCTGCTTGAGAGATGGTGGCTCCTGCATTACAGGTGACAACAGCTAATTGTGATTCTTCTACAGCTAATATACCAAGTTTAACTGTGAAAGAGCAGTAGCAAAATTAGTATTGACACTGGCAGCTCAAGGCATGGTACAAATCCACATGCCTGCTTTGACCCTGCTGTCTAGTATATTTGAGGAAACCTGTGTCAGAAAATCTCAATTTTAGGTGTCTGACCTTTACCTGTTAAGGAGAATTTTAATTTTTTCTTGTTTTTCAAAGCCTATGCTTGGAAAAAGCTTTCACACACAAGTGAACTTAGTCTCAGAAATGATGCCAGAATTTCATCTTTACTGATGCGTACTGCCATAAGTAGTCTACGTTTTCCGAGTACGGCCCTAGTTCAGAGAACTATGTGAAAATACTACCCAGTATTTATGCAATCTCAGATTGGGTAAACATCCCTATGAACACCCTGCGAGCAATGTAGGCTTTGTCAGCACTGCTCACATACTGAGATTTAAAAGCTTCAGAGAACAAGTGTGGTAAATTACAGTGAACCCTTATTTTCCTCAACTTGCTGTCTCCTCCCCTACAGATACATAGGAAAGAGCTCCTGTACTGCTGTGAAGGAGGAAGATAACGAAGTAGTTATGAAGGAGTTGGGAGTAAGATCACTGAGAAAAATTAACAGGAAGCCACGTATAGGCACATTTTGCAGGCCACTGAAGGTTCTCATCCCACTGGGAAAAGAGAGGGAAGCAGTGCGAGGAGGCACGTGAGCAGTTTGCAATGCACTTATATCCAGAACCTGTGCGAAAGCAGCAAGGACTGATGAAGAGCCCTGTAATCAGAGGCACGAAAAACAGAAAGGGAGAAGGGTATTGTCAGGATATCTTCACTGCAGAATGTGCTTTCACTACAGTAATTCTGGTTTGCCTCCAGAGGGCTGAGCTCAATTTCCCTGACTTGAACAAATAACACGGCGTACTTGTAAGGATTAATTTTATCTATTGCATGCATTGTAATAAAAGCCCCACTGGGCAGTTACATATCAAATTACAAAATGTGTAAGCAGTCTTATTCCTTTTTCCCCAAGTTTCTTGCTTCTTGTAAAGCTAAAGATTAATTACTATTTGAACTGCCCTGGGGGACGGGAAAGAATTATAGGGGAAAAAAATTGAATACTAAAACCAAACCTATGACAAGTCCTTTTAAAAAATGTGTATGAATTCAGAGCTTCAATTACTTTTACTTAAAATGAAAAATAAAAACACCTTCACTCTTCTTCTAAACAGGATATTGTGACAGCTTTTTATACCTGTATTTTCTGTCCCATTATTTACTCCTCAGGAGACATCTTAAAATCAACTGCTTAGATTTTACTGTCATCAAGTTTTGACCACACAACAGAAATGCTTTCTAAGATGTATTTACCTTGAAATAACTGATGAACTTGGGAGATAGTGAGTGACAAAACCTTAATAATTTCTGCTAATTTTTAGTATGGGTGGGTTTTTTTGGTTGATTGGTTTGGTTGGTTGGTTGGTTTTTTGTAGTTTTCACAAACAGTTTTTCCCGCAGAGGTTTGTTTATTTTCCCAGGAACTATTTACGACTAATTTTATTCTCCTAAACAACATTTTTCTCACATTAATCATGGGTTCAGCTTCTTTTTTCCCCTAAAGTGTACTTTGTTGTTGTATGTTGTACGTTTCACTCATATTCTTTTCCAAAATGACAGATGTTATATTGCTCTTGCCTTGCCACTACCAGGGATTTTGCTTTATTGAAGGTTTTTCTTCCTGCCTACAGATTAGTAAATAGCATTGGAATAGGAAACCTCCAGTTTCTAGCTTTGTTTCCACCTCCTTGGAAGGAAGGTAATGCCCCAAATTTTTTTTTTTACTTATTTTTTTCTTCTGAATCCTTTTACTCCCTATTTTGCAGAATCATATACTTCATATAACATAGTATATCAAGTATATCATATCTTCAAAAAAAAATTCAATGACATGACTAGTCCACTTTTCTGTCTTGACAGTTGTTTTTCCTTAATTAAGCTGTAAACAGAGATGTGGTGACTTTCTAAAGGTTTTTTTCTACCTAGTTACTTGTCTTATCATCATTTGGAATTATTTCAGTTTGTATACCTTTGCAGCTAAAGCTGCAAACCTGTGGCTTGTATTAGTCAATATCATTCAGTACTTCAGTTTAGTATTTTATCTCACACTCTATCTGACAACTTCCCTGATACTTGCCTAATTATTTCTGATCAAATTGAGTCTACATGTCCAATAAGCAGCTCTGCATCTCTCACACCCATGCCATAATGAAATGGTTTGAATTTGGACTAGTCAAAACTTGTGAGATTGTCCTTAAGTGTCTTTCAGCTAAGCCTTGCTGGGAGTTACTTTTAGTAAATGTTTCCCCTGAGCTGCAAGTAACCACATGTACTAGTGCTCTGGGTAACTGTTGATTTGGATCATCATCAGCAACTCTAATTTGCAGGTACTCTTTGAACAGTTATTGACTGTGGCAAATAGCTTCTGCGTCAAACTGTGCTTCTTGTCTGGGTGTTTGCTCTTTGTCTTGTATCCTGGGTGTAGCTTTGCTTCTGAAACTCAGCTGGTTTGACAGTTCTTATTTCCAGAACGTGACACGTGTTCTAGTTTGAGATTTTGCCCTTCTTGGTCCATCAGCCCTCCATCCGTTGAGAGACTAGACTTGTCTAGCTCATCATGTCCTCCATGGAAAGAATTATAGCTTTCGTTTGCTTGTTTATTTCTAGCGGCTATGCAATTTATACCTTCCTCTCTACTCTTACTGAAGTAATTTTCCAGCAACAACAGGAACAATATTGTTTTTACAGACGGAACAATTGATAGCCTGTGGTTTTCACCCAGGCCTCATTAAACAAACCACGTTTCCCCATGTGAACTATATGCAACCGTAAAGAAAATTCATTCTCCATTCTATGTTAAGTGGAGAATTGTGCAACTCACCAATTTAGTGTGCCAAGGTCTGTTGCATGTGTCCCTGAACTACTTCGGAAAAAGCCAGGCTGCGCAATATGTGAAGTGTGGCCTCACACTCAAGAATTCAGCAAAGCTTCCCAGATGAGCTAGATGATGACTCATTCCAGCTAAGAGGTAAATTCAGGCTGAGATAAGTCATAGATGAGGCTGGTCAGCTTCCAGGTTATTTTTCTACTAATGTTGGTAGAAAAAAAAACAAACCCCAAACAGAATCCATGTTGCAGTAAAAACCTGCTACAATTTTATTCAAAGGTACATTTGGTATATTAGTTAGATTACAAGTTCAAAAACCACACAATTAATACAGCTGAGGATTTTTGTGAATTTGGGTCTAAATGAAACAAAGCCTAATCTTTTGTTTATTGGGACAAAACTAACCTTGAGGTAGATTAAAAGAAACAAGTTGTAGCAAACACTCATTCACATTTTGTTAAGGATTACATGTTCTTTCTGAATGATAAATGATTTGCTACCATGACAGCGTTTTAAAATTTGTCTTCTACAGTTGTTTGTGGTAAAGAATTTTTTATTTCATTTCCAACTCATTGAAGAAAAAAAAAGTCTCAGTGTCTGAGTCAGCAGTTTGATGCTCACTCTGCTCAAACTAGCAGTAAGCTGGAGATATGTCTGTCCTGCAGTAACGGACCATATTGCCTGGCACCATTAAAAAGAAAAAAAAAAAAAAATTAAGTCATAAACACAATCCAGCAGACCCATTGCTCTTGCTTTTACCTAACAGCAGTCCAAGTATCCAAACACGGGCTGAGGTTTGTGTTACATCCAAGATCTTCTCTTGAGTTCATGACTCCTTGTGGGTCCATTCCTGGACAGGCCAGTCTTACAGTCTTATCAGCTTGTGGTACTAAAGGCTGACCCCTAGCAGGGAGAACAGCCAAAGGCCGCTGTATTCCTGCAAAGTTATGGCTCTTTTCTGGACTGTATTTATCTTAACAAACTTTTATTAGGACTGCAGCTCTGCAGTGCAAAGAAAAGCTGCCACAAAGGCTGTAATTCAGCTGCCTCTGTTGCAGAGGACATGGCTGTCCTTTCCGACTGCATGGTGGCTCACGGTCTTGCCACAGGCACTGGATCTCCCTGCCCTCTTGACAGAGCTTGAGTGCAAAGGGTAATATAGCTGGTGGTAAAGAGTCCTCAAAGCTGCAGAATGCTGGCTGTGAGGCTGCGTGCTCTGGGCTGTGACTCCCTCCTCCACAATTACATACCAATGCTGTGGCCACCAGGTACATGAGGGGCCACACACCCTCCTGCTGAACAGGGACTGTCTGCACAGAAAAGTTCCCTCATTATTTTCTCTCTTTCTGGCCCACATATCTTTGAATTGGTGTGGGAATTGGTGTCATCAGCAAAAGCTTGAGAGGAATTCACCTGAATACTCACTTAGAAGTCAGCAATAAAACTGGAAAAGGGGTGGGTGGCTGGCAGCTCAGGCAAGTGGCAGAGTTGACAGGTAAGAGTTTTCAGTACAAACATGCCAAGTTCTATATTCAAAACTTACCGACATTCCAAGGAATACATATCATACCACATACTCTCTTTGTCCAGTTGGAATGAGGCAACACGTTTAATATTTTACAGATTTTCAACTGATTTTTCTCTAAAATGTTGCAAATTCTGAGCCATTAACAGAAATTATTTAGTGAAGAATTTTGCATAATGAGCATTTGACATAGAAAACAAAATTTTGGAAAAGGAGATGACATCTGTAAAGATAAATTACTCATTCCAAGTTATTTATCTCTAGTGGGTTTTAAAACACTTAGGTGTAACTTCAAAACCATTTATTTATTCAAAGACCAACAAAATTGACAATGATACAGTAAGCAAATGCCATGAGATAAAATATCTACAGCTACTTTGAGCATGTGGTTGCTGGGTGAAACCAAGTGAGGACCCAGGCTGTAGTCTAGTGTGCTCATTCTATGTGTTTTTAAAAATATATATGGAATTTCTGTGTAAAAAGAACAACAGAATTTGACAACATTTCAAGTACTGAAATGTTACATTAATGTATATGTACATACATACTTGTCATACAACTATGCAAAAAGTTCTTAAGATTCTTTCCGTAATATTGTTTTCCAAGCAGCTAAGACTCAAGAACAATGACTGGCAAACTTCTGAACCCTTTTGGAGAGATGTGTTTCAGTTGTTCACAGGTGTCATAGTTTAAACCCAACTGGCAACTAAGCACCATGCAGCCCCATGCTCATTCCCTCCTACACCCTGGGGCAGGGAAGAGGGGAAAGGAGGTGAAAGTAAAGCCACCTGCATCAAGATAAGGAGAGCTTACTCGAACAACACAAAGAGAGAGAAAAAACAATAGTAATAACAATAAAGTGAGTCATATACAAGATGCTGCTCACCACCACTGAGCCACACCGTGCCATGCCCCTGTTTGAAAGCCTCGCTGGCTAGCCCACACCCACCTTCCCCCCCCCCATATATACTGGTCATGAGGTCAGTATGGTATGGAATATCCCATTGACTGGTTCAGCCTGGCTATCCTGGCTGTGGAAATTAACCCTATCCTAGTGGAAACCCAGGACAACATGGCAGAAGACAAACTAATGGGCTGAATGGCACCTGAAGTTCACAGTATACAAGCACAACGCAAAAACCTTTCAGAAAGCAAACCAAGGTGTTCTAGTACATTGGTTCAAAGAAGCCTCAAGTATGAAGAAATTACAGGCAAACAATAAGAAAAACTTTGTATTACCATTGACCTTCTTTGAAGCTAGTGATAAATAAGAAGAAAAAAAAGGTGAACAAGAAATTGGTGCAAAGGACCAGAACGGAAATCCTAGAAGAGCACAGGTAACAGCTCATGCTGCCATAGGAAGGGAAAGACGATTTTATCTGGAACATATTGAAATCAGAACTTCAGTAAGTAATCCTGTAAGTAATTTTTTACCTTTTGCGTCACAGAGAGGACGAGAGATTTTCTTAATAGAAAAGAAAGCCTATTGAAATAAAATCCATTGCATCAAAGATCAGAGTTCCTACTTACACCTCAGCCATCAAAACCAGATGTGCCACTATAACACAGTTGCATCTAGTAACACAACTCACATAGTAGCACAATTCTGGTTTACCAATATGTTAACAGTATTTCTCCATGTTCTCCTTTTTCCTGACCAGTTCTTGAAAGGTTGGCTCTGATCCTGTAGCTTTACTCATTGTTGAGAATATTATTGTTGGCCACTGTATTGTGAGGTGGCATAGGGCATTTGGGTAACTAAAAAGCAGGGAATACATAGTCTTAATCTCAGTGGTTAGACCCAATTAGCTTCTGAGGGAAATGGTAAAAATGAACTAATTTTAGAGGCAAATTTGCCACAGAGTTTGTTTCACAAACATGGAATTAGCATGTTGCATTGATATAGAAAGGTTTTAAACACCAACTCATTTAACTTTTTTTCAAGGAACAGCTGGAGGTTATTATCCATCAACAACTTCCCATTCCACAGATAGCGTATCTTAAGAAGTAGCTAAGGATTTCTAAGAATTAAATCTCCTGTAGAGCTATTCTCTCTTTCCACAACTTTTTCCTAATTTTTCCTCTTTTAATTAGGAGACAAGAGCAATAATTGGGCCAAATTTCCTTCTGCTTACATCCCATGTTAAGCAAACCTTTTGACTCTTTGAAGGGTTTTAGCAGAAGACTACTAAGAGATACAGATGGTCAAAACTTATCAATAAAATCATGAGAGATACACTCCTTACCACCTAAAACTGTCTTTTTATCATACCAGTCTCTTTTCTTTCTAGAACTTTGATGGGTTTGTGCATCTTTTATATCTTATCTGAACATCAGTAGAATTTCCATGTGCTCGAATTAAGAGCTCATGAGTTTTATTAACAATGTTCCTTGTTGTTCTGTAGGTGCAAAGGTGTTCCAGGCCGTCTATGACAGGCAAGTTGGAAGACACCTTGGACTGACCTCAGATATAACCAGTAAGCGTGTATTGTAAGGAGAAAAATGAATACTACTAGTTCATTTTGTATTCTTTTGAAAAATGAGTTAGACTCCTTTTGTGATGGGATGACCTTAAGAGCAAATACAGTGTATAGCTGCCACAGAAATGACTACTGTGCAATGAATGACCATTATAGTTTATATAATTAAAGATAACGTCCAATCTGTTGGCTGGTCAGACCAAAATTTTTTCTCTTCTGTCACTGAATCAGGACAAAAATGAACCAAACAAGTAAAAGCCAGCATTGAAAATCTTTTCCTATTTTTTAAGAACTTCCTGGAAATCATAGCTGCCTCCAAAATAAAATGAACAAGGAAAAAAATTGCATAGTACAAAAAAATAGAGCTACACAGTCCTCTATCATTAATGAGTAGAACACGGAAAGAAGACAGTATTCAATAATAAATGAATTCTCCTAAAAGAGAGGGAAAAAAAAATCACATGCACGTGATAAAGGATAAAATAATCTGTGTTTCCGTAGTGCTCTGACCCATATGTGACCACAGGATAATTTCTTCAATTATATTCAAATCCAGTACAGAGACCTACAACTGTTTTTTCGAAATAGGGAAGATGGCACTATCAACATGTAAATCAACAACAAAGGATCATAAAAGGAAAATCCTGATTCTGCTCATGTACAATCCATTTAGACATTTAATCAAGATAAGCTCAGGCTGGAACTCCCAAGCTCAGACAATATTCTTCCTGATGTGTTATTGCATGTACCTAATACCAATTCTCTATTTTCAACAGCTCTGCAAAACTGTGTTATCACCAATTTCTCACCTATCATTGTAGAGCTGCAAAGGTGTTGATAAGGTCAGTGCTAGTTCTTGATCTGCTTTGGGACATCTGGAAGCTAACACTCATATGTAGTTTGGTGTGGGTTTCACAATTGATTTCACAGACTCAAGTCCCAAACAGTTGATGTGAACTATCAGTGAACGTTTGTCAGGAGGAATAACTGAAAGCACTGAAGACCTCTCTTTTTTGCCATTTTTTTTTTCATAAATTATTTCATATTTACTATTTATTTGCTCTAAAGAGTTCTACAGGATGAAAAATGCTAAGAGGTTCTAAATCAGGCATTATAAGGACTTTATCTAACACAGTGATATGATTAGGCAGGGAACAGGGTATCAAGATCACTCTGTACTTATGACAAATTAGGGATATGAAGAACATACCCTCTTCTGTTTTTCAAATAATAGCACCAAAGGAACTTCCTGAAGCAAAGTGCAAGTAGCTAACTAAAACTGATATCAAATGAAGAGCTAGGAATGTATTATTACTTTTATACTGTGTCTGCTTGTGAATTTTTTTTTAAATAACCTGCCTTCTACTTTGACATTTTGAATAGCTCCTTGGCCTGAGATCTCCCTGGCCTGCCACAACAATCAAGTATGGCTGCAGAGACAGAGTGGAGCTGCCCCATCTACCACAACACTCAGAAGGGTGTTGCCTTTATGCAGCCATGTCAACACCACTTCTGCCTGGGCTGCATCCTGCAGTAGGCAATAAGGACATAAAGTTGTGTATGCTGCAGAGGACAGATGGAGAAGGTCAGGTTTTCTGTGCAGGGAGGAGATTACTACCTAGAGCATGTCTACCATGCCCCACACACAGGCATCAGCCATCAGCAGCCAGGCAGGCAGAGCCCCTGGTTGCCTGAACAACAGCTGCCCCATCACCCTGTGGCATCCCCTCCATCCTCTGGGCAGGAGATGCCCTTTCTGGAAGAGCAGAGGCCTGAGAGAACAAAGCCTAGGGCTATTGTGCGTGGTCCTCTGTGATTCTCCCCTGGCTCTGCCTGCTTCATTCAGGCAGACAGGTACCACAGGTAATCCTTGCAGCAGCAGAGGTGAGTTGTGAGGGGAAACGTGGACATTGTAAGGACCAAGCCCTTAGTCACCTGGCAACACCATCTCTGGAGACTGTCCCTGATTGAGCAATATCTCAACCACTCCTAAAACTGGAGATGGGGTGATAGATGACTCCTGACTCCTAGCAGCTGGGGTAACCAGCCAATCCTAGAGGCAGAGCTGTCCAGAAGGGCGGGAGCCGAAGACAATTAAGAGGGGTTTGGACCTGCGTCCGGGACTTTTTCTCTCTGTCTTCACCAGAATAGCCCCACTGGCCGAGTGAGATGCCTGGACCCCCCACTCCCATCACCAAAGTCCAATACAGGATGGGTGATTTCTATCTCTCTGAGTGGGAGACACTTTATCTCTCTCTTTTTTTCTTTCTCTCTTAGACTGCAATTTGACTGAGTGGGGCGGGACTAATTACCCTCATCCTGCTGAGCCAGGCAGGCTAATCTCTCTCTCTTCCTTTCTTTCCTCTTCTTTCCCTCTTTACGTTTCCTGTTTAATAGTATATTTTATAAGCAGAAGTTTCTCTACGCTCACAGGCGTTGTGTCAGAGCCACTCCTCCTTACCGCGCAGAGAATTCAAAAGGTCACCTCCCCGAGTGCGGCCGAGCCAGGATGTTACAGACGTGGCAGGGGAGGGATGGGGCTTGAGGAGTCAGGTGGATGGCGCTCTTGAGGGGCCTGGGCATTTCTTCCTCCCCTCGTCTCTCCAGGACAGCAAGTGACTGTGGCCCCTCTCCATTTTGCAGCTCGTGACACCCCTTGGCAGTGTTGGTGCCAGGGAGGGGTTGCACCTCCTCGTCCTTAGCTCTCCCCAGAGCAGCACAGAACACTGACTTGGCCACACAGGCAAAGTGGAGCTGCCCCATCTGCCACGATGATCAGGATGAGGTTGCCTACACGTCACCTTGCTTCTACCAATTTTGTCTGGGTTGTGCACTATGCTGGGCATGGCAGAATCCAAACTGCAGCCTGTGCAAGTTGGCAAGCACCATCTTGTTCTTGATGTGTTTGGACAACAAATATTTGACATTTAATGTCCCAGGCCATGCAGAGCCACAGGCTGAAGACCAACACAGGGCTGTGGGGCTGGTGCCCAGGGCTCAGTGGGCAACTTCCCTACAGAGGTCTGAGTAGACTTTTTCTAGAACCACCCAAACATCAGGCCTCAGCCGCCATGGCTGCAACGGGAACTCGGGCTGGTCTACAGGGACAAGTGGTGGTGGGCAGCTGCGGCAGAGGGAATCTTTGTGGGCCACCTGTGCATCTTGGGTCTGGATAACACAATGTTGCTTCAGAAGCTGTGGAACTGCCTGCCAGGAGACAGCAGAACATTCATCAGGCAGCTCGTCACCGCCGCGACACTCCTGTGCGGCAGGGAGGTCCGCCGGCACCTGGGCCAGCAGCACCCCCGCACTGCTGGGCAGGAGGACGAGAGACCTGCAGCCAGCCCTGGCCCCAGCAGCTCCCACCAGGAGGCTCCTGACCCCCAGCCGGCCTCCTCCAGCAGCTCCGCAGACTCTGGCGTGGAGGACGAACCAGCCCATTGGAGGCCACCCTCTGCGGGGGTACCGGCCACCCCCCATCTGCGCCCGTCCCTGCAGAGCAGGAGCAGCCCCGGGAGGGGCCGGGAGAGGCGGGGGAGGTGGCAGGTCCCTCTGCCCAGGACTGCAGCCGCAGCCCCTCCGCTCCCGGCCGGGGCAGGGCCTCTTCCCGGGGGCGGGCCCGGCGGCTGCCAAACAGGAGAGCTCACAGCCGCTGGCACTCACCCCGGCCCTGCAAGAGGCTGCCCTGCAAGAGGCCGCCCCGCCGGCGGCACTAGCAGGGATCCGCCATCCCTTCATTTAAGACTGTAGAAATAAACTCCCTTTGCCCTGACACAGTCTCGGGGTGCTGCTTTCTCCCCTTCTCCCGGTGCCTTTCCCAGGACACCGTGCTGCAGCCGCGCACCCTTTGCCAGCGCAGCACATGCCGAGGGCAGAGCGGGCAGGAGGGGAAGCTGCTTTCGTCAGCGCAGAAAGCCACCTGTGTACCGGTCCGCAGCGTAAGAAGCGAAGGGATGGTGCCCCTCTACTCTGCTCTGGTGAGACACCATCTGGAGCACCGTGCACAGTCTCTCAGTGCTGCTGTCTCTCCCTTGTGCGTTTCCGCAGGTAAGTCGGTCAGTCGCAGCAAGGAAGCTCTCTGGAGCCTGCCCGGCGCACCCAGGCACAGCCCAGCCCAGCCCGGTCCGGTGTGCCGCAACAGCAGCACAGGCGCTGCGCACGCTTTTCGCCTGAGGGAGGGAAAGGGTCGGGCTGTGGAGAGACTTACCCGTAGCGGCAGCTCTCGTGGGAGCCACTGAGGAGGTCTGGGCGTTACCAGAGTAACGGCGGGAGATTTAAATGCCTCGTAAGGGACATCGGCTGTCAGTAGTGGAGGGGGTCTGCTTGTCCTGCCGCGGAGCGGCAGATGTTCTGAAGTCTTTTAAAGGTCCCTTTCAACCCAAAATAATTCTATATTACACCAAATTTGGCTCAGCCTTTAGCTTTACACAAAGTAATGCCAGGAGAGAAGCTTTGCCTCCTCATCTCCCTTCTTGCTGGCTAACTTAACTGAGCATATTATGGGTGTTTGTAAGCTTACATTTCCCATTCTGAGAAAAAAGAGGAAACAGAAGAAAACTGTGGTTCTTCAACTTCCACCTGATGGCAGAGCCAGTGGTCCTGAGTCGGTAAAGACTTTAACACAGGTGACAACAAAGACTGATTCCTTCCCAGACCTGCTGGTGCAGCCACATGTGCAGCTCTTACTAAATTCAGGCAGTCTCAATCAGTCTGGCAGAAGTAAGGCAGCAAAAAGTATTGTGGTGGTTGCATTGGCAAAACGATGATGAGAGGATGCTGGTCAAGGGATGGTAGTCTCCTAACTGAGCTTGGCAGCCACTAGAACAGCACATACTCCTGTGGTCTGGCTTACAGTTCCTCTTGGAGTGCACATCCTTGCTTTCTCTTCACAGCTGAGACTAAAATGATTGTCTAGCCCAGAGGCAACAAGAACGAACTATTTTTCTTTGCTGTCTGTGTTAAGCAGGAAGATAGTAACTCTGTATATCAGAAGAGGGCTATATCTCTCAGCACAGTTTTGTTCTCCCTCCTGCTCCATTCTTTTCCTCAGTTTCCTTTAAATACTCCTTGTACCGTGATTTAAAGGAAGAGGATTAAGGAAGGGCATCGCAAGCATCTTCCCTCTTGCTTTCCCTTGTGATTTGGACCGTCTGTCTCAACTGCTTACCCAGCTTCAGGCACTGTGAAATAGGTATGCTCTAAAAGGTTAATAAGGTAATGTGTTTTTTCGTTCTTCTTTTTTCTAGATACCTCCTTTTCATTCTGGCCTAATGGAGAAAAGGTGTTTTTCCTCTAAGCTTGTCATTTTTTGTTTATTAGTCAACTTTTAATGCACAGCTTGGAAGGCTTTCAGAAAGTCAGTACAACTACTCTGTAACATAGCATTCACAGTGTCCTTGTTCTGGTGAGTGCTCCATTAATCAGTTAAAATGGGCTGATGACCCCAAGCTGATAAAGCTTTGACCCTTGCATCTCAGAGAAGACACTCTTTAAGGCAGGCAAATGCACCTGCCACCATTTGTTTTCAGATAGAGAGGGAAATGGCCCCATGTCATTATTATTTTTTGTCCAGTTACACAGTTGAGGCCTTTGCTGGGGCGATAAAGCCAAGAACAGCAGAAGCCTTAGACCCAGATAAGCAAACACCAAAAGGAAGCTAATAAACAAAGGCTAAGAAAGAATAAGGGGAAGGGGGGAAAGAAAAGAACAGATTTTACATTTTTAATCATTTTACAGATTAGGAATTGAAGACCAGAAAATTTAAGTAAATGATTTGTAGTGATTCAGAACCAAATTCAGGCTTCTGGAATTCCAGGCTAACAACTTAAAGCAGTATTTCCCTGAGTGCTTTTGTATTAATTTTGAACCCTGACGACAGCAGTATTTGAATTCTATCGTTAGAGAAGTATCGTATACCTCAAAGGTGTTCTTCCAACAGCCAGCACCACCCGTCATTCACTGGTGTCAATTTCTGATGTTGCCTCTAGGAAAATGTGGCCTTTTTCCTCTGTTCCAGTAGTGCTCCTGCACAAATAATGTAAAGATAAATGAACTGTTTTCTGTCCCTGTTTGCTTCACCATGTTTTTTGACACTCTAGTAACTGTAAAATCAGTTACAATGGAAACATTCGTAAATGCAACAAGTTACAAAATTCTTTGAGCTACCATTATACACCATCTGTGGTTCAAGAGCTGAAGGTTTTATTTGTGTGTTAAAGAGCTTTAGCTGGTTTACTGAAGATATCTTTTCTTCTTCTAGCTGAATTTCTTGGTGGGCCAGAAATTCCACCCAGTAGGAAGGTAATGGAGGGGAATGACATTACAAATGTTTTATGACAAATGAATTTTTTATTCACAGAAATGTTGTCTTTAACTAGAAATTATGTTACTGTGGCTTATTTTACTGTACTTATATTTAGTGGTTGTCTTTATTAGCATAGTCTCTCTGGCTTCTTTCCTTACTAGCATATTCGGTTTTTTCCTCTTCTTCTATTACAGAGAAAATATTTTTTTTGTTACTGCCAGGTAATAACAAGTAATGTTTATCTGTTCTCTCTCTTTTCTAATTTCTCCCTTTTTTCACCTCTTAGTTGTATTCCTTGTTCCTTTTACCATTTTGGTCATCTTAGCAGAAGTCTTTGTTTTTGTCCTATCCGTACAGATGTGGTATTTTCTTAAAATATCCCTTCTTTTCCATTACCGTCTCTTCTCTTATCCTTCTATACAGATTTCTTGCTGTCTGGTTACTGGCCATGCAATTTGTCAGAAAATGATGGCAGTGTGAGAAGACTGCTTTGAAAAATTTATTCAGGTGAACATAGAGACAGATCTCCCTTTTAATTCTTCTTCCAATTTCTCTGACAAGGTTTGAAAACCATGTATTTTGATGCCAGATTTCCATTCACTTTTTGAGGCAGAAAGAAATTGTACACATTTATTTCTTTAACAATGGAAATGCAGTATAAAATAGCTTACAAATAGGATTGTTGATGCTTTGTAGACTTCAAATCAGGGACCAAACTTCAGTTTCAGCCTTTTCAAATCTATGGCATGGGACAGCTTCAAAGACTATTCCTTCTTCTGAGAAAGTCACTAGTTTAAGAAGGTGTGTTAGTAGACAGGCAGTAAGTTGAGTCTCCTTCAGAACTTTGTTTTTGATGTATTGACACCTTTGATTAGGCAAGTTGCCTAATTTTGAGTAGTCCTTTGATTAGGCCATTGCCTAAAACGTGAAGGTGGGAAGCTCCCTGCCAGTTTTGACTTCTTCAGGCAAAACCAGTACTTACTAGAATTTGACTCTCAGGGGCACAGACAATAAAACGTCTGGCTTGAAGAACATTGAAGGAATAAATGCCATGTTGCTGTCAATGCAATAAAGCAGATAATTTGGTTTGGTTTTTCGTCTAGAAATTCAGACTACATGTCTGGGATTGATATGTCTTGATTTCCAGAGCTACATTCCACTTTTGGTCACTTAAATCTTTTTAAGGATTATTTGTCGTGTACAGAGAACCATAAATATTATCAGAAAATTCTATTCTCTTACGCCGCTCGAGGTTGAAAACAGCAAAGCTAATATTTCAGAACCAATCTAGTTACTGTGAATTTGGAGCCATGAAACTTGGGAATTTGTTAGGTCTCTGAAATATAGAATTATCTTAGTGGAATTTAAATACTTGCCTCTGAAGGATTTGCTCATTGATATCAGAAAAACATTAATGCTTGAACTAACGGAATTCAAGCTTAAACAAGGGCTGATTTCACTAACTAATGCTGTTAAACATAGGCTGTAGGAAATTAAGTTGGCCCTCCATTGACCTCTTATTAAGATTGTAGGGATGAACCTTCATTTTATTGTTCATTTGGTTTCTAACTAATGAGATTGGTCTTGGAGCTGGAACTGCTTTTTTGAATAGCTAATGTTTGAAAATCACGCCTATGATATCTTTTGTTATTTCTAAAATCTGAAGTGAACCATCCACATCATTTAAATTTTTAGAAAATATTGTAGTGTTATCTGCAGCAATAAGCTCTTACTTTTGTCAGCTGCATCGGGAGTAATTTTCACTAACCACAGGCTTTTTTATCTGGTTAAATTGTCTACAAGTACATGAGTTTTAAGTTAGAAGCAAAAATTGCAGGTGGTTTTAGGGTTTTGAAGGTTTATAGCTTAAAGCAAAAATGTGATGTTGTCTCATTGACAGATTATTCAGATTAATTCACCTTGGAGATTTCTTCTACCAACAATCCTGAAACCCCTTGCTTCTGCAGTAGGAATTCCACTAACCAGCAAGAATTTGGGCTAGGAAGAGAAGTGTGTAGGAAAGGACAGAAAGCTTCATCTTGTTTGGGAATCTGTTTGACAGAATCCCATGGAAACTGTTGTGGCAGGCAGAGGAGGTCAGCCATCACACCATAAGGACAGTCCATTCCAGTGGGCAGAAAAATCAGTAAAACTGGAAGGCCATGGGCTCAGACGAAAAAACCCAGAGTACAGAGGTGGAAGTAGGGATAGGTAATGTCTCTATATTCCTCTGAGTGGCCTAAGAAAGCAATGTCTTGGGCATCTCCCAGTGCCAAAAATCCAAAGCTCATCTGGAGCTTAAAGTGGTTTCTGTAAATAGCAAAGGTAAAGATGAGCAAAATGTGGGCCTGTTGCTCAGTGGGACAGGGGGCTGCTGACAAGGGTCTCAATGCCTTTTTCACTGATAAGAGCCAAGCCTTCTTAGCAGAGTCTGTGGGAGTGAGGCCATGCCCTCAGGAAAGGGAGATCAGAGCGAGAACATTTCACTCACTGAGACACGCACAAATCCATAAGACCACACAGGATGCACTGGAGGGTCCTGAGTGAGGTGTCTGCTTTCACTGCGGAGGTGCCTTTGAAATGTAGTGGCAGCTGGGAAAGTTTCCTGTTTACTGGAAAAAGACAACCATTACGCTCATCCTCAAGAAGGGCAAGGAGGAGGATTCTGGTAATTAAAAGATTGTCAGCCCTCTCCTTAGCATCCAGGGAAGGTATACACCAAATCCTCCTGAAAGCCATTCCCAAACCCGTGAAGAAACTGCTAAGAAAACGGTATTACGAGGGTGAATGTTGCCTGACCAACCTGATTTTTCCCTGTGATGAGATGACTGACTGTGTGGATATACAGGGAACAGTGGATGACATATGCCTTCACTTTAGCAAGGCCTCCAACATGGTCTATTTACAGTTGGTAAAGTGCTTTAAGAGGACTCTGTCAGGTGAATCTCAAAGTAGCAGAAAGATCACTCCTGCCCTGGGGAAGCCGTGGGTACACAGATGGGAGAAAATATTCCAGAGATCATGGGGTGTGGCAGAGAAGGAGTTACAGCATGAGATGAGAGCACGCATAGGATCTGAGACAGTGCGCTGGGGAGGATGGAGCAGCCAGGCAGCTCAGGGAGGACAGAAACTACAGCCTGAACTGCACACATGTAGTGTTTTGTGGGATATGGAGCACACAAACCCTGCGCATTCTGGTTGAAAAAGCAAGTATATCCAAGGTATCACATCTGTAGGTGACTTGAATGGGAAGGATATAGGAGCCTTGGGAAACTAACATTCTCAGTCTCCTCTCATGGTAGCAAAAATAAACAAGGAGCAGAAATATAAAATCAAAGAGGCTTCTTTCTGTTTAAATTAGATATCGCCACTTTGCAAAGTTTTGCTACCCACAATGAATACTGAACTGACAAAAATATACAGTTTCCTTTAACATTAGCTAGTTAAATGCATAATCTCTTTTATTTTATTATATTGTAAATTATTCCTAGATCGTATCAATACATGGGGAAGGAAAGAGGAAGCAGAATACGGAAAATAGATTTTTTCCACTAAAAGAAACATAGCTTTACTTCAAAACAGGAATTTCTGAAGCAGAATAAAATGAATACCTTCTTTGCCTCAGTCTGTGCTGATAAGACTAGCCATAAGACCATTCTTTAACAGTTCCTAGGCCGTGATACTACAGAGAAAATCTGGAGCAAGGGAGACTTTGATGGAGGAGTATGTAAAGGTCAGGAAAGATTTAGACCAATGAGGAGGGGCTGAGAGAGCTGGGATTGTTCAGCCTGGAGAAGAGAAGGCTCAGAGGAATTTTATCCATGTGTATAAATACCTGATGGGGGAAGTAAATAAGACGGAGTCAGACTCTTGGTGGTGCCCCAAGAAAGGACAAGAGGTAATAGGCACAAGCTGAAATACACAAAATGGTTTTACTGAGTGATCAAACACTGTCATAGTTTGCTGAGAGAGGTTGTGGTCTACATCCCTGGAAATATTCAAAACCTGATTGGACACTGTCCTGGGCAACCTGCTCTGGGTGACCCTGCTCAAGGCAGGGAGGGTTGAACTAGATCGTCTTGAGAGGTGTCTTCCAGTCTTAGTCATTCTGTGTCAGTGTGACAACTGTTCATTTTATACTATCATATCTTTTAAACCTGTGCTGTGAGGGTAGCTGAAACACTTGCTCTGCAGGTATGTGGCTCATAATGACACCATAATTAACAGTTTAAGTTGCTTTAGATTTGTATTTTTGCTCACCTGAAAGAGAATTTCAGATCAATTAAATCCCTACTTCTAATGCTGTTTTTGTAATGGAAGTGGCAATGGCAGGAAAAGGCTTAGCTGGACAGCATGTAGCTCAAGGTCCTTTGGGAAAAAAAAAAAAAATAATTATGTTTACTACTTTTTCCTATTTTAAGACGTTTCTGACAATCATTCTTATTTAAATAAAAGCCCATGTCAAAATATCAGTAGCAACTACTTAAAAATCTAGATCAAAGTAGGATTGGGTTTTTTAATTTAATTTTGAAGGCTCCAGGAGTAAGGAAAAAGCACCAGTTAAGCTTTGCAAGAATAGTAAGACACAGTGAGAGCTTATTAGACTGTGAACATATTCCCACATTGTGCAGGCAGGGAAAAGGCTAATCAGGGGCTAAAAAGACCAAGTGGAAAGGTGGGAAATGCATAAAATAATATGATGGGTGACCCTTATTAAATGTAACAGATTCATTGTTCTAAATGAATCCATAAAGATGTTCTTGTATTCATACTCTAAGAATAAACTCAGCAAGCTGTGCTGTCACTTAAAGCAATGTTATGTGCATTTTGGAGGAGGAAGTACAATTAAAAACCTCCTCCTTACCTTCTGTTGATCATTCTTCTCAGAACTTGAATTCTGTTTCAACTCTTTTCATTTTGCTTGTAGTTAGTGATTTCCTCCAAGTAGATATGAGATAGTGGGATAGACTACACAGGGATATAATCCTGCCTCCGTAGGCCTTAGGCAACACATTAATACTTTTCTAAGTGGTTTTAGAACTCTCCTCTCTTATACATTTTTAATTTAGAAAATTTTTGGTGTGGGGATCCACTTTCATTTCAACTTCTACCTTTGTGTTTTCTGTTCAAACTGCAAATCCAGATTACACTATAAATCAGTAACAGCTCGCAGTTTGGTCCTTCCTGAATGCATGCTGTACAGGTACTTTACAAGTTGTTTTTACCTTTTAACTCTAATCATTAAGTGGTACAAGAAAGGATCAAAAGGATAGAGATATTTAAAATAAGATGTAACTTTAACACATTTCTTCTGTCTGTGTCATCCATAAAGAATACACATATTTTCATCTTCTTAGGAAATCTTAAAAGGTAAGCAGAATCTACATCATATTCAGTTCAAAGAAAGATAAATTAGGCTATAGATCCTCATGTGACTCACCTTTTAAAATCTGGAAAAATGGAATTCCATTTGGAACGGAAATCTACCTTTTTAACAAATGATGCCCCAAGTCATAAATACAATATGCCCCTGAGTATATTGGTGCAAGAGTTTGAAGATAAACGTGTGGTTTAAGTTTGTTCTGAGTTAGGAATAAGCAAAAAATTTTGAATATTCTGAGTCTCTGAATTCACTAAGGCCAAATACACTTGAACTAAAGGTGAACTATCCTGGCTTTAAGGAAAGAACGAAAGCACTTGTTCTCAGGAGGTGTGTTTGTATTGCATACATTTGGTAAGATCTTACGGTTCATATTATCAGAGATATAATTTGGAGACTGATGCTATGAGTTTCAAAGATCATAACATCAACAAGTGTCAAGGCAGAACCTACTAGGAGTTATGAATATATCCACATCATCAGATGATCCCAAATTCCTTGCAATACACTAATCCTAGTGCATGAATGCTTGGAACTGTGCATGGCAGCAGCAGAAATCATGTGAGGAAACCTGTACTAATCTTTTCAGAGCTATGCATGTGGTTTTTTTCATGATCTGAGGGTTTTTTATAGTTTGTTCATCTGTTGGTTTGGAGCTATAATTTTTATTACTGTAGTTACGCTAACACAATGTGTAGTTTATGCATTATCATGTCAGAATAAAAACATCATCCACAGTATTTCTTAAGAACGAGTTGCTTTGCTGCAGCCCATTCCTGCCACTTATAAATATGAGCAATTTATGGAAGTTTACTTTTTCAGCTTTACAAAGAAAGTTCGTGCAGTTTTGCTGTTACAGATGGACCAGGAAAAGTGCAAGATTCAACAGTGGAAAAGATAGAGTTAATTTATTGAGCTCAATCTTAAGATTAGTTATATTAGCAAGTTAGGAAAAAGTGTTAGCTAGGGTAAATTAACTAAAGTACTACTAGGACCTTCTTAGAACTTAGCATGATATTGTGCAAAACTCCACACAGAAACATGTTAACTGATGTGAATTTAAGTAGGTTGGTGATACACACCACCCTTTCCAGTTGCCCTAGACTGTGCCGCGCTGTAACAATCCACATCTTTCAAATTAAATTGTTTTGCATTTTTTCCCATTACAGTTAATACCCAAGACAAAGCAGAAGGCCTTTCTAGCCACAGGGCAGTTTTAAAACTGTCAAGTTCCATCTGTCCTGACATCTCTGGATGACAAGAGTAGCTGCAGGTGAGAGAGCCTCAAAACTGGGAGAGCTTTGGGCTTGCTTGAGAAATGTATGAAGGGATACCAAAAAATGAAAGCTGTATCAAAGCAAGATTGAGCCCAAGAGTCACCCTACTTACCAGATAAATCTTTTAATTCACGTCTCCATAAAATATAGAGATATGTGTGAATGTTTGTGTGCAGTTAAAAGAGACAAAAATAAGAGTGGAATAGAAAACAGTGATTTTTTTTTTTTTTGCCCCCCTATGTGGACATAGGTAGGCATGGTAATCCAACAGATGCTCAAATGGTGCCAATAATGGCATATCAAAGCCTTTTTGGCTTTCAAGTGTAGTTTTTTAGTTTCTAAAATGTAAGCTACATTTGTCTGATATCAAGCTGTCCCTGGCTGTGACCACAGGTAAGACCTGTCGATGTGGACATTGAAGCAATTTTTGGCTGCAAGAACATTTTAAACAAGAAGAGGTGATGTAGGAAAGCAGTATATGATGGAAGTTAAAGAAACATTCACTTAAAAGGAAGGAAAATTTTAGTTCAGATTTGTATGGTTGTCTAACACAGGACAAGACAAGACCGAGCCAAGAAATGTGGCTATTTCTGTTGTGGGTCTAGATCACTTTTGTGAGAAAGGATTATGCAGCATTGCAGCCTGTAACAAACATTGGTCTTTTGAGCCTTGGAGGGATCTTTTCCTTTTCTGTTCTCAAGGGATTTGCTTTCTAGTCCCTCTGTTCCCACCTCTAACAGTGTTTTACTTGGTAGAGTGCAGACAGCAAATCTCCTGTGCTGACCAAAATACAATATGTATTACACGGTGTATCTATTTTGTATTTTATATTGAAGATTTTGCTTTCTGAGTTTACTACTTATTTTATAATCAAAGCAATAGAAGCCTACTTTTAATGCATTTGAGTTCAAGTATGGTGCTCGTTTTTGATAACTACTATTAGAAGACGGAAAGGTGGGGTTTTTTTCTATGTTGTGATATATATATATATATGCAAAAACATGAGGAAGGAAAGTTGGTTTATACTTTACACTAGAGGGGTAAAGTAAGAAATGCATAAAAGCCCAAGTATGTCCGAACTGAGTTTTCCAGTTAAAACAACCCTGGCGTTTAGGACCTATTATTCAGATTTTGCGGCTTAAACCTGTATTTAATTACTAGTGCTACCCCTTGGTTTGATGTGTTAATCTCAATTAAAAGATCCGGCTGAGTTGCATCTCCAAGGGGAGCATTCATATAAGGTTGCAGGCATGAGGTCTGAGATTCTAAAGTCTGCTTCTTCCCTCATCTGGTGGGAGCATCTCTAACTTAGTATGTGAGAGCTAAGTATTGATAGTGGCCAGTTCCACACTGTTCATGGAGCTGTGCAGGCTGAACAGGTTCCTTTAATAACATTCTCTTCTTTCCATGTGGTTTTGGGTGTCTACAACCAGGTGTATGGGCCATGAGCTGGCACCTTTCCATAGAACTGCTCCATACTGCTGCACAGTATGAAGATGAGCTGCCATGTAGCCTGGATAGTAGCAATAAGGAACTACTAGTGCCACATCCAAAGCCAGAGTGACCAGAGTGTATCATATGGTAGAAAGCCATCAAGGGAACTCTTTATACTGCAAACCGTATCTTCTGTTCTGGTAGCTCAAAAATAAATATGTAAACAAATAAATCCTTTAGACTGCAGCTATGGTGACTGAAAATGTTATTTTCTTTGATGAGGAAAAAGTCTTGTAACTGTTTAAACAGGATGCCATTGCTAAGCCCTAACACGTCTCACTGACACTGAAAAATGTGCATTCCAATCAAGTTGGAGGGGAAAAAAAGCTATCTTCTAAAACTGATGAACAATGAAGTTAAATACAGAGATTCAAACTTGTGTCTACAGCCAGACATCTTTGGGGTAAAGATTTTATGCCTTCCTAGCTGGGAGGTTACCAATGTCCAAGGAGGGTCTTGTTACCTGGCTGATTTCATCTACATCCTAGCTGAGACACAGGTGATGCAATAGTTGTCATGCCTGCTTCCGCTCCCAGAAGATTCCCAAAGTGAAAGTCAAATAAATGGATGTTAATAACTGCTTTCATATTGCCTTTAATTGGCTAGATATTTCATTCACACTGCACTTTCTGCCCATAAAAGTAATTTCACATCTTAAGAAATGCCTAATCAACTATTTGACTGTGCCACTTTGACCAGAGCCATCCCTAAGTATATGATATATAATAAGAGTGTGGTATGTAATGAGAGCAGCCCTCTGCAAGGAAAAGAACAGAAATCAGGGTGAGACGTATGACAAGAAGGTTAAACAACTACATCTACATTAAAATTGATAGAAGAAGATTAGAACATTTTTATATTTCAAACTTCCTTAAATAGCGTTCAAAATTTCCTTTTAAAATTAACCACAGTTTAGTGAACCGTCTTCTGTTTATCTTACTGCTATTCTGTTTGAAGTGATTTGGATTGTACTTAAACAATGAGATTGATAAAGTGTTGAAAAATGTTTTGTGAACTGCTAATATGAGTTTTGCATCTGTATAGGCTAGTGCCTGCATAACCAAGATGACTCATGGGGTGCAAAACTATGAAATCTTTTGTTGATCAGGTTCAGTTTTTCTCTAAGCACATGTGACTCGGTGGGGAATAAATCAGTGGAGTTATCCTTAATTACAACTGCTCAGTGTCTGTCTCAAGGTTTCTACATTGTTTAAAGAGTATTGAATACATATCACTCATTGGTCATTGGACTAGACATGGAAAGAATAATCAGGCAAATTCATAATTCAGCATTTACGTGTTAATTATGTTAATCCTGAAGTGACTCATTTTATATAGCTTTGTGCTGCTTGATTTTTTTCCTCACAAGAATACTTAAAAGCACTCAGAAGAAGCATGAGACAAGCATGAAACAACAGCCATACCTGCTTAGAATTATTCACGATTATTCATTCTGTTGTACTCCAACAAAATACTTGTAATGATTCAATTTTTGTGTAATTTGATAGTTATTTCACCAAGCAGTTCTAGAGTGACCCTTGTAATTGCTCTTCTGATGTGAGACACTTAATCAAGAAGATAGTCACCTGATACAGCATGTGAGAGAAATCTTCATTCCTTTGCAAAATAAAATTGCTTTCTAAGAGAAAATAGTTCAGAATACTTCTGTGAGAAAATGTAGTGTCTAAATTCTTCTTGCCATATCCTGACTTCTTAACACAAAACAGTCATCAGTAGAAAAAATATTTACATTTTTAAATTCTTACTCCTACATTGAGTAACAAAATTTTTGATACAGCTTATGCTGAAAAAACCAGAATTTTATTTGTTGGGACTGTAGAGCTGGAGAATCTTTGACTCCAAAGAACTTTGGGAAAACACTCCCACACCAAGGCTCAGTATAGAATGCAGAGGCATGACTGTGGCCATTTAACACTTGTATGTTTCCACAAAAAAGCTACATAAAGCTTCCAAATTTTGGAAGGCTGAAGAAGTTCAGAAGAAAGAGTGCATTAGCCCTTCACCTGCCTCAGTTTTTCAAACTGCAGGAATGTTCATGGGAGGAACACTTTCAATGTTTGGAAATACTTGGATAATGTGACCACACAAGCCCAATTCCAGCTGTGGAATCTTCAAGTTAGGAAAACCTATGAACAGAAGGATGTCTGTCCATGATGGTTCTGAAAATGCTGCCTAAGAACCAGCCATGACAAGTCTTGTAGTAATTACCTGTAGATAACTTACTCAGCTTCTTAAAGTGATTCATTCTTGATAAAAGAAGGAATTATCTCTACAGAATTATGTGGCTGTGTAAATCAATTTTAAGATTAAGTCCTAGTACAGTCCTATGTTTATAACTTAGATCAGTTGCAGAGCTATACCTTAAGTAGGGGATAAATTGTTTTTTAGGGGGCAAAATTTAGCCCAACAATAGCCCAGAGAAAAAATGATGTGCTGAGTTTTTCATGGTATGCTTTTTGGTGATCCTGCATATAACTCAGGGAAGTCCAATTGTTTCATCTTCAACAGTTTCAGGAGACTGGACACCAAAGTGAAGGTGATTGAGTGCTATGCTCCACAATAATTCAAGGAAACATTTCCTACCAAGCCATAGATTTTGTTTACAATGAGTGACAACCTGTATAATCTACATCTTCTTGACATTCCTCATCTCTGAAATGGCAACAGAACTTTTATATTTCTCATGAGAAAATAAAGATAAAAGCTATTAACTGAAGCTAAAATCAAATAACTTTGAGTGGCAAGATTGCTTTGAAGATATTGCTAACAGTAAGAGAAAAAAAATAAAGAAATGCAACAAATTTAATACTATTTATTTTAAAAGAGGTAGCAAAAGTAGTTTGAAAATATTTCCAAAAATAGACATTTATGACAGTAACAATTAGTGTAGTTTGATGAAAATAAGTATTTTTTTCTTATATTGACAATTTTTTTTTTCTACTTACCAAAACAGAATATGAAATGGGCAGTATTAATCTGTTCTTTTTCACAGTGTACTTTTGTAATTAGTGTTGAATTTCTTTTTTGGTATTTCTGCCCTAGTTTGGTACAATATAGACCATTCTCCTCTTTTTTTTATTTTTCTTTTTCCTTCTTTTCTTTTTCGTTTTTTTCCACTCCAGTCACAGCCTTTCAAATACTTCTAAACACAATGTAATCTTCTGTTTTCTGAATCCGATTCTTTAAAGAATACTTGTTTGTGACTCTGAAAAAGAGGGCTCTTCCCTAACATTATGCAGATCGCATTAATTCATTGCTTGCTAATAAGAATATTACTATATTGAATTCCAGGCAACAATCCGCTTTGCCTGCAGTTCCTGTTCATCAAAATTTTCTGTAGTGAATCTTTTGCTTCTTCTTGAGGCCGCAGTGGCCAAAAGTAATGGGAGCCATTCTTCCATTGTATTTACCACTACCAGAGTGCTACTTTCTGGTTTTGTACAGATTTGTGGCTTTTGAGTTATAATTAAGTGTCTTGGCTATTTTACCCATGTAATACTTTTCCCTTACCTACTTTGACTCATGTGGTGGGCATAATAAATTGTAGATCAGCAGTGAAACATTCTCAGCATTCTGGCAGTGTTGTAGGTACCATGTCGGCTGTATCAGAAAAGGTAGGAGTCTTGGGCCAAGACGGGATAGTAAAACCTGTGTGTTGCTGTGCCTCATCTTAGCATGGGTATATACTTCAACTTAAACTGCTAGTTACACCTGCTTATAAGTAAACGTTATTTCCACAAGATTTCTTCTTCTACACATGCAAATTGCATTTTATCTGCACACTCATACTTTTGAAACAGCCAAAAGATATTTTCTTCCAGAATGTTTGGAGAAGGTAATTAGTTGAGAAATATTGGCAATGAAAGGAAAACCATAGTACATAGTGACAGGAAAATATTGAATTTTTATACTCATTAACTCTGATTGCTAAACATTATATCTTTATGAGGTACTATGCTGAGCAACATAAAGCTGTAGCAATAAAAACACATTATTAATTACACATGGGAATGAATAATAAGCTCTTCAATCCAGATGTACTCCTAGTGTGTCAGATATCACACACTGGACTATACCAGAACTGGAAAAGTGATTGCATTTAAGAAAAATTGCATTTATTTTTTGTTGTGCATTTCTTGTTATGATATGGCATAGGTAAAATTATCTCAATGTATTCTTCAAGCTTTTCTGGTGGAAATGGATTTTGGAGACAAATAGCATGTTTCTCTAGTCTGTGGATGATAATAATAATGAAAAAATAAAATTAAGAAAAATCAACAACAACAACAAAAAAAAAACCCCGAGACACTGCAGTTTCCTACCTACCGCATATATAAAAATCTATTAACTGCATTTCACCAGCAAACCCCAGAGTGCTTAAGTATATAGAAATGTCATTTATGGTACTGTAATTTGTGGAAACAAGTAGTCAAGGTCAGTGAAAAGTATTAATACTGCTCTGGGATAGTATAGCAATATTAAGTATATTTAAAATCAATAAAAGAAACTAATTAATTTAGAAAAAGGTTGGATCTTTAAGCACCTGTAGCAGCACTACAAATAACCATTATGTAACAGGAAAAAACTGTATCCTAAATAATTCAAATAGAAGTAATAGAGAATTTTACATTATAGTCCATACTTCTCTAAAATATCAGTTACGTTTGCATAGCTTTAAAATATGTGAGAGAAATGCCTTTAAAATAACGCACATATAAGTATTAAACAAATCCAGTCATCTAATAAATACTAAAAAAAATGGAATTGTTTTCTGTGGATTATTTCTTGGGTTTTTTATCCATTATAATCCAAGCTTCAAAAAATTTAAGAAAAGCATTATGCCATTATATTTTCTTTCTTTCTTTTTTTTTTTTCCTTTTTTTTCCCCCCTTCGTGTGGTTGTTTGCTGTCTTCTGATGTTCCACAGCTAGAGATCACAGTCCTGCTGGGTGTCAGAGTGTAAACCCTACTATTCATAAACTATTGACTAGCATTTAACAATCCAATGGGAGCAAGAAACAAAATGAATTACGTACTTTGAACCTATGGTTGGAAAAACACTACCATACTTCTATTCTACCTGGGAAGTTTAATTGTTATCTTTCTGTGTCTTCTAAGATCAATTCCATGTTGAAGCAAATGGAGCATGTATTTTAATTAGGGGTGCAAAGTTGGACTGCTTCAGTGCAAACCTGAATGTTTAAAAATTTGTTTTTGGATCCGCTTTCTAATCGTTTCATGTCTTGATGTACAGAAAGATTGACAATCTTTGGATGTTACAGGTAACCTTATAATAGATATGATGGAAGTAATAGTATGGTCACTCACATGAAGGTTGTCCCGTGGGATGAGTAATGGTTCAGTTCTAAATTAGGAATGGACCACTGTGTTCTTGAAGCTGAGGAAAAATAATCTGATACGTAATGATGCTGAGGTCATAAGCCTACATGGTTGGAACCAATGCTAATGGTCAAATTTTTAGGAAGTTTTAGGAGGCCACTTTAGGTGGGTGCTCCTTTTTACTTACTGACCATCACTACTTATGAGGGTAGACATCAGTGTGTTGAGTGAGAATTTTCAAAAGACTCTCTTATATGTGGGAAAATAAATCCAATTCAAATTCTTGGCTCTGTTACTGTATCAGCTATTTTATTTAGAACCAGAAGCAGGCACATAATGTGCCCTGCTTTAATGAGATTTGCAATCTGGATCTGCGATGATATTCCATTTCATCCTTTCATGTTAATTCCTTGATCAAATTGGATAAAATAGATTTAAATCAGATTACTTGCTTGCATAACTCCAGTGATGTTGCTTAAACTATAAATGGAATTTAGACCTTCATAGTTGCTAGCACCAAATATTAATTTACATACACATAAATGAAAATTGCAGTCAAAAAAAATTATCTGGTGCAGTGAAAATCTGAAGAGGATAGAGGTAAGAGAGTTACTTTCTTCACTTTGTCTTCTCACCATGGTGAACTATCTGTGATACAGTAGTATAAAATCTCTACCTGAAAACAATTTGGCCTTTCTTTAAGGTGCTTTCTTGGGCTTTCCAAACTTATTCTTAATGCTTCCATGTAGGTCGTGTAGATTTCTGATTACATTTCTGCAGCACAAATTCCAGTGTATCAGCATGTTCACTGAATGCCTCGGTTCTGCTATGTAAAGGCCTTGTATATTGCGAATCTTGTACATGCAGGAAGAGAGAGAAAAAGACAGAAAAAAAACCCAATGTCTTTTGGATCAAATGAGTATTATAAATTTTCAGACAGAGTAACGAGCTCCAGTTCCCTAGAAAAGCTGCAACTTCCAGGGTATCTGAAAGTTCCTTCAATGCCTTCAACCTTTATAAATACTGTTTGTCTGGGTCCAGGTTGGTTTTTGCTGTGTTGGTTCAAAAGGGCTGCTCTGCCCTTGCAGACCGGGTCTTTCCCTGCAACAGACAAGCACTCAATGAAATCCAGTGGCCTGCACCATGCCACTTTTTCGTCTCCTGCTCAGTGGATGGAGTTTTTGGTTCTTGGGGTTTTTTGGGGTTTTTTTTTGGGGGGTGGGGGGGTGCGGTGGGGAGGAGGGTCAGGGGTGGGGTGGAGGGTGGCGGGTAGAGTTTGTTGCAGCTTGTCTAAGGAAGTGAAACTTTTCTGTCTGAAACATCATGGTACTCATTTGATTCCAAAGGCACTGTTTCTTTCTGGTTTGTTCTTTGTCTTTCTGGGTATACAAGAAATTTCAGATATTTTTGTATTTCTAGAAAGTTATTTGAACTAGGAGAAAAGAACTCTGCTCTTACATTCTTTATGAACTCTGCATATGCAGGATCATCAATGATGAAAACAAGAACCTTCACATCTAATTTGGTTTTTGGTTTTGCTCCGTGTTTCTCATTGGATACTACTATTCTTTTTTTAACAACATGACAACACATCCTTCAGGAAGGAGAGTAAAGAAAAAAAAAAAAGGCTAAATCCAGGAAAGAGGAATTTATACAAGAAAGAAAGTGAGCACTTTGAGTGATAAATTAGCAACCGTACCAGCTCATTTCAGTGACTGAAATCACAGTATTTAATAATATCTTGAAAGGAAATTTACTCTGGATTTTGATAGGTAGTGCGGTCAGGTTTGGAACTTAATGATTTATCCTAACTGAATCCATCTCAACCTTTAACACACTGCGCATGTTATATATTTCTGCAAAATATTTTTGCTTTGTCTACAAGATTTTCTGCTTCCCAATCTTATAATTTCATGGAGTTAAGCTGAGAAAAATAGACCATATTCTAAGCTAATATCACAGAATCATCTAGTTGGAAGAGACCTTTAAGATCACCAAGTCCAACCCTGAACTGCAAGGGTCCCTAAACCAAATCCCTCAGTGCCACCTCTACATGCCTTCTAAACACTTCCAGGAATGGGGACTCCACCACTGCCCTGGGCAGACTGTTCCAATACTTCACAACCCTCTCTGTAAAGAAATTTTTCCTAATATCCAACCTAAATCTCCCCTGGTGCAACTTGAGGTCATTTCCTCTAGTCTTGTCAGTTGTTACATGAGAGAAGAGACCGACATCCAACTTACTCCAACCTCTTTGAGGTAGTTGTAGAAAGCGATGAGGTCTCCCCTGAGCATCCTCTTCTCCAGGCTAAACAACCTCAGTTCCCTCAGGTGCTCCTCATAAGACTTGTTCTCTCGACCCTTCTCCAGCTTTGTTGCCCTCCTCTGGACACACTCCATCACCTCAATGTCCTTCTTGTAGTGAGGGACCCAAAACTGAACACAGTATTCCAGTTGCAACCTCACCAGTGTTGGGTACAGGGGGACAATCACTTCCCTGCTCCTGCTGGCCACACTTGCTGATACAAGCCAGGATGCTGTTGGCCTTCTTGGCCACCTGAGCACGCTGCTAGCTCATATTCAATTGGCTGTCAACCAACGCCCCAGGGGTCCTTTTCCAATGGGCAGTTTCTATCACTCTTTCCCAAGCCCATAATATTGCAGGGGGTTGTTGTGGCCCAAGTGCAGGACCCAAAACTTGGTCTTGTTGAACCTCATATTATTGGCCTCAGCCCATCGATCCAGCCTGTCCAGATCCCTCTGTAAAGTCTCCCGAACCTTAAGGCAGATCAACACACCCACCCAACTTAGTGTCATCTGCAAACTTACTGAGGGTGCACTCGATCCCCTCAACCAGATCATGGATGAAGAGAACAGGCCCCAGTACTGAGCCCTGGGGGACACCAATGGTGACCAGCCGCCAACTGAATTTGACTCCATTCCCCACCACTCTCTGGGCCCGGCCATCCAGCCAGATTTTTATCCAACAGAGTGCACCCATCCAAGCCATAAGCAGCCAGTTTCTGCAGGAGAATGCAGTGGAAAACAGTGCCAAAGGCCTTACTAAAGTCCAGGTAAACAATATCCACAGCTCTTCCCTCATCCACTAAGCAGGTCACCTTGTCATAAAAGGAGATCAATTTGGTCAAACAGGACTGCCTTTCATAAACCCGTGCTGCCTGGGCGTGATTACCTGGCTGTCTGGTACATGCCACGTGATGGCACTCAAGATGATCTGCTCCATGACTTTCCCTGGCACTGAGGTTAGACTGACATGTCTGTAGTTCCCTGGGTCCTCCTTCTGGCCCTTTTTGTAGATGAGCATTACTTTGGCTAACCTCCAGTTGATTGGTACCTCCCCCAATAGTCAGGACAGCTGATAAATAGTGGAAAGTGCCTTGATGAGCACTTCCGCCAGCTCCCTCAGAATTCTTGGGAGGATCCCATCCGGCCCCGTAGACTTCTGCACATATAGACAGTGCAGCAGTTTGTTTACTGTTTCCTGTTGGATTATGGGGCATTGATTGCACTCCCCATCCCTGCCGTCTGATTCAAGAATCTGAGCACTCAGTGAGTTGATCTTACCATTACAGGCTGAGGCAAAGGCGGCATTCAATACGTCATCCTTTTCCTCATCCTTGGTCACTATGTTTCCCCCTGCATCCAGCAAAGGATGGAGATTCTCTTTAGCCCTCCTTATGCTGTTAATATATTTATAGAAACATTTTTCATGTCCCTTATGGTTGTGGCCAGACTAAGTTCAAGCTGGGCTTTAGCCTTTCTAATCTTCTCCCTGCACAAGAACCTTATAGCCTTTTTGAGTGGCCTGCCCCTTCTGCCATAAAGTCTTTTGCATTCTGTCTCTGTGTTTCTTTTAAAGTCTTCCATGAAATCTTTTGCATTGTGTCTCGGCAACCGTGCGGTTGAGAACTCTCAGCAATAATATAAAAGCACAAAGAAATCTGCAATAAATAGTACAAAACACATTCAAGAAAATATCATATACATCTTACAGGAGATCTTTCCTCTGTCACCACCTTTTTCTTAGTTGGAACTCTGTTGTTCTAGGTGATAAAGCCAATATGTATCTCTTATTCTCAGAATGGGATTTCAAGACCCTAAATCTTTCCTAATTAAGCTCTGTGGTGTTATGTTAGTTGTCCATATACTGATGGCATTTTCCAGTGTATCATTTTGTGTTGGGTTTGCATGTCAAGGTCTTGGTAGTGGAGGAGCTACAACAGTGAATTCTGTGAGAAGCTGCCAAAAGCTTCCCTCATGTCCAATAGAGCCAATGCCAGTTGGCTCCAAGACGGATCTACTGCTGGCCAAGCCCATCAGTGATGCCTCTGTGATAACACAGAAAACTGTGCAACTGCAATTGCAGCTGTTAGAGAGGATTGAAAATATGTGAGAGGAACAACTCTGCAGGCACCAAGATCAGTGAAAAAGGAGGGGGAGGAGGAGGTGCTCCAGGTGCCAGAGGAGAGATTCCCCTAAAGGCCATGGTGAAGGCCATGGTGAGGCAGGCCGTCCCCTTGCAACCCATGGAGGTCCACAGTCGAGCAGATATCCACCTGCAGCCTGTGGAGGAGCCCATATTGGAAAAGGTGGGTGACTGAAGGAGACTGTGACCCTGTGGGAAGCCCACACTGGAGCAGGCTCCTGGCAGGACCTGTGACCCTGTGGAGAGGAGTCCACACTGGAGCAAGTTTGCTAGCAGGACTTGTGACCCACTCTGAAGCAGTCTACTACTGAAGGACTATACCCCGTGTAAAGGACTCATGCTGGCGCAGTTCATGAGGAACTGTAGCCTGTGGGAAGCACTCCCAGTGGAGAAATTCGTGGAGGACTGTCTCCCATGGGAGGGACCCTACACTGGAGCAGGGGAAGACCGTAAGGATTCCTTCCCCTGTGGAGGAAGGAACAACAGAAATGTGTGATGAACTGACCACAACCCCCATTGCCAGTCCCCCTCTGCCTATTGGGGGGAGGAGGTAGAGCAATTGAGAGTAAAGTTGATCCCAGGAGGATGGGAGGGGTGGGGGAAAGGTATTTTTAGGATTTAATTGTATTTTTCATCGTCCTACTCTGATTTGATGGGTAATAAATTAAACTAATCTCCCCAAGTTGAGTGTGTTTTGCTGTGACAGTAATAGGTGAGTGATCTCTCTCTGTCCTTATCTTGACCCTTTTGTTGTATTTTCTCTCCCCTGTCCTGATAAGGTGTCTAACCAGAGTCAATCTGTCACACATATTTATGATTAGATTCATATTTTGTAAATAGAGATGTTTTCTTTTTTACTGAGAGAGGCAAAGTGGTTTGAGTATCTGGTGATCAGATATGAACATTTCTAATATAGAAACAGTTTGGGTTAAGAGAAACAAGACTTTTTTTGCTGTTTAATACAAGAGCAATTAATTCCTATCTAGAGAAAAGGCTTTTTAATAACTTGATATCTTCATCACAAATGCAAGTAAGAAAGAAATTAATAGAAATTGCTTTGCTAATAATTGCATTGTTCCTTCATGGCAAAAATGGTCTTTCAGTCGAATACTGCTGAAGGAAGCCTGTAACACCGTGTAATTTACTATATCTACAGTTAGTCTTAAGTTAGTTACCTTAACCCTCGAGCTGTGGAAATATTCTGGATGATGTGGTATGCTTCTGAAAGAGCCATGCAGCTGTAGTCTTGGAAGATAGCTGATTTGAAGATTGTTAATCAATTACAATGATGAATAATGTGAGCCCTTGCTCCTAAAGGGAGACACTTTTCTGTTCCAAGTCACACACATGTTTCCAGTGTTGGAAGAAATGGAGAAATTGTGATTTTGTGGGTTGCATCTGAGCCTACTCAGGGAAGAGAAAAACAAAGACACCACAGAGGACAGAGAGAAGATGAGAGTGTAGAGAAATGTACCAAGGGTAGGGGAGTTTGAAGCTCATGCAGAAAGAGTGGAATCCAGCGAGAGAAGAACAGGCAGCCTCACATAACAGGTGATGAGAAAAAAATTGTCTTCTGTAAATAATTTTACTTCCGTTGCTTGAACTAGGCATTTTGAATTTTATCTGTTTAAAAAGTTATGGATCCCTCTGCATATTTTTATTAGACCCAGCATTTTAATATTGTTTCAGAAATCTTTTCAGATGTTATGGGAAAGCTTGCTCTGAGGAGAAAGTATAAGCACATAGCCACAAAACTCTGGTTGACATCATCTCTATTAGAATTTATAGCATGGAAGAATCCTTCTATATTTCACCCAGTAGAACCCAAAGGACTTATCAGAACCAATTCCCACTTTTTTTTCTTCGTTCTTGTCAGTTCCTAAATGTAACTCATTTATGAAATTTATGGAGTCACAACAGGAACACTACACCTGCAGCTGCAAAAAATACAGACTGTTATTCATTATGGTGCTGCCTCCTCCCTGAAGTAGGTACAGTGATCTGTGGTATCTTCTTTGAAGATTGACTCAAAGGAATAGGTAAGAAAAACCAAATGTTGTATGACAAGAGAAAAAGCAGGCTTACACTAGCCTGACTGAATAGTTCTCACTGGAAGCTAAGCAAAGTGAACACTTTCTGTAGGACGTAGTCTTGGAAAAATTTTGTTTGCAACAGTAGTTTCTGTTTAAAGCATTTATGCAAGGAGTAAAACCACAAGTTTTACACCTTTTTTTTTTTTTTTCTTATGTTCCACTCTCGTCATGTCCCATTTATTTCAACAGTAATGCTAAAGCAGAATTAATTCCTCTGTATTAGACTCAAGTAGAAAGGAGAGGACAGGGTGAATGGCACTGTGGATTTGTTCAGGTTATGAAGTACAGCATGCTCTGCAATCTTATATTGGAGAGGATTGTGTTCTGAATGTAAAGAAATCAAATCCTGGAAGCGGTAAAAAAAGATTAAAAATAAACAAATAAATAAATAATAAATAATAAATAATAAATAATAAATAATAAATATAATAAAAAATTCCAGTGTGTTGTCTGCAGAATTGGCTATGAACTATAATTTTCAATAATGATCATGTCATTGACTTGTGTTTGGTTGCTCATTTGGGTACTACTTCACATAAGAAACACTTGTAGGGAACTCTCTAGCTTTTCTCAAAGTAGCTGAAGACAATTCTGAGGAAAATTTAGGTGGATTGACTTCTTTGTCACACAATATTTTTCTTCAGCTCTGTGCTACTTTCTGCCAGTGACAGCCAGATCTATGCATGTCTCACCTTGTCAAAATAAATGGCAGCAGTGATAGAACAGCTAAGAAGAAAACCCCTTGCCCTAAGTTCTCCAAGCCCAACCTGCAGCTCCTCAACCCTTTCCCTTGTTCTCAGTATCTTCCTCTCCTGTCAGTCTACGAAGGAAAGATACCTTTCACCGACCTTTGCCTAAGTCTGAAGGGAAAGACAAATGGGGAGGTGAAAAAAAATGATTAAGCTAAACACTTTAGCTCTGATGTTAAGAAACTGTTTTCAGTTAGGAGTAAATGGGAGAGCACCTATCCCTTAGCTGTTTGGCTTCTGTCTCTCTTGTGTGCAGGTTTCTTTACTGAAGAGCTATACTGGTTTACTTCATCGTCTAATTGGATGTAGAATTTGAGTAGTGACTAAGTCACAGATAGGTAAGCTGAGATGCAGAGGAGAGCAACTGTGAAAAATTAAGTTTTAGGACAATTTGGGGAATAGAAATCTCAGGCCAGAGTGTGAAAGACTTCTTTTTTCCCACTGTAGTATCTGATATATATATATATATATTACTTTGTATACTTCACAAAATGTGGTCAAGAGAAAAGCACAAATATATACTGTTAAGCCAATCTGCTTGCCCATAGTATTTCTTTGCATTTTATCTCCTCTTGCTCAATTTTGTGATTTTTCTCTGCCTCCTAGCACCACGTTGAGTGATTTAGATTAAGGGTACTACTTATTTCTGGAGTGAGTTCCAAGTACACCTAACATGCAGTTCTGGGAAAGCTTACTATGCTTCAGTACAGATGAATAATTCGATTTCCAGAATGTGGAAGGGGTTATATTGTCTTTCCACGCATTGTCTCTATTTAAACATGGGTGATATATTTCTGTTGAAGTAATAGAGCAAATAAAACACCTTGCACACACTTATGGAGAGACTTCTGCTATGAGTAAACACTGTGAAACTGAAGCAATGTGAATACTAAAAATCACTTGAATCATAGCAATCTGTTCAGTGTTTGCATGTGCAACTACCCTTCCAGACACTTCCATAGTAATGGCTGAAGAGATTGCAGTGAAGAAATCCCTGGCCTTAAGATTCACTGAAGACAGTTTTATAGATATTGGTTTGAAAAGATATAAAGAAGCTTTCAACAAGTCAAGTGAGAGCTTCATAGACAATGACCTTCCACAGTAATCCGTTAATGCAGACTCTTGTTACTAGTTCTGTCGATTTATGTGGGGATTGGTATGGATGCACAGTTCCTGCTGATGGATGTTTTATGTTGATGGGTCTCTCAGTTAAAATACATGGCCCATGAAGTCCAAGCAAATTTTTCTATTGTCATAAATGAGATTTTTATAAGACCCAGACTGACTTTTGCTTATTTATATTTTGTTGTATTACCTAGCTTTCTAGATTTATTGTTGAGATAATCTGGCTAATAAGAGAGACTGATAATCAGTTTCCTAAAATGAACTTTAACCTTGATTTTGATGTCTGTGAGAACAGCTCAATCAGCATGGAGGTGATATGTTAAGAAAACATCATTTAAATATAGTACAGTCAAATGCAGTGTTTTTACTGAGGAAAAACTTTGTTTGGAAAGAGAGAAACATGGGAAAACAGAGAGAGAAAAGGGAGAAAATGGTCAGGTTGTGTGTGGACAGAGCTGATCAGTTGTATCTATGTATGTATGAAGGTATGTTTGTATGTACTTAAACATATATATTTTCCTCACCACAGACCTCCATCCTCCTCAGCAAGAGAGAGGTACAGGATGAGGCTACTGGTGCTGTTCGTATTCATGTGAGTGCACTGTGTGTCAATTTGTGCTGAATTGTGTGGCCAGCAATGTATACATGTATATGTGGGGTGTATACAGGTAATTGTGTGCATGTGTCTGCTGGTAAATATATGCTCAGCCTTGCTGCTGCTTGGATCTATGGGCATGGGAGTGTGGCAAGCTTTCCACTGTTAGGCTACTGGATTTGGCCTCCACCTGCTGATATATTCCGATGTCATTGAAGACTACAGTTCAGACAAAACTGAATAGTAAGCAGTATTTCCCTTTGCCAAATAGTATATTTCTGTATTTGAAGGATACAAGTGAAAAAACCTGATGTGTAAACGGAATGCAATGGTAAGAAAGAACCTGGTGAAGGTCTTTACTCAAAGAAGTCTCTGTTTTATCCATCTGGGACATATTATACATCAGGTTTTATAGATAAGAACTTTATCAGAAGTATCTGTACTGTGGAAAAGTTTCATAATTGTGTGTGTCACTGTGATTTACCTCCCAAATCTTGTTTTACTTAATTTTAATAATATCTAATATTAGCCACAGGCAGTAGCCTCTCCCACTGTTTAACCAATACCAGTAACTCCACTACAGCCAGGAAGGAAATACTTCGCTCTTTGCCATATATTGCAAAGCCCTTGGATTGCTGTTATTACACACGCAGCTC
Organism: Bucorvus abyssinicus; assembly: GCA_009769605.1. NCBI lineage: Eukaryota > Metazoa > Chordata > Aves > Bucerotiformes > Bucorvidae > Bucorvus > Bucorvus abyssinicus. Next base: position 49,677,272 of record CM020063.1, read on the forward strand.
TCAGTGACTCAGCACCAGGTTCTGAGCAGCTGTTTCTGAAGAGCAAATCCATATTTAATGCTTTCTTTTTCAAACCTTTTTTTATATGCCCTTTATGATTACATTAAGTTGTGGTTTAACCCCAGTGAGCTACGCACAGTCACTTGCTCACCCTGCCCCGCAGTGGGATGAGGGAGTGTATCTGAAAGGTAAAAGTGTGAAAACTCCTGGGCTGAGGTAAAGACAGTTTTACAGGTAAAGCAGAAGTCGCATGTGCAATTAAAGTAAAGTGAGAATTCATTCACCGCTTTGCATTGGCAAACAGGTGTTCAGCCATCTCCAGGGAAACAGGGCTCCATCACGCCTAGTGGTTACATGGGAAGAAAAATGCTGTAACTCCAAATATTCCCCCTTTCCTCCTTCTTGCTTCAGCTTTTTATTGCTAAGCCCCATGTCATAGTGTATGGAATATCCCATTGGTCAGTTGGGGTCAGTTGTCCCAGCTGTGTCCCCTACCAACTTCTCATGGACCCCCAGCCCAATCACTGGTGGGATGGGATAGAAGCAGAAAAGCTCTTGACTCTGTGTAAACTCCGCTCAGCAGTAACATAGCCCCATACCAGCTACTGTGAAGAAAATTATTCAAGTCAAACCTAGCACATCACTCTAGCTCTTTTTGTGCCAGGTTGTGGGAAAACAATGGATAATGGGGAGGTGAGAGAAACACTGTTCCTCAGATTGTAGTTTATGCCTTGATACGAAAAATAGCCATGAAGCGGCTATGAAGCAGTTTGCTGATCCCAAGAATGGAATGCGGTTACCATGGATAAGGCCTACTGCAGCCGAGCACAACATACTGTACCTCCAAACAAGGACAGGAGTGATGCGAAGGCAATATGGTCTGTCCATGTTCTTGGAGGTAACAATGGGCTGCTACAGTTAACTTCATCACTGGGCACGCGCCCTATGTTTTATCACCTGTACCTTTAAATGTGAAGCAAGAGATTTTTAATCCAATCAGAATAAAAATAATGTATAACTAGAGTCACTCAAGCTCCACCTAAAAGTATAGAAACAATACAAAAAGTGGTGAATAAAAGGGGGATTTGAGGAACAGAAGACCACCAACAAAACTTTGGGATCAGTCGACGGGCTGAACCTATCTTCTCCCCCCCTCCATAGGGACCCCTATTGGGTAAGAGCTCTGTGTTCTGCGTGCTTAAATACTAACATCAGGCTAGCTATTAATAATCATTAGCGTTTAGGTTTGCTTGTATGTTTAGGTTTATATATGTATGTTTAGCGTTTGCTCTAAATCCATTTCGCAATCAATACCCTCTCACCGGTATCATTCGAACCTGCATTTTGTCACGAATCTACACAACAGATTATTATTGTTGATTTAATACTGAAGGGATTTGTCTCAGTGTCGCTGCTAGTGAGGGTCTCTGGATAGGTTAGGCAAATATTCTCCAATCTTGTGGGCCACCAAGAGTGACTTTGGTTTCAGTGACGCTGCCAGCGTGAGCCTGGCAGGCTGGCCAAGTTGTAAAGAACCCGAGGAGGTTCCCCTTGTCCCTAACGGGAGTGTGGTAGGCAGGTTGGGTGACAGGATCTCATCTTTCTTGGGAAACTAGTGGGCTGGACAGATTGTAAAGGGTTTGGGAAACCCCTCTTCTAGGCCAGGAATTTTAATAATCAGCTCTATCTATTCTCCTGGCCCCCTTTTCGTTACACAGGTTTACAATGAGACCAAGATTTTGTTTTAACACTAGTCACTGATAACAATCTAAGATCCACATACATTTTGGTTTTAGTTAAAAGTTATCATCAGGCAATTAACATTTTCTTAAGCTGAGGAAAATGTGTATTTGTTGGATTCAAAATGTCCAAGTAAGGTTTCATATTCATTTTTATTGAGTTTTTGAAAGCTGTACTCAAAGAACTATTAAGAAGAAAACATGGAATATCTTTAACATTTTCTCTGGGAGGAAGTATGGGTAGGAAGCCATATCATGTTCAGCTTGCTGTCAGGGCTGCCCTACATTCTTCATCTGAAATTTGTCACAACAGCCTACTCATGCAAATATGTGTTTAGAGAATCATGCATGAACAAACCTTTTTACAGACTGGTCATATTATCTAACTAAGGATCTTGTAAATCAGTGAAGTTAACAGACATAAAATAAATGATCAGCCTTTTACGTATCTGCAGGTGCTAATAAAATCAGATGTTTTCCCCAATTACTGTAAAGTATCTGTTGTTTCAGATGTTTGAAAAAGGAAAATGAAACAAACAAATTTATCTTCTCAGCTATTTCTAACAAGAAGCCCTTGCTAGTCCTGGAATACAAGCAGAATCTTTGGAAAAATACTCTAATTTTGGGCATGTTTGACAGTAAAACCTTTAAAAAGTGAAATCTACTATCTAAAAGGCGTGAAAGCACACAAAAATGTCGTTTTTTTCTGCCAGTAGATAGGAGCAGTAATCTTCTCCACTGAAGCAGAACTTCATATGAGAAATTGAGGAAGAAGGCAGAATTGTATTATACCTGGGTTTGTTTTTATCAGATCAGGTCATGTGCAACACAACACATTGAATAACTCAGTGGTTCTTTGCCAGGACAGGGAAAAGAACAAAACAAAAAGATGAGGATTTTTTTCTTTTCTTTTATTCGGAATTACAAAAATTCTGAAATCATTGAGCACAGACATAGTATAGTTCTAACTGAAAAGGTTTCCAATTTTAATTTAACTTAACTTGTATATAATTACAATTATTACCATGTACTCTCTCCCTTTCTGAAAGTATTTACTGAAGGAAATATAAATATACAGGCAGGAAAACCTGAAGGTATAACCAGCTACAGTTTGGACTGAGTAGGTGTGATAAAATATTGAAGTGCAGGTGCTGTGCATACTCATTGAGCACAGATAGTGTATGAAAACATCCGAAGGTTTATTTTTCCTACAGTGCCTAAAACTGCCTTTTGTCAAATTTCGGAGTGGTTAGTATACACCCCACTTGTTTGTGTAATATAATTGTTTTGCGAATCGCGTAACTTGTGTGGGGTTTTTTCCTATCTCTCTTTAGTTTGCCTTTCAACTGCTGACAGAGGTCTGGGTCAACGATTGCTTTGGCTGACTAATAAGGATCAATCTAAATCTATTCCCCACAATGGGCTTGCCCTAAGTTTCAAGTGGTTTTGAACTAAACTAAATAAATCACTCATTTTTTTGAAATTAAGAAAAAAAAAATTTTTTTGAATAGAGAAATCTCAAAGAAATAAATAAAAGAAATAGAAGTTTGTTTGCCTCTGTCCACCTTCACACAGTGTCCTTGCAGCGAGTTCTTGCATCCAGCCCTCATTTTAGTAAAATCAGTTATTTGTTTCTGAGGCTTTCTTAGAGCATTCTGTACTCTACTGTGATCCTTGTATATAGATTTTCTTTCCTCTGCTTTGCGGTAGGGCTGTCTGTGCCACGCTGCTCTCCATCTTAATCAGCTTGAGTTGCAGGGTCTGGATGTGCACCATCTCTCTTGCTCACAGTACCCAGTGTTTTTTGTGGTCTTTGTACCCAGAACCTGTTCAGTTGCTTACCATCCATGACTAAATGCTGCTCCCTCCATAGCATTTGGATTCTCTAGTACTTGTAGGAAAATACAACAGAGTGATGAACGTTTTTTTTTTAAAAAGGAAACAGTGTTGATAAGACATTTATTAGGAACATGACCTTTAAGATACTTCATTTTATTATGAGTTTATTTCTTCAGCCTCCTGTTTTATTTTTGTTGGTGATCAATCTCAGCCTTCTACAGTCTGAACATTTCACTAATTGACACTATGGGTATTAATGTGAATGCTGAAAAGATTCATCTCAACTAATTTTTAAGGAACTTGCCCAGCACCTTCCCTTTAATTTGGTACTTCCGCTTTTTCTGCTCTCTAAAGTTCCTTTAGCTGGCTCTTAACCAGTATCCCCCTGCACTAACCTCCAAGTTCACCCAACATTTTCTATGCAGGTTTGTATAATTCACTCCGTTCTTCGTAATAGTTTACTAGTGTCCCTATTAGAGTCCTATTACTAGTCCCTACTAGAATGTAGACTGGATTTTCTGTGGCCAGGTTGAGTATCATCTAATGAAACACAGCAGCTCTGTTTCATTTGCTTTAGGTAATCTCATGATTATTCCATGGACGCACACACACACCTACACATCCACACACTCAAGAATTCAGTTTTTCCTATGGAACTGGAGTGTCAGAAGAGAGAGAGGAAAAAGTGCCACAAAGGAATATGAGTAATAAAATATCACAGAAGAGTATTTCCTTTAAAAAAAATTTTTTTTTTGATGGGAAGAAACATAAGGAGTTTCGGCAGAAGATCTAAGCAAATGGTTCCTCTATTAAAATCAAGGAAAACCAAAATTACTAGTTCAGTGTTTCATTCATTTTTCACTGGATCATACAGATTCCAATGTAGATTTGTGTCTTAACATTATGTGAATGATATCAGTGGGGTTTTTTGGCTACAATTATATTTCTGCTGCTGTGCCTTTAATTATGACAAAGCACAAGTTATACTCTGTGTAAATAATAAGTGACAGAATGTAATTTTGTAGATAGTCATATATACTTGCTTTATATAAAAGCATTCCCAAGATCCAATTAAATTATGTTAAATTATTCATTGCAATTATGTTTCATTTCAGGACCTACAATTATACGAGCTAATACTGATTAGGTTTCATTTATATAATTTACAAAAGAACTCAGTGGTTGTGATATAACCATGTAACCCCTCTACATGAGATTTCAGTGTGCTAAGAACAAATGCTATTCCTCAGAGGTAGGAAACTGCTCAGCAGTGGCCACAGGTACTGACTGCTTATAATTGTGAACTGGGTAGGGAGTCCTATGCTGTGACAAGTAAGGTTTTGAATTCTCTCTGTGTGATTTGAATAGCTCTAATAGTCACAAGTTTGATGATTATTTATGGTACAAGGACAGTACTAATTTCTGTTTTCAAAACCATTCTTTGCCCAAAAGCCTGATGTTTATCCTTGATAAGAGTTTCCTTCTTTGTGTTTTTTCAAGAAGACAATGTAATAAAATTAGTTATTAACACCGTCTGATGTTATCTGTGGAGCAACACCTGTTTTTACCTAAGGAATATCAGTGACACTAGAACATGAGCCCTCTTGTATGAGGACAGATCAATGCATCACAAACATCAGGCTGTTTTAACTACATTCTACCACATTTTAAATGTGAATAAAGTAATAATTAACGGTACAACCTCTCTGCATTGCATTTGAGAGCAATGATAATACAGCTGTGGATCGTGAGCAACATTTGCCTACAGTACCTTCAATCTTCTCAATGACAGCCAGAAATGCTACACTGCTAACGTTAATAATAATGTAACTCTTTTCCCATGAGCTCTTTCCTCAATAAAATTTCAGACATGAATTTCACTATTCTGTTGCAGTTAAATTGCTGAAATGAATTATTAATGGGCTTGAAATGCTTGTAAAAGTTGAGGGAAGGAGAAAGAGGTAAAATATAGGCTCTGGGGCAATTATCTGAACTACACATGATATTCGTACATGTGTTATAAATAATGGGGTGCAGCAAGGGAAGAGAATGCAGAAAGGGGCTGCCGTGGCTTCCTCAGCGTTGTTGTATCTTCTGTAACAATCTTCAGTACAGAGCTATGGTCATGGGGTGCAGGTGTAGGACAAACCACTGCCTTAGTGTAACTCTCTGTTGCTTGGTGTCTTGCTCTTATATTTGGGTCAAAAGAAAGATGATTATAGTTTCTGTACCATGTCAGTTGAGATTTATTGATTTATTGATGTCTAGAGCTCTTCAGCTGCATGACTCAAAGCATGGGTCCATCCAAATTTGTGCAATAGTTTTGATGGGTGTCACCGGTTGGCTGAGGCAAGCCAATCACGGGGACGTGCCCTTTCCTATCCCTGAACCCCTCTCCTCCAGGAGAGAAAAGGGTTAAAAAGCAGAGATACGAAAAGGAAAAGAAAGATTTTGTGAGACCTCTGAACGTTTGGAAAACTGAAACAAACTTTATTAAAACTAGAACAAAATATATAATATGCAGGGAAAAACCAATGCAAAATCTGAGGGTTTATACGGGATGGAAAAGCGAGGGTTAAACGCGCGAGAGAGAGAAAGGGGGACGGTGCCACGTGGAGTCCGAAAATGGCACCGGCCACGTGTGTGCTTTCGTGGAGTAAACAAAGGGAAACCGCGGCTGTTACGAACGCGGGGCTCCAACGTGCAAAGCGCTGTTCCTACCAGTTCTCGTCGTGCAGTTTGTAGAAGCGAAGCAGCAAGAAGCGGCAGCGCTGGCGGCAGAGAGGGTTCGGCGTTACAGCAGCAGGCAAAGAGCAGCCTCGGGGCACGGAGGCGGCGCGAGCTGTCTGTCCCAAGCGGCGCGGCGGGGGCTGCCCCGGCGCACAGTCTCGCCCCACTCCGGCAGCCTCCAGGCGCGGATCTCCCAGGCGGCGGGCAGGGTCCGAGCCAAGGAGAGACAGCCTGTAGGTCCCGGGAGCCAAGCCGCAGTGTCTGGAGAAAGCCTCTTCCCGGAGCGAACTGCAAGGTTCTGCAGCGCCTCTCGCAGCGCAGAGCCGGTAGTGTCCGGAGAGCGAAAAGACCCGAGAAGCCGAGAAGCCAAAAAACCAAAAAAACCACAAAAGCCCCCGAGCCTGCGGCTCTTAAAGGCACAGTACGCTCGCGAGAAACTTTCTCAGCCAATGACATGTGCGATCGTAGCATGGAAGGGAATAGTTAATTGGTCAGTTTAAAACAAAAGCCTTCAAGCAGTTTTTTTCCTTCAAACTGCCACAATGGGTCAACATTTTACTGTCAGGCCTTGTGTTCTGCAGCTGACATAAACCTAGTATAAACTCAGAATTATGTGTTTAACCCTAGAATCACTGATAAGAGCAGTGAATTGATGTTAAATGGCATGAAATAGGTATCACCCACATGTTTACCCAGCAGTCATGAGTGCTGATAAAATCAGCGGTGTTTAGGATTGCCAAAGTTAACCTGAGTGTTCCTGTAGTTTAGGACATCCACCAGAACAGCTGAAATTGTAACTGAGACACCTTCAGTCTGTTTGAAAAATATAATAAAATAATAATAATGAAAGGAAAAATAGAATAAAAAGGCAGGGCCAGAGAGGCTGGAGATAAGGGAAAGCTTTACTCCCACTACAACAGCTGGGGAACAGGACTGAGGCCCAGGGAGATGGTGCCATCTCCCATCTTGTAACATCTCCAACTCCCACAGGATGAAGCCCTAAGCAACATAGCCTGACTCCATGACTGATCCTGCTCTGGGCAAGGGTTTGGACTAGATCCTGCCTGACCTGAAATGTCCTTGAGCTCAGTGTTGCGGGGCACCTTCAGTTCAGATGTACCCAAGCCCCGCTATTGTAAAGGCCAGCAGAGATGAACACAGCCTCTCATAAAGAGTTGGCTTGGCTCTTTGACTGCTGACTTCCATAAACTATCTTTTGCAGAGCTGTTACATTCTCGTCGTGTTGGTTTTGAATACAGAAGTTATGGACCATAAAAGGCTATTTTTAAACTGTTTTGGTTGCTTCTCCCCAGTTCTCGTGCTGGTAAGGAACCGCTAGCTGCTACCATAAATTTCCAAAAACATTCCTTTTGTCACTGTTTCCGCTAGTTTCTCGTGCCTTTCTTAGTAACTTTTCTCAGATTTTTGAGTCCCTGGCCCCTTTCATGTTTGATCAACAGTTCTTATTTGATACACATGTGGTATGTCTTCTTATTTTTCATTTGGAATAGCCTGAAATGAGATCTACAGTTTTCATCACTTTTGCTTTGTGGATACCCTTACTCTTTGAATTGCTGTTTTTTCCCTATAACGTGCTGTTGTGTGCTTTCAGTGACAGCCAGTGAAAGCAGAGGTGATCAGCTCCTTATAGCAACAGGTTATCTAGGAGAACTCATTGAATCAATGCACTGTTGGGAGACATTGGCTGCAACACATAAAAGGATTTCTCTGCCAGCCTTACCCCACATATATAAATATAAATTTTATATATATATATATGCATAAACTTCTAGTGAAGTAATTTTGTAGGGTGAAGATATTTGAGACTACCAGAGTTCATGTAGTTCTAAAGTCAGCTTTTTGGTGAGATAAATACCTGTTATACACATCTGTTACAGGCACTGTATGGGTACATGGTTATATGCTTATTTATCAGATATGTATGTGCATTTTTTTGTGACAAGGATCAAAGCTGTCTTCTAATCAGAATCAAGCTGACTTTTTTTAAAATATATTCTTTTTTTGGAAAACTATGTATCTCATATGGCTACAAATGGCAGTGTTCTTTGGCATCCTCCATGTTCCTTCGAAATTTCTTCTTGCTATTGGGGATTTTTTTGATGTTGCTCTACACATATGATCTGCAATGAAGTCAGAAAATAAAATTCTCTAGAAACAGCTACTTAGTAATCTCATGTTTTTCCTAACATGAAAAAGTGTTCAGGTGACACTGCTACCCTTGTGTTATTCCAGTTATTATACTGCTAGCTAGTCTCAATCTGCTTTTGCGACAGGGTAACAAAATACCTCCCCTACATTCAAGTTTTTGATGATCCTAAGGGGAGAGATAGTACATTGGGATTTTGTGACTGTTGTTCTAATAGATATTTCTTCCTGTAGTATACAATGATGCAGAATCTTTAAGGCAAGACAGTGAAAAGAAACTGTTAAAGATTTGAGAATTTTGCTTTTTAATAACTAAAACCACATGAAAACTATCATAAGAATATTCGTGAGACAGTATGGGTAATATATTTAATTCTTTCTTGCACACATGAAAGCTGATTAATAAACAATTTCTATCTTGTGGAAGACAGTGAATCTGAAGTACTTTCTGATATCTTTGTGGATTTCAGGCAGGATTCAAATCACAAAGCTAAATCAAGATCTGGCTCCTCAGCTTCTACCCGGACTTGGAGGGCAAAACAAAGGCTTCGTTTCCCCCACAAAACAAGTCTCAAGAATCAAGCTAAATAGTTTGCTTTATATTCTCCCTTTCTCTTCTTTTCTTACCCCTGTTTTGTTCACCTCTGTGTTTATAGCTCTTAGATAAGTTTACCTTGATCCTGCTAAAGGGAAAATAAGAGTAAAATGTCATCTCTTTTCAGTGATAGTACTATCATCTGAGGAATTTTACTGATTTGTTAAATCTTACCTGGAAACATTTTTTGTGGCTGTTAGGTGTGCATTTGATAGTAGAAATGTATAGCATCTTTGCTACTGAAATTATTGTGACAAAATCAGTATCTTCTCTTATAGTCTTTGTTTCTGCTACTTTTTATTAAAAACAAAACAACAAACAAATAATTATTTGACAACTTCCATGCAATGAAAATAAATGTAGCTGGAGTGCTTATGAGCTGGATTTCTGCCCACCTAGGGATGCTTTCTGTGCTTGTTTGCAATTTAATATGGTCAGGCTCTGGCTCACCTTCTATCAGTCCCCCAGAATGGCTCTGTGGTTCAGTGAGGTCAAGCCAGGGAAGCACAGCCACTACAGGAAGTGTGCTGTCTGCTCAATGAGCTTGGTAAAGGAATACTATAAATACAGAGAATGCACAGACCTATTTCTCTTTTGAACTTTCCAAGAGTTTCTACTCCTGTCTAAGCAAGTTTGAACCTTGGTAATGCACAGAAACTTGGGGGCTGAACACTCAAAATCCAGCTTATATGCACTTCTGCTTCTATGATTGAGTGTGACAGAAGCACAATTTCTAGGTTTTTAACAAGCCTGTCCAACTTTGGCAGATTTATCTTTCTAGGACAGTAAGCTTGGAGAGTTTCATCAGGTAGTCGCAGGCAGTGCATGCCATAAAACACACAGGAACTCATGGTAAAAGAAATTGTGGCACAAACTGGTAAGAATGACTACACATCTATATCTTGCCCGTTGTTTGTCTCCACATGCTGTTATGAAATCAGGTGATGAACAACTCCCAGGCAAGTCTGACTGCTCCACTAATTATAAAGCCCTGGTAATTTGAGACATTTAATTATTACTAGAGGATGAATCACAGAATCATCTGATTGGAAGAGACCTTTAAGATCATCAAGTCCAACCATTCACCCAGCACTGCCAGGGTCCCTAAACCATGTCCCTCAGCACCACATCCACACGGCTTTTAAACACTTCCAGGGATGGGGGCTTTACCACAGCCCTGGGCAGCCTGTTCCAACGCTTGACCACCATCTCTGTAAAGAAATTTTTCATAGTATCCAACCTAAATCTCCTCTGGTGCAACTCAATTTAGAATTTAGAATTCAATCTTAAGATCTGTTTCTTCTCCCAGATCACCAAACTTATCTTCTGTGACTGTGAAAGTGTTGCTCTTCTTTTCCCTCGCTATCCCCTTCTCTCATCTTTAAAAAGTTTATTTGAGCTATAAGTTCTTTCTGACATGCAGTGCCAGGACACCAGGAATCAGATCTGCATTTTGCTCTCTCTACCCCAACTCCAACCTGAACAAATACCACCCTCACCTTGAGGAGCATTTTACATTTGAGAGATGTTGAGAAAGAAAGGAAGCACTGGGTTTCATACTACAAGGTGCCACATATGAAAGGAGTATGGGAATATCCCTCTTTCAAAGCTGTCATAAACCTTTTGTCTGCTGGTGTTAAGTGGCATCAGAGATATTAAATACTTTGCAGAATAAAACAAGCTATAAAGTAGGTATGATTTTCAAAACGACAGGAGAAGAAATAAGGAAAGAGTAATTCATATTTGGCACAAAAAGCTCTCTTACTTGAACTGAAATTTACTCAGTTGCTTACTGCTACATTGAGAAAATATTGAAATCTTGTTCCATTACCTTTCTAAACCTCAAGAATATTTTTCCTGGAGCTTTTGCCAGCAGTCACATATATACTTGTGGCTTTATGGTTTTGACTTAAAGTTCTAAATTGCTCTTGAAAAGTTCAGTTCATGACACATTTCTTACACTGCCAAATACCTTCAAAGGAACCATTCATCTGCTTCTATTGCAATGACCAAGCAATGAGTGCTGCAAAAATTTTATGAAACAAAAATGAGATACTACATAGCAATCAATTCTATACTTTTATGGTTGCTGAAGACTTTTGCTTTCCTCTGTAAATGATCTGTCTTTAGTACACATGGATACCCATCAATCTTTCTATTTTGCCATTTATTGCAGTCGTATTTTATACAACAAAATATGATTGGCTGGCCAAATAGCTGATCCTGTTCTATTTTACCCCAGTCTTCCAGACGGAAGAACAGAATATTTATTTTACAAAAAGCTTTCTGATTCTTTGTACTGAGACAGACTTAGCCAATAATACTCTGCACCCATTCTGCCATCATTTTATGTTGGAAAAATACTAAAAGTAGCTATTACAGCAGTTTAAGCAGGTAAAGTACTGCCAGCATGGTTTGGACTTGTACTGATTTTCCTTTGAAAACTAGTGACAGGTCCATATTGTTGTAGTTCTCTTAATTCGGTTTGTCTGACCTCAACTGAGGTAATGAGGCAGACCTTAACATCAACAAAAATCTATATAGCAGAGTTCAGTTAAGCCACAGATTTTTTTTACTGACCATTTCATATTTTACTGTTGAAACAGAAATTTAAATACTAAACTGAGGCAGTACTTCACAGAATCACAGAATCATCTGGTTGGAAGAGAGCTTTAAGATCATCAAATCCTACCATACACCCTACACTGCCAGGATCCCTTAACCATGTCCCTCAGCACCACATCTACACATCTTTTAAACACCTCCAGGGATGGGGACTCCACCACTGCCCTGGGCAGACTTTTCCAATGTTTAATGACCCTCTGTGTAAAGAAATTTTTCCTAGTATCCAACCTAACTTTCCCCTGGTGCAACTTAAGGCCATTTCCTCTCGTTCTGTCATTCCTAACATGGGAGAAGAGACCGACCCCCACCTCCCTACAACCTCCTTTCAGGTAGTTGTAGAGAGCGATAAGGTCTCCTCTCAGCCTCCTCTTCTCCAGACTAAACAATCCCAGTTACCTCAGCTGCTCCTCAGAGGATTTGTTCTCTAAACCCTTCACCAGCTTCGTTGCCCTTCTCTGAACCCGCTCCAGCAACTCAACATCCTTCTTGAAGTGGAGACAACATTCTCTGTTATCTGGTTTCCTGATTAGCAACTGTATCTGTAACTACTGAAGCCTCTGCAAATAAGAAGTGGCCTTTTTGATGAAAAATCTTATGACATAATGAAGCATTTTTCTTATTGACAGATTGGGAACTGAGCAGTATAAACTGTGACTTTTGCTAAGTCATAGGAGATTTCATCATTCAAATGAACTGCAGAAGCAATGAATGATGTGAGCTACTCCAACACACAAGCCTTACTGTCTAACCAGACAAGTGTGTGGACCAGAACATGCTTAGAATAATGAGAGGTTTCTATGGCAAGCTGCTAAACTTTTCTTCTCATCTTCACTGTACTTCACAGTGTTCTTTTGCTTGCAGAGATTGAGATGGAGGGCAATAATACAACCAAGGTCTTAGGAGTGTTGTGTTGCTTGACAGAGTCAGTAGGTGTACAGGTCTTGCTTTTTTAGTTTTGTGGGACACAACTGGACTCTTTAAATCCAGGAGAGCAGACATTTTATAAAGTAAATACAGAATCACAGAATCATTTAGTTTGGAAAAGACCTTTAAGATCATTGTGTTCAACCACTATCCCAGCACTGCCAAGTACACCACTAAACCACAAGCACCCAATCTCAGATGTTGTACTGACTAGCAGATATATATACTTATTTCTCTGGGAAGTATCATACGAAGTCAACATAGGAAGAAACTCCCAAGCACATCAAAACCAGTGAATTGAAGGTCATTGCTTTTCTTCTCTGTTGTATGTTAAATTCCATTTCCATGAAGATTCTTCTAAGGACATATTATACATATTAGAGCTTTGCCAGTTTGGAAGTCCTGCTCATGAAAATGTCAGCTCCTGAAAGAAGATTTTTAAGTTTTTGTGTGTTGTCTGTTCAGATGCACAGAATTATTTATACCAACCGTTCTATGAAACTATGCAGTGAGAAATACAGTTTAAATAGCTGTGCACTGTGCTCTGGTTGATCCCAGCAACTGGTGAAGCAGTCTTCCAGGAGGTGCAGGGCAGAGTGAGAATCCCTTCACCACCACTGCAAGCCAGTGGCCACTGTGGCGCCATCTGCACAACAGGGGTCCTACACCAGAGTGGTGGAGTCCTTCTCAAGGGAATCCCACATACTTTCTGCTGTTTTGTCATTCAGGAATTTGTAATTCTGTGGCAAAAAAGCTGGAAAAAGAGAGCTTCTGTAGGAATAATATTTTCTGGAGGGAAGGGTGGATGTGAACTGTTTTCTGAACAGCACAATGAAGAGAACATTAATGTTTTTTCTTTTCTACCAAGCAACTCTTGGGGTTAGCTAAAAGGGAATTAAGACTAGGATATGTGAGGCATGAAGAATGAAAATCTGTATCAAATAGAAAAGGTTGGAATACTGGAGCCAAAAGCAAAACTGCTGCAAAAGGACAAGGAATGACTGTATTAAATGCACTTTTTTTTTCTTTTTTTTTTTTTTTCTTTTTTTTCCCCCCTGTAGTGTTACAGAAATTGTTTACTTTGGCCAACTTTTTTCCATGTATAAGTATCTCCATCTCTTCAGCGGTAGTACCAAATGACGTGGAATCAGGCCAGCCCTTTTTGTACATGGTTTTCAGCTATGTTCTGAACTCTATTAAATACAATAGCTCTTCCAAATGAATTTAATTATTACTTAGTTTTTCTGAATTAACACATTTTCACTAATATCTTAATAATCTTTGCCAAACTTGAAAGACTCTCCACTGTTCATTGGCCTATGGAGCTGTCAAAAAACCCAATATTAAGTTAATGGTCTAATTGGAAGATATAAGAAATTAGCCATGGCATTTTCTTAACATTTTGAAATGTATGACAATGCATGGAGAACAATTAATCTGGTTCACTTTATTGCAAGTGTAATTTATTCTTTGACCTCCATCTCCTACTTTCCGTTTTGAAGAGTTACTAAAATATTGTGGTTTAAGAGAAAGTTCTGGAACTACACCAAGTTAAATGAGATTGAAAATATTTAATTCTTTCAGAAAACAAAGGGAAAGTGAAGGTTATTTCCTTTCTTGTGCTCCACCTCCCCCACCCCCCACCCCCATGCCTTCCATCCCACCCCGCTCCTCTAAAGACAACCTGATTTTGTCCACATTTCCAGTTTAGTTACATGAAATCTGAAAGGTAACTTTCGCTGAATTGTTCACAGCTTCATCAATGTCTTCTAGACTTTTAAGATGCACTGTTGTGGGAAGAAAAATTTTCAAAGGGGTTTCAAGACATGGGAAGACTAAATAATTTTTCCATTCTTCCTATGTTCATCCCTAATGCATTCTGATTACATTAAATAAACTGGAAGGAGGAAGGATGAAGAGGGAAACAGTTTTATTGGTGAGTCTTCAAAATATAACTATTCATTGGATCTCTGAAATACAGGACAATGTTTTCCTGTGAAAAAATAATGGCAGACTAGCTTCCTAATTGGTTTTTGAAATTCCAGTTTTATTCATTCTTTAGGCTAATGAAAAATGTGGTTGTATATGTAAGTAGTGTTCTAAGGCCAAAAAAAGGTGAGGATAATTTGCAGCATTTGGGTTTCCTTTTGACTTTTTTCTATTATGCTCAAGAAATAGCAATGAGAAAACTGAGAATAAGGTTTTTTATCATTGCTTTCTTCTCCGCAAGTCATGCAACTCGATGTGAAAGCTATCCTTTTATGAGGATGAAATTGTGATGGGGAGGAATGGCCTTCCCTTTGTCATCTTCTGTGAGCCATGCTACACCGACCAGATTTTTCATGAGGTCTACAGGTAGATGGCAACACTACATGCTACCCAGTGCCATTGTCAATAGTTCAGCTATATGAGATTAAATATTTGACATTTTTTTATTCCTATCGTGTCTTCCTTTATCCTTAAGCATGTTAAATGATAAGGATAAAAATTCTCTTTTCAATGGATCTTACTGTCCCTGCTGTCTTGCAGAGGTAATGATCTCTTCATAGATACTCTCAGCATATATGGACTGTCCTGTCTCTGCTCTGAGATAACTAAAAGCCCTGTAGTCAAGATAGTCAGGAGCTCAGCTCGAGAATATGTGCCTGTAAAAGCATTATTAGTTCAGTTTAACATAAATGATAATATGCTCACATGGACTGTGAGTTGTTCAAAGCACAAGACGACAAGCTTATATATGGCCAGAATATACTAAATAAAGAATATAGTAAATATTTAGTGCAATAGAAACTATCAACTTTTTGTTTGTCAGCCTTATTTTGTAACAATACACAGGCTACTTGTATAATAAAGTTCCAAAGGCAGCTTCACCTTCACTCAGCTATGAGGTATTTTGAAAGAAAAAATAGTTTAAATAAAACTGGAATTTTTTTTTTCCTTGTAAAGAGACAAAAATTAACACTTTCCGCAGGGTCATAAAAGTCCAACTAGCTGTAATCGGTATGTCATTTAAAATACTGTAAGTCTGTAATGCATTGTGACAGATTGTTATGAAGGGGTAGTGGTACTGATGTTGCAATCAGGAGCTGACAGCTGGATTTGATTAACACTATATATACGTACAAAGCACATCATTTTTTTGTGAGCAAAGATGGATATTAAGATCACATCCTACTATGATCTCTTTGTTCCTATCATTCTATCATGACTTCTTCTGTCCAAAAAAAAGTTAGATGCAAGATGATAAAAAAATATCTTTTCAGTATATCTTATAATCATTGTTGCCTTATCATCACTTTATTCATGATAACTAAGCTTTAATCAGAAATGTAGAAATATTAACGAAAAAAACCCTGTATTTAACCTTACAAAAATATCTTGCAATGTCTGAGTGACAAAGACTTTTATTTTCAGTGACTAAGACTTTTTTTTTTTAATTATTCTTCAAATAACCTTTGGAGAAATAAACATAAATGTGCTTAAGAGGTGACATGCTATATAAACCTTTCCTTGATGTAATAATAAATCCTTTATCTCTGGTACTTCCTAAGAGTCTTTGTTGTGATGATGGAAAGGAACTGATAAATACAAATTTTCCCATTTAAAAATGAGCTTGACAAACACCTCTCAAAAGAAAAAAAAAAGGTATTTGAGGACATTTTTATTTCTGAAGAATTCCTTTAATGGATAGATTCCTCCACATTCTTGCATTTCTTTCCTTTTGCAGAAATAACTGCAGTTCTGGAATACAATCAGTATTTACTTACCCGTAAGACAAATATTGTGGACTAAATCATAACTGAATCAAATTTTATAGGAAGAGTTTGGATGTGGGGAGTTGTTTTTCTAAGACGATAGTATTGCACTTGTCTTGCCATGTTATAGTGTAATTAATTTACTGGTAACATTTGCAAACATTTAAATTTTTAAGTAGATACAGGGAATGAAGGTTATTATTGTTATTATATTATTATTATTATTATTATTATTATTATTATTATTATTATTATTATTGTGACTCGCTAGTATTCTATGCACAAAATGCCAGAAGTAGACACAAACACAACGTATGTACTGAACTGCAAAGGGATCCAGCCGATTGCGGAGACCTTCCAATACATACAGTGACCACAATCAATTTTCTAATTGTTGCCTCGGGCACTCTATAGGATGATTGCTTGTTGCATTTCTGAGAGTTTGGGCTTTTGTAGTTCTGGTTTTTGGGGCGCAAAGTATGTACTCCGTAGCACCAGATTGCAAAAGAAAAACTGTTAACATCAGTCCTGAAGGACTGTGAGCTTAACACTGCAGGTTGAGGCCAGAAGGGTCAGAATGAATACTCTGAAAGGAAAGAGGAGCGTCCCCTTTGCTGCAGGAGTGCTGCTGCAGATGAGAAAAATCATGAGATTCCTCAGCCACCAGGTCCAATGGGGTTCCTGCAGGTAACACGTTCTTCCCCATAAAGGTGCGGCCATACCAGTTAACTGAAACGCACGGCCATGCAGCGTTCAGACGCTGAAGGCTGTTTAGCAGCGCACTGCTGTGCCGTTTTGTAAAACCTACAGGGTGCTCCGCAAAGCAGAAGCAGACTGCAGGGAGAGCCTGTTGTTTTACAAATCTGCATGCTGAGAATATGAAAAAGAGGAGATGGTGGCAGGGGGTGCCTGACGGCATGGGGATGGGGCTGCACAGGATGGCCACTGGGACAGAGCTGTGGGGAAACAACCTTATCTTGCAGGAGGACAAGGACTAGGGTGCAGGAGCGCTGAGACATAGGTTGTATGCTAACAGACACTTACTTAAGCAGAAGGAGTCTGTTAAAACTTACCCTCAAAATCTACGGCAGTTTCAAAAACTAGCTGCAGAAAAAGCCGGAAGGGTGTTACCTTACGATGTGCTGACCTGTGCTGCACCCTAGACGCTTCACGAAGAGCCAAACAGTGAGTCAGGGAAGACAATATTTCAAAATGGTTAAACAGATTTTGTAGTGTTTAGCTGGGCAGTCACATAATCCTCACATGACAACCTCTGTAACTAAATCTGTATTGGTAATCAGAATAAAAAAACATGAAAGCATTTAAGATGAAATTCTAGCTAGAAAGCCAAAGAGAAAGAATACATTATTGTCCAAGGTCTCGCATTTGCAATTAAAGAGAAACAGACGAGGCTGCTAGAATACATCATACATTTTGTAGTTCCACTTATTGGACACTGAAAATTAGAGCAGGGTAAAACACTCCCTTCAGCTTATAGGTTTTTTTCTGAGTGGGATTTCTCCATTACTGAAAGGATCCAGTGAGTGTTTCAGTGTCCATAGAAAGAACTCATTAGTATTCTGGGCCTGTAAACATTGATGGCTGATGACAACAATCCCTTAGGGTAAGCTGTTTTATAGAGTTGTATAATATTATTGATGTTACTAGGGGAACAAGAAAGAAGCAGGTGGGTATACCATCTGTCAGTGCTACCTAAACGATAATTTATAGAAAAAATTTAGGAACAGTTTGGTTCAGTACAAAGTACAGAAACTGTAAATTCCGGGGAAAAAATGCTAATACCCAACAATTCCTTCTCTGTTATTTCCCTTTATTTTATTCTGTTTGTAAATAAGAGCAGAGATAGAAGATGTGTGATTGATGAACATGAAGGAAACAAGAGACGAAATGCATATAGACTCTTCATGTATTTTTTCAGGATTTAGGGTCCATTGTGGTGTTGTCTCATTAATATTACTAGCTGCTTAGAACATATCTGAAGGCAAAGACTGGCTTCATACTGAAGAGAGCAGGCTTGGCTACTGGATATACATACTGACTTTTTCCCAACTATGCTGGCATTTTCTTGTGGAGGAAAGCGAGGAAGCATGATGGAGCAGAAGATGTGTGATCTAAGAAGTCTTCGGTTTGATATTGTGGGAAGCAGAACTAAGGGGATCATAGAGAGCATAGCTACTGTTCATTCATCAAGACATACTGACGCTATACTTTAACTTACCTAGTTTTACCTCTCATTTCAACTTTAAAGGGATTGGGTGAAATTTTTGAAATGTATGTATCAGCATTATGATGTCCATTATGCATGTTCCAGGCCTGGCTTCTCCTATACATTACACCTTTTTAGAAAATCAGTAATAAATACTTTTGATTACTTTGTCCAAATCCTAATGAAGCTTAAATTTAACCAAATGCGTGATTGCTCCATGTCTGTTTTCTTAAAAGTGGGGGAAAATAAGCTTAAAAGAGCTGGAAGTAAAATTTTCGTAGTACGTTGGTTTTGGTAGGATAAAGAGGCAATATATTGCAGAATGTGTGTGTGTGTGTGAGTGTGTTATAACATTATTTCAATCATGAAAAGCTAATGAAAAAGCAAAAGCTTTCATTTTAGCTTGCTCTCTTTTCCTTCTGACATGTCATCTTACTTAGGCGGGTTGTAAAGACTTTGGAGTATTTTTTGCGTGTAATCACTACCTCCTTGAAGTCCAGTTTAGAGCTGTGAGCTGCAGTTGTTAATTGTAACAAATGCATATATACCACCGAGAAAAAAGTAGTAAGGGTACAATTTGTATAGCTAGTCAACGCAGCAAGAATTCTGAAGCTCAGGTATTAGCCATAAATTTTTCATAAGACTGTTCATATAGAAAACACATGCACTGTATCATTTATGAAGAGATTACCAATTCATGATGTTTGGAATTCTACCAATGTTTTTACAATACTTTTTGCTATTAATTGAAAATTCAGCTCACCTTCTAGGAAGAGTGATGAATCTCCAATTGTCTGTTACTGTTTATTGGCATTGCCTCCTGTTACTCTCCCTTTTCATCTACCATTCCTGTACTCCTTGGAATGAAGATGAAAGGCATGAGGCGTAATCTCAAATAGAGGTTAGGGCAAGTGATAAAAGAAAATATGAAAGAGATTGGTGGAGTTTCTGACCAACTTCTTTAATGAAGATGCCGAGTTCTGCACTGTCAGAGCTCACTTTGGCAGGTTTTTCAGAGAGCAAGCAGAAGTAACTGGGCTGCTGTCCTTAGTCAAGACCTTTCCACTAGTGAAGGAAAACTCCTGCTGCTCAAGCAAGCTTGAAGGCACCTGTGCTGGTCTTTGGCTGGCAAGTAAGTCAGGATGCCTTTTGACTTTCTTCAAACTCTTGAGGTCTTGGCATCTTAGCGGACTACCTACTGTGATTTACAACCAAAAAATGAAATATATAAACTAGTTTTCCAAGTGATGAGCGTTAAAACGTTATGTGGAGACAATTCTTGTTTCTGAAAAGATTATCTTTAATCATGTAATTGGCTGTTTTTCAAAAAAAAATCTAAATCGGATAAAATATTTTGAAATAACAATGTTTGCACTATAAACACTTAATCTATAATTAACTAATGAACTAATTGGTAAGATTTTTGACCATTCATTGAATTGTTGTCCCATTATTATTTTAAGACTTAAAAGTGATCTTAGGATGCTCAATTGATACTTTAAGTACCTAAACCTCCTGTTAGAGCTGCTTGCAAAACTCCCTGGAGACCGGGAAAAAGAAGCAGAAGGGGCTTGGTGGAGTGGTGTTTGGCATCTGGTACCTAAAATGAGATTGTGTTATATTTTGGTACCAACTTTCTGTGCCAAATACTTCTTGTGCATCATGCTAAGGGGACCAAGACTTTCAAAACTAGTCATAGCACAGGTTTTTGCCTTACCATCTGAAGTTGGTGTCAAACATCCTTATCTGCTATTTTTATTTTCAAGATGGAGTGCAGTCTTCAAAAAACAACCAGAAGCCTGTTTTCCTTTAATCTCTGAACCACACAGTATCTATTTTCATTTTAAAATTACCAGTGCTTCCTACAGGAGTATTCCTTCCAGCTGTTTCTTCCTTTTCCACAAAATGGTGTTTCTAAATCGTGACCCGTCCAAAAGAGCTTTTGTGCTCATTTTCAACATCTGTTGGGAGTATCTGTTCTTGTCATGCTAGAGAGTTCAGTGGTGTAAATGAGCAGAGACAATTAAGATGAAAATGAATGCTGGAAATAAATATATCATAAGGAGAACTTTCTTTCTCACCCTCAGATTCTTATTGGAGATCCAGAAAAGCATATTCTGAGCAGAGGATTTGCATTCAAAAATTATTGTACGTCTCTGGAATATTAATTATACTGTCAGAATATGCAATCACATATAGAATAAATTTATTTGAAGCTGTGAATAGATTCACACCATAGAAACTGTAACTGGAAATGATATATGAAAGAAAATGTTTATGTGTTGCAGAAAGCAGTGATGCAAAGCCCGGGACTCCAATCACACATGGAGTTACTACCTCACACAGAGTCAAGCAGGGAGGAAAATGGGACCAGCCTTTCATTTTCATTTGTGGGACATACAATGAAAGGTGTTTCTATTTATCAGGAGAAAGAGCTGTGTACAAAGTATGACTTATTTATGAGGAAAAGGATTTTATAATTTTGCCTATTTTGAGGCAATTATTAGCCATGACTTTCTAACCTGAGAGAATTCTCTGGTGCATACCATGCAGCTTCCCTTTTGTAATGCAGACTATACGGCCACTGCAGATTGAACTGGCGATCCATCCCTTGGATAGAGAAAAAAAAATAGAAAATTAACTAGGGTCCTGCCTTAAATTTATAAAACCCTCCACATATATGGTAGAGAATCAATTCTGTGGTCCTTCAGGAAGGGCCTGACCTGTACGGTAAAGGCTATGAGGATCTTAAATTGTGCCCCAGGCCTGACCTACAAACACTTTTCCGGAAAACCTTGCTTCTGGGTGTGTGAACTCACTCATATTCAGTGTGCTTCCAGAACATGCACACCAAGACAGTAAACTTCCCATGAGGAAACACAGGGTTAGAAAGCACATGAGCCATGGAGCCCTTGCATCTGATGCTGGTCAAACATATCTGGCAGTCCTGTAGGCCAGACTGGCAGCGAGGGAGTTGAGACATCTGGCAGCCTTCAGACAGCTGCCCTGTAGGAGGCAAGACAATGTGACTGGCTTTACGCATCTGCACCCCGGGAACAACAGGAGATTTCTGCTGCTCTCCTCTTATTTGTCACCTGCTGGTCTGGGCAGAGACTCACCTTCACAGTCTGGAAACATTTAGTGGAAGCTCAGCATTTGAGATAGTAGAATTAAACCCTCAAATAACCGGCAGTTGTTCATACTGTCCAATTTTCTGGTCTACTAGCAGTGAGACTGGATTTTGGGCAAAATATAAATCCCACCAAAGCAAGAGTTAGTGGTAATTAAGTGGATTTTCACAAGATGTAGGGCCGCCTCAGCATTCTAATTTTACTGTTATCATTACACAACAGTAAAATTAGACTGACTTAAATGTTCTGCAATCACAAGGGAGTTTTAGATACTTCACGAATTAAGAAAAAAAAAAAAAAGAAGCAGCAGCAGCTAAGGTAACTGGCAAAGTTATTTGCTAATAATTACTTACTATGCTGTGCCCTTTACCAGGTCATTAATTGATGGTGACAATAAGATCCAGAGATAATTCCTGCTGGTGTCAACAATGAATATGAACTTTAATTAAACATGAGTGTGCACGTTTTGCTATAAATGCTATGAACTTTTTTGCACTGTTAGTCTTTTTCTGGTAAAGGTCATTAAAGAAATCTAGTGGAAAATATTTTTATGTTTATTTAAATATGTTGTGTGGGTATTTGTAAGGATGTGTCACAAAGGCACCCACAATACAGGCAGCAGTATCTACCCGAAAATGTGGATTTACTGCAATCAAAGTTACCCAGCACTCTGATGGACCAAAGTAAATTATAAATTCAGATGTCAGTTGGGAATATACTACTACGTGACTATTTCCTAAACTCTAAAGAATACACTTTAAAGAAGGTAAACCAAAATATGGGCACACTCACTCATAGAATGGAAAATCTCCCACTCAAGGCTGCCCAAAACCAAGGGGTCACTCACCCAAAAGTGGACGAGGGTTCAGTCAAGGATATCCTGAAGACATAATTCACCAAAGCGGGGGTGAGGGCTTATTTGATCCTGGGTAGTTTCCTTGGACGACATCCTGATCCAGGGGGAGATCCCAACTTCAAACCTCCTGCTCTGAGGAGGACAGACTCAAATTCTGTTCTCTTGGCAGGGCTCCATTTATACCCCAGTTGAATCTCTCTCAGTTCTTAAAAACTGTGGTCATTCTAATTAGCTGGGGGCAAACACAAGACAAAGGCAGGCTAAGGGGCTAGATCGAGATACCAAGTAATAGCTGTGAGGCCGTGAGGCATTGAGCTGATCTTCATCAGGCGTCTGGGCAAAACCTGTTTTTTGTTGGATCCCTGTCAGCGTGGCTGCACAGGTGCCACAGGATACCTTGGAGGTGTTTGTATACTAGATCAATACATGCAATAATTATCTGAGAGCTGTTGTGCTAGTAACTGAAAAAATAGTTTGGATTTTAATATGTCAGCAAGTATATTCTATTCTTTCATCTAACTTGTCATTATTGTCTGGGGTTGGTTCTTATTCCTGAACCTGTTACAGCTTTTACAGTTTTTCCGTTGTTGTTCACTATTCTAATAAAACCTTCATCCTGTTACTTTACCATTTTGCACCTTCATCACTTTGCCTCACAACAGCAGCACATGATTTCTTCTTCCATGGAGTATAGCAGGCACTCTGAAAATATACACCTTAAATACGAACCTATTGATTAAATCCTCAACCTACTGAAGATGCTGTTATATTCAATAATATACAAATGTTCATTTGCTTGTTGGAAAAACTCTTTTAACAAAGCAAACTAAGCTTTAGTTTACTTATTTGTTGTACAAGTAAAATAACTTTGTTCAACTCTGTTCTTGACGTGGATATCCATAACTTCAGTGTTACTGAACCCTACTTTTTAGAGTTGTCTAGATCAGTCAAAAAATGCCGACTTTCTGTCGCTGAAAATTTCCTATCCACTGCCAAGAGCCTATAAACTGTACTTATGGATTAGGATAACATGGAAGTAAAAACATATAGGAAATGGAAATCAAACAACAGATGAGACAACCCCGTTTTTTTTTGTCATTGAGTGGGCAAATTACAGTAGGGAATTACGCTGAGAAAAGTCAACTGAACCAAAGCACAGTATGAGCTGAGTAAATACATTTACGCAGCTGTAGACATATTGAGATTATTTGATGATATATAGTATATATTATGTTATTAAGGTAATAGTTACATAATAGATGTATAAGCATTATTGTGCATATACTTGGTAACCTTCCAGCTCCTATAACTTGATGGTACCTTTTTCATCATATTTTCATATACACACATAGGTAAGCATGAAATACAATAAACAAGAAATACAATAAACATAATCATAATTCTGGTATACTGCACTTCAACATCATCTTGTCATATAAATATTAGTGGTTCTTGCTAGTGGTATTGTATCATAAGAACAAGACCTTAAATGGGACAGACTGCACTTAAAGATAAATACTTATCTTTCTTATCTTCTGTTACTGATACTATCTGTGGACCAAGAATTTTCAGTTCAGTTCCTTGTGAAGAGCAGAAAAAAAGACTGTGACCTGGTTGTTCTTGAATGAAGCAGTATATTAATACTAAAATATTTTTCTTTACTTCTGGCACTGCAGTATTTAAAAAATCATTTACAATTAATAGTTAATATTATTATGTTTCCCTAGGTATTTTTAATAAAGACTCACAAATTGACATGTATCTGCATCCTGCTCCTCCCTCACTACAAGCTCAGTACATGCATTCCTACTTCCATGTGCAGAAAAGGTGGATAATAGAGCAAAAAGTGGCCAAGTACTTTACCTGAAAATGCAAATACGTTAAGAAGGTATTTTCTCCCATAACTATTCTAATCACTCATGACATAAATTTATTCAGAAGTACTGTGCACGTTACAAGCTGGTTTTTACAAGCTCTTAAAGCTATGAAGATGATGCTTTAAAATTCAATTCTGGCTGAACAAGGCCAGATCATTGGAGTAAGCACTTCGACACAAACGGGGTGGGGGGTGGGGTGGGGGGGTGGGGGTGTAATTTCCTGCAAGAACATAAAGGAAAATCAAAACAAGTACAAAATTACTTTCTAGGGGTCTACCTTTTCTATCTCTGTATCCTCGTCTCGAGTTGTCTCTAAGACTGTCCAAGCTAATCAGAAATATAATTTTGTTTCTCTGTACCAATTCTCCAGAACAGCAATGGCAGAATTTTTTGGTTTTCCCTTCGCCCAATCCATTCACAAGTAATATCTGTGCTGTGCCTGTGGCTGATAACAGATGAGCCACGGAAAAGACTTATACAGCATTGAACTACCAGTCTACTAAGTTGTAAGAAAGAAACTGGCAAGTAATATATTGAAAGCAGGCTATTAAGAAGTAATGGTGTTCTTGCTGAAAATTCAGATATGCTGTCTCCAAAACCCAGTAAGGCTGAAGTTTTTTAATGTTCTCGAAACAAAAACCACAGGTGTGAAAATGTCAGTAGAGTCTGAACATTGGAAGAGACATTTTAGCATGTCTTTTCCTAAGAATGTCCATAGATACAAAAATGTTTTTCCAATATGAAACAATTGATTAATTCTCCTCATTGCATTACCTTGCTGAAAATTGAACTGGGGGAATACGGTTAACACCGTATTTAGAATGCATCAAGATTAGGCAAATTTTTCAGTATTAATTATTGCAGCCCATATTCCTCCCTGACAAAATCTTTCTAAATTTAATGAAAGAGCTGTGATTTCCAGATAAGGAATATGAAAAGACAAGAAAAAGGGCCAGGTCTCCAGATCCTTTTTGTTCTGCTAGGTCAAAGATGTCCCTTTCCTTCCTCCTTTAGATCAACAATTGGTATGAAAAACATAGGGGCCAAATTCTTTCTCCAAAAGAGGAGGGAACAAACTTTGACCTGGGTCCATGAGCTTGACCCACAGCAGTTAGCGATCTCTAGAACCTACTGCAGAGTGAAGCAGAGGAGAGCTGGAAATGTGCTTTCCTGTAGACACCTTTTCTATAGAGACCAAAGACAGAATGCCACAGAAATTTGTTCAGCAAGAGCAAGATTGCCCCATATCTGAAAATAAAGCTTAAAAACCAGCTTTGGGAAAGATTGTAACTGACAGAAAAAAGCAGCCTCATCGATTTTGAGCTGGAGTTCAACAGCTGCAATGTATATACTAGCTAAGACAGTTTAATTCCACTGTATTTTCAGCTCTTCCATCCAGTTTGCCCTGCCTTCAGATATTTTCGTGATTTGATGTCAGTGAATTAGCTGACATATGAGTCAAGCTCCTGTACAGATAATGGGCAATCTGACACCCAGGGAAATGAAACTCAGTATCAGATTCTATATCAGAGTTACATGACACAGGAGAATTGCGATTATCAAAATATTCTCTACTGGGGAAAAACTTGTTCTCAAAATTTCAGTAGCCTAGTTAGACTTGAAGGCTAGTAGTGAAATGAGAAAATAGAAACAGTCACTTACTTCCTTATTCTTTTGCAAATCGTACACCTTAAAACGTTAAGCTGCTTGATGAAAATCGTATTTCTTTCTTTAGTCCTGTACTTACAATGGAAACATGAAACAACAGCTACTCTTCCTCAACTTGCAAATGTTTGTAACTGCAGATGTTTTGCAGTTGGCTCCCAATTAGCTGCTGCAGGAGCACCTATTTGCCTGGCTGGTTAGCAGCACTGCAGCAAATAAAGGCAACGTAAGGGCACTTTGGCAGTTAGCAGGACACCTGTTTGCTCTTGTGGTTTTCTTTCTTTTATTTTCTTTTTTATTTTGTTTGTTTGTTTGTTTGTTTTTTCAGTTGAGATTTTCCATCATGATAGATTTTTTAGTAAATGACTGTGGATCGTTCCCGATTTTTCAGCATTTCCTTTGGAAATGTCTTTTTATCTTCCATTTCCAGTTTTTTATTTGAATTTATTTTTCTCTTCTACCATCCATTTTCTTGGTAGTTTATAGGTGGTCTTCTGTGGGCTTTTTTTTTTTTTCCCTTCTATCTACAGTCTCTTTGGAAGACTGTACTGGTTCTGTTGTTTACTCTTTCATGACTAAGAAATGACACAGGGAACAGACTAAGAAAACTAAGAGAAAGTTTTAATGCATTATGTTGTATTTTGGTGATAATCTATTTTCTAGCCTTCTCAGAACATCTCCATAGAGTTAATTTATGATGGTGTCATGTTTGTCATGAGCTGCTCCTAGGAAGTTACACGTAAATTTAATTTCTTACTTTAAGAGAATCAGAACATCATGCAGCTGCCTTTGCAGTTTATAAGGTTATGAAAGCTGGTGTAATTTGGCAGGCTGCTTAGTCTACTTACTGCTGGGGGTTTTTTACTATTATTTAATAGCAAGAAATAGGGATCTGTCATTTTATCAAAATACTTTTGGGAGATTATTTATCAAACTTGTTCAGTTTTACTAACAAAATTGTTATTTTTGTCTTTCTCTCCTTCCCATATCTTCAGAAGCAAATACAGTAAGCCCAACTTGAAATTCAGAAATTCTATAAGGAAATATGTGAAAAAAATTTATTTCTTTATATTTTATCATCTATTTCTTTTGCTTACTTCTTCTTTGCTTCCTGAAAGACAGATCTAAATTTTCATAACTGCAACGCTTTAATCCTCTAAGACAGCAAATAAACTTTACTGGGATTATGTTTTCCTGGGTGTTATTGCCCATAAAAAATAGTATTAATTTATCAAGCATTTTAGATTCATTGGTTTGGTGAGATTGGGCATGGAGGAAGGTATCTATTGTCTCAAACAATTCCTGAGTTTATTAGAAGTTTCCAGAGTCCATATGGTAAAGTCAGATGGTAATGCTCATTTTGTCTGGGGGTAGGGGCTGTAATCTAGCAACCACTAGACATAATGAGACCCAGACTAAGAAAGCCACTCAGTCCTTCTCCTGTGATACTGTAAGCTGAGTTCACAGTGAAGCAGAAAGTATGTGGTTGAAAAATATGATTAACCTTGCACCTTATGAGCACAGAAATTAGCTACAGCTAGGTCTCTGTCATGGTCTGTCTTAGGAGAAAACCAGCTTGAATTGTGAAAGTTAACAAATAATTGGGAGTTTGTGAGGGTGAAGGTCCACAATGAAATTTGGACCGCAGGCAGAGAATAACTTCAAGCAGGATGGACTGATTGTAAATTTTGATGACACCTGAAGTAAGCTAAAGCATCTATATTGGGATTGTGTGGCAATGGTTTAGTAGCAGAGGGCTACTGGGGTGGCTTCTGTGAGAAGCTGCTGAAAGCTGCCCCTCTGTCTAATACAGCCAATGCCAATTGGCTCCAAGACAAAGTGACCGCTGGCTAAGACTGAGCCCATCAGCAAACTTTGTAGCACCTCTATGATAACCTATTTAAGAAGGGGCAAAAAAATCCTGTGCGACTGCAATTGAAGCTGGAGACAGGAATGAAGACAAGTGAAAGAAACAACTCTGCAGACACCAAGGACAGTCAAGAAGGAGGAGGAGGAGGTGGTGCGCCTGGAGCAGAGATTCCCCTGCAGCCCATGATGAAGACTATAGTGAGGCAGGCTGTCCTCCTGCAGCCCATGGAGGTTCACAGCAGAGCAGATATCCACTTCCTTTTCCATGGAGAAGCCCACACCAGAGAAGGCAGATGCACCGAAAGGAGGATGTGACCCCATGGGAAGCCCACACTGGAGCAGGCTCCTGACAGGACCTGTGGCCCTGTAGAGAGAGGAGTCCATTCTTGAGCAGATTTCATGGCAGGACTTGTGACTCCATGGGAGACCCTTGTTGGATCAGTCTGCTGCTGAAGGACTATACCCTATGGAAAGGATTCCTGTGAAGCAGGTCGTGAAGAACTGTAGCCTGTGGGAAGCACTCCCAGTGGAGAAGTTCATGGAGGACTGTCTCCCATGGGAGGGACCCTACACTTGAGCAGGGGAAGTGTGTGAGGGGTCTTTCCCCTGAGGAGGAAGGAGCTGCACAAACAGCATGTGATGAACTGACCACAGCCCCCATTCCCAGTCCACCTGTGCCACTGGGGGTGGGAAGGAGGTAGAGAATAATGGAAGTAAAGTTGTTCCCAGGAGGACTGGAGGTATGGTGGGGGGTATATTTAAGATCTGCTTTTATTTCTCATTATGCTATTCTGATTTGATTGGCAATAAACTAAATTAATTTCCCTGAGTCAAGCGTGATTTGCCTGTGACAGGAACTGGTGAGTGATCTCTCCTTATCTTTATCTCAACATTCAAGCTTTTTGTTATATTTTTTTTGTCCCCATGTCAACTTGAGGAGATGGAGTAATAGAGCGGCTTGATGGGCACCTGGTATCCCACCAGGGTCAATCCACCATAACACTTTGGAAGGAAAATAGTTTGGAAGCTTTGAGGAATGTAGAATTCTCCAAAAATTACTTAAATTTAAAAAGTTACTTTGAAAATGCATATTGAAAAGCCTATCATAATTAATGCCAAAAAGCAAATTCTGATTCTCTTGCAAGATCTGTATGTTTCTCTTTCATTTCTGTTCACCTTTACATGTTCAAGACCAGGGAAAAATAAGGGAGAAAGACTCTGTCAGATTATGAAATCTGTACATGAATTACCTATTTCCTAGATGCAAATTTCCAAACGTAGTTGTGCATTATCAAACAGATGTAGCTCTGATAATGCAGGACACAATTAAAACTGAACTCTGTTACTGAAAAAGATATTAAATCAGGGAGAGATTACTACATTATATAAAAAACATGTACTCCGAAATGTATGTTACTGTAGAAAGGAGATATTGTGGGGAAAAAAAAAAAAAAAATTAAGAAGTATTAAGGCACTGACTGGGAAAAAATATATATCACTTGTTGAAAGATTAAAAACTTTTAGCTGTTCTTTATTTATATGTTTTCTCACTATGCTTTCTCTGTTCCATGCCACATTACGCACATCAGTGTCTTTCTAAAGGTAACACACATACACTAAAGGTAGCAGGATAACTGGTAAATGTCCTTTTTGTTGGGAGAGACAAAGAAAATAAAAACTATTATTTTTTGGAAAAAAAATGAGTTACATTTTGCTTCAAAACAGTGTATTTAGTTTTCACCACCTCTTCTGCATTTCAAGGATGTTGAGGCAAATGAAGCATCATCTGTAAAAGAGAAAATATGCTTTATCTAGAATTCCCTTATATATTAAAACGTCAGATGTTTTGATTTCTTCTTTAGAGTTTTACATTGTTATATTGGAATGTCTATTGATTTGACCTAGTCTATATAAATTGAATCACAAAATCACAGAATCACAGAGACCTCTGGAGATCATCTAGTCCAACACCCCTGCTAAAGCAGGTTCACTAGAGCAGGTTGCACAGGATCACGTCCAGGTGGGTTTTGTGTATCTCCGAAGAAGGAACCTAAGTGAGGCTGTTTTTTCATTGGTTTAAAAACACATATCAGAGTAATGTTTTTTAATGTTTACATTTGAAACAAAACATTTTTTTAGGGTATCATCAGTAGCAGGTCCCAGTAATGGGTAGACACTATAGAAATTTCTGCAGCAACTTTTAGTAGTATTTGCAAATTTGAGGTAAAAGAGTTGATCATGCAGAAATCAGTGGGGATAATGATGGTCTTTTACAGTGCAGCAGATCTGCTTTCTTTCCAACAGGGTCAAAAAGACTGCTCCTGGAGATTAATTTCCTGAATCAGATAAAATAAAATAAAATAAAATTGTTTGAGGAATGGCTTCCAGAGGAGAGAAAGAAAGAAAGTATCTTCTAATTTATTATCTTAACATATTAGCTTATGTTTTGTAAATCAGTCTACCTTTTACTCAATGGTAATCCTCTTTAATGTCAGTGGTATTTGATGGATTCAATTTTAGGAGGAAGCTCAGGTTACCGAAGTGTTATTTTTTTTTTTTTTCCCAAAATAAGTGGTGCCTAGAAAAGTATAAAAGAAACCAAAGTAAAAAAAAAAGTTGATTCATTGGCTCCTATAAACACCTGTTCAACAGGTTTTTATTTTGTCAGGTTGTAAACATTCATTAAAAATCAATTATAAGATTGCTGTAATTCCGAAAAACACTCTTCAATTGCAGTCTTTATCTTCATTATGTAATATGCAGCTCAGCTTCCAATGGGTGCAATTTAATTTCAGAGACATAACAAACATGCTCTGATACTTTTCCAGTTGTAATGATAGTATATCCTCTATAATGTGAGTTTATAATTGCACAATTTAAAAAAAAAAAAAAAAAAAAAAAGTCTCTTTCACGGGCACCCCCTTGCCGTGGGGAAAGAGCTTGCGTGCCCTTGCGAAGTTGAGAGCTATGCTGGTGGTGGCATATGCCTCCGGTAGGGTCTCCCAAGCCTGACAGGTCTCAACTGAAGGGTCAGACAAAGTGTGTCCAGGGGCAGGATGGGCTCACTAGCCTTCGGGCAACCATCCTAGGAGAAGGACAACTCTAACTCCAAACCCGGGCAGATGGAGCTCGTTTAGCCCTGTAAGGCCATCCATCTAAGAGAAGGATACTCTAACCAAACCTACGACCTGAGGACTTCGCTGTCACCGTCCAAGCTCGCTAGGCCCTGGCAGATGAACCTCAGGTGTAAAGGGTGGGGCCAGTCTCGCGCACGCTGCGCCTCACCTAAAAAATCCACCGCGCAGGCTTGAAGCGTGTACTCACGTTTGCAAAGCCCTGTAGCGACAGGCAAGGGACGAAACGGCAGGTGGAAAGATGTCACTGGAAGCCGCAGACCCAACCCTGCATGCAGGCGGTTCAGGACATTGGTCGCTTGAGACTGACCCGGGAGATGACAGTCTCGTTCGGCAGCATCCTGAATGACCAAGCAGCCTTTTTCAAGGAGAGCACTGCTTGCTCCACATGGAGAGGGGCCTAGAAAAGGTGGCCTAACCAAAGCTCATCTCCCCTTCCAATCCGGTTGGCTAGCCGCGGCCAACGGACATCTTCTTCTGCGGTCAACCAAAGACAAAGAGACAAAGGCATACACCTGCCTCCAAAGGTGTGTCCAGATTGACACTCGCATGCTGGAACATCAGAACCATGCTCGATACAGCAGACAGTGGGCGTCCTGAACGCCGTTCTGCTATAATTGCTCACGAACTGTCACGACTCAACATCGACATTGCTGCTCTCAGTGAAGTTCGCCTTCATGAGGAAGGCAGCCTTAAAGAACATGGTGCCGGCTACACACTGTATTGGTCAGGCAAACCCAAAACCGAAAGTCATCATTCCGGAGTTGGCTTCATGATTAAAAACTCCATCGCCTCTAAACTTGAAAATTTGCCAACAGGTCATTCCGATCGCATTATCTCCTTACGCCTCCCACTACACAACAAGCAACATGTTGTTCTCTTCAGCATATATGCCCCAACTCTCCAAGCTGACCCTACAGAAAAAGACAAATTCTACACCGATCTGCGCCGCCTTACTCAAAAGGTTCCTGCGGATGATAAGATCATAATCCTTGGTGACTTCAACGCCCGAGTAGGTAAGAACTCTGAAGCCTGGAAAGGAGTACTAGGCAAGCATGGAGTTGGAAACTGCAATGACAACGGTCGCCTCTTGCTCGAGTTTTGTGCTGAGCAGCAGCTTACCATCACCAACACTATCTTCCAGCAGAAAGACACCCTGAAGACAACCTGGATGCATCCTCGATCTAAACACTGGCACCTCATTGACTATATCTTAGTGCGCCAGAGAAACGTTCGCGATGTCTGTCACACCCGAGTGATGCCTAGTGCAGAATGTCAAACAGACCACCGCCTTGTGCGCTGCAAACTTAACCTCCATTTTAAGCCCAAACCTAAGAGGGGCGGCATTCTGAGGAGGAGGCTCCAAGTTAACAATCTTCAAACAGCTGCAGTGAGAGACAGCTTCCAGGCAAACCTTCAAACTAGGCTTGAAGACTGTCCCATAGACTCTTCTCCTGAAGCGCTTTGGCAACATATTAAAAATAGCATCCTGCAGTCCTCTGAAGAATTCTTAGGGTTCTCCACAAAGAAGAACAAAGACTGGTTTGATGAAAACAATCCAGAGATCCAGGAATTGCTGGCAAAGAAGAGATCTGCTCACCAAGCACACCTCGCTCAGCCATCTTGCCATGTAAGAAAAGCAGCCTTCCGTCTTGCATGCAGTAAACTCCAACAGAAACTTCGAGACATCCAGAACAAGTGGTGGCTCAACCTAGCAGAAAAGACTCAACTATGCGCAGATTTGGGTGACCACAGAGGATTCTATGAGGCTCTGAAAGCAGTGTACGGACCCACACACCAAGTTCAAAGCCCCCTACTCAGCGCAGATGGCCAAACGCTTCTCACAGACAAAACCTCCATCCTGAATCGATGGTCTGAACACTTTCAAACTCTCCTCAGTGCCAACCGTGTAGTCCAAGACTCAGGAATCCAGCTCATCCCAAAACTAACGGTGAAAAATGAATTGGATATAGCCCCTACTATGGGAGAGACCCTTAAGGCCATAGAGCAGATGAAAACCGGCAAGGCAGCTGGGGTCGACGGAATCCCGCCTGAAATCTGGAAACATGGAGGCCAAACGCTCCATGCTAAATTTCACGAGCTAGTTGTGCGCTGTTGGGAACAAGGCGAACTACCACCAGATCTCCGTGATGCGATCATCATCACCCTGGACAAGAAAAAAGGAGTAAAGTCAGACTGCTCAAACTACCGAGGCATAACTCTGCTCTCCATTGCTGGAAAAATTCTCGCAAGAATACTATTGAACAGATTGGTAACCACGATCGCAGAAGAACTTCTACCTGAAAGTCAGTGTGGTTTCAGAGCCAACAGAAGTACCACAGACATGGTATTCGTTCTTAGACAACTGCAAGAGAAATGTAGGGAACAGAACAAGGGTCTCTATGTAACTTTCGTTGATCTCACCAAAGCCTTTGACACTGTGAGCAGAAAAGGTCTGTGGCAGATCTTGGAACGATTAGGATGTCCCCCCAAGTTCCTCAAAATGATTATCCTGTTACATGAGCGGCAGCGCGGCCAAGTCAGATATGGCGATGCACTTTCTGAGCCCTTCCCAATAGCCAATGGTGTGAAACAAGGTTGCGTTCTCGCACCCACTTTATTCACAGTTTTCTTCAGCATGATGCTCCAAAGGGCCACGGCAGACCTCGACGAACAAGACAGCATTTATATCCGATATCGTACCGATGGGAGCCTTTTCAACCTAAGGCAACTGAAGGCCCACACCAAGACCCTGAATCACCTTGTCCGTGAGCTGCTTTTTGCTGACGATGCCGCCCTTGTTGCCCACACAGAAGCAGCTCTGCAGCGCTTAACATCCTGCTTTGCAGAGGCGGCTGAGCTTTTTGGGCTGGAAGTCAGCTTGAAGAAGACAGTAGTTCTCTACCAACCAGCACCACAAGATGATTACCATCATCCCCACATCACCATTGGCGAGTCAGAGCTTCAGTCAGTCCAGCAGTTCAGCTATCTGGGTAGCATCATCTCCTCAGATGCCACGATCGACAAAGAGATAGACAACAGAATAGCAAAGGCAAACAGAGCTTTCGGAAAACTCCATAAAAGAGTCTGGTGCAATAAACACCTGAAGAAAAGGACAAAGATCAGTGTCTACAGAGCCGTGGTACTGTCTACTCTTCTGTACGGGTCTGAATCATGGGTCATCTACCGCCACCATCTGCGACTCCTCGAACGCTTCCATCAGCGCTGCCTCCGCACAATCCTAAACATCCACTGGACTGACTACGTGACTAACGTTGCTGTCCTTGAACAGGCAGACGTCACCAGTATTGAGGCCATGTTGCTGAAAACGCAGCTGCGTTGGGCAGGGCACGTCTCCAGGATGGCGGATCACCGCCTCCCTAAGATCGTGTTCTATGGTGAACTTGCCACCGGCTGCCGCAAGAGAAGAGCTCCAAAGAGGAGATATAAGGACTCCCTGAAACAACACCTCAGCCTAGGCCATATTGACCACCATCAGTGGTCCACCCTGGCCTCCAATCGGGAGATTTGGAGACACACCATACATAACGCTGCTGTCTCCTTTGAGAGCACGCGTAGAATCAAGCTCGAGGAGAAAAGACAGCGCAGAAAGAACCGTGCCTCGACTATACCACCCAAGGAGACCCTCCGGTGTGCTCTTTGCAACCGGTCTTGCCTATCCCGCATTGGCCTTTTCAGCCATCAACGCGCTTGCAATAAGCGTGGGCAAAGCCCTTCCCAAATCTTCGTCCGCGAAGCCAAGCCATGATGATGATGATGAATTTAAAAAATGCCTTCCAGTTACTGTGCCTGTGTGATATTGTGGTTTGTATCTAAATTACACATTCTGATCATTTGTCACCTAAGAAAGGGGGACCTGAGTTATCCCTGCTTTTTATTTTTTTGTTGGGTTGTTTCTTTTTGGTTTTGTTTTGTTTTTTTTTTTCTTTCAGTGAAACGTTATGCTGTTTGAAATAAAGATGTATATTTTCCCAGGTTAATTGTTGGGGACGGATAATGATGGACTGCACACACTTTATGAAAGTGATAACGCAGATGTTTATTGCAGCTCTTATCAGTGGTTTTATAGTCCACAAGGCTGTCCACACGCTTCAAGGTTGCATTTAATTGGTTTGCTTGCAAGGGTCACGTGCCTATTCTAACAAAGCAATTGGCTAGTTAGCTTTTCCTCATGTACATGTTATTCTTTATTTTACTTCCTCATTCTTGTCTCTTCAGCCACCGTTCATGTCCGTTCATGTCCCTTCATGTCCATTCATGTTAAAGGTCTGACAGCAACAAGGTCCGTTGCTTCTGAAAGTCACCCACAGTTAATTGGAAACATACATCAAAGCAGGAATTATTTTAACTTTGTAAGAAACCATATAATATTCGAATACATTTGTTTTGGTGTCTGGAAATCTTTTTAAAAGCCCAGGCTGCACAACTGCTGGATGGAAGATGTGTTTTACAAGTGAAAAGAGCAGTGTGAGAGAAAATTCTAGTGTACCTAGTATAAATATTACTAAAATCACTATTTTTGCTCAGTTTTAATAAACAATAAATTTTATTTCTAGCATATAATGCAACCAACATTTGGAAAGCTAAATTACGGAGTGGGCCAGGGAGAGACCAATGTCCCCTAGTTTGCTAATATCAGCTAATATAAATTAGGTCTTTGTCGCGTAAGATCAGAGATATAATATAGTTCCTAGCAAAATTCTACTAGGGATTTGATGTCTAAAACACATATTCTTCTGAAGTATGGCCTTAAAGGCTCATTTTAATGAAGCGCTGGCTTAAAAATAGTTTTAGTAAGAAATACTCCATTTCAGTATGTTTGCCAAGAAAGTGTGGAATATTTGAGTCTTAGTTTAGTAGTTGGTAATACTTTGAATATCTACTAACATGTGAGAAGCGGCCGGGGAGAGTGAGTTTTCCCTGGAAATACCTCTGGACCTCTGAAATGATCGATGCACATCTCCCAGACACACGGTTTTGCATCCTGATCTCCTAGAAATTCCTTCCAAAGACCTCGTGTGAAAAATGTAGAGGTGGCAAAGGAAGACACTTGTGCAGAGGTAAGATTCATATTTCAGCTTAAAGTGTTTGTAGATAAGTCTAAGCAACACACGTCAAAAACTTTACAGAATAAGTCTGTCCTTTTATTTGGTAATTTAAAAGTATGGTATAAATCCATGGGCAATTAAGTTTCAGTTTATGCTTAAAAAAAAGTTGGGGGAGGGGAATATACAATGATTGACATCTACTTGTCACCTTTTTCAGAAGGACTTCTAAAACAAGTCTTTTGCTGTTTCCTGGTGATTGCCAATCTGACATTCTGCTAAAACCATCACATGTCAGGTATTGGTCCTCTCTGCAGAAAGTGTTTTGCCACTGGTCATAAAAGTTTTGAAGCCTGTAGTGTAAAACAAAATGTCTAACAAAACAGCTATGTGATATAAAAATAATTGCTTTTTCGTGCCATTCTGGGTTTTGTTACAGGAGAATTTCTTTCTACCATCTCTTTCAGGGATGACTTTTCTACTTTCATTTCCATTTTGCCTCATTCCTGTAGTCCCAAATAAATCTATCACATCTGATGGCTCCTTCTGAATTAAAAAATACAAACAGTTCAGGAGATTACAAATACCCTGATGGACCAGAAAAACAGTCATGATTCCACATTTAATTCAGTCCCAAATTACTTCACTATAGGTTCTTATAAAAGATGTTATTGCATTTTTCAGTTTTAAAAAGATAACTTGAAATACATAACTCTGCAGTCTCAGATTTATGGAAGTATCTATTCTGTGAACGATACTGAAACACTCTGCACATCCTTAAGTGTTGCTCCACATAGGGATGGATGTAAACACATACATCTTTTGAATTTAGAATTTCAGGCTGATATTGTAGATTTTATTGTTTATTGAAAAAAATGGCCATTATACCCTCAAGCCTACCATTATGTTCCCCACAACTACTTATCAGGAGCCCAGTCTTTTTTATTATTCTCTAGGATTTGCTTTGGTGGAGCTGATTGTTCTTTTCGGTTGTGTAAGAGGCTTGCTGTTATTCCCCCAGAAAAGCAGCCGTAACACGGAGATTAAGATTTAAGTCCCTTCTTCATTGTCAGAACTTAGTGCATTCATCAACAACTTGTTGGCTTTTCTACAGATAATGATCTTTTTCTAGCATTGGGGCTCTTTTGTTAGTAAAAGAATATATACAGGGACAACCTCTTCCACAACAGTTAACTGACTACAACCCAAGCCAGTGAATATTTAATTATTTTCTGTAAAGTAGTGTAATGGGTTAAAATGATGCCAGTGGGGGGACTAAGACCCCCCTCCCGCTTTCTCTTCCTCCTTAGCCTGCTTTCTCTTCCTCCTTAGCCCGGGAAAGAGTTTCTCTTGGTCTTTGTGGGGGAAGGGGTGGACTGACCCTCTTCTCAGGTTCTTGGCTTCTCTTTGGAGTTGAGACATGTCAACCAAACACCTCTGTGAATAAGCCTATAAAAAGCTGGGATTCATGTGGCTTCCCCAGCATGCGCGCATTTGATTTTCACCCAGACAGACACACAGAGAGAGAGATTATGTATCAGAGCGAGACTGCAGTTTCTTAACCGGGAAGTAAAAGAATCTTTAGCATTGAAGGAAGTCTTTCAGTTTTTGCAGATTGCTGGCAGGGATGGAAGAGAAAGGTGAGCCCCCCAACCTGTGCCGAGATTTACCACTGGTGAGGGACAAGAGGAAAGGGGTCCAAGAGCCAGAAGGCCCCAGTGGAATGCGGAGACAGACTCAGACCATCCCTGGATGCCCGGTGATGTTAAGCTGTGCAGCTGGACAAACGCAGCGTTGGAGCTGTCACCCGAGGGGCGCACACACGCACAGCCCCTCCCCACCTGCAGTGGAAAAGCAGACGTGCCGAGCCGTCTCCCAAGGGGTGAGAAAGAAAGTTTCCCCATAAAGAGTTCACTTTTGAACTGAAATCTTGAGGTTAAGAAACTGCATCCCTTACCACACCACACCACTCCCCCAACCCCCCTGACCTCCAGTGGTGACCGTGTGATATGGGCTTCATTTGTTAAAACGGGGATATGGGGTGAATGGAAGAAATGTGTATTTATATGTATATACCTATTTATGTATTTGTTAACATCTCTCTTCTCTTTCTCTATCATTTTCCATCTCTGTCCTATTTAAGTGATTGATGTATGGTTCTAATTGCTTTGTGCATTAAATCAATTTTATTTCAACTCCTTAATCCAGAACCTGTTTTACTGGTTTTCTTTTCTTGTCCGGGACAAGCCCAGTTGTCTATTATCAGCCCAAATATTTTCAACCCTTCTGTTTAGATCTCAGGGAGTTTACATTTCCCTGAGGCTATATCAGTAGCAGGAACCTTTTGGATTCTTTTCAAACTGCAACAAGTACAACAAATAAAATAAAATTTGAGAGAAAGAGAGAGATCTTGATCCTCTCCTTCCCTTTTCCCAGAAAATGCAAAAGAACACTGCTCAGCAGTGGTGTAAATTAGGGAGTTGATCATCTTTTCACATATGTATATTTTAAGGTATTATAATTCCTATTTCAAAGGATGTATTGAATTTATATTAGCGTAATACTAGATCTGAGGAATGACCTATCTGTTATTTAAACCCAGAATCTCAAATGCTTATACCACTGTAGCTACTTCTACTGTGATGGAAATAAAATTATTTCATACCACTTGAACATCTATCTCTGAAAATTCTGGTAGTAGATGTGTTTGATTTGCAAAAAAAAAAAAAAAAATTTGAAAAGCTGAAGTTCACCATATCTACTGCTGATTTTATGTACATTGCTGATCAGGATGCCTAAAAGAGAAAATGCAGAAGCCTAGTCCAAAAACCTTAAATCAAATGGCTGAAGGACTGAAGTTATTGTTTGAAATAATAGTTTTTTATCATGTGATCCAACACATGGAATGAAACTGCTAGAGGAAAAGCTGGAGGATTTATTAGGTAGATATAACTGATTGTTTTGAAAACATCTGAGAGATATATATTTGTATCATCTGTTGACCTCTTCAGTTGTGTACGCAGAGAGGAGATTGAATTGATAGCTGAGAGCATGTTGTTTTTTCTTTAAAACAAACTAGAGAGAGTGAGCTTTCAGAGCAGTATGATTTGGGTGTTATACGCTTTAAACACTGAATGCCTTCCTGTGGAACATGACGTTGAATAGCGTTTTGTGATGGGGCAATGCAGGGTCGAGAAAGGAGATGAAAAGAAAGCAGAGTATTTGACAGGACTCTGTGTTTCCGAACAGTTAGCAGGCAAATTTCTATATGAAATGTTGTAGGAGAATATTGTCCAGTATTCCTGTTAAAGCAGGTACTGTTGGTCTTGCTCCTTTGCTGAAAGTTAATACTAAAGAGTGACTGCTATCCAATGTG
Source organism: Bucorvus abyssinicus (assembly GCA_009769605.1). Classification (NCBI taxonomy): domain Eukaryota; kingdom Metazoa; phylum Chordata; class Aves; order Bucerotiformes; family Bucorvidae; genus Bucorvus; species Bucorvus abyssinicus. The sequence goes on from CM020063.1 coordinate 49,716,846, forward strand.
GTTTTGTAGAGTACCTGTGAAATTTCTGTTTCCCGAGATGGTAAGAAACATGCTTCCAATAGAGAGGTAGACAACACTTAGCACAACAGGCTTTTGAAGCAGATCAATTGTTGCCAGGTTGTGGACATCCTTTCCCTAGCAAACACTACTGCTGCCCTCCCTGCTAATGAGAAAGCCCTGTGACCAGGAAACAAATTCAGCAAATCCATCTGGTAATGCATGTCTTACTCTCCTTCAGATGGAGAAAGGCTGCACTCACTGAACACTTGTACTTCAGCGTTGCCATTATATTTCAGTTTACTTCCACTACATTCACATGTACTGTGACATCGCACACTAAAAAAAGCCCAAAACGGCGGCATATGAGTAAATTCAAAGGCTGAACTACAGAGACTGTGTTGCTGAAAAAAAAATGAAGTAACATCAACACCACAATAAAAGAATTCATCAATCTTTTATTAAGTACATTATCATGTGAGGGATTTGTGACTTCAGGAAAATCATACTGATGTTGTGTGATCAGGTGAAACGTTAGAAAGTAAGAGATTATGGAACTTAGATGGAGAGTAAAGTCCGCCCAATACATTGCCTGGGTTTTATCAAAGATCACATTTTTAGAAGAAATTTAATTTTTATTTCTCAGTTTAACTAATTAGTTTTACATTGGCATTGGAACAGCCTTAATGAGAATTACATTTCTTGCTTTGTCAACATGTTTACAATTTTTTAAAGAGTGAGGACACAGAGGAGAAAGAAGAAGACAGTACTCTAATTTTGTGGCTATCTTATTTACTTGTTTTAAGGAATGCATGGAAAAACAGAAAATATGACGGTAAAAGCAATACTGTTTCAAAAGGTTTTTTGTGGTTCTAATTCTGTTGTCATTGATGTTAGCGGTGTCATAAACTTCAGGAAAGAGATTAAAACAACAGTGAAAGGTTTTGGAATCCTATTCATAAGCTTTCTTGTTTCTCAAAGATATTTTTATTCACCAGTGGTGAGGTTGTGTGTAAGTAGTGCTACCATGTGTGGCAGTTTGAAGAAAAAAACTGCTCGAAGACTTTTGTTTTAAACTGACCAATTGAATTATTCCCTTCCATGCTACGATCGCAGCATCCCATTGGCTGAGGAAGTTTCTCGTGAGTGTACTGTCCCTTTAAGAGCCGCAGGCTCGGGCGGCTTCCCCGGCTTTTCCCGGCTTTTCGCGGTTTTCTGGCTGCTTTCGCGGCTTCTCGGCTTTTCGTGTCTTTCTGCTCTCCGGACACTCCCGACTCTGCGCTGCGAGAGGCGCTGCGGGACCTCAGCTTCGCTCCGGAAAGAGGCTTTCTCCAGACTTGTGGCTACGGCTCCCCCCGCGCTGCCGGAGTGGAGCGAGACTGTGCGCCGGGGCAGCCCCCGCCGCGCTGCCCGGAGACCCGCGCCCGGAGGCTGCTCTTTGCCTGCTGCTGTAACACCGGCGCTGCCGCTTCTGGCTGTTTTGCTTCTACAAACAACGAGAACTGGTAGGAACAGCGCTTTGCACGTTGCAGCCCCGCGTTCGTAACAGCCGCGGTTTCCCTTTGTTTACTCCACGAAAGCGCACACGTGGCCGGTGCCATTTTCGGACTCCACGTGGTACCGTCCCCCTTTCTCTCTTTTCTCGCGTTTAACCCTCGCCTTTCCATCCTGTACAAATCCTTAGATTTTGCATTGTTTTTTTCCCTGCATATTATATATATTTTGTTCTAGTTTTAATAAAGTTTGTTTCAGTTTTCCAAACGTTCAGAGGTCTCACAAAATCTTTCTTTTCCTTTTCGTATCTCTGCTTTTTAACCCTTTTCTCTCCTGGAGGAGAGGGGTTCAGGGATAGGAAAGGACTCGTCCCCGTGCATTGGCTTGCCTCAGCCAACCGGCGACACCATGTTAACTGATAAGTGCAAAAATGTTATTTTGTATGATTTTCTCTTTACAGCAGATTCATACACCTAGAATTGATAGCTCTGTCATATTTTACAACTTCCCTTCCACCAAGTGATCTTTCGAAAGATTTAAAATATCTAAAATAATTCATTAAAACTCCAATTTTTGCCTCTTCTAGTAAGTTCAGGGCCTGTTCTCCTATGTACAAACAATATTAAGAAAGTCAAGACCCAGCTGCAGTTTAAGCTGCAGAAGAGGATCAAGTTAGGGAATATGTAAACAAACTGGAGACACACAAGCCCATCAGAGTGGACAGACTGCACCCACAAGTGCTGAAGTAGCTGGTTGATGTCATCACGAGGTCACTCTCAATTATATGTGAACATTCATGGAGACTGGGGGAAGTTACTCAAGATTGAAAGGGAACAAATTTTCAAGAAGGTCAAGAAGTACCTGAGAAATTACAAGCCCATCATCCTCACCTCAACTGTGGTGCAGGTAATGGAGCAAATAATCCTAGAAGCTATTACCAAGCACATTAAGGACAAGAAGGTGATTTGGAAGAGTCAACACGAATTTATGAAGATGAAACCATGCCTGATAGCTCTCTATGATGAGGTACTGTCTTTGTGGATGAGCAGAGAACAGTCGTTGGTATTTACCCCCTTTTTTTTAAAATTTTCAAAGACAAATCACTCTAGTATGTGACAGATAAGCGAGCAGCAGGGTGGCCTGGAAACTGACAGAAATAATGGGCTTAAATGGTTGTGATGAGTGGCATGAAGTCTAAGCAGGTCATTCTCCAGTGCTGTGTACCAAGGGTGGGTACTGCATCCAGTGCTGTTTAACATCTTCGTTAATGATCTGGATAATTGGGCAGAGTGCGCCCTCAGCAACTTTACGTATGACACAAAACTTGAAGGAGTAGTTGATGCTGTCATTCCGAAGGATCTCAACAGACTGGAGAATCAGGCTGACAGGAACCTCATAGAACTCAAGACAGGAAATAACAATTTCTGCCATAGGAGAGGAAAGGCTCTAGGGACTAATACATGCTGGGGACTGATTGATGGGAAATCAGCTCTGCAGAGAAGGACCTGGGTGTTCTGGTGGACAGTAAGGCAACCTTGCAGTAGAGAAGACCAACAGCTCTTTGGGCTATATGAGGAAAAGTGTTACCAGCAGGTCAAGGGAGGCAATCCTTCCCTACTCAGCTGAGGTGAGACGTATCTGGAATGCTGGGCCCAGTTCTCAGCTTCCCTGCTCATGAAAGACATGAACTTACAGAATCAAGTCCAGTGAAGGGTCACAAAGATGGTGAAGGGACAAGAGCATCTCTCTTATGAGGAAAGGATGAGACGTGGGATTGTTCAGTCTGGAGAAGAAAAGACTCAAGGGGATCTTACCATTTAATGGGGGGGTCCAAAGAAGACAGATACAGGCTATTCTTAGTAGTGCTTGGTGACAGGACAAGACATAATGGGCACAAACAGAAATAGAAGAAATTCCATTGAAGTGTTAAAAAAAAAAAAAAAGAAGCTTTTTACAGTGATGTGTTTGATCTCTGCAAGTGGTAGCCTAGAGAGGTTGTGAAGTTTTCATGCTTCAAGATATTAAAAAACTGACTGGACATAGCCCTGAGCAATGTGGTCTAGATGTCCTTTGTTGAGCAGGGGAGTTGGACTAGATGACCTCCAGAGTGCCTTCCACTGTCAGCAGTTCTGTGATTTTGTGCTTTTATGAATAACCTCTGGGAATTTATTTTTATCTGAAGGATTATTATAGAATAGAACTACTCCCTGAAGATGCTCAGGTTGTTCTAGCTCTAAAGAAGTATCCCTAATCAGACAGTTTGGTTGCCTCACCCACTCTTCTTAAATTAGAAGAGTATAGTAAGTTCATTTAACACATATCTCATCAAAACAAGTGTAACACATACCTATTTATTCATTTTAATAAGAAAATCTGTCCTATGGTACATGAAAAAGTCTTTAAAATCGTAGTGCTGAGGCTGGATATACTGTGATGCACCCTTTCCTTTCCTTTAAGGAAACTCCAATAAATAAGTAGATTTAAGTGAAAGATGTTTTAATTACATTATTCTGCTTTATTTACATTTAAACTAACAGTTCACGTGTATGCTTATGCCTTGTCTTTAAGATGCAACTATTCTTGTGTAATTGAGGATCATACATGTATTAAGTATTGAACAGATAAGGCAGAAAAACACTTGGAGAAATGGCACATGTGATCCTGAATGGGGTTTATTAAAACAGATTACTCAGTTCCGATCTCACTGCTTTACATTCCGTATTGACAGATTGCCTTTGGGGATGTACATGTTGTGTTGTTCTCAAATCGCTAGAATACATAATATCTTCGTTAGTTGTTCTCCAGACTTTACAAGTCTCTAATTTTTTTGCATAAAAAAGTCCCAAAGGACACTTCCCTTTGATTTAACATCACTTCATTTGTATAAAAATTCCTTGCCTAGAATATGAGAAGAGGCTCCACGCGTAATACATGTTATCTCTGACTGTATAGCAAACACTAACAGAACAGGTTTTTACAATTCATCCTCAAGTAGGGGGTTGACACAGAGACTAAATATCCCCAGATATGTGTAATTTGCTGTTTTTCTTTTTCTATATAAGCCCTACTACTGAAGCAACAACAAATGCCATGTAGAAAATTCACTACTCCCAAATCTTAGCCCACCTGTCCGTGCCTGCGTTATAGAAATTCTTTCTGTCCTATGTATATTTGTACTGTAAATCTAAAGAACGAAATAAGTTACACTGCTGTAGATAAGCATTTCTACTTCAAGAAAACTATGTCATATAACATTTGTCGTATAACATTTCTTCAGGTATTGAAATCTGGCTTGTATGTATACACAAGCAGTAGAACTTTAAACATGAAGCTATGTTAAATGTTGGCTTTGTGTCATGAATTGATTAGCTACCAAGATCTACCACAAGAATAGCAATGATATACATATAAAGGTAACTGGATTAGAAGATTTTGTATATAGTATCTAAAGGAATATCTAAGGGATTGAGGGTGATGGGGCTGATGATAACTTTTGGTTTTCTCTACTGTTATGAAAACACAACAGATTTTCCACCAGTAGTACTTCATGTTCAATACCTCACATTCAATTTAATTTAAATTAGACCAAGTCATCAATTTTCCAGAACAGACCTATACCACAATTTCTTTCATTATTTTTTCTTTCACTCATATAAATTCTGTAAATATTTTTATTTCACTACAGTCCTTTGACTAATTCTCTTTGAAAGAAAATATTGGCAATTACTAATTATAGTAGTTACCGATTACAGCTGTAAGGTATGAAAACTGAATCAGACCTGCAGCTTGTTCCATGCATGGGGCGAACCCAGCTATGGGTAAACAACTCAGCCCCTCATGAATTCTATCCTAATCTGTGTGGTTTTGATGATCGTACAAGCCCAATCCAGTGAAGACATGGATAGGATGACAGGACCATGGATAAATTGCTTTACTGCAAGTTTCCCAAGGGACTGCTGAATTGCAGTATGTAACACTGGCACAGATCTGGTTATAATTCCACTTGTTTTCTTTGGTGATCGTTGTGCCAATCTTCCTTCTCACCAAGCCTGGGAGTTAAAGAGACTAATATTAAATACAATAAATAGGGATTATTTATTTCTGGTGGGGGGAAGGACTGATTTCACTCTTCACTTTTTTTTTTTTCCTAGCTCTTCTAGACTTGAGTTATACTGAGAAGAAAATCAAAACATTTGAAAGTTTAAAACGTGAAAGTGTTGAAGTGGTCATCCCATTCCAATGGAGACCCTTCTGATGGAAGTCTGCTATAAATAAAGACACATTTTATTTTGCTTCTTTGTGAGATTCAACACTAGCAGTACAAGACAGCAAAATACTTGACCATTTATTATATTTGCAGATAAAATTAATTCATTAGTATTTATACCTATGCCAAGTATTGTTAAAATCAGGAAAAAATATTCAGATAGACTTGAAATTAAGAAAAAAAAAGTAAATGAGAAAAATTGAGGTGCAGAGACATACTTTTTAACCTTCTTAAACTGACTTTATCAACAAAATTTTATGCTTCCTGGAATCCCATCACATCTCGTTGTTAGGTAGTATAGAAAAAAAATAGTAACAGATAAAACCTTGTCTTTGAAACGCATAATACACGGAGTAGAATGAAGCAGGCATTTAAAACTGTTCCATATTTTAACGTGGGATTGTACATTTATAATGAACAACTAAATGTTTGACTAGAACATGTCTGTCTGAGCCTACTGCAGACATGCTTACTGGATCTTTCTCCCCTTATCCTCTCCCCGTATACACTTGATAGCCTGTCTGTTGGCCAAGCCCGCGCTGATCATTATGTCCAAATCTTTCTTTCACACCAGTCTGATTCATTAAATGAATGTTTGCTTGAGCTTCTTGCCTGTTTAATCTCTTCTTCCTGGGGAAGTCTAGTGCAGATTTCTGCAGTACCATGAGTGTAGAGAGTGATGAAATGGACATCAACACACACCACAGTAATCCCAAAACCATGTTTTTCTACTGAAGAACAAGAAACTAAGAAAACATAATTCATTGCTAAAGCCATTCAGTTTCTCATTTTGCTTCCTTTTGCTCAAAGACAACAGTCCTATAAAGAGAGAGCAAAACTCACATTTGCTTAAATGGTTCAGTACTTCAGGCAGTATACCAGGTCCTTAGTTATTCTTGGAAAGTCTAATGACACAGAGATTTTAAAAAAGAGAAATATTTAGTTAAGTGTCATACCTTCAAAAAATCTAAGTTTTTTAAAAGAGAAAAAGTTAGAAAATATAATTCTTTTTGATGTCTTAAGTGAGCCATTACAGGACAGAGACAAGTGAAGCCTTCTAACAAAAGAAGAAGAAATCTGGGAGGGGTGGGTGGAGAGGATAGGAACAGAAAAAACTCCAGAGAAGCTCACCGACATCTTCTTGTGAAAATGTTCAGTTTTCTGCAGAAAAGTCCACAGGGTATAAACAAAAAATTTTTCTTGTTAAAATGCTTTGAAATCCCCAAAACTTCAAGTTAAGAAGGCTTCTTCAGGAAATCAGCTTCTAAGTTCTGTTCACATCAGTTTATAGCACGGCAGAAAGTTTTGATGTCCATAGGTCAGATTCTTCTCGAGCATTAACTGGCATAATTCCACTGAAATATCACTAGATTTGATCCTACGCTTCAAGTCTGACACTGAAACAAAGATTGAACCTGCATTCTTCCTATTTAAAGGTTTCTGTTTCCTCATTGGACATTTGATGTTTATAGCTATCACATCTAAAGCATGTGAACAGGAAAACAGATATCGTTTTTTACATTAATCTTAGATTCTTTCATTTGATGAAAATCCTACCAAAGTTATTTGAGAGGATTTGTATCCAACTTTAAAAGTACTTCTTTTGGAAGTGGAGAAATTGTCGGGAGATTGTATTATTCACAATTCATTGTGTCAGAAATACTTCATGTGTCTATGACAGCAGGTCTATTCTTATAGCAAGGATAGAAAATTTAGTGCTGATAAATATTCAATGCCAGGGAAGTTCCTGAAACTCAAATTGCTGGAGGGTTGGAGACTTTTATGAGGAAGTGTTAACAGCTCTGTTTTCCAGAGCACTCTTCCTTTTCAAATACAGGATTTCAAATACAGGATAGCTGCCCTGATGGACTGGTACCTCGACAGGATGACCAGTTTTCTGTGCCTTTTTGAGTTTGACAATTGCTTTCTTTTTATTCACAACAAGAAACAATGTGAAAAAAATCCATCCATTGCTGGATTTGTGCCACACATACAAACCTATAGTTTCTTATTAGTTTCCTGCTCAGACATCTGGGGAATTGTTTATATCTGTACTATGTATTAAAGCACACTTTTCTTTCATGGCATTTTTTTTTTTCCTAATGTTCTTTGGATTGTTTCCCAGATTTGAGGTATTGAGTTTTAAAACTCAGTATATTCTATTTCTCCTGAGTAATAATATTTTCATTATTTTATAAAATAAAATATATACACTTCCATCTAACCTCTGATGATGTAATCTCAATTTAAGTCAGTTAAGAGTATAATAATAGAGCTAACATTTCTCAGGGTATTTTCTTCTCTCACAGGAATGTCTTACAATTAATATAACAGCCTGGGAATTAGCTGCTCATATCCAACTCTGATGCTGTATCCTGAGTGACTTTTAAGTAATTCTCTTTAGAAATCTGTTTGTTTATTTATTCATTTGAATTTAAAATGCTGTTCTTAGTCTAAAAATGAAAACTTTGAAAGGCATTCATGTATGAAGCAGAATCTGAAGAACTACCTAGGTGTGGGCTTTGGGACATCAAATTTGGTGTGGCTTGCAAGCTTTGATCAAGACATGTCAGGAATGCTACAAAACTAAATCAATGTGCAAGAGGAATACAGTGTCTTAACAAGATTGCAGGCAATCTTCAGAAGGTACCTCACTCTCAGAAGAAAACAAGCAGAAAACACAAAACAAGCAGAAAAGGAAACCCACTGTGAGTGATGACTGTTTTGTCTTTAGGAAAATAAACAACTATGGCTAAACTTTCTATTGCATTTTTCATACACTAGGTCATTATGGTGCAACATTTATTTTGCTTGGTTTACAAGAACCTTATATGTGCACAAAAAAAGCTTCAGCAGATTTTTCTTTTCTTACTTCTCTTCAGACAAAGTGAAAAAATTTACAATGCCTTGAATTTACAATACTTTGTTTTCAAAAATTCTGAAAACAGCTAGAACAGTTTTCTACAGTGCTTGCTTACCTGTTTCTAGGATTTATGTCTGTAAGAACTGGTAAAATGCTAGTTAACAGTAAATTCCTGCTCTGAAGACAAGTATTTGTACATTTACAATGGATCAGACCGTAGGTTGCCAGAGAACAACTGAACTGAATTTAAAAAAAAAAAAAAAAAAAGTTATTAATTTGATTTAAATAGTCCACAACATTTACATACTTTCTCTACTCTGTTTTGATACCACTTTGACTTTTTAAAACTTTTAAAATAACAGCAGATTAGACCTGATTGGTACTGTTAGATCTGGTAAGTACCTTCTTTTTTGAATTAAAATATCTGTTCAGAAGTGAAGGGGAAATAAATTAAAACCTTTTGAACTGATGTCTGTCTTTTCACATGTAAGTAGTACGAAGAAGTAACGCTAATGTGTATTACCAAAAAAACCTCAGAACTTTGCAATTTTCAAAATACAGATGACTTAATTTCAGCATTTGTTCTCATAGTGAATACCTGAACTCAAATTCTGTCCCACTTGTGATTTAGACTACATTACTTTGACTTCAGCAGGTGCTAGACAAAAACCCTAAATGCATGGCTTGCTTTTCAAAAGTTCCTCCTTCATCATTGCTTGGGGCTTTTGGCTATAACAATGCAAAAAAACAAAAACAAAAACAAAAACAAAAAACCAAGAAAACACCTCTTTCAGCTGCTTGGTAGATTTAAATAAAAAATGTTTTGGAAACAGTAGCTTCTACAGGAAGAAAGCAATTAAGATACCCTGTGGAGATAAGTAGCAAAGTGAACTTCTTGTACACATCATTGAAGTGCTATGTCAATCATCATTTGTCAGGAGAAGAGAAAACCAATCCTGGGATGTTCATCCACTTCAGTTCTGACTTTGAGGACAAAACTAGGAGGAAAAGTAAAACTCAGACTCTTTGCTTACATCATTTCTTTGCACAAAAACACAAATCCTCACCCATAATAAGAAGTTAGGGCACAACAGCTGCTTTAGAAGATGGAGAGAGGATTTACAGTTATTTTGCTTTATACGGTCTTCCAGTAAAATTGGTGCATGTAAGAAAAAAATAGAATGTAGTTTAATATGGTTTTTGAACCTGTGGTCGGTTGTCAAACCATTCAGAACTTTCAAGTGTGTGTTCCTACAGCTTCTCCTGTTGTAACACACAACGGCATTAACTCACTGGGCTGAAAGGATTTTAAATAATAATAATAATAAGCTATAGTTTAACAAAATTCTGAATTAGTGCCACCAAATTCTAAATGAAGAAAAATCTAAGTATTTGGGAAAGGCATAACATAAACATTCATGCGCAACTTCCACCTGTTAACGCTCATCTTTGCCATTGTTTGGTTTCCAGTAAATTTAGTAAATTCCTGAGCTGTAGCAAATTACGAGTCCTTCAGAAGTTGCCCTTTGGACCAATGTGATTCCTTGCTCCATTTCTTTCCCAGAAATCTCCATTTCCTGAACAAGTTAAGGATTCCAAGCTCTAAGCTTTTATTCGCCTCTTTGGCACCACGACCTATGCAAGATTCTCTCCACTGAACAAGCTGCCCAAGATGGAGTTTCTCTAGCCTGCATTCACGGGGACATGGCTTGCTTCTGTTAAATAAAACTCATGCAAGTTGGGAACCAAATGAAATGTGCATCAGTCACATCATCATTAGTGACACTTTAGTTGCCTTGCTTCTCTAGTTGAAGATAATTTTTCTACCAGTTCAAGATGTAGGAATTTTAAATGTTCATTTGAGCCCTTCAAGAGGAAGCAAGTGCATGTGTGCCCCAGAATGACTTGTGGCCAATCCATAATGTAGATGTTTTTTGGGGGATGTCCCCTTGAACTTCTTCTGCAAACAGGGAAATGGATCACAGAGGAGGAAGCTAGTGTCTGTCTTGTACCGCTTGAATCTGGTGCTCAGTCAGACAAAACCTAAATTGGCTGTTTCTTTTAAATGCCATTATAAACCAAGCAAGGGGTAAACTGTGAAAGTCTACACCTTTAAAGCAGGAAAAATGAAGTATCCTCTTACATAAATATGAAATCAGTTTGTGGAACTAATTCATTAACACTAGTGATCACTATGGCTAAGGGCTTACTGGGATCAAAATCAAGGACTGCAAATCTTTGTAAAGGTTAAAACTTCAGCAGTTGCATTGCTTGAAGGGGTGAGGAAGGAGATCAGAGAAGTTCAGAACTGCTTTACTTCAGGGGGATAACTTCCAGCAGAGCTGGATTATCCCTGCAGCTGTAACCAGTAATCCCATAAGCACTGCCCTTCACTTCCTTCTGTCACATCCAAAACACTACCTACTGTCAGAGGTGCAGTACTGGATTCGACATGTCACCAATATATGTAATGGCAATTTCTATTTTCCCAAGATCTGCCTTTGTCATTGTGCTAATTAATTGTTCATTACATAAAAATTGCAGAATCTCCAATGACTAATTCAGCTTCAAGTTTCAGAAATATAACATACCCCTCATGCTTTATAGGAAAGTGCAATATTTCTCCTTGAATTCACTTCCTTTTCTTAGTTATAACTGCAAATGTGAGATTCACATAGACCTTCAGGCTAAGAAGGAGGAAAATGAAAATTTTCTCTCTATATTTTGTGTTTGCAGAAATAACCTTTTGAAAATCTTTCAGTCCTTCTTTCTCTGTTCAATACAATTAGCTTGATGTAATTATTTTTCAGTGTTTTATAGGATTAAGCTGATGGTCCAGGTCTAGCATTGTTCCCTTTCTTTATTCTCTTCTTACGATGCAATACAAGTTACTTGAAAAAGTAACTTAACCATGGTTTTTAAATCATTTTATCATAGAGGCGACATTCATTTATTATGAAAAACATCCTGAATTTTGTTGTGTAAGATACCTGTATTTGAAATCCAGTATTTTTAATGTTTGTGTTTTGGTGGTTTTTTTTTTTTTTTAAAGGTTTTAATGGTTACAACATCCAGCTGAACACAAAGACTGTGATTCTTTTACAAGTACTTCACAGCCTAGCTTTATGATGTTGTGGGGCATTTGAACAATCCAGTAAAAGAATTTGGATCCGTGCTACGATTTTTCAGAATCTCATTTTGTACAACACTGCAAAGAGTCTATGCTAGTCACTTTTGTGGTACATTTCTACTCATTAAAGTATTAAAGTACATGGTTTTATTAGCCTGTGTCTGCTAACAAAATTTTATCAGGAGGTTCCTAATAGTTTCACTGACCGTACGTTAATGCTGCACTCCAAAGCATGAAAATCTTTATTTCCGTCATACTAATCTGTACGACACTATCCTCTGTCTTCATAGCTAGTAATAGTACGTCTAAATGTTCTAGGCAAAATGTTTGTACAGAGACTTTTTCTTAAGTTGAACAAAATGATGTGTTAATTAGGTTAATATGGTAAATAACATGCCTACAGGTGTCAGAATCCCTACAACTTAAAGCAAAAAAACTTGTATAATAAAAGTAGTTTAATTATGAAGATGCACGTTTCAAAACATTGGTGCTATATGCTGTACTTCATGATTGAGAAAATACATATTTCAAGTTATTTCTAGTGGACTCAATTAATGACACAGATCACAGAAGACCTATTAATACATGTTAGACTGTGACAGAAAAAACATTAAAGATCCATGCCACCAGTCATGCTCAGAGTGAGAAACTTGTATTTGAAGGTAAGCATAAATTTACTCTCACCTCCGAATCAGAGGTCAGACTGGCTTTTTTTCCTAACTGTCAAATGTTTGTGATAATTTTTTCCCATCATTAGTTCTTGAGTACCGAGGTCTTTATTGATGGCTAAGCTTTTACACGTAGCTGTTTGAATCTTCTTTGTGACCTTAACTTATGCTAATGGTACTATTATGCTAACTGTTCCTATTTGAATAGTCTCATGTACTAGTAAATATTTGGAAGCAAAAAGGTAATAATTTCTGACGGTTAACTTTCCTATTTTGAATAGCTGGTTTGTGTTTGTACATACCAGTTTAAAAACAGTGAAGTACATGCACTATGTGTAAGTTTCTTAGAAAAAACCGCCTACCTACTCTTTCACCAAAACTCATTGTCTCCTCTTTTCCACCACTGCTTTCCTCTTTTTGCTCCTTATACATTACATGATACTCTCACTTAAAAGAATCTCAATCTCTCTGGAGCTGCACTGAAAAAACTCCATTTATGGTAAACCACACATATTTTTGCTGCTTCATTACATGCAATGCACACATATTTCCTAGGAAAAACTGTCTCAATCATACCTGTTTTGGCCCATATTCCAGCCTGCACTTGGATTTGACATGCTCCTACCATTGTTCAGGAAACCATTAGCTACTTGTTATCTGGGACATGCCTCCAAAGGTGGATGAAAAACTTTGAATAAAAAACGTTCTTGTGGTATGTCAAAGAAACATATTGCTAATATCTTACTGAAAAATCACTGCATTTGAATATACGCTGATGCTTTTTGTTTTTTTTAAACCACTCACTCAAAATGCTGAATACTTCTGGTTTAGGTGCTTTATCTTGAAAAATGCTGCTGTGTTCTTTCTTGTTCCAAATAGCCATTGAACACTCCCTGAGAGGGCATAACAGGTTATACAACCCCAGCAGGAGCCCTACCCTTGAGAATACAATGGGAATGCACTAAGCACAAATTTTTCCAAAACACATTCTCCAAATTACTAAGTGTATACATGGATTTAATTCTCTGAGTTAACATCATCCTTCTTTCCCTAGTGAAATCTTCTCCAGTTACAGTGCGCATCAAACACTGTGACCCATTCATGTTCATCAAAGTTTCCCCTAGTGCTTTTGACTCAGGCACAGGATGACTCAAGTCTACAGCTTCTAAACACCTGCCTTTCCCCTGGCTATTTAAAAATAAACTGCAATTGTAACACTGGCGCTCTGCATGGGGTCAATTTTTTTATTTTGATCTCTCTTTTAGGAAGACAATCTCATTGTGGAAAACTTCTTCATTACTCTAAGTTTTCCTAATTATAATTGGGGACTTTAAATTTAATAATCACTCTAAAAAGATAATTAAATTGCAACATTAGAAGGAAAGGCACTGCAGGTAAAGAACACACCTTTTGTTTTGCCATCGAAAAAGTCCCTCCGCAGCTACAGGCTCGTTTTCAGAGTGCCACCAGCTCCATGCTGACAATCGCCTGTGCTTAGAAGAGCAATTTCACACAGAGCTGGCCTTTTTGTGCCTGCTCCTTGGATGCTTTTTGCCAAATCTAATCTACTAATTAGGCTCTGCATGACAATGAGGTAACTTTGGTAGGCTGTAAATGCTGTTTTTTGAGGTTGTCTTTGATACATCCTTGCCTTGAACTCTCAGCTGACAGAATCATTGTACTTATCCTGGAAGGATAAAGATTTAAAATTTTATTGGTTTTGGATAGCAGAGTTAAAGGTCACTGATGCTTCTCCTGTGCTTCTCATTTAGAGACAGCACCTCTGACACACCATAAATGACTAGAGCTGTGCATTCAGCTGACAGTCCTATGCAAGCATCAAACACATACATTTACGTAGCTTTTCTGGTTTAGCAAAAAGATATTTCATTTTTCAATCATTCTCATCTTCAGAGCATTACCTGAATTCTAAAAAAAAAAAAAAAAATCAAACCTGACATGTCCGTCTGACTCACTGACAAATTCATGTTTCTGATTTTCTTTTTCTCCTAATGATTTATGGTTTATGAACATAGAGTGTTAGGAAAGATAACATGTTAAAACAGACATATTTCAGAATTGTAGTACAGTCTCTCCTACTTCCTCATCCTCACTTAGAATTATTGACAGGAAAATCATTTACCACAGGTTTTCACCAGGTTTTTCTGGACTTTGACCATTCTGAGTATATTGAATGGCTGGCTTCTGTGGATACATCAGTCAAAGCTGATCAAGAGTTTTTTCAGATACATTAGCTAGTTTAGAAAACAATCCTGAATCTGTAAATATTTGAGCTTTTGCAATTCTGAGCACAACAGAATTGAGAGGGGAAAGGAAAGGGAAAAAGGAAGAGGGAAAATGGAAGAGGGGGAAAAAAAGGGAAGAGACGCTTTCTTTGTTGTTTTAATATATGAAAGAGGGAATTTAAGACCCATCCTGAAGTAACCAGCTGGAGCTCACCTAATTTCCTCTTTGCCAATTATTTTTCAAAGGCATCAGTTTACACTATGTAAGCAATACTAAATGGTTGCACATATCTGTGCAGCCATATATTACCATGTTTTAAATAATCTTTAATACACTAAGTTACTCCATATAACAGTTATGCTTATATGGAGGTTCCCATTGATTTAAAAATAGTCAGTTAGATTCAATATCTTTAATTTCTGACACATCAGTCATGATAACAACTAATTAATGTGCTAAGAATAGGTGAATATACCTTTTTTTCTAAGACCTTTGAAGACTATTTTTGAACCTGTTTTTTCAAAAATGCTTAATATCAGTTGTTCAAAAGATGTTTAGGCATTCAGATTTTACGTTAAGTATATTCATAAATCAGGGACTTAGCATTCTTAAGTTTTGACAATAATAAGGAACTTGTTAAAGCTTGATGGAAGTTTAAAGAGATCTATTTTTCTCATATGTTTTGCAAATACTCTTTCAAATTTTCTGGCACAGGTGTATCAGGAAGAAGGAGTGATAGAATTGAAGGATGTTAAAAAAGGCAAGGCAAAGGGGAATTTTTTTTTTTTCATTTTAGCAGTCCGTGGAGTGCCATTAAAGACTGAATAAATGTGGCACTGGAATTCTTATGTAGGATTAGCCATTTAGGCTAAAAAACTGCTTCCACAAGTTTTCAGCTATAATCCCACTTGCTTAACTGTAAAAATAAAGTCTCTCTAAAACAGACTCTATAGTCTGGATATAATTTGGTGATTTTTGGCCTCTAGAATTACTTAGGAACTTCAGGAAGTTTCAGCCTTTTGTTTGTTTGTTTGTTTGTTTGGGTTTTTGTTTTGGTTTTGGTTTTGGTTTTGGTTTTTGTCTCATTTTGAACTTCTAGATTTTATTTATTGACATTTGAAAGGGAACAAAGAGAATCAAAGTGTAATTTTAGCGTGTTATATTAACTATATAAATTAAGACAGGCATATGAAAAATAGACCCAGATCTTTCCTCTCATCTGTGAACAATGAAATGGCTGGTTGTTCCCTTCAGGAACAGGCCATAGAGGATGTTTTCTACCCCAAAAGACCCCTAGCAACAAAGAGAGCTTAATATTTTAATCTGTCCACCCAGATATTACTGTACCCTAATTCAGGTCAAAAGTGTCTTGAGGATGATGTGGATTCTCATTATTTCCACGTTGGGCATGTTAGACAGGGAAAAAAGTATTTACAGAAGCCATCAAAATGGGATTGGATATGTTGACAATAAATCAATAAACCTTCTTGTTACAAACCTTGTAGTAGGGTGAAAATATCTGTAATAATTCTTAAAAAAAAAAAAAAAAATTGCAGGCAGATACACACAACTTGAATTTTATTAAAAATGACCAGTTAGGTTGAAGTTTGGCATAGAACGATTTTATTAGTGTTAGACTGAAAGAAAGGATGTGTGATGAACAGTACAGGTGGGTGTTTTCTGACACCCGGCAAACGAACAACAGAGGAAAGAGAGAGTCAGCACAGAAAAGAGACAAATTATTGATATCCTGATTAAGAAATGTTGGGGCTTCCTCTGTTCCTGGTATTTTACACCTACAAAACACCACTGACTTCACTAACTTACTGTGCTCAGAAGAGAAGTTTTATTGATTCATTTTGCCTGAAATCTTCAGACTAGACAGCCTGAAGTTGTGTTTCTAAGGCCCTGTCCTAATGATATCGGTACATTTGTGCAGAGGTTTTAAGAAGGAAAATCTGGACATAAATCCTGCTTTGGGAAAGAAATGTATTAAAGAAATTGCTTTAGTATCATTCCCTGGGATGATAGGATTTGAATCCCTTAGCAACTGCTCATTCACACTAAAACCAGAAAAGATGAAAGCCTTAAAAAAAAAAAAAAAAAGAAAAAAAACAACCAACCAACCACCAACAAAAAACCAACTCCAAACACTGTGGGAGTTGCTGGGTCAATGTATGTGTTACCTTCGGTCTTTGCATGATTTCTATGACACTGGCTACCCACTCTCTTGACACTTTTCATATAGGAGAGACTGTAAGCCTACCTTTTTCAAGAAATGTGTTCTTGAAACATATGCACATGCAAATAGCTTTATCTTTAAAACAGTACATATATAAAAGGATATGCTATTTTTCTTCATGTATGAGTAAAGGCTAAGGAGATTCTAAGATGTTAGTACCATGATCTTCTTCCATGTTTAGAATGTAAGTAGAGTATGAAGATGTTTCATCAAGTTGGATGAGGAAGAAAAGAGACATCTTGTTTGTAGGTTATTTCTTTTGTTCTTGCTATCAGGTCACAAAAAATGATACAGTCAAAGAAAACACATTTCTACAACACTACATCTTTTTCACTTAATTTTTTGCTAATGAAAGGATGGTGCAAAACTAGCAAGGAATATTTAATTTTTGCTAGATCATTTACATTCTTCAGTGTACTTAATGGCTACATATCCATACGGATAGGAAAGATCTTCCTGATTTTTAAGAAGGAGCTGTATTGTCCCACTAAAGAAAAGTTTGTGCTTCTGTAGATTCTAATTTTGAAACATCATTCTGTACAGGATAAATCTATATGCAAATGGCTCTGATCCTGGGGGCAAAATTCAGCTTCCTGTGCCAAGTAGCTAGATCATGCTTGAAAAGTATTAAGTACCTCAGGGCAAGACCCTAAACAAACTTCTGAGCATTACTGCTTACACCAGTAATGAAAAAAGCTGAGGATGAAACTGTCTTCAGCTGTTCTGCTTCTGTATTCTGGGCATCCTTTTGATGCATGAAGCTCAGGACATTTCAAACTCATGAACTCTTCCAAAGGAGAGTGATGTGGCTTTTTCACATGTAAGCAGAACTCTACCTGCTTCTTTCTTTCGAATCACAGTGAAGCTTCTGTGACAAGACAGGCATTGCCCATGAGACAATACTTTCCCTGAGATAGATAGTTAAATGCTCTCATTTCCAACCATTCAGGAGACTTCAATACTATAAACACAGCGCATGACCAATCAATGGCTCCAGTTGTTTGTCTTAGATGGCAGAACTTTCCTGAGTGAAAATGAGAAGGGAAAAAAGAGAGTTTACTTTCTCATGGTTGACTTACAATAAATGGCCAAATTTAAGGGGAAGATTTGACTTCACAAGTGTTCTGTGGAAAGCACACTCATGTTAGGGTCTCTGAGCTTTGACAGTCAGCGTACATTGTATTATGGCATATTATGGCACGATTTCCATCATGTTTAAGGGGATTGAAATTTGTCCTACTGAAAAAGAAAAATCTATTTAAAACCGCTTGAATTCTTAACAAAATATCAGAAAGTCACTATAATTTGATACTGGTTTTGACTGTGTAGTTATTCATACTGTTCATTACATTGGCACTTAAGCACACATAGAACAGAAAGACAGGCTATAGAATTGAAAATGTCTGTAAAAGGACGCGGTTACATGGGCAAATGAGGAGTAATTTTCATTGTTCAACTGTCTTATTGCCTCCTATTCATGAAACAGCACAAAATCTAATCAACGGCAAGGAAAGAACTTTTTTTTTTTTCTTTTAATGACTCTTATTCACAACTTCAATAACCGAATTTGCTTGAGAAGCAGTGGAGTTTCTCTAACAGTTAATAAGTAGTCCTCACTCATTCAACAAGGACAGGTGTATCTCACTTACCACACTTTACCGAACTAGAACTCCAAGTTTAAAAAAGCCCTCTATTTGCTCCTCTGATATAAACATTTTTACAAGCAGCACTGTTTGCTGATTTTTTTCTTACATATCTGGTAAAGAGTTTGTTAGCTCTGTCTTACATTTATTATTGCCAGAGACAGTTATTTCCAATAATGTATTATAAAATAAACTAACAACTGGTAAATCATATTTTTCTAGCATAGAATATACTGCCACCTCCTTTTTAGTGCTATTTCATTCTTCTCTTATTACTTCCACAACATTCCTCTCTTATCCTAGTCTATATGATATACCATACTGCAATGAGTAAATTAGAAAATGTTAAGGGTTTCATTATACTAAGAAGATTAATATGGACTAAGTTTAGGAATATATTTAAAGTACAAAATATCTTCTGTGCTACAGTCGTGTTCATAAAAATCCATTTGATTTAACCTAAAGCTGGCAAAGATTGTCTTAATTAAGCTCAAAAAGTTAACATTCAATGGTTTACTACATAATTACAACTCAATTGTGTTTACTGAAACAAGTCTCTTTATTGTCTTTATGCTGATGTTTACTTAGTTAACAGCAATATTTCATTGTAAAGCTTCTGTTACTTGTGAACTTCTAGTTTACTTTTAATTTTACCTTAACCTTCAGAGTGTACTCGATGGCCCCTGTCATGGCAGCAAACATGACAATAAATACTTCCATGAGCAAAGGTAGTTGTATGCTCCCTTTAGTATAGAAAGCTGACCTGCAAAGAGAGACCAGCCTAAACTCACATGTATGAAAGGTATGAAAGGGATGAAAAGGAGCAGTGTTTTGAGTCAGAAATAGGCACTGTAACTCCTGTGCTACTTTTTGTTCGGTGCTTTATCTGGAGCTAGTTGTGTTCTAATTTACTTGTTTTCTTTGATTCTTGGCATTGACTGCTAAAACTGAGAAAATTCTGGAAATACACAGCTGCTTGTGAAGCCTCATTGTGCAAACTCTGTTTTGTCAAGACTCAGAAGAAAGGAGCAAACCAGCCTGTGAGGGAGCTCCTCACATCTCCACCATTCTTTGGCATAGACTGTTGTCATCTGGGGATCTCTGCTCATTAGCACTTTTCCTCTAAGGCACATGTGCCAGGTGTGGAGTACTGGAAGCTGGACATGCTCCTTCTTGCCTCTGCCTGCTAGAACCAAGGTGGGGATAAGACCTTTCCACGCTCTAAGAATGCTCTGCTGAGCCCCTTCGAGGTCAGTGTGTTGTTAGAGAAGCTCAAAGCAGGTACCTTACATGGAAATAAGATTTCTTTTTATTTTAATTTGTATCATCAAGAAACAGGTGTGTAGAAGGATTAAGAGGTTTAGGATTCAATGGACCGATGCATAGCTTATAATTTTATAGCAATTATAAAATTGTGTTTGTTCTCAGAGGCCTGATTAATTATCTCATTGTGAAAGAAGCCTTTCACATCAGAAAGAGCCAAGGAAGGTTACTGGAGGATTTTACAGAATCTTGGTACTTTTGTAGTTTTTAGTTAACTGTGGGTATAAGCAACAAGAAAATTCATTATGGGTTTGTAAAGATGTCCCTGTCCTCTGCCATTTACATTCTGCTGGAAGTCTGTGAAAACATATATTGATGCCAATTCTAAGAAGTTTTCCTTATGTTTCAGTACACTGTCTTTGAAAACAAATTGCTCTTGCTGTCTTTGATGTATATGCATTTAAAAAATAATTTTCTGCAAATGTCTTGCAGCATTTCTCCCTGCTACAGGGCTATTGTTGATGTAGTAATTTCAATAGAGCCATCTGCTTGTGCCTTAGTAGTCCTATCTCTTTTTTGCTCTCTCTTTTTGCATCACAGATCTAGTTCAAGCTTTCCAAAGTGAAAGTAAAAGGCCTTGTGTTCATATGAAAAGCATCAAGGAATACCTCATATGTTGTTTCAATACTAGCTATGTTATCTTCTCTGCCAAAATGGAAATATTTGTTTACATGTTTAAAATTAGTCCATGATTAGCCCAGAGGATCAGTTACTTCCTTGACTTAATTTTTTTAATATTTTTTTTCTTTTTTTGACAAAAATGTCTTTCTATGGAAATTTTTTATAGGATCTGAACTTATCCTTCTTTTCAGCTGTCTTTTTCATCAAGATGACAGAAATATTGTCATGAAATTTAATACTTGCAGAGACTAATGTAGGAGAAAGATTGTTAAAAGACAAAGCTTTTCTCAGAAAGAAGTACATTTTTTTAACAAAAAGTGCTTCCTGACAGATTGTTTCACATCTGATGTAGATTTTTTGCATACTGCTGTACTGTGATTTGGGATAATACATGATCAGCTAGAGACTGTACAGCAGGTGTGTTGTAGTGGATGTTTAACTAGAGTTAAGAGCAGTCATATGTTGTAGTGTAAAGTAGAGTTCCACTGGAGAAGACTGGCTGTGTTTTAAAAACTTTAGTTACTAAGATATACACTTCTAATGCACTGTTTAATCTATTATACAGATAAGAAATTAGACAATATTTCTTCCATTTCTACTCCCAAGATTATTTTAATTTTTATATATTGCATGTACATGTGTGGGGAAGTTTTTGCCTTTGTTTTTGGGGTCTGCCTGCAACTAGAATTCTTAAATACTGCTTCAGAGCATCCTCGAGTAAGGCTTGCAGTAAGGTCCTCCATAAAAGACCACAGGACCACACTTCTGATACTGTGGTCCATAGACCACTGGCCTTTCTAATGTTGCTTTTTTTTCTTCGAAGGAACTCTCAAAACTCTTTGTATAGAAAAGAATGTATATCTTCAGATGTATCCAGGAAAAAGAGGAGTAAGTCTTTCTGCCTCTTCCATGAGCCCTTCTTTTCCTACAGAGCAAAGGATAATAATTGGTGGCGCTTATAAAAGAAAACTGAAAATAATGGAAGAAGTTGCTAATACATTACAGCTAATAGCTGTAGTAGTTACAGAGAACACAGACCCGTGGCAGAAGCTGCCCCCATTTAAAATGTATTATTGTTTTGAAACAAAGTCCTTATGTTCAGAAAGTCCAAGCCCATTGTTTTGCCTAATGTCTTTTCTTGTATACTTGTTTATGTACCTACAATCTTGCATGTACACATGTCTGTGCCTGGTGTGCCGTTACAGAATGGGACCTCTGAGTGAGTTCAGACCAAGGATCTCTCTTGTCCTGTGCCTGCTTCAGCTGTGAGGGGGCCCTTCCAGATCAGGATTGTAGTTTCCCCCAGTAAAGTTCATTCTTCACATTTTAAGGATTTTTATCTCTGGAATTTCCTTAAATACAGGAAATTTGGTTGCATCATTTGTGCAATACTGTGTTTGTGGTCTTATCTGGCATGGTTGTCAGAAGTCCTGCCTCACAAATTTGAGGTGGTCTTCACTCTTCCAATTTACGTCCAAATCCTGCCTTGACATTATGACCCTATTTTACAGGGCGAGTCTATCTACCTAGTAGGGTACATACTTCATGTCCAAGAAGGTGGCTTTACCAGGTTCAATCTCAACAGCAGGATTTGTGGCCAGCAGGCTGTGGGAGGCGATCCTGCTGCTCTACTCTGCTCTGGTGAGACCTCACCTAGAGTACTGTGTCCAGCTCTGGAGTCCTCAGCACAAGTACATGAACCTGTTGGAGTGGATCCAGAGGAGGGCTACAAAAATGATTAGAGAGATGGAACACCTCTGCTGTGAGGACAGGCTAAGAGTGTTCGGGTTGTTCAGCCTGGAGAAAAGAAGGCTCCAGGGAGACCTTAATGAGGCCTTAAAATACTTAAAGGGGACCTATAAGAAAGATGGGGACGTTCTTTTTAGTAAGGCTTGTGACAGGAAAAGAGGTGATAGATTTAAACTACGAAAGGGGAAATGTAGACTAGATATAAGGAAGAAATTTTTTACAATAATTCTGTTGAAACACTGGCCCAGATTGCTCAAAGAGGTGGTAGATACCCTGGAAACTTTCCAGATCATGTTGGATGGGCATCCAAGCAGCCTGATCTAATTGAAAACGTCCCTGCTCACTGCGGGGGTGTTGGGCTAGATGATATTTGAAGTTCCCTTTCAAGCCAAAGCATCCTATGATTTGTGGAAGAAGGGAATATTTGCATTCCTGGAGGGTGCTGATGGACATGTGAAATAGTATGCATAGGCAACTGCTGAAGAGTAAAAACAGCACAAGCATATACAATACTTCCTCTAAGTTCAACTATTCCTAGCTCAGTTTAATAAATTTAAATGGACTAACAGCCATTTCTAGGCATCTGTTCAGTCTCCTTTTGAACCCGTGAACACTTTGCATCCTGAACATACATCATCAAGAAGATACATGGATCTACTACCCACTGGATGAGAACAAACTGCTTGTCTTTACTTATTACTCATGTAATTAATTTGGGTTTTTTCATGGGTTAGTGCCACAGTATTTTAAAAGTGAGATCTCTTGCTTATAAGGTGTTGCTTATTGTTTAGTGATTTCAAGCTACACCTGAAAGTTACAAGCTGTTAAAGCTCTGCATTGTCAACACTGTTTCTATAAAATATGCTTAGCTGCTAGTACACCAAGTCAGTAGCACCAACATGGTACTGATTATGAAATGTTATTAATGTGATTTCTTCTTCATTACTGCATCTGATTTTTAAATCACAAAGTCTTAGTCACTGTCCACAGGATGCTTACTCGTATGTGAACTACTTTTCAAAATCATCTTCTTCTTTTAGACAGAAATAGATACTTTTTGTGATACCTTGATGATTTTCCAACCTGAGAATATCCTTTGCAAGATAACTCCATACTAATCTGTAATCCAAATCATGCCCGGTTTTCATCTGTGTAACAACAGAGCAAGCAAATGCAATATTCTTATTGGCACAGCAACTTTAAGTAGGCAGTACTTTTAATAAGTCCATTGTATAAAAGTTAAAGCTTGTATAAATCCTGCCTTTTTAGGGAGATAGCGTTAAGTATGGCTTTTTACATTATCATACTGGGATTTAAAATACACTTCCTGTTATGCTTTTCTTTATCTGTATTTCATTTTTCTATGAAAGATAGGCAGGAATGGTTAAGAGGGGATTTCTGTTGTATTTCTATAGCAGTTTGACCCTGTGGGAGACTATGTTTTAATCTCACTTATGGGTCCTCCTCCTGAACTAAAGCTCTAGAGATGAAGTAGCAGAAGAGGTGTGAGATTAGAAATATTCCTGAATGTAAATTATACACTTTTGTGAACTCTTAAACCTCTTTCAGCCATTGTTCTGTTTTGCCTAGAAGGACTGGCTGGGAGAAAATGCTGCAGGGTCCTTTGCTGAAGTTGTCTTTTTCACAGCAGTTAGGATCTGATTGCTAGTCAGCAGCTTTGCTCAAACAACCATAAATGAGGGCATCTGTGGTTTCTTTTTACAGTCTGTTTGGTTTACGCTTTCCCTTTTTTGTTATTCCTTTATACAAATTGTAGTAATGTCAGCAGGGCTCCTTTCATACCCTAGTCGAGTGTGAGCTGTGGTCATGTATTTTTGTTTAAGATTTCTTTCTTGTTACACCCCAAAAGACTGGCCAGTTATTGCTTTCCTTTACTAATTATTGGCTGCAGCATAAACTGCACTTACTGCAGTGGAGGAGAAAAACATATGTGTGTGCAAATGGAGGGGAAAGAGAAAAGTAAAAAATAAATATAGAGAAGCAAGGAAAGAATAGTATCTCAGAATGTCTCTTGCAGTGAATATTTTCGTAATTTTCCTAGTGACCTTTTCCTACAACTATTTAAATGGATGTTGTATCAAAAAGCTTCAGAAGTTCACAAGCAACTTTTTAGTTGTTAGCTAAATGCAGTTTTTTTGTAAATGTTAACATAAATATTAATGAAATATTGTGAAGATGCCTATTTTTAAATTCCTGTGTAACTACCATTCATAATTACTTACGAATAAAGTCAATGAAGGCAGATGAGGAGCTCAGTCATAAACTCAGAACTTCTAGTCAGACTGTTGGCTAGTACACAAACCCTTCCAAGATCAAATAACTGGAGTAGCTTTGAATGTGAATCTGGATGTCATTCTTACAACTATTGATTTATTTCTCTCCCATGCAGACAACGACAGATTTGGAGAGTACCTTGAAGAGGCAGGGTATACAACCAGCAATATTGCTGTGTCATGGAAGTACCTGGAAAACAGAGCAGCAACTGCCTGAAAATTGTGGATTTATTACAGTCAAAGTTGCCTGGCACTCTGACAGACCAAAATTAACTACAAGTTCAGATGTCAGTTTGGAAGATATTACTGCACAACAAATTCCTGAACACTAAGGAATACTCTTTAAGGAAGACAAACCAAAATGTGTTCGTCGACAATCATACAAGTGAAAATCTCCAATTCAAGGGTACCCAAACCAAGGGGACACTCACCAACGTGGGGTTGAGGGCTCACTCAGTCCTGGGAAGTATCCTTGGACAACATCCCGATCCAAGGGGAGAATCTTCCAACTGCTGCTCCAAGGAGGACCAACTCAGTTTGGTTTGTGGCAGGGCTCCTTTCCTACCCTAGTCAAGTGTGATCTGTGGTCATCCTAATTAGTTGAAGATAAACACAGACAGAGGAGGGCTAAGGAGCTCTAGACCCTGAGGTGCCAAGTAATAGCCCTGAGGCATTGAGCTGATCTTTATCAGGGGCTTGTGCAAGCTGTCGTCTTTGTCAGATCCTTTTCGGGGTGGTTGCACCTGCCCACCTTCTCTTCTAAACTCGGAGGATGTGGCTATACTGTGCAGGAGTGGTGGAGGGGAACACTCACTCTTTGGATGTCTCCTTTGAGGACCATGTCTTGCATCTGGTCTCATGGTTAAAACCTACAAAGCATAACGACACTTGTATTATCCTACTATTCCTTATAAATATATATAATGGTAATTAGGGACTTGACTCATTATTTCTGAGACCTGCAATGGAATCCTTACAATATGGATTCCTTTCAAACTTTCTATTGAATTTGTTCTGCTCTGGAAGGTACGAAACACTTGCTTTCATACTGCTATATAACCCCCTCTCAGGCCACACGTGAACTATGAGGGATATATTGCTCTCTTTGGAATGAAGCAGAACATTAAATGAGTACTTCCTTCCAGTCTACATCACCTCTTTTACTTTCTCCACTCACTTTCTCTCTTGCTTCTCAAGACCAGGTGCTCTCCATTAACGCAGAGTGATAATAATACTCTTGCTTACATTAGTTTGGAGAGTTGTATATCCTTGTCTGAGGCTGTAGGATGGTCACTGTTTTTTTCCACAGTTTCTCTTCAAAAGTTTTAGTAATAGGACTAGGAAGGTCTATTTACAGACAACAATGCCATATTTGCGTTTTTGTGAGTTTATCACACCTTATGGCAATCCTTCTAGGATTTTTCTTTTTTTTTTTTTTTTTTTCTCCCTTGTAACCTATGTTTAGAAGACTACTGTGCTACTTCTTTGTTTTTCGAAAACAAAATCCATAGGAGTCAGATATCTACCTTTCTCTTATGCTACCACAGTCTTTCAGCTGAAGTATCTTTGCTCCTCATCTCAACTTTTCTGCTATAAAAGACCATTGTGTCATCTGAATGTGTCCCTTCATAATCCCCTCCATAGGTTTGTTGAGAGAGTCAAGCTTTGCCTGCTTTATTCATTTCAACTTCACCTGTTCAGTTTGATTCTTTTTTTTTTTTTTACTTTTTTTTTTTTACACAATGGCTGGTATATTTCAAGAAGGAAGGTCTATATGCATTATTTAAAAGATATTACAAAACTTCATTTACCAAATTGCCTTTGCAATGGGTAGCACTTAAATGACAAAAATTTTACATGTCGTGTTTAACTGCTGGGTTTTTCTCTGTAATTTTATGATTATATGCCCCAGAATCAAAGTCATATAAGTTTAGTTGTTTCTGTAATATTTGGAAGATGTTTTACATTCATCTAACATTGGTTTTAATATTTTTTTGGTTTTAATATTGCAAAGTTAACAATTGTCTATCAATTCTAACAGTTGCTATGTTCCGCTAGGCTCATATAATGAATTAGAAATCAGTGCCATTTATGCACTTCTAATTGCAGTACCTTCTGAAACTACACAGGATATTTAATATGAATCATGACAAATGTTTTCTGTAAGTATTCGTTATCAAGAAAGAGTTCTTTTTCTCATTGTTTAAACCTCATTTCATGCCTTGAGATGACAAGAAAAGCAGGTCATTCATTCTATGGTGCTCTGGTGAGAGTGAATGAAGGCAATTGCACAATTGCTGCACAGCAGCAGTAGAAAATACTGTAAAGATTTTTTTTTTTTTTTAACTAACTAGTCAGTAACTGTGGAAGAAAAAAAAAAAATTCTGTTCCCACTACTTGAAAGTAAATTATTTGAGTTGCTCAGGACATTTATGTTTTTAATCTTCTTTCCAAAGTTTTAAAATATTCCCTACATAGGAAAACTTTAAGAAGACTTATGCTTGGCTGTAAATATTTTTTATTTTCAGTTGATGCTCTTTGCATAATGTAACTGAGCACTAGAAATCATATCCTTCTCTCTATGAGGCACAGCAATCCAGTAGCAGTAAAGTCTGTTGGTGATGTGAAGCAACTGTTGGCAAGTCACTGGACTTCTCTCCTTTTCAGGTCATTTTAAGTGTAAGGAAGAGACATACTTGACGATATTTCATTTTATTCATGGCTTCCCTGACTTTCTTTGGTTGACATCTTCAATCAATGATTTTACCAAGACAAAAATGACTTTTCAGTTCAGAGAATTATTTTAATAAAATATCATTACAGAAATTCTAAATTCTCAGCAAGTTTGATGTGAAAATGTACACATTGTCTTTTTTTTTTTCCCTCTGAAGTCTTTCTATCAGCTTTTTTATTATTTTTCAATTCCCCAACTCCTTTCTCCAATAACAGAAAAAAATGGAGGGAAAGCAGCTCATCTGAAGTGCTAGTCTGAATTTGGTCAGAGGAAGAGAGGGTTATATGGTTACAAGCAATTTCTATCTCTCCCTTTATCACAGATAAACTGGAATCTAGGTTCTCATAACTCATGAATAGCCAGCTACACAATAAGCTTCCAAACTTCAATGGCCATTATTAAGAGCCATGATTAGAAGAATAAACATCAACAAAACAGAGAAAGATAAAAGTATCTCTGAAAGCAAGGAACTAGGAAACTGTAGACCCTAATTCCAGTTCCTAGAACAAAACTGGAACATATTTACTAATACCTACTAATAAAAAGATGCTGGAATGTATCCAGTAAGGGTGGGAAAACACTGCCGGGTACCATGATGCTGCAAAGAACATGTTGCATGAGATGAGTCTGATTTCCTTCTGTGCTTTTGTGGATAGGGGAGAAGCAGTAGATGTGATATGTCTTGACTAGTGTCAGGGTTTAAAGAGTTTCAGGCTTTACATCCTGACAGATAACCTTGGAGAGCACAAGAGTAGCATATATTATGGAGAACACCGGCTAGAAGCCTGTTTGCAGAGATTAATTACCAGTGGTTCATAATCAAAACAGAAATGTGTTGTGAGTCCTGATATTCAATACTTTTAATTGGTACTCTGAAAGATGGAATGCAAACTGTTTATTAAATCCACAGATCAAGCTACACTGAGGTAGCTTAACAAGCCCAGGCAAAGTTTCAAGCTCCAGCCATTACCTAATTACAAAGTGTTTGTTACTTAAGTGAACACAGACATAAGAGAGGGAACAAGTTGGTAACAGTCTTTTCACGGAGGATATCAGAGAGATTTAAACAGAACATAATCTCAACCTGAATCAGCAGTGACATACTGCTGTAGAGCAGCTGGTTGCTCTTAGGGATTTATAGGGATGAATACTGTTTCTAAGACATAGCAAGCTATTTTTTCAACTTTTACTATTGCTGTGGTTTAAGCTAAAGAGCTGCATGAAGTTTCAGGCTTTGCAATTTGAGAAGGATATTAAATAATTGTAAGGAATCCAGGGGAAACACTGAAAGTTAAACACTGAGCTTACTTAAAGAAGTCTGATGATGACGGAGCAATCGCTAGATATATCATGGGTGGCTGCAAAAAAACCCAGATCATTGCAATTTGGAATCTCAGCTGTAAGATTGAAAGTACCTTTCTACCAGCTCACATGGATGATACAAGAAATAAAGTACTAAACAGCAGTTAAACCTTTATATAGCTTATTCACTGAACAGGAAGAACAACATTGATTAAACACGTTATTTTAGAGATAGGCAGCCTTTCGGTTTGGAAGAGAAACAAGTACTGCTAAAATAAGTATCATTAAATGATATGGGTAATTTTTATATTTTTACAGAAGAAAAGAGACCTAAGAATGATTTATTTTCTCTCATTTTAATAGATGAGAGCTTTAGTCTGACTTACTTTGGGAGCAATTAGAAGAGAGAATTGACCGTGTTTAGTTCCATAGAAATACAGTACATTTTTACAGATGTTGAGAGCTGTTAATTCTGCGCAGTTTTGATTCATAACCATTTTCTAGTAGGAGAAATAGATATTCCGGTCATTCTGAATGACAAGCATCCTAACCTATGTGCATGAAATAAAGGTGTGTGAAGAAAACAATCATCCCCAATATGATATGAAGAATGTATGTGTGGCCCTTTGAGTGGCACTGTACCGACTGAAAATCTAAAGGACAGTTGAAAGTTGCGGTTACGTATGAGGATATAAGATCTGTCTAAAAATTACCACTATTTGCCATTGCCAGTATGTCATCATCATGGCTTGGCTTCGCGGACGAAGATTTGGGAAGGGCTTTGCCCACACTTATTGCAAGCGCGTTGATGGCTGAAAAGGCCAATGCGGGATAGGCAAGACCGGTTGCAAAGAGCACACCAGAGAGTCTCCTTGGGTGGTATAGTCGAGGCACGGTTCTTTCTGCACTGTCTTTGTATGTACTTGAGGCAAAAATATGCTGTCTTTCCCAATAGCCTGTTCAGGTTCGCTAGTAGTTTGTGTGACCCAGTTTGAGACATACTTCACCGATTTCTGGATAAAGAAGGTCAAGAAGGGGTCAGGGAGAAGACTTCCATGACTTTCCTCCTTTTGGTGTGGAAATTGCAGCTGGACTTAGATTCCAATCTAGTGTAAATTTGGTGAGCAAAAATAAAAATCTTTCTCAACAAAAGAAATAAGAAATGTGATCTGTTGAAGATTCACTTTGGCATTTTTCCTACCAACTATCTACATGATAGCTGGTTTTGTGATAAGAACATGAGTCTATTATAAATAAACAGATATTCAAACAGACTGTGAAATGAAGCAAGGGTTTTTTTAATTTTTGCTTGGTTTTTGACATGTTTTATGTTCTATACATTTATGAAAGGAGTCAATAGAGGCATCCTCATTACCATACCAGCTATTCTCTGATGGTTTCTTGATTGTACCATTTCAGACCTTCCTAAAATAATAAACAGACGTTTTTCAATTTATTGAGGTCATACAATGTTCTCAGGAGAAGACCTGGGGAGGGAAGGCAGTCGTCAGGAAGAAAGTGAGTGGCGGGATTGTCAGCTGAGGTACAAGCTCAGTTCTCATTGGTGCTGAAATGGACCCCAGCATTCAGATCCACTACAGGCGGAGATGTGCTCAAGCTCACCCATGACATTATTGTAGAACCTGCCATTGGGGTCAGGGACCTGGGAGGTCTGAGAGTAGTCTTCACCAAGAGAAACTGGAGTAAACCCACAAATTATTTGAGAATTTTCCATATGCTTGGTCACAAGTGCTCTTGCTGCACTAAGCAGCATTCACTGTTATCCTCAGCCTTTCTTTTTCTGCTAGTGTACTTACAGAAGTACTTCTTGCCCTTGTTCTGTATGTGTGGTTTAAGGAGCCTGTCTGTGAAAATTACCAGCTACCCTGTGCCATTTTGTCATCCAGGGCAATATTCCATGAGAAGCTGCAAACTACATTGCTCAACAAGGAGAAATCTGCTCTTCTGGCATCCTGGATTGAAATTTTGTTGTTTGCCTTGCTCATTTCCCACAGGATCTTAAATTCTGCAGTCTCATGGTCACTGCTGCCAAGGCTACCCTAGACATTTGTATACTTACTCAATCACTGCCTTCTTTGTGAAGCAGCAAGCCAGCTGGGTCTTTGATTACTTATGTCAAGAAATTATTTTCAATACATCCACAGCATTCCTGGACTGCTTGCAGTTAGCCCTATGCCCTCCCAGATTTCAAGTAGTCAAAATTCCTATGACTTCCAGGCAGGACATATGATCATGAAGTTTCCTCCAGCTGTCTAGAGAATGCTTAATTTCTTTCTCTTTGGGATCAAGTGATCTGTAACAGACACTTGTCTTGTAACCCTTTCCCATAAACTCTGACTGACTTGTGATCCCTTTCATAACAAACTGTCATAAACTCAGGGCCCTCCTTTTCTTCCTGCCCTTTCTCTGCTGAAAATCCTTTGTGCATCACCAACGGATCTCATGTGGGTAATCCCACTGAATCTCTGCAATTCCAATGAAACTCTATCAGCGCAGATGCAACAGTGAACTGATTCTTCCAGGTTTTTTTTCTATGGTGTGTGAGCTTATGCACAAGCACTTGAGGTAGACTGCCAGTGATATCGCTTCCACAAAGAAATGCAAGAGCTTCCTCAGTCTGGACACTTCCTCGGTGTCCCCAGTGTCTCCATTTCTCCTCTGGCTTGGGCCACTGTCTCCTGAGAAACCAGTTTAAAGTCAAAGCTGTTCTTGCCCTGCTTAGACATGTGGATCAAAGGACTGATTTTTTTTGTCTGACTACCTATCACAGAAGATGAAAATATGTGGAATAAATGATTACAATAGTTCAGACGAACTAGTCTGAAGTAAGTACCCATGATGATGATGACCATTTTTACGTCATCTGAAGTCTTTAAACACAAATCAATATATTAGATCAGAATTGAGTAGCATATATGTTGTTGAACTTGGTGTAGAAATGGGTGGCTAAAGCTCTGTAGCAGTCTGATGAAAAGCCCATACGGCTAAGAGATCCCTCCTGACCTCTACAAACTTGCTTGCTAAGGCTGCATAGGAAGCTTGGTGCTCTTGTGTATCTGAGAAATTTTATATGGTGTTATACTTGTGTGTTTTCTGTAAACTTGTAATGCATCCATAGCCTGTAGTTCATGGAACTGGCTTGAATCTGTTTTGGTCATTGTGGTACTGAAATCTTTAGTAGGAGGGTGACAAGCAGTATAGGAAAAGAAATTAACAGGAAAAAATACACCTGTGGAAAACAAGAAAACACTATTTCAATTATTTTTACAGGCCTTTACAGTTCGTTCTTTTTGGAGCATCTGTATTTTAAATCCCTCATGTTCAGGTAGAATTGTGTTTGACTTGTTGTAGAAAAGATTTTTCTAGCCACCAAATATTGTACTTAATTTATTTTTTCATTAAGATCTCAATGTGATTTGAATATAGTGCTTTGTGTCTTCCTGGAACAAGGAAAACAAAGATAATCTTTTTAGTATTTCTTGATATTATGAGTTGTATTCCATTAAAAACATACAGGTCTTAAAACATGACTGAAAGGAGAATAAAAGGACCCTAAATATACTAAGAAAATTAATTTTAATTACCCTGAGACTGCAATGAAGGGTAATTTTATTTTGAAACTCTTGGGGTCTATCTTGAAACTGAGGGGTCTATGTTACTGTACAACATGAAAGGTTAGGGCTTTATTCAAGGTTTCTTACTCAGACAAAAACATTAACTTATTTCAGTCTCTGACTCAGGACACTGGGAAGTGAGTACAGTTTTAATACAGTGCATGTGTAAGATCAACCCACATGAAATTTCAGGTCATTTCAAAAGGAACTCCAAACACAGCTATGGTAAATTGAGTCCTTCAAAATATCTGTTTCATGGTTTTTAGTGCATCCTGTTTTGTGTGTACATGCTTATATATGCATATTTTTAAAAATGAGAGGGTGAAGGATGCATTTTTCTATTACAAAGAAATCTTCTACTCATTTAATCTTCTTTTAGTACTTTTCTAGACTGCTTCTTGAAAAGGAGTTAATATCTTCTTTTTTTCAGAACATTGATGAACATTTTCAATGAAAATTATTTAGAAACCTATCCTTATGCTTAGCAAGGGTGAAATCAGAACTGGAAGAGAGAGAACTTTGAAGGGAAATGATGGCTCTTGAAAGAAAATCCCTCTTAGGAAATATTTGTAATATAAAAGTGCTTGTAAACTTCTGCTACAATATATTTTGGAAAAGATTACAGGTGTAGAAGGCAACGGTCTGTAGCTGAGCCAAAGTCATTTACAGCAGAAGTGATAACAAATATCACAGTCCATCTTTTCTAAAAGTCAGTGTACCATCCCTCATGTGAAATTTTAACATTCCTCTCTAGACTAATATTGCCATAGGTTAAAACTCCTTAATACGGTAGTTCATGACTGCAATTACAGTGTGTAATCCTGAGGACATACTTTAACGGGATCCTTGGTTTTATGAGTACTTGCACTATACTACAACTATTAAAAATTTCTGATAAAATTGGATTTTAGTGTGAATAATGAACAGCATCTCAGGAAGATGTAATAGGAGAGGATGCACAGTGCAGACTTGATGTATGAAAAGATGTTCTTTAGAGTGGAAAAACAGAATAGTACTTTTTTCTTTAGTTGTTAATTTTTAGAAATCTTTTACCTTTATAAAATTGTTCTATGAGATGTGGGCATGTGAAATTATTTAAAAAGAATGTATTTCATCTGTCTGTCCATGATATATTATATAAAACTTACCTTTGGCTAGAACATCTGATATTTTGTTGACAGTATAAACAGGCCTACCAGGCACTAACTATTTTCCTTTCATGTGTCATTTTATAGCACTCTGACTTCATTTTAAAATATTCTTTGAAAGTGAATTAAACTCACTCTGTGCTGCAAAAAGCTTTAGGAGAGGAACTAAATATCAAGACACATGGATGCTAATGAGGTATCTGAACCTGTAACTGTAATATAGATTAAACAATCATATATGTTTATCAGACAGGCACGTTTGCCAGAGTTAGTTGCTTGTGCTTTTATGGTCATCAAGCAACACAGAATATCAAAAGAGTATTAGTCTACTGTTTTCAGCTTTATCACTGATTTCCATGTTTCCAGAGATGAACTGGTAGCACTGGTGATGTAAAAATGTCATGACCTGCAGGGCATGTCACCACTATTTTTATATAGATATATCCATAAAATTGTATTTTACCTATATTTCTCATACTTGGTGAAGGATGTCTTTTTTTCCCCCTCTTCCTTAATTATCCGTTGCATGTTTTTAGCTTTACTTTACCGTGTCTTAATCGGGCAGCTCTGGAGCCAAGTTGTTTTATTCTTGAGAAACAAGAAGTTCTTTTCTGATTAGTGAACTCATGCTTTTCTTTGTGTTACAGTTATTGACTAAATTACTCAGTGGATACTCTGATGTGATATTTATTTATTGCATTAGAAAGTCAATTGGCATCCCACACATTCACGTACTGTCTCCCATATAAAAAATGAACTTGAGTTGAACTACTGTCTGATTTCTGAAGGAGCGTTTTTTTGTATCTGAATTGTACATAGTATTAAGAGCAGAAGTAAGAAAGTATTAAATGAGAGGCAAGCTTTATATACTTTCCAACTATGAAGACCAGAGCGAAGTGTCAGAATCTGTGTGCTGTGTTATTCCCAGGTGCCTTTCAGAACTGCTTTGCAGAAATTGTTTCTTTGGATAATTTTCATCTAAGCCACTTACTTCTGCTGGAAATAGCAGTGTTCCTCTGCCTTTGTCCCTGTAAATACATTTAATAGTAGTTAAAGTAGATTAAGAAGACAAAAAACTAACATGACAAAAATATTGAATTCAAGAGTGTTTTTGTATTAAAGTCCCCTCAAATCTGAGTCAGCTGCACTAGGCTTTTGATCAGGTTTGCAGCTAGTCAGACAAATAATGTGCAAATAATGTTTACTAGCGATAACTCTTACAATGACACAGGTAAATGATAATGACAGCAATAATAGGTTAGGAACCTTATTCTAATATATTCAAATCAATGTAATAATACATATGGAAGTTGCTGACCCCATATTAAAGGATAATTATGATCCTTTAAAGTTGTTAGAGATGCACATTGTGTTCCTTCTCATTCATTTGGCTTTGTATTTTTCTTACTGTATTTGTCTCATCTTATTTTTACATGCATATTTAACACATTTTGAAGAGTAACAGAAAACACTTTCTGTACCCTGGTAATAATGACTAGGAGATCAAACAAAAATTGTACAAAGATTAAAAAGATAGGACTCACAAAGGTTCTTCTGAGTGAATAAGGAGGCACAGGATTTGCTTTGAAACCTGTGCTACTCTACTTATCTATCTGCATTAAGCCACAGTGATACATATGATGATAAAATGTAAAAGAAAATTGAGAAACTTGATAATCATAAAAATTCTGAATTATTTTTAAATGAAGACGCTTTCACAAATACGTTATTCACCAAGATTTTACTTTGCTATCACTGTTAAAGTTACTTAAAAATAGAGATGTTTTCATCTGGGTGACCTTAAAGAAATCTTTTCAGCTACTTCCTTATCTGCTATCTTTAATTGTATCGAAACTCTGACACATTATTGGGGCCACTTATTCATGTGATTCAGGTGATTGTAAGTTCATGTTCAGGTGACTCCAGGTTTACTACCATGAGAAATGGCATCTTCCAGTTTGAACTTTTCTCTTCATTGAATAGTTTCTTTACTCTTTAATGAATGCAGGTAAAGAATTTTTTTCTTTTTTTTCCCCAAGATGTGAGGTGTTCCACTTGGTAATAACTGGGTTTTTCATTTCCCTTTTTATAAACAATATATAGTCTCATTTTCAAAACTTGCTATTAGTTGTCTTTCAGAAAAGTTGGAAGATTCATTTTTTTGTTGTTGTTGTTCTTCCAGGGGCAGCTGGAGAGGACATTTGTGCACATGGAAAACACAAACAACTTTCTGAAAGATTCAAATCAGGTTACTTTAACATATTTCACAATATGTCTCTACTGGGATTATTTTTGAATGATTAAAGAACTAAAGTTTCATTTTTAAATTACTTGTGTTTAAATGATTATGCTTCGAGTTATGTGAAGGGACCTGTAAAGAAAACGGAAGTTGCTGTCAGAAAAGGCCAGGTAGCAGCAGGGGAGAGTACTAAAAATCAAACAACATACACTGTAGATATACAATTAAGCTTCACACTGAAAGATTTTTGCAATGCAGTGCTTTGCTCATCTACAATCTATCTCTATAGCAGTCATACTCCTTTTATATAGAGACTGTGCAAAGCTATAAAAGAGCAATGGAAAGAATTTAACTTTGAGATCAGAGGGGGAATACTAGACAATTCAGGAATTATGTACAAATTCTAGCCCATTACAATTACATGTTAAAGAAAAAAAAACCCAAACAACTAACTTGGGACTGAATGAGTCTGAGGACAATACCCTAAACAGAATTTTAAAAAAGAAATTTCTCTCATTGCCTCGGTATTCAGTGGGAAAGCCAGTGGGAAAGAGTTTTCATAGTGAGCTAATCTTTGATACAGCAAAAAAATAAGTGTCTGGGTGTTTACATTATCTTAAAAGATATGACAGCCTTACACAAATCAAATGTTGGAAGGCTCTGAAACTTTACAGATTTCAATATTCTAAAATGCTGTGTGTTCATACAAACTTTTAAGATAATCAGTTTTCCTGTTCAAAAGCAACTGTAGCATCTACCAGTGTTTGTGTATACTGATTAGTTTCAGGTCAATTTCAAGCCAGTTCAGGTTAGTTTCAGGCCGGTTGTGTTTCTTTGTAGGTCTTTACAAGAAAACCAAAAGAAGTGAAAAGAAATTATTAACTGAAGTGTGACACAGATATTTGCTTCATAAGTCACTTTCTGTTCATTTATTTCTGATGCTCAGAAGAGATTAATACGAAGGAGTTAGAGCTTTGACCACCATTCATCTTCCTCCCCCTGTCCTTCTCCCCCTTTTTTGACTTTTTACAGTTGCTTCTATAGGAGTGCAACACAGTTTGTTCTCATAGGAGCCCACCAACTGCATCTCTCTAGCACAAAACTTTCCAGCAAAAGCTATTTTCCCAAGCAGCTAAACATTTTTTCCTGTGCATAAAATGACCATGATAAAAGAAGAATTTTCACACCTCTTTGGGCTACAGTCAGCATTCCAAAATTTTTGAGCAATGTGCTTGCAAATCCTTGTAATACCTGGCTTTTCAATGCAAGATGAGAAAGCTGTTACAAGGGTCTGTATCCCATGCATTAAATATTACTGGATGTATCTCTTTAAATCCAAGGTTGCAACGTAAAATTTGTTAAATATTTATCTGGCATATACACTTTTTTTCTTCTGCAATTCATGAAATTGTATGTGAACAGGCTTGTTGTTAAGGTAAGGTAAAGTTTGGAGTCTATTTATGACAATGTAAAATGTGATTGCTTGAACATCTGTGGCAGTTTGAGGAAAAAAAACTGCTTGAAAGGTTTAGTTTTAAACTGACCAATTGGACTATTCCCTTCCATGCTACGATTGCACATCTCATTTGTTGAGAAAGTTTCTCGCGAGCGTACTGTGCCTTTAAGAGCCGCGGGCTTTTGTGGCTTTTTGGGCTTTCGGCTTTCTCCACTCTCCAGACACTTCCGGCTTTGTGCTGCGAGAGGCGCTGCGGACCTTGCAGCTTCGCTCCGGGAAGAGGCTTCTTCAGACTTGCGGCTTGGCTCCGGGGACCTTACAGGCTGTCTCTCCTCGGCTCGGACCCTGCCCGCCCCCTGGGAGATCCGCGCCCGGAGGCTGTCTCTGAGTGGAGCGGAGCTGTGTGCCGGGGAAGCCGCCCGCCGCGCCGCGTGGGATAGACTGCGCTGGCTGCTGGGACCCGCGCCTTGGGGCTGTGTCTCCCTCTCTGCCGCCAGCGCTGCCGCTTCTTGCTGCTTTGCTTCCTTTAATTTGCACGACCAGACTGGTAGGAACAGCATAGCTCGGGGTTTGCACGTTGGAGCCCGGCGTTCGTAACAGCCACGGATCCTTTGTTTACTCCACGAGGGCACACACGTGGCCGGCGCCATTTCGGACTCTGCACGGCACCGTCCCCCTTTCTCTCTTACTCGCGTTTAACCCTCGCTGCTCCATCCCGTATGAACCCTCAGATTTTGCATTGGTTTTCCCCTGCATACTATATATTTTGTTCTGGTGTTATTAAAGTCTGTTTCAGTTTTCCAAACGTTCAGAGGTCTCACAAAATCTTTCTTTTCCTTTTCGTATCTCTGCTTTTTAACCCTTTCTCTCCCGGTCAGGGGAAAAAGGGGTTTAGGGATCGGAGAGGACTCGTCCCCGTGATTGGCTTGCCTCAGCCAACCGGCGACAACATCACAGAACACAAAGAGTAATTCATGTCCCAGGTTGAAATAAAACAGGGTGAAACCGGATGTTGTAGTTAGGCATTATTTTGCAGATAAATTCTAAATTATGGCAAAATGTGTTTAGTCATAAAGGAAATAATCTCTGACTTTTCTGACTTCACTGTAATTTAATAACTGATATCTCTGCTTTCCAGTATGTTCTATTTCCTGCTAATTTGTCATCCATGATTGTAGAGAGTACTGTCCCAGCACAAAGTCCAAGTCACGTCAGACATGTACATGATGTAGCTGGATGCCTGCGAGTGCTTTGTTGATAAAATTCATGGCCAGGCGAGGTGACAATCGGAACTACAAATATCACTAGATCCATATCTGGTGTTAGGTGTTATCTGGATTCCTGGAGGAGTGTGGAGCATGGGCAGAGGTCCGGTCGTCTCATTCTTCCATTTTTCCGCCCCAGACAAAATGAGCTGTTACCTCCACCCATGCAGGTGTAAACTGATGGACTTTGTGCCATTAACATAAGGGATAAGCTTGTCTACAGTCATCCCCATACGCATCTTTACACCAATGATGTCATGTAAAAAACTAGGTATAAATATTGCCCCAATATTGACCCTAAATGGGGACAGGGGAAGACTTGGAACCAGACCGACTGACAGATTGATGAATTCGCTCCCTCTCTCGACTCCCCCACTGGGGACACTCTGTGGGTAAGATTCTCTGCCTCAGCCTACGCTGAGTGATACTGTTCTCCCCAGGGGTATTTTGTATGGTTGTAATTGCGATTTTACTTACTCCTGATGCACTGTTGATGCATTAATGGGCTTATGTTACCACGTAGCTGGGCTACAACAGACAGGTTGTGAGCTTTTGCTGTCAGACCTATACGGTCCCTCTGGTAAATAAGCCATAACTAACTCTGCAGTTCGTTTCTCAACGGCAATACCAAAAGAACCTCTAAATGTTGCTCTGTAAATAAACTGTCATTATTCATGCCCCCTGATTTTGCTTGTCTCCCATATTTGGTGATGGCCTTAAGATCAGTTTTATTTCCCCCTGTTCACAACAATACGTGTGCAACTTGAATTTTTGAAGAGTTCTTCTGTTTTTCATGGTCAGCATAAGTAGGATTATCCTCTTGATCTTAACTGGTGCTTCTGATCATTAACCTTTCTGTCTGATGTCGCTGGAAAGAGAAAATGACACTCATTCAAACCATATAAATGCAAGCAATAATGATGCAGTATTTCAGAGTAACTTTGCTGGTATAATCCAGCATTTATCTTGGTGACAGAAGCCAGTGTAATCACCTCTATAGAGATAACAGGTTTTCAGTTTGGTTTTACAGTTCAGGCAGAAGCAGAAAGCTACCAAATATTTTTGTAGAAAGATGCTTGGAAAGGTTAACAGGAAAGTTTTTTTGTTTTTTTTTTTTTCAGAGATGTCTGGAGAAGGGGATCA
This sequence comes from Bucorvus abyssinicus, assembly GCA_009769605.1. Taxonomy (NCBI): domain Eukaryota; kingdom Metazoa; phylum Chordata; class Aves; order Bucerotiformes; family Bucorvidae; genus Bucorvus; species Bucorvus abyssinicus. The sequence continues at coordinate 49,756,306 of CM020063.1, forward strand.
TCAGTGAGCTGTGATACATTAGAATTACTCCTATGAAAAAGTCTGAGTGTAAATATAAGCCATAAGGAATGAGATAAATTCTTCAGATTTGTTTCAGAGAGTAGAAAGCTAGATAGTTCCTACTATCTGTTTCAGATAGTAGAAAGTATTGAATATTTAAAGAAAAACTATAAAAGTTGGGGTGTGTGTAGGGTGAATTTGCCTTTGCCATTCCCTAGCATGTTTTGGGAACCTAAAGAGTGAGGAACCGAAGAAGTTACTTAGTGACTCACTCCCTCCAACTTCATCCAGACTGTTGTGTCTAATGTATCCTTCATGAACTTACCTAATCTCTTTTCTGAAACCCTTATATATTTTTGGTTTCCATGGCATTGTATGATAATTAATTTTGCAGTGTATTTATGCCTTATGGGAAAACGTACTTCAGTGTTTTCTCCAACTAATAGTTTCATGGACTGCCTCCTATTCCTTCTTTTGCTTTCTTATGAGCAAGAGTGCAAGAGATTTTTATCAGGATGGTATTCATTAACAAAGAGGATAAACTAGTAAGGATAGGGTGTTTTGCATCCTGCTTCCGCAGTGTCTAAAAATAGAGCGCACAAACCATCAACAGAGTAAGGGTAAACTGGCAATAGTGGTGTAGGAAAGTTCGTTATGGCATGGGTTTTTTGAAACCATTCTACAGCATTCTCTGCTCTAAGTAAACTCTGTGGAAGCTGCCATGCCACATCAGTCTTTTTTAACGCGATTAAAAGCATTAATACACAATATTTCTCCATGTAGTACCACACTTCCACCTCTTTTAACTATTGGATATATGAAAACACTGTCCAAAAATACTTCAAGCACAACCTTGTGATTGTCTCTGCTGCAAAAGTAGATCAAGCAGAGGGGACCCTTACTCGCATATGTGGTGTCTCCAGATAAACCTACCCATTTCTGATGGCTGCAGCAGTTCTGCCAGCCCAACAAGTACTGCATCTTCATCTATTCCGAGAAGACACAGAGATTTCACTGCAGAACAAGATATTCTGATGCCCAATATGTTGTTAGACAAAAGCAATGTTTGGCCATGTTACATACAGTCATATCACATCTGACTACTTTTTAACAGGTCCTGCAGTCAACAACAGCACACTTGTCTTCATACAAAGTAAAAGGCCTAGTTTTTGTTACCGTGTTTCATCCATCTTCCAGCCTAAGCGTTTAGAACTTGAAAAGAAATATAAAAGCCAGAGGCTAAATAATAAAGAATGTTTAGCATGACTTGACATGTACAACTTGTTGTGAACCATGACGAAACAATTGCTGAGCTAACTTGAGGCCATTGGTGCTGAAATGCAGAGTCCACTGAGAGTTACCTGTCTGGTTTCTCAGTAACTGGCACTGTCAGGCATCATAGCAAACCGGCTGTGCATCATGGCCAGACTGCCGTTAGGTAAAGCAAATACTGACCCAGGTGTCTTTTTTTGGTTGGGTTTTTGTTTTTTTTTTCCTTTCTCTCCGTTTCCATCTATTCAGACATTTAATTTCACAGTGCTTGACTGAGAAATGGCCAGGACTATCTACAGAATCAATTTGAGAAATTAATCAGTGGAATTTTCAGCTTTTTTTGACACACATATAGATGTTCTCGCTCTTCTGCTCTATGGAAAATTTGTGAAAATTTTTTTTATTTTATGATACATAGTTTCAAGCTACTCACAGGTTTTTCAGTTGCATGAAACACCTTGTTCAAGGTGATTTGCTATCTGCAAATATTTGAAAGGGAAACCTGTTTACATTAGACTGCCAAAAAAACAAAGTTCAACATTTCTGTATAGAGTACGTCATCATGAAATCACTGTAAGGTGAAGACTACTGAAAAAGTTATTTTAATTAAAATGCAATGTATTTATGTTCCTTAATTCCTTAGACAAAATCATTAGGAGTTGGATAGGCAACAACCTTCATGCAAAAAACAATGCAGTAGTAAGTTGTCATAAAAATCAGAACTTGATAATTAAGGAGCAAAAAGCTTAGTAACTAATCTTTTTATCATTATATATTTTTATTCCATGTTCAAATTTATTTCTTCTTGGAGGCTCAGTTTCTTCTGGAATTGAGGGAATAGGGAATACTAACCCATAGATTCTACTGAATATTTCATTGTAAAATAAATTTTAAAATTATATTTTATAATTTATCTAATTTAGCAATTGACATAATCATTACAGCATGATGGTTGTCATTATAAAAATATGTAAGAAAGAAACTTCAAACTTTAAGTATTTATCAATAACTGTGATAGCTGTACAAAATACACACTTGAGGAGTGCTTAGTCATTCATTTAACAGGGCCAGCCTTCTGTTTCTAAAGCTTTCTTCTAATCCTGGACACTTTGTAAGAGAACAGAGAAATCAATATTAATTCCATCTGTGACAAACTGGGAAGGAAACACGCTGCTTATTTTCATCTATCTGAACATGACGTATATCTCTTTGCAGGTATAAAAGAAACCTTTAAAAGTGGGACAGTACAGAGTTATTGGGAAGTGTATGGTGATTGACAACTTCTGTCTTTATTCATTTATGGTATTCAAAACTGATGTCTTGGTAAATGCAAACTGAATTGGCAGCAGCTTGCGGGGAGAGTGAAAAGAAATTAAACTTATTTTCTTCCATGGGAATTGAAACAACACAAGTTGTAAACAGCTGCTTGTTTCTCACGTCTCTTTTAATGAACCTATGTAGTTAGAAACACTAAATCATTGTAACGTGAAGGAGTTTGGTATTAAGGGGCCACGTGCGGTGAGGCTTGCTTTAAGCAAATATGTGTGATTTGAAAGTGGAACATACACACGGGTTTCAGGCTGGGTATTTACAACCTTTATCATGTTTCTCTAATTTACCTTGTTGTATGACTATTCACAGTTCCCAGAAGAGGTTTGTGCCATAAATTAATTGTAAAATCCTCTTTCTTAATTTACCCCTATACTTAATTACATATTATTTCAATTAGTCAGTTAGTTATGGTTTCCTTATCATTGTACTAATGTTTCCATTGTGTTAATATACAGAAATTTTCAGGGTGTCACATATCACTTAGGTTGCCAGTAACATTTTAGATGAAAAATTAAATTATTTAGAAGCATATTTGTTATAATTATTGGTGCTGTTTGGTAACATCTTGCAACTCACTCATTTTGGATGGTGAAGCTGTTAAGACACTGCCATGAGCTGTTAAGACACTGCTGCTCAAGATTTGTGTCATTCAACTATCTCTGCGTAAATCTTCCATCACAAAACTTAATGTGTGTCCATATAAGCCTAGTGTACACATCACTAGAAGGTCATTACGGAGTTACGGAGTAGATTTTTACAGCAGATAAATGGAATCATTAGCTGCCCAGCAGCATAGTCTTAGATTTATTTGAGTATAAAGAAACCTTACATTTTAAATTGGATTTCTTGGCAGGACCCATTTCAAATTTTAACAAAAACTTTTCTCATAGTCTTAATGAATTTTCTTCAAGTTACCTCTGTAAAAAATAGGTAAAAATATTTACTAAAATTACACGGATGTGATTATAACTCCCCATGTTATCTAGTTATGGAACACTGTCTGAGAAGACAAGCTGCACAGATTTGCATAGATTGTGAATCTGTTTCACAAAAAGCAGTATGTACCATTCAGAATGTCAGATCTACCATCTATCTGTTAAAGCAGAAATACAAAAGATCATTTTAAATATCAAAGAGTAGCAATGAGATAGTGGGGAAAGAAACTGTAGTTAGTGTATTATAAGGAGAAAATAGTCATGGTCACATTTTCTATGCAAAGAAATGAATGATACAAAGGATTTTTATTAAGCAACATAGAATTTCACTGTATCTTAAAGGGTGCCATGTATTTATCATAAAGTACTCAAAAGAGATAAACAGCACACCTTTCTTTCCTTATGGTTCTCATAATTCTGAAATACCACAAAATACACTTTTCTTGGTAAATATTAATTATAGACTTCTAAAGCTTTGTTACAAATAAAGTAAATGGTGTCTCTGCACCAAACTATTGTTTGTGGTCCCTATTCCAAAGAAATTAACAGAATCTATAATTTTCCAGCTTTCACAGAAGATTACAAGTAGTAGAACAGAAGACTGAATGAAATAATACTGCATTCATACTTTCATGCTCAAAAAATTTCATCCTCCATAATATTCTATTCCTCCTTTTCTTTCTTTCTTTTTTCTTTTTTTTTTTTAAACAATTCCCTCAGACTGGAAGATATAACATGAAACTCAAGCTCTGTAGGGAAAAAACAGATAAATATGTCCTGGAGTAGAAACAAAAACTTGGAAACTTTAAACTTGGAGTTTAAATTACTTAAATAATTATCTGCAATGAGGGACAGTTTTCATGAAGTAATATTTAGGTAAGGAAATGGCAGTTTCCCTATAGTGAAATAATTAGCTATCTTTCCCCTGATTTTCCTGGATAAACTGGCTTGCAAGACCAAATAATGTGCCTTATGACTGTTTAGCAATAATCCAGTCAAAGTCAAATGGTTATCAACATCTGATGTGGATAAACTTGTTTGTATTCTGGCAAACTGCAGAGGGAATGAATGAATCATGTAATGTTGGCTGACAACAAAGACTGCAAATAAGTCCTGGACATACAAACTGAAAGTTCATATTCCTTTTATTTGTGGATATGTTATCTCATAATGTATTTTATCACTATTACAGTCCTGCTTTAGATATATAATATATAACTCCTTAATATGACATTTAAGATCTGACACTAAATACTCTATGAGAAGAAAAAATAATGTATGTCTTAAGTTTATAAAAACATAGATGCAATCACAATTCTGCTGAAGCACCCATCTGAAAAGTATCTTTTGGGCAGAGGAATAGAACCAGCAACAGCCTTCATGTAATCTAAGCATTAGCCTAATACTCAGTTTGGATCAGGAGAGCCTTTTTTTAAAGTGAATCTCCTAGTCATCCTGGTCGTGTCGCAGAGCGATCCTGGTGAGCACACGCTGGAGTTCTTTTAACCAAACCAGAGGAGTTAATTTTATTCACTCCAGCTGCTATTAGTCATTCAGTACAGAAGACCACTTATGAAGAGGCCAGTCTGCCTCATTGCTTACAAATGTAAAATTAGCCTTGCTTTATTGGAACAGTGCTTGTTTTCCCTGACTATCAGAGCCTGGTTTGCCCATGATGTTACACACTGGAACTGCTGCACCATGTCCTGAACTGAACTGATGGTCTCCTGAGTAATAACTGAAATATTTGAAATACATTTGTCTATCTATCTGCCTGACAGTCTATTTGTCTCTTGTCTATATAAAACTCAAAGGGTATTCAGAATTAGTAAATTAGTTGTCCATCTTGCCGCCATCTTCTAAGCTGTCCTGACTTCTCATGATTAGTGGCGCAATCCCTTTCCGTCTGTGAATGGAATGTTCCGGGACCTGAAAAAGGTGCAAATACCTGCCTTTCTCAGCTATCACTGTTTTTTGCTTTTTTTCAGATCGTAGAATTATAGAACTAGACTCAAGTTCATTGTGCAGAGCTAAAGATGGTATAAGGTTTATCTTTTCTCTTGCTTTTGGAAGGGATTTTATTTATGCACTCTTTCCAGTTTTGTGCATTCATGTTTTGTATGTTTAACAAGGTTGTTGTAAGTGGTATCGCAATGAAAACTCACATAGCATCTGGCCTACGTTGCAAGAGAAAACATCACAGCAGCTTCCACAATTGCTATTACAATCTGTGACGTGGTCAAGAGTCAGTTAGAGATCCATGCTGTGTTATTGCATGATAAAAGCCACATAAAATGCCTAGTCCAATATAAAAGGTGAACCTCTAAATTTAAGGAGAAAGGAAGAACTAATAAACAGTGCAGGAATTATGTGCTTATACAATTATATACTGACAATATTGGAAAAATGATAGCTAAGGCAATCACAATAATCTTCATTTGACGTTGGATTCTTCAGGTGTATGTTGAAAGACAACAGGAATCACATAGGTGGAGAGAAGAGAAACTGGGCAAAAATAAATCTAGATTCTGTGTAAACCAAGTCACAACAGACATATCTGATGTTCTTCAAGAAAAGGTAACAATTTTTAGGCAAAGTTAATAGAGCTGACCATGTCACTTTGTTTACACAAAAAAAATTTCCAGTCATCCCACAAGAAGTTATTCTGTAGCTTTTCAAGAACTGTAGTGTGAGAGCTTACAATGGGTTAAATGAAAGTGAGTTTATCAGGATGCATGGAGGTTAAGACTTGTCAAGGGAGTGGTTATTAAAAATAATCCTGTTTAATGCTTTCATTGAGTCTGATGTTAGTAAAATCCATAACCACTGAATCGTTTTGGTTGGAAGAGACTTTTTAGATCATCAAGTCCAACCGTTAACCCAACACTGCGAGGTCACCACTACACGATGTCCCTCAGCATCACATCTATATCTTTTTTTAAATACCTCCAGGGATTGGGACTCCACCACTACCCTGGGCAGACTGCTCCAGGGCTTGACAACCTTTTCTATAATGAAATTTTTCTTAATATCCAGCCTAAACATCTCCTGGCACAACATGAGGCCCTTTCCTCTCACAAAGTTTTGTCAAATTGCCAACATACCGAAGAAGACCATATCAAACACACGAATTAGAGTATTTTGTCAGCTGTATTATCATATGACATTTTACTATCACAATGAGAGTATAAATTTTCAATAGAGACTCACAGAATGGTCTGGGTTGGAAGGCACCTTTAAAAGTCATCTAGCCCAACTCCCATACATCATTTTCTCTAACATTGTTAGTGTTTCGTGATCTAAATCTTTTATGAATTAAGTGTATCCAAATTGTTTTCTGGTGGGGAAAAAAAAAAGTAAAATGTAAAGAATTATTCTGCAGTGCTAAAAAGACATGGTAGAAACTTTTTATCGGGCTTTATTGAATACAGTTGATTTCTACTGTCAAGCTGACTTTTAAATTATTTGCATACCTAGGAAATTTATGATATGAAATACATAGTTTAAAGGTGAAAATTTAGTTCCAATTTTGCAAATACACATATTTTTAGAATAGTAGGTATGCAACTGAATGAAACTGTTATGTGTGTGTAGCAGTTCACAAATTAACATAAAGACTTTTGTTCTTTGCTATTATGAATTTACCTGTGTTTCATTTCAGCAAAAATTAAAACCCTAATAAACAAAAAAATTGTTAGTCAAGTAAATAGTTCAAAATAACAGGTTTACATCTATTTGGGGGAACTGTACCTTTTCCCTTCACTTTCTGCTGCACACAATTATCTTTGGGAACTGGCTTCATTTTGGTTCTGCAAGTTTTCATTGATGATAAAAGCTGAAGATTGCAAAGTTGTTTCAGGTGACTAGTCTTTCTATTTTCACTGTCTGACCAATTTTGGCCCTTTCTCTAGTGATAAACATCAGTAGACCATGCTCTTTTCTTTGCCTCACTAGAACCCGAATCCAAAATGTTTTCTTGGTTGTAGTTTGAGAAATTTGAGTACATATCCTAAGTACAAGTTTTTTTTTTTTTCCTTGGGATTTGAGGGTGATGGTGTTTTGAGGTTTGTTAGAAGAGCAGATTAATTCCAGCAAAATTTAGTAAAAAATAAAGTCATATAGTATCTTTTTGAAAGAACAGTTTTCAGGTATGTACTTGTAAACTTTTAATTTATTTCCCTGAGCTTGTATCTCCTGTAACTTTAATTGAAATCTTCTTGTGAGAGTTTATCTTTTTGAAAAAACTTTTTTCTTCTATATAATATTAAATGTCTTATAGGGTTCATTTGGTTTGTTTTCGAGGGGTTTTTTATGGGCTACATTGTATGTTAATGAAGAGTGAATCTATAGCTCTATTGGAATGGTTTGTTCAGCATTTAATAATTATCATGTGTTAAGGGCACAGTGACTTGTGCCCTCATTTTGAGCAATAAAGTGTGGCCATTCCACTGAGTCTGGAATTATCCAGTTTTTTCCAATTTTTTCATTAAACTTTCTTTTTCATCTGGTGTCATTGTTTGTACAATTTAAATTTTACAAAAGAAAAATTCTAAGTGTGACTCCATCTCAGTAAGAGGATTTCATACCTGGAAAGTCATAAAATTTTTTCTGTCCCTACTTTTTCTTCCTTTTTACCTTTTTCTTTTCCTGCTTCATCTTTAGCTATTATACTAGTGAAAAATGCAAAATCCTTAATGAAAATATAAACATTTTTAAAGCACTTTGCAAAAAATGTAAACATACACTGGCCAGCACATCCAGTGGATAAATGCAATTAATTTGGACGCTTGATGTATTTTGATGCATTAATTTAATTTATGTAGTAGAGGATATTCTCCCTGTGAAAAACATAGATGCAAGCTGACTAACATGAACCTTACGATACACTGTGTTAGGCACAGTGTGCAACGTAGAAGCAGGGCCATTAATATTTTGTTCGCTCATTAAATATCTTCCTGTCCTTGGCTAGGATAGGGTTAATTTTTACAAGAAGATGGGAGGGGCCATAGTGAGGTTAGCTGGACTGAAGCAGTCAATGGGATATTCAATACCATACTGATGCCATGCCCAGTATATATAAGGGAGAAGCTGGCCAGGGGAGCATCTGAAGTTCAGGTAGCAGCTATTTGGGCGGCAGGATCCAGATGGTGAGCTGTTGTGTTGCATATCACTTTACATAATATTTCATTAGGATTATTGTTATTACTGTTATTTCTTCTCTCTTTGTGTTATTCAAGGAAACTCTCCTTATCTCAGCCTACGGCGTTTTACCTTTTTCTCCTGATTTTCCTTCCCACCATGTGTTGGAAGGAGAAGTGAGCAAGCAGATGCATGGTGCTTAGTTGCCCAATGGGCCTAAACCGCAGCACTTTCATGAAAATAAACAATTAAGATTGCAAGAATCTAAACTTTCTGGGGTTCAGGCATGGAGTAAGGAACATATTATTATTAAAAAAATTAGCAAAAATGGAAGCAGAAAAATTAATTGTGGAAATGCTTCAAAAATGCTGTTAACTCATAACAGTTCAGAGCTCTGGAATATGAAATAAGATAGTTAATAACACTGAAAATGTTACTGATCTGGCAACAGGTATTAAGTTTCTATTTTTTTCACTTTATCTATCAACTCATCGTAACAATGGGACATTATTTATAAGGGATAAGAAGTCAGAATTTTGGAGAGCTGGTATTTCAGTCTCCTTTGCACCTTTGGTACCTTCTGTGATGTATATTTCAACATCTTTACAAGTATTGCAAGATACAGTATATCTGAATAACATTTTCAAACAATTCTGAGGTAAAGACTGCTTATATAGTATTAGGCAATAGTATACGTATGATTTTAGGGAATGTTTTCCTGAGTGCACATGGATTTGCCATTGTCCTGGACTGCCCAGATATGGACATTATGTCTTAACAATGTCTTGCTGAAACAGCATGGTTCAAAAGGAAACGGGCAAGCCTTGCATTTGCAGCTACAATTGTCATCATGGAACCAGATAGGCAGGATGCGGGATGCGATAACAACACCCACTGCGAGATGCTGACTGAGCAAACCCCTTCCCCGGTGTACCTGCCTGTCTGTGCGCACAGCAAGTTAGAGTTGAATCCCAGTCACCAGGAGGATGACTAGGGAATGAGGACACCCTAAGACACCCAAAGATCCCCAGAGACCACAGGACATAGGTGCACCAAGGCTATGCTGAGGGAGGAACTTATGCAAAAGAGTTCTGAACATCTGCTAGTACTGAGAAGGCAGCGAGGACATCAACAATAAAAGGAGATAGCACACCACGCTGGGTGGGCACTCCCACTGACATAACAGAACCAACAGGACACCTTTGGACCCCCTGGTGGTAGCTATCTCTTGCAACTCTCCATAATTCTGCTGCTTCTCCTTCAGTCTTTCCTTTTTCCCCTTCCTCCTGTCCTATCAGCTATCGCTTGAAGCTATAAGTAATAAAGGGTGACACGTGGCATCTGACCTTGTTTGTGTCTTAATCTTGCCTCAGGATCATCAGTAGACTTTCAAGCCACGACCCCCAACTGGGTCATCACAGCCATCTAGAAAACCTGAAGAATACCAAGATTACAGTCATCAGTGCATTACCAAGATAATAATTATGGTCTGTTTCCTGTTGGAAACAGGAATGCAATTTTAATGAAATTATCTGTTTTTCTATGAAAGTACTTTGGTTTGCATAATCCAGTTGCCACTGTGGTGACTGCTATTATCCCTTGTTTATCGTATATATCTCAGCTTCCATCTGATTAGATTGGAAATAATTATTTTCTTTTGCTTTGATATTTTCAAAGATAAAGAAGAATCTCACACTCTTGTGAGTGTCACTCAGTTGACAATAAACAATTTCACAGCTAGCAGTAGTGTTGATTTGAGCCAATTATGAGGTCATTGACCTACCTTGGCACTAATTTACCTCATTAACTCAAATCATGAAAATCTAGCTCTCCTGTGCATCTCATTTAGGAAAGTAATTCTTGCATAAATCTTCACACAGTGATCAATCAGATCTGCAATGATCTACCAAGAGGCAGGAGGAAAAGATAGTTTTCCCAATCAATCATTTTAACATAATCCCATTATGGTATTTAAAATTATTTTCTCAGAGAAAAAAAAATCAAATGCAAAATCAAGAGATATTAATATTGAAAGCAGGAAATTATAAATGAAAATTATTAATGCACTTTATAATGTGAGGTTGTCATCCCTGCAGCTGCTTACATGACATGCACTTCCTGCTGCCTGTATGCATGACTGTCAATGGTAGAAATATACTACACAGGGGGAAGACCAGAAGATAGGAACGGGAAGGGCAGGCATGTCAAAGACGTTGGTTTTACTGTTCCTATACCAAATGTTTGGGAATGGAGAGGTTATTGCTAGAAAGGATCCAAAAAACTTAAAGCATAAACAACATACTATTTGCCTTATGCATATTTAATAGGAACCTGCAAACATATGAATCAGCTTGAAGACCTTGGAAGTAACCCTGGTTAGAAGAAGTTAATGTTAATTACAAAAAATACTAGCTCTTCTTCAGGCTACGTTCATGTTAAATTACTCACAAGCTTATTTTCTGTACACTTGTTTCCTAAAGTATGTCACACACAGTCAAACTATCCTGAACTTCCAAGTAATAGTCCTCAAGAGACAAGGAAGAATTTTGTATACAATCATTTCATCAAAACAAAGTATTTAATATATGTCAGAATTAAATTTTAAGCTTTTTTTTTTTTTTTTTTTTTTTTTTTTAATAAATGCGTTCAGAAGGGATTACTTGTTTATATTTAAAACAAGACTTTAAAGTGTGGGCTTTATGCAGAAGTGTGGATTTCTTCCATTCTTCAGGCTATGCAGAATAGCTTGTAATTTCAGCCTTTGAAACTTCTCCAGTGCTAAGGTAGTTATCTAACAGACTTCTTTAACACCTAAACAAAACTTGCTGCCATATATACTAAAACTAAACCAGACCGAAAAGCAGCTAGTGTTTTACTGACAAAGCTATTAGTTAATTTTACACTAGTAATATTCCTGGTAAAACAAATTCAACATTTACATATAGGGTTTGTATTTTAAGTCTAGAATCTGAGCTAAACTTCTACTTTATGCAAGAAAAGCAAGAAAAAGTGTCCTTGAGAGGCAGTGAAGGAAAAGGGAGACTTTGATATCAATGATGAAAAGGAAGTATTTCATCTATGCCAGCATCAAGTTTGAAATAGTTTTATATTCATTTGCTCATTTCCATTAAATTGTTTATTACATTATCTACTACAACAGCTTGGTTACTTGAAATACAAGACCTGAAATTATATGAACTTCATGTATATATATACACACACACATATATATATATAAAAAAGGAGATTATGAATGGTAGAAACAGATCTCTAGAAATTTCATAATATGGAATGCAGGGAAAACTGTGGCAGACCCCACAGGATATTGCACTAACCTTGGATGTTTTGCTCTTGTGAAAGTATGTACGCACGATCATTTTGAAGCAAACCTGGGTCTATCCTAACCTTTCATCTCTTTCCTTTTTTTTGCCTATGACTTCTTGATTTTCCTCTGGCTTTACTGACTTCAGGCAGAATCTGACTTTGGCTTCCTGAGAGATTGCCTCAGCCAAATGATTTAACCTTAAATCCTATAATACCCACAAGATTAACTAAGTTTAAAAAAAAAAAAAAAAAAAGTAAAGAAATGTTCTGCATATGATTATTACTTGTATGCCAAGCCAGTTATGCTAAAAAAATGACCTCTACCCTACAGAAGAGCAAGCGTAATTATACTGCACATTTATTTTTCTGTCTTCTCATTGGCAACATATATTATTAGACAATGTTCTGGCTCAGGCTAATGCCCTTGTCTTTCCTCCCTCTCTCACATTTTTTTCTCATAAATACATGATATGCTTTCATGCCATATATGCCACTACAGAACATATAATCAAATATCTTTACACAGGGAAATACTTTACTCCGCTCAAAACATATGTTTTCAATTTGTTCAAACATGACTTAATTTCTTTTAACTAACAGATTTCTGTTCCTGTTTTTCTCTCCACAGCTGAAGTTTCCCAGTTGATGAGGCATTTATTTCTTTGACTTAATTTTATTTTCTACTTTAAAGCTATGTTGATTGGTGGGGTTTTTTTAATTATTATTTCCATTTGTTCTTTATAGTTTATTTATGCAGTCATTTGCATGAGGGGAAAAATAGTTTGAAATTTTAAAATAAATCCCGCAGTTTTCAAAATGAGGTTGCTTTCACTTTAAACTTTGCATATGGATTTAAGAAGTTTGCCCATCCAGTTTTAAAAAACTTCTTTATTTGAAGAGTCAGTCACAAAATAAATAGCTGGTATCTATGTTCTGATAAAATGACAGTACATCCTTAAAAAGACTATTTATATGACAGAGTTCTATGTTGCCATCTTCCTAGAAGGACAAATGACAACATATTGATGAATGACTTTTGGGATAAAGTGGGGAACAATGTGTCCCACAACATATTCCATTTATGGTTCATGCTCAGGTACACTTGCAGTGGGAAATTCAGCTCAAAGCATTACTGAAATATTCTGTCTTTGACTTTTACACCTTTTTTTCCTGAGATTTAACAGCAAAGAATGCTTCTCACTCAAAACTCACAATTTTGACAAGATAGAAGACAGAAAACTTTTTTTCTGAGTTTTGAGGAGTGTCTCCTTAATTACTAGTGCAGTCAATTTTGGTTCTTTGAAAAATCTGCTGGAGGGAAAAAAAAAAACCAAACCACCAACAAAAAACAACTCTTTAAATTACAACTTTACATTCTCTTTTTAGGTTTTTATAAATTCAGATGACTATGGGGACATATTTCTCACCTGCTGTAGGAGGTGAAATATAGAGAAGCAGAGAAACAACCCACTGAAATTAACATTCAGAAAAAAATGGCCATGATGTCTCAGCTATATCAAGGTAGTAGTCTGCACTGTGAATTAGCTCAGAGGTATGCAAACTGATGTAAAGAGCATGCAAGAGAGAGGAATACCAACATTATATTTTTTAAGGTACAACTGTAATAAAGGAAATTAACTTCTATAATTAACAAAAATGTTTCTTTACCTCTCAGAGTTTGAGAAGCAAGATCTTCCAAGATTGCCTAGGGCAGATCTTTGAAGTGTAAGACCTAAAATCCAGTTGATATGCAGTAGTGTATTATAATGATGAAGAGAGACTTAGTTCTTGTCATGCATCTAAAAAAGGTTCACAACTTACCAAAAATCTGAAAGGTCAATATTTTTGTGAAAAAGAAATACTTAAATAAGGATATCCAAGTTAGAGGCAGCCTTGGGATATGAAGGGCCACAAGAAAGGCTTATTTAAAAGCACCAATGGCAACGCTAGGAAAATGTGGATCTGCAGCTGAATATTTCAGCAGCCCTGTTGGCAAAGGACCCAGAATAATCTTCATCTTGGTCTTTGCTGGTAAGATCATTCCTCAGGAAATCCAGGCCACTGAGACCAGAGGGGAAGTCTGGAGTAAGAAAGATTAACCGCTGGTGAAGAAGGATCAGACTGAGAGCACTTAAATAAACTGTATATAGGCAAATCCAGGGGAATGATGTGTTGCACCTAGGTGTGCTGAGGTTGCTAGCCAATGTCACTGCAACACTGCTCTCAATTTTCTTTGAAAGGTCATAGCAACTGGGGAAGAAGAAGACAAGAAGGAATTAATAACACTGCAGTCTTCAAGAAGAGCAAGGTGACAGGTTCAATGGAATGAAAAGCGGGTCAGCCTTGCCTCTTTCACAAGAAAAGTGATCAAATGTATAGTTCTTGTTTCTGGACACTGGCAGGACAAAGAGGTGACTGGGAGTCATCACTATTGATTTCTGAAGGCAAAATCATGTTTGATCAACCATATCTGCCAAAGAGAAGGCTCTCACATGTCTATAAATATGTCACTGAAGGGTGTAAATAAGATAGTTTCTTCTCAAAGGTGCTCAGTGATAGGAGAAGAAGCAATGGGCTCAAACAGAAATGTAAGATAGTCCATTTAAACGTAACAAAAATGCCTTTTTTACAATAAGTATGGTGAAACGCTAGAAGAAGTTACCCGTAGAGGTTATGGGCCTTGATTGTTGGAGATATTCAAAACCTGACTAAACATGGTCCTAAGTAACCTACTTTAGCTGACCTTACTTTAGAATGATAAAATTGTGGAATGGTTTGAGTTGGAAGGGGCCCTTAAAGGTCATCTAATCTAATTTCCCTGCCATGGGTAGGGACAACTTTCACCAGATCAGGTTGCTTAAAACCCCACCCAATCTGACCTTAGACACCTCCAATTATAGGTCATCCATAATTTCTCTAGGCAACAGGTTCCAGTGTCTCACCACCCTCATAGTAAAAAAATTCTTTCTTATGTCCAATCTAAACCTACCCTTTTTCAGTTAAAAACTATTGTCCCTTGCCCTGTCTCTACAGGTCTTCATAAAGTCTTTCTGTATCTTTCCTATAGGCCCCATTTAAGTATTGAAAGGCTTCACTAAGGTCTCCCCCAGACTATTCTCATCTCAAGGTTGACCAAACCCAACTCTCCCAGCTTCTCTTCACAGAATATGTGTTCCAGACCGCTGACCACTATTTTCATGGCTTTCCTCTTGACTTGCTCTAACAGCCTCATATCATTCCTGTCTTGGGGACCCTAGAGCTGGATGTGGTGCTCCAGCTGCGGTTTCACAAGAGCAGAGAACGTAAATCACCTCCCTTGCCCAGCTGGCCACCCTTCTTTTTACGCAGCTCAGGATATGATCATCTTTCTGGGCTGCAAGCACACATTGCTGGCTCATACCAATTTTTCGTTCTCCAGTACTCCCAAGTCCTTCTGTTCAAGGCTGCTCCAAATCCCTTCATCCCCCATATCATTGTTGATACCAGGGATACCAGGGATTGCTCCAAAGCAGGTGCAGGACCTTGCACTTGGTGTTGTAGAACCTTATAAGATTTGCATAGGTCCACTTCTCAAGTCTGTCAAGGTTCTTCTGGATGGCATCCCTTCCCTTTAGTGAACGAACTGCACCACTCACCTTAGTGTCATCTGCAAACTTGCTGAGGGTGCACTCAATCCCGCTGTCTGTCATTGGTGAAGATATTAAATAGCATTTGTCCCAGTATGGACCCTTGAGGGACACTCTCGTTTGAGCCGAGGGTGTTGGACTAGATGATCTCCAGCAGCGTCTCCAACCTCAGCTTTGCTGAGATTCTGCATTTCTTTGTGTGAGGGATTGCACTTAACCGTAAAACCAGCATGCAGCAGTCTGAATCATTTAGCAGGTGGATTCTTGTAAACATGAAGTGGTAAGTAGTTGCAGTACCTTTAAATGCAGTGGAAGAGAAGAGGAGAGGGAGAGGGAGAGGAGAAATTCCAAAATGTGTAAAGACTCTTTGGAAGTTCAAAGGATTAAAGATCCAGCAGATTTCAGGTAATAAGGTTTGAATGATCTATGAATCCATTCGGCAAATAATTAATCAACATCTTGTAAATGCATGCAGAGTTGTTTTGCTTTATTCCTTAAGTGATTTTCTTGATCAGTGAATAAAAAAGCCTGAACTGTTCCCTCAGTTGTCTTTCTATCCACAACCTATTCATTCATTTGACCTCTCTCACTGCCAGCAAAACGAGTTTTGTTTCCATTTTAATTTTCTTGCCATTAATAGGATCAAAACTGTGGTTTCAGAGGGGTGGGAAGAGATTTTCTAATTTTCCTCCATGTCAGTTGACAGAGACAAGATAATGCTTTCTGAGCCAGTAAAGCTTAGGCAATTTTTTATATCAGTAACACAATTTAAGAGACACCATGAAAAAATCCTGCAGAGATACCTGCTCTGGATTTTTTGGTGAATGAAATTAAATGACCTCTTATCACAAATGGTATTTAACAGCTGATGCAGACATTCCAAGCAATAGAACATTTTGTTTAGTTGATAGATTAATTTTCTATGGAAAACTTTAGATTTGCCTATTAAAAATCTTGCTGAAACAAATTCAAGTTAGTTCTATTGACTGCAATAGACTTTGGATCTCGTCCACAACAATTTGCACTTCCAAATGACTGCTATGAATGGTGTCAGATTATTTGCCCAGAATACCAACAATACTGTGATAACAATTATGTTTTGGTCTAGTTGAAAACAAGCTTCTATCTGACATGCAGTAGAAGATTGCTGGCAACACCAATCCTACTTTCTATCCTACTAGAGCACTACTCCGTTACTTCTACATTACGCAGTGCAAGTGCCTGCGTGTTTTACAGCCTGTGCAAACGATGCTTCGTTCTCCGACACTGCTTTGCCATTGCTGGCAAACCCGCAGCTTTGTTTAAGAACCCTCTCAAGTTTCATTGAATGGCCATTTTCAAGTTATCTTTCTTAAACTTCAGAAATTCCTCAGAGTTAAAACTATTTAACAGAGCATTTCAGCTTCTCATTTTTCCTAATAACCACCTACCCATGCCTTTTTTATTTTTTTTCACTTTTCAGGTTATTTATTAGGTCACTCGTGTACCTGACTTCCCTGTCAAATGGATGATCTTAACGTTTTTATGCCTAAGACTGTGGAATAATGATTTACAAAACCTGGTTAAAAGTGTATAGGTATAGGTATTTCTATAGGTGTAAGTGCAATATGACCAACAACAAAAAAAAAAAAAAAAAAAAAGAAAAAGAAGTATGTTTGCCTGTGTTGCATTATAGTGTATAAATTTATATATATGAGGTGCAAATGACAGGAAGCTAGTCCAGAAACTTTTCTTATGATGATTTGCTTTGTGGGAGGTTTTCCCTGATGTTATTCAGGAACTTTCCACAAATATTGGACTACAGCAAGTACCAGTAAATATCCAGCTAAACTTTAACATGCAATTGTTTGGCATAAAAAAATTTTGAGAGTCTGTCCTTGGCATCCTGAAACTTACAAAGCAGTGATAGTTTTCACTAACTGGACGTCTGATGTTTTTCTAAAAAACCCTCTTCTTCAGAGGAAATTACGAAGTTTGTGGTAGGATATCTCCCAGGATTTGCAGTATTCTATAGAAAAAAATGTAAGTGTAGAATCAGCGTATACCCTAATCCAAAATACTGATTCACCTTTCTAAGCTTCACTTTTCCCTGTAAACATAATCTGAAATTGTATGTAAATGTGGTTCTTCAGTTAAACAATTTTTAAACTTCACTAATGTTTATGTGTCACAGAAAGGATTTGTGAAAATATCAGCTGAAAGAGGAAGTTTACCACCAAAACAACAACAACAACAAGTTGTAAAATGTATTATTTAGTAATACCTTAAAAAAAAAGAGAAGTCATGAAGTTGACAAAAAGTCAGTCAAAAGATATTCTAGGAAATTGAACATAACAGGAAGAAAAGAACAGAATCACCCACTAAGCAAAATTATTATCTAAGACTTAGTTGCTTTGAAGCTTCTGATTTCATTGTATTCCTTGGGACTCCCCAGTGAAGGAAAGAAATTGACAAACCAGAGAGGCTCAGGGAATGTCACTGGGGCAGCAAGGCTGAAGCACTCACCCTGTGAGAAGAGCCCGTGAGGCCAAGACTGGTTCAGCCTGGAACAGAGACACCTCCCAAGCCCCTAACACTTCAGTGTCTATGGAGAGTGAATCGAGGGGACAGGAATGGTCTCTTCTCAGGTTGGGTGGGTGGGAGATATAGGAGATAGTGTCATCAGTTAGAAGGGGATTAAGGAAAAAAAAAAAAGCAAGTCACCTTGAGGATAATTAAGCACTGAAGCAGTTTTTGGACTGTCTGTCCCTAGAGGTTCTCAAGACCAGTCAGAGCCCCATGCTTCCCCTTCTAGACTAAACATGCTCTGTGCCGGAGGTTGGTCCAGAGACCTCCTGAAGCCCTTCTAAGCACAGAAACTCAATTATTATCTTACCTCCTATGGGCTTGTCCCTCTGGTGAGTGTTTCTGACTCTATGACCATTACTTTATGCTTGTCCATTCGGGTGAGGGGCACTTTCATGACTGCTGCTTCACATGAACACTGCAATGCCACCAGCAGGATCTGCAAGGGACTGTGACAGCTGCACAGTGTGAAAACTGCTTGAGGTGGATACAGTTTGTCTTAGGACTTAAATACAATGATTCATATTAATGATTAATGATTCATATTAAAATTAATATAAACAATTTCTAAATAACATACAAAATTATGTTTGAATTTATAAATAAATATTTTATTTTAAAAATAATTCAACTGGGCTATGTAAGAAGAAGTTAGGAAATTAAGAACTATTTGCATCTCTGAGCTAGCTATTGACAACTGCTATACTACTGGAGAAAAAATTGCTTTTTTTAAAAATTATTGTGGTATCATGTAAAATTTTATACTCTTCTCATGTTTGATACTATTGCTGCAGAAAGCTAAACACTTATCTAGGGAAACATGTCTTCTAATTTTTATTTATTCATGAGTAAGTTTGTCTCATATGCCATGTTCCTCACCAAATATCAGAAAAACACAATCAGTTTTCTTCATATTAAAAAGAGTTTTTTAATTTTCCTATTTCCATTTCACTTCAATATTATTTCAATTTTCTTGGAAGTATTTCTTAATCAGAAAGATTGTTATCGAAGGAGACCTATGTAAAAGGCAGCAAAATGGATTTAAAAAGTGTTAACAGTTCTATTACAGTTTAAAGCTTTCCTTGATACTCTGCTAACTTCAAATTATCTCAGACTTTATACCCATTCACACAGATTCTGATTATGTATCATGTCCAAGAGTGCCCTTTCAGAGTCAATGTTAGCAGGACACAAAATGTCTTTTATAGGTATCGCCAATATGGAAATTTTCAATAATTCTGTCTTTATAAAGAGATTATCCACAGTAATTGAAATGTACTTAGATTTTTAATTTGTTTAGCCTTGTTTAACAACCCTACTCCTTATTTTTTTCTGCAAGTGTGGGAAAACGATGGATAATGGGGAAATGAGGGAAACCCTATTTCCCAGATTTTAGCTTACACCTTGACACGAAGAGCAGCCATGAAGCGGCTAAGAAGCAGTTTGCTGATCCCAAGAATGGAATGTGGTTGCCATGGATAAGGCCCACCCTGACTGGGCAGAATGTACTGTATCTCTGAAATGGAGAACGGGGCAACACGGAGGTGGTGCAGCCCTTCTCTGTTATCAGGATAACGATGGGCTGCTACGAGAAACTGCAGAGCTGCTCTCAAGAAAGATGGATCACTACTGCAGTGCCAGCAAAAATGGTGAAATCGTGTCCTCTAGGTGAACTTTGCTCATTATAATGTCATTATAATACCAAAACACACCTCCATCCCAAAGACTACCTGCCTCCAAGGTACGACCACTCCTCACTGGGCATGCGCTCTATCTTTTTACACCTGTACCTTTAAACGCAAAGTGAGAGATTTTTAATCCAATCAGAATAAAAAGAATGTATGACTAGAGTCACTCAAGCTCCACCTAAAGGTATAGAAACAATATAAAAAGTGGCAATTAAAAGGGGGATTTTGGGGAACAGAAGACCACCATCGAAACTTTAGGATCGGTCGACGGGCTGAACCTATCTTCTCCCCCCCCATAGGGACGCCTATTGGGTAAGAGCTCTGTGTTTTGCGTGCTTAAATATTAACATCAGGCTAGCTGTTAATAATCATTAGTGTTTAGGTTTGCTTGTGTGTTTAGTGTTTGCTCTAAATCCATTTCACAGTCAATACCCTATCACCAGTATCATTTGAACCTGCATTTTTTCACGAATCTACACAATAAATTATTATTGTTGATTTTTAATATTGAATGGATTTGTCTTTGTGTGACTGCTAGCAAGAGTCTCTGGATAGGTTAGGCAAACATCCTCCAATTTTATGGGCTACCAAGAGTGACTTTGGTTTCAGTGACGCTGCCAGAGTGAGCCTGGCAGGCTGGCCAAGTTGTAAAGAACCCGAGGAGGTTCCCCTTCTCCCTAACAGGAGTGTGGTAGGCAGGTTGGGTGACAGGATTTTGTCTTTCTTGGGAAACTAGTGGGCTGGACAAATTGTAAAGGGCTTGGGAAACCCCCCTTCTGGGCCAGGAATTTTCTTTATCTATCCTCCTGGCCCCCCTTTTCGTGACAGCAGGTCCTCAGAAAAATCTGAGCAAAGACAGCAAGAGAGAATTCTCTATTTTCTTCTAAAAAGTCAAAAGTGGTGTGATGATGTTAAAAACAGATGTCTTAAATAAAAATTAAATATTTCTTCTTTTGCATTTCAATCTAGTCTTTATTCTGAAACTCGCAAAAAATTATATGTAAGATGGATAATTTATTGGTATGTTATGAGCCAAAAATGTTATATTCTGCTGAAATACTAATTACCTTGCCAAAACATTGGCAGAGTTGGTGAGATGAATCAGAGACACACTGAAATAACATTAGCTGTATCAAACACATTTTTTTTAAAGTGTTTTCCTTATCTTTTAATTAGTATTATTGCTATTGCATACAGGAGAGAAAAGTAAAAAGGAACTAACAATAAGATCTAAGGAAATAAATGCATAGGTGCATGTGCATGTACACGCATGCATACAATTTTACATATATGTGAAAGGTCATAAATATGAGTTTATTCATTTAGATTTCTGCCTTATCTGCATGTAAACATTGCTAAAGTTTTCACATCCTATGTAAAGTTTATAGAGGTATTTTATAAAGATTCATTGAAAGTACAGTCAGATAAAACAGAGTAAATATTTTTATGTCAATATAACATTTTCTACTGAAATATACCGGCATTCTTCATAATACAAAATCATGCTCTTGTTGGGACATTCAATCTGGTGCAAAGTATTCCTCTAACTGGTCCAAAATTCCTACGTTTATGACCTGTGTGTCTTAAAAGTGATGACAGATCAGGCTTTCAGATGAAAAATCAGATGGGTCACACTGCTTAATTTTGTTTCATATTTGAATGTTAAGAAAGAATTTTAGAGATGAACATGTTCTATAGAATTAAAGTGTTAGTGTTATATTTTGTAAATTATAATCTCTGTTTAGAAAAACAACCCTGAAAAAAATGAACTGCTGAAAATAGGGGTTTTTTTTACCTCATTAACAATATAGTACCTATGTCATGCAGTTTGGTTAGACTGTGCTCTCCCATAAGTTGATTTGGAGTCATGTATATAGGGAAACTAAGCAATCTGGGGAGAATCTCCTCCCCTAGTAAAGGCTTGTGCGAGTACTGTTCTACAAAAAAGAATTGACGTGGTCACTGGAATTCCAAAAGCAGAAGTTAGGAAAACTAGATTTCCCTCCACTGTAGGTAATCGGTCATGACCTCCCTGAACTTCTGCTAAGTTTTCAGCACACTTACTGTGGCAGCCAAAGCCATCACGTTTACCTTGTTCAGCTGCACGCCTGGATGGTTCCTCCATTCTTCATGCAGAGCTGTCTGGTGTTTCTTGCCCTGTACACATCCCAGCATATGCACATGTAGAGCAATTCTGCTTCAGCAAAATGATGTTTGGGAACAGGAACATGATAAGGCCTTCAAGACTGTGCTAAAAAGCCCTACTGAATAATTTAACTTACCATCTTTGATTTGTTGCAGGACATCTGTTTGTAGGAAAGAGTTTAAAATACAGAGTTAAAGGGCAAGTGCCTTTAAAATCACTACTGACTCTGGGAGATCCTCTTCAGCTGATGATCAGCCTCATATTTTTGTAGAGGACTCTGAGAAATTCTGGTTTTTTATCCTCATCTTGGTAGCATTTGTACCTGGATCATCCTATTGGCTTTGGGATTTGCTCTATATCATGTTAGACTGATTTCCAAGCACCTGGGATCATAGGTATGGTCCTAGCTGAAGGAAATAGCTATAAATGTTATACCCTTTTCAGAGAGATTTTTCACTGATTGCTGTAAGGAGAGACTTTCTCTGTAGTCTTGGAAATCCTGGTCTCAGAAAAGAGTTTCATAATTTATTTCCTGCTCTTCTTGAACTCTTACAGATCAAGAAAAAAGAATGTGAGGTCTTTCTTGTCTTGTGCTTTCAGACGATACTAATATATTTCTATTACCCTACAGCCCATGTACTGCCCTAATGTCTGTGGACATCCTTGGAGAATATGTAAACACTTATTTTATTTTTTAATTTTCTTTAAATCTGGTTTTAAATCTTCCTCCAAAATCTTTATTGTCATCAATATTACTCTCAAGAGCTTAAAACTCCTTCAGGTATATATATTTGTCATCCTCAGACATTTTTCTCAGTGGGAGTGATTTTTTTGTAAGAAATCAGCACCATGTAAGAATTTTCACAATACGGAGTTATTGTTGTATAGCCATAGAATAATTCTAGCTGGTAGGAATCACTGGTGGCCTCTAGTATGACCTGCTGCAAGGACAGCTTTAAAGCAGGTTGCTTGGTGCCCGTCAAGTTGCCAGTGTCTCTGAGGATGAAGATCCCATAGCCTCTCCAAGCAACCTATTTATTACTTCCTACTTAAAGTTCTTCTTCGGTAAAAAGTTTAAATAAACATTCAGTAATTGCTCTCTTTATAGCTCATTCTCTTGGACACACAGTGAACCTCTTTAGTGCATGGTCATGGATATCAACTGTTCTTTAAATACGGGACAAGTAACATGAGAGAATTTTGTCCTCTTTTCTCTGAAGGCAAAAACTGTGGTTTCTGCTTCTGAGTTCTGCATCGTGACAAAGCCCCAAATATGTCATTCCAGGCCACAGTCATCGAAATAAAAATATTTTACAAGATGAAGCCATTCATTCAAAATATACATGGACCTTAATAATTAGAAAGGCGTGACTCTGTGACAAAGAATAGTTAATGCTACTTTACATACTGTGTAACATTCAGTCTGGTCAGATGAGGTATATGTCACTGTTACTGGAGTGTTAAAAGAAAATTATTGTTCTATGTGCTTTAATTGTTTGCTAAAGGAAGATTTAGTCTGCCCAGGATAGAACATTCTGTAACTTGGGCATATGCCATTGCTTCTGTGTGTCTGATCGCAGCTTGCTTTACAATGGTGTCTCTGATTTGCTTCTTTCTCTAACCTTCCCTCTGCCACCCTGAATGAAGTTAATAAAATATTTCCTCCTCATATTTTAAGTACATGTAATTTTTGGTACTCCTACTTTATAGGGCTCCCTTCACTATCTAAATCTTCGCACTCCAATATGACCAGCATTTTTTTTTTGCCCACCCTGCTACCCAGCACTAAAATCCTTTGCATGTCAAGATTTGACTAAATAATTTTAAACTTGTTTCTTCCATATTTATTTTCTCTGCCTTAAAAAATTTGTTCCTAATGTTGCTCTTAAGGTGATCTTGTTTTCCTGATCCTCTAGTCACTTAATTCATATGATGAATTCATCATTTGTGTCTTGACTTACAGGATCAAACTGCTGCTTCTGATCTCAGAGATCTACATACACTTTCTATGACACATATCACAGATCTTTTATCCCACTTCCCTCTGATTTTATCCCTCAAATATTTTTTCTCTAGCCTTCCTCATTTGTTTGTCTTGTATTATCTATTTTCAGTTTTTCCTATTTTTCTACTTGTAGTTTCATTCATTAATTTTTGCCTTTGAATGTTGCCTGTATATAGAGTTGTTTGGTTTACAATGATTTTGTTTTCCATTTCAAAATAAGTTTTTGATAATGTGTGTAAGTGGTCTCTTCATCCTTTGCTTTTGAGGTGTCTTTTTTTTTTTTTTACATAAAGATGTATGGAGTGAATTAGATTTTTAGATCTCTAAAAAGATTTGAGTTTATCATCTTATGGTAGACCAAGTATATGTTCCTTTGATGAGAGTGCTTTCGAAAGTATAGTGTAACTTTCCCCCTTCATATGTCCTCTCAGGTAGTTTTGAACTCATTTGTGAAAAGAGCTTATTTACAGCTTTATTGATTGCTACATGAACAGCTGCTGCTATTCTCCATTTTATTTCAGCATTTAATAACCCACAAAACCCATCAATTGCCTTGCATAGATGGATGCCACAATATACTAGTATTTTATCTTTGGACTATCTCTTGGAAGCAAGAGAATCTTCTAATTTGTATGTGGAAATGTAATTTTATTTCAGACAGCAACACTTTTCTATTACCCAAAAATACATCAAAAGGCTTTTTGCAAACAGAAGGGTGGAATAAAAATTGATATAAAAGGCCCCATAAAATTGGAAAGAAAACCTGCAGTTAAAGCAGCATGAGAAAGAGGAAAAATTACTGTTAAAGACTGGAAGTCCCTGGTGACTGCTAGCCAAACATAATCATGTTAAATAGTACCAGTGGCAACATCAAGAGATCTTGCTAAATATAAATAGTTGGTCTGCCACCAAAAGCCTTTGACAATGACATCTATATAATGTCTGCATGGAAATTCTTTTTCTTGTTAGAAGCTTTGGACTTTTAAAAAGTATTTTGATTCCAGATGGGAACAGAAATTCAATGCCTCTTTAGTGTTTTGAGGCAAACTGGAAAACAAATACTTTACAAGGGATAACTTTTAAGCAAAGTTATGTCTGGGAGCTTAAAGTACTCCCACTGCTTTCAGCTTTTTCATTCCACTTACAGCTCCCCTGACAAGCCTCACTATCAATTTTAGAAGCCCATATTTTCTTCTCTGACCAGTGCTTCTGAAGCACTGTAATATTTTAAAGATGTCTGTCTTTGTTTTTTTCTGATTTTGTCACTGATGTCCTAGTTGAATCTCTTCCTTCCTCAGATTTTTATTTCTTGTACTCAGCATTGTGAGTTTGTATCATATAACATAAAATCATGTAATCCATGTAATCATACAACATACAGCCATCAATATCAGTGGGACAAATGGCAATCTTTACTGTAAAAGAACAAACTTCCTCATTCTAACAGAATTGGATGGTTTCTTATTTGTGCATTATACATGTACATTTATGTATTTTTATCCTCACTTTTTATTAGTTATTTATATTCCGACATTATCTCATCTATATTTCTATCAAGACATAAAAGCATTCCTCAGTGGCTGGGAAGCAAGGACATTAAAGCTTGGATTTCTTTTTTTTAGCCCAAAACACCACACATATATGATATGTTTTGTTGTGTTGGCATGTGTGTGACATGGCAAAAACACTTTCTTTGAGACCTACAGTCTGTTAGTTTTTGTCTGAATTACTTCCTGAGACTTGTATTACACACGTTTTGGCAAGACACTCAGTTAAGCATGATTTCAGGACTGGAGAAATACAATAGGTTAAAGAAATTTAGTACTCAAATAACTTCTGGAAATGATCTTATGTAGCATCTTGGGCAAGACCTTAATTTAACAGGATGCTGATCCAAACTCACGGCCTGTAAGCATGAAATCCAAGCCCATATCATGGCTGTGCATCTTTTTAAAGAGACAAAAAGCACTCAACAAGAATATCGCTTGTAACTACAAATGTGCAAGCTTTGCATTTCATAGTTGATTACACTAAATATTTCTAAAAAAAGGACAAATTTCCCAGTTTTTTGCTTAAGACAGTTAATTCCACAGGCTTAAATATGATTAAACTTTCCCCTTCAGATTCAGAAGACATAATTTTTAAAGTGGAAATGAAAGAGGTAAGATTATGAATTTTTACAAACTATTATATTTGAACTTCTCAATAGTATTTGAAAAAGTGAGAGAGTTCAATATCCTGTATGACCTGGCAGAACCCTCAAATCTGTGTCCATGAGGGTTTTAGACTCTGTGAGGTTAGTACATATGATTCTTCCAGATCTAATAAGAAAAAAGTTCCTTCTGTTAGAAAAATTGTTAAACACACACGTGCATTCTCAAGCACAAGCACTTAAGGTACATATATATGTATTTTTACAGACATTATAAAGTTTCAGGATATAAACCCATTTTTCTTTTTTGATGAGAAGTTTTCACCCAGGACAGATTAGTAGAATGGCAGAACTCCAGAATAATTAAAAACTACAAAATCTCTGATACCATCTAGTCCCTTCTCTTACCCAAAGCAGGTCAACTATGAAGTCAGATCTGGTTGTCCAGTCTGGTAGTCTATAATTTCTCATTTGTGCTTTCTTCTCTCTTCTCTGAAGCCACTTTGATAGATAAGTTTAGGTGTGACACTTATTTAATCTCGGTGATTTTGTGTTCTCATGAATGATGATCTTCTTACCTGAGAAGTCAGAGATAGTCTCAAATATTGCAGATTTTAGAGTTACTGCTTGAGTCTGTGCAACAAATCCTGTATTAATAATGATATTTTTAAAAGAGGTGTACAGCAGAAATGTTTTTCCACTGATGATCTCAGCCTGCTTCTGGAATTATAAAATAATATTGGTGAAATATTTTTTTCTGTTTTTTGGTTTGTTTGGTTTTTTTTAAGTTTTAGAAAGAACCTTATTAGTTACCTGTGGCCATACTCAATGGCAGGAAGTCTCATGTCACATGTGAAGATAAAGGAAGTAACAATTAACAAGCATTTGAAGAAGGGGACTGAGGACTAAGATGTAGGACAGATCTCTTGTGAGAAGAGATGAAGACGAGGATGAATAGACTTGAAGATGAGGACGAATAGGGTTTTTGATTCCAGTATTGCCAAGTCTGTGGGTGGAAACAGGAGCAAAAGGAATGATTTTAGCTACAACTTCTGGAGATTCCTAAAGGAAGAAGGCGTAAATGGCACATGGAGGTGGGATAAAAAAAAAAGATATGATGGATAAATCTGTATTTAAAACAGGTTTTCTACGTGCAACTGTAAGTGTTGTGATACCTTGCACTGTTGTCAACTGGTGTTGACATGTGAAGATGCGTTGTACTGAAAATTCAAATGGATGGGATGTCTGAACGCGTGTTTCTGTTGTAACAGAGAAATATAGTGAGATTGATTGTTTGCATTGTTTGGTGGTTTGTTGGTTTTGTTTTTTTTTTTCCCAGCCCACCCCTGCCGTTACTTTTTAAGAAATTAAGCAAAATGAAAAACTATAAAGTAAGCTGTGGGATGTTAGGGCTAGGGTGGAAAGTGACAATACCAATTCTTCAAAAAGACATGGTGTTTCTGTGGAACACTAATTTAAGCTGCAGTTTTATCATATGTCTTGCTTATTAGTAACTAGGAGGTAAGTATTAATAAATGAAAGAGTTTCAAAGCTGAAACTGCTTGTATATTTGCACAATGCATCTGCATTGAGGTCCACCAGTTGTGTATTGTGGTGTTACATTATGGGGTTTGACCTAAAATCATGGAACATCATGAAAGCAAAAACTATCATTAGGAAAATTTTTTTGAAGAACAAATAAACAGATGTATCTGTAACGTTCCTTTTTTTCTCCATTAAACTTGCCACAGACTCCTTTGAACTCAAAGCAACCTTTCTTTTTTTTCTTTCCCACGGCAATCTGAGTGAGACTGTATTTAATGTTCTTATGAAAATTTAAATGTAATTTTCTATTTATAGGAATGTGGGAAAAACTAGTTTACAGCTAGCTGGGTTATCTTAGATACAAATTAAATTTGGACAGCTGACAAAATATCCTTGGAGAGTTCAGACACTTGCCAACAGGATTAAAGAAAATCTGCTTTCCTCAGAAATTTAGTGGAGGAGATAGAGGAGAACTAAAAGTCCAAAAATAGAAAATAGATTCTGTTATGAGAAAAAGATGTCTGTAGTTTCCATTATTTCATCTACATTACAGTAATACTAACTTATTTCAATAAATTATTTAAACAATTAAAAGTGATGAGCTATAATAATGTCCTGGGTCTACACAAAAAAGGCTCAGACTATGTTTCAGAACCTAAACTATCTCCAGTCTAGAGGCAGTCTGCTTTCAGGTATAGATTCTGGCAACTCATATATTGAGTTATTAAAAGATGACTTCTCTTCCTTTTGTGTGTGATACTTGAAATCAGTGGTTAAAATAAACAATTTTCCCCTTTCTTAGAATTAATCAGGAAATTAGTCAATTTGATTTATATTATTTCTGAATTCTATGACTTTACATAGGTAGATTAACCTTAATAATATCATTGTTGCCAACATTACTTGAGAGTCAAAAGCAGTGACAACCATCCCAGTAACATATTGTGAATAGACAACTCTTTTTCTGTGTCTACGGAGATCACTGGCTTTCTCTGTTTTCATTTTTTTGTGTACTGCTTGAAAGGCTGAATAAAACAACGTGAGGACAACAATCTGCTGGATAGAACCACCCTGTTTTCTCTCCATGCATTGTATCTTCCCAAGGACAAGTGATAAATACACTAGTTACTTTTTCACTGAGGTGTCTACAGAGTTTGAAGGTAGGTGCATACTCCAGATGATTTAAACAGCACTAGAAAAGCAGGGGAAATCAAGAGTGCTGCAGGAAACCAGATTCATTTCCTCAGGTTTACTGGATTGCACAGTGAGCACTTCAAAAAAGTAGGAAGAAAAGCATGTCTGTTCCTTTACACAGAATAAACAAAAAGATGACTTATCCCTTCAGCAACCTGCCCTGGCAACTGCTGATAAAGGGAGAGTGTTAAACTTTTCCCCAGATACTTTTAACTCCTAGGTTGACTCAGAACACACATAATCTGGTTTGGATTATTTTTAAGATTAAAAGAAATTCTGCATCATCAGTAGGTATAACTAAAAAGTCAGTCTCTTGACAAAAAATCAGGCAAAGTTACGATCTTTGTTTCATAAGTTTTTACCTCTGATCAATGTAATAGCTTAGTTCACATTACTTCTTGGGAGGTTGGTGCGTTTTTTTTCAGAGAAAATGCAGGAAAATTACTGGTGATCTTAAAATGAGCATGTGACATAAACCTTTGAGTGCTCTTTTTATTCATGAGGAAGAACACGCACAACAGGAAAAAGATGTAAAAAACATGTCTGATATTTCTCCCATCTTTGGGAAAGACAGCAGAAGTTTAGGGTTGGCTGTTTGGGGTTTTTTGTGGTTTTGTTTTTGTTTTTCCTTTCTTTCTAATTAGTTTACAGTGATGTTCTAAATAAAAAAGGTACTGCCAAATCAAATTTTGGAACTGTTTATACCATACTGGCCTCAGTGATCTTGGTTTTATGTAGAGGAAACTGATCTGTACAAGACTTCTGTGAAGATTTATGAATTCGTTTTCAACTGTGCAAACTTAAAGTGTATGGAAATGCAGCTGTCTAAGATGAAAATAAGACCAGAATTAACTTCTCATTTAGTTTATTAACCACTTAAACGAGCAACCACTTACAAGTCAGAAGCAGAAAAAAATAAGATATGAACCATTAAATATTATAAATAATTTTAAGCACAATCATTTTCTTTGTCTAGTCAGACTTCCAAGAGGAACTCTTGTCTGATTCCCTTCACCAGTGACAGTGTCAATGGCTGCATTCATAGCTTGAGTCAGAGCTGCAGGGGATGGGGACACTAAACGAAAGAAACATAGACTTCACTGGCTGTTTATAAAAGGATCTCTCTTACATCATCACTGCTTAAAGATAGATTATAGTGAAGGTATGGAGCAGTTATTTCCATACTAAGTATATAAGAACAGGTACTCAAGGTCAGAAAATGTTCATTGAGCCTAATATCCTCTCTCTATAAATGTATACAGTGAAAAGTGTAAGACCATTCTTACCCTCTTTGAAATAATTTATTAATATCTCCAATACTGCATGCACAGGTTTTTATAAGATTCAACACTTCCTCACTACCTTTTCTACACTGTGCAAAAGTTAAGAAATAAGAAGGATGAATAGGAAATGAATTGTTTAAAATTGTTGTTTAAAAGGGGAATGCAGGCAGTTGAGTGTCATTGCCTTGGCGTATCTCAAAAGTATATAGTGAATTTTGCTGATGGGTGTAAGAAGGGACAAAGTAGTAGGATTAGGCTTTTGTAAGACATTTAATTTAATATGGGACAATAGTCTGACTTTAATCATTAATATTTAACACTGTAAATATATTAAAACAGAAAATGTAAAATATATATGTCAGTATCATGTAGTGTAACACTATACGGATCAGTGCTTAGATTTGGTGTAGTTTAGTTTCATTATCTATAGTCTAGGAGCAAATGGAATTCTAAAAATATTTACAATGATGCAAAATTTAGTGGAATCATAAATATTAAACTCAATCATATAATTCAGTCTACACAGCAAAGTTGCAGCAGAGAGGATCAAGAGGGTCCATTGCAAGTCTGATTAGGATGATGGAAGTATGGAGATAACTGTGCTGCAATATGTCCAGTAGTGGAAATGGGCACCCTCCTCTGACACCCACAACTTTGAAAGGATAGTGGAAAATTAAGGAGATTGCAATGGAAAGCTGCAAAAACCTTTGAAAGCTAGAAACAAAAGTATTTTAAAGTAAGATACTTGGTGTTTGTCTGCATCCTGTCTCTGGCAATGCTCTAGACAGACAGTAATTTATTTGCTCTGTCAGTACTCCAAGCCCAGTAGCAGCAGTTGGCCTGATGATTAGTCAAGCTAATAAGCCC
This sequence comes from Bucorvus abyssinicus, assembly GCA_009769605.1. Classification (NCBI taxonomy): domain Eukaryota; kingdom Metazoa; phylum Chordata; class Aves; order Bucerotiformes; family Bucorvidae; genus Bucorvus; species Bucorvus abyssinicus. The sequence goes on from CM020063.1 coordinate 49,787,379, forward strand.
TGCTGAGAAAAACAAAATATTAGCTAGCACTCAGTGCCATATTAATGCAGCCATATGTTTGTGGGTATTTAGTTTTATTTCCCTATGTTTTATCTACAATACTACGAATAGTTAGTAAAAGAGCAGCTTAGAAATCTGATGTCCTTAAAATGTCTCAAGGTGTGCATCCTACCTTCTGCTTGCTTTCTGAACTCTTGGTATAAAGTTTGGTAGGCTGCCCAGCCTACAAGTAAGCAGTTGATACATATTTTTCTCCAAATAGGGAGGCCAGCATTTGCTGAAGAATTATCTAAATAAATTAGAAAGAATGAGACCACACCTTTCTTTAAGAGACTTGTTTTGTGAGATGCTCCAGACTTAAATCTGCCAATTTCAGATAGATTTGTTTTAAGCTGTACACTTCTGTTTTTTGGATTTCTCATCAGGTTTAATATCAGTCTCTATGTTCTAAATAAAACTCAGATGAGTGTTAGTGATCAAAGAATTATGGTTTCATTGTGTTAATTAATTTGAGTCCCAATATATCATTGCTTCCTGTACTCACTTTTTTCTTATTGCCTATATTAATTAACAAGGTTTATTAATAAAAAGATTATCTTCAAATCCATGCCCGTTTTTCTGAGATTCTGAGAAGGTCCCAAAAGGTTCATGGATTATAAAATCAGGGAGTGAAATTCTGAAATGAGTGGCCCATATGGCATGAACATTCAAACACCGCGAGTCACTAGATGTTTCCTAAACCTCTTCATGGCAATTCTTTAACTGAGAGATTAGAGCGATTATTCCATTAATCATTTTTCGGAAGATTTCCCAATTCTGTAATTTGGAGTTTGGGGGCCTGCAACTGGCATTCTGGGTTTTACATTCTGAGGATTCATTACTAATTTTATTCTGTAAGATGAGATTTGTTAAGGAGAAGAGAAAAACAGAGCATCATGAAAAGAGCAGATCTTTCACATTGGTGCGCATACTTCAGAAATATGAGAGTAGGTGGAAATGTAACCCCATGCAATGTTACAGGCTTGGGGAAGAGTGGATGGAAAACTGCCTAGAAAAAAGGACCCAGGGGTGTTGGTCAACAGCTGACTGAATATGAGCCAGCAGTGTGCCCAGGTGGCCAAGAAGGCCACCGGCATACTGGCTTGTATCAGCAAGAGTGTGGCCAGCGGGAAGAGGGAAGGGATTGTACCTCTGTGCTTGGCACTGAATACTGTGTCCAGTGTTGGGCTCCTCCCTACAGGAACATCGAGGTGCTGGAACACATCCAAAGAAGGGCAAAGAAGCTGGTGAAGCACAAGTCCTATGAGGAGTGTCTGAGGGAAGTGTTGTTGCTTAGCCTGGAGAAAAGGAGGCTGAGGGGAGACCTTATCACTCTCTACAACCTCCTGAAAGGAGGTTTGCAGCGAGACGGGGGTCAGTCTGTTCTCCCAAGTAACAAATGACAGGACAAGAGGGAATGGCCTCAAGTTACACCAAGCGAGGTTTAGGTTAGGTATTAGGAAAAAATAGGAAAAATAGGAAAAAACCAAAACAATTCTGTGTTTCTGTGAGTTGGCAATCTGCTCTTCCAGCCCAGAAAGCCAGCTGTATACTGGGCTGAGTCAAAAGAAGTGTGGAGCAGGGCAAGGAAGATGATTCTCCCACTCTGTCCCACTCTGGTGAGACCCCACCAGGAGTACTGTGTCCATCTCTGGGGTCCCCAGCACAAGAAAGACATGAACCTGTTGGAGCAGGTCCAGAGGATGGCCATGAAGATGATCAGAGAGTTGGAACACCTCCCCTCTGAGAATAGGCTAAAAGAGTTGGGGTTGTTCTAGAAGAAAAGGCACTGGGAGGACCTTATTGAGTCCTTCCAGTACTTAAAGGAGGCCTACAGGGAAAATATAGAACTACTTCATGAGAGAGTGTAGTGATAGGACAAGTAATGGTTTTAAACTGAAAAAGAGTAGATTTGTATTAGATATTAGGAAAAAATTCTTTGATGTGAAGGTGTTGAGACACTGGAATAGGTTGCACAGAGAATGGGCCCAGGGAATAGATGTCCCCTCACTGGAAGTGTTCAAGGCCAGGTTGGATGGTGCTTTGAGCGACCTTATCTAGTGGAAGGTGTCCTTGCCCATGGCAGGGGGGTTAGAACTAATTGACCTTGAAGGTCACTTCCAAACAAAACCATTCTATCTGGTGTCCCTAATGCAAACATAGTGATTCTATTGGTTTTTTTTTTTTTGTCTGAATCTGGACACACAGCTCACAGGCTTACATCTGTCGAGTCATTCATGCTTGTAAAAACAAACCAGGAAAGATAAACCAAATATTTTCAGTTTTCCAAGAGCTATTTTTTGTGTTATATTGCCATGAACTCCTTCTATCCAGGCAGGATAAGAGTTTTTGATCTCTGAAGGGGCAGTCTTCGAGCAGGCGGGAAAGCTGTTCTTCTGTCGTGGACTTACACTACAACACACAACTCATACAGTCACATAAATTTTAACTCCAGCATGTGTTACAAACTTAGCAAAATAATGTCTGGAGACAGTTTCAGGTGTCTTTGACTTGCAGGCATCTCAGTTTGTTTGAAAATGTTTCTTTAATTTTGCACTGCCAACTGCTCTCTACCAAATGGTATGTGTTCGTGCAGGCATGAGCAGCAAGACTGAAGAAGAAATGATGCTGCTCTTGAAACTCTGGAGTGAAATTTGGGGAAAAAATTCTGTATACCAATTCCAGGTTTTTTTCAGAGCACTACCTGTATGTTTAATATGAATAAGAAAAAGCAAAACAGAAGACAACCTGTGATGTTAAGTCTTCAGTAGTGCAGAGGCAGTTGAGGATTGTTCATAATGCATATGACACCTCATATCACCTACGGAAATCGTGTCAGCTTTTGAGCCATCCATGACACACCTTGTGGCATATGGGAATCTCTTTGCTTAGATAATTAACAACACCTAAAATTCTGAAATTAATAAAATATATTACTATACAAAATTATACAAGATGACTTGCAAAATAATCCTCAGCAACCTATCACATCTGGGAGCACTACCCACGTTTAAGGATGTAATGGTTGTGTATTTTTCTTTTCTGTATATTCTGTACCTTTGTCTTTAGTTAGATATGAAAAATTTTGCCTCACTGGAAATAAACCTGCCTCCTCCATGTACCCTTAATGTGTAAAAGTTCTTATAATAGTTTAATACAATAGTATTAATTCCTATGTCATCTGCATTGATATTATCCCTTTCAGATTTAATAGACTGGATCATATATCTGTTCTCCTCTTATGTGCTGATGTAGGGAGCTAGACTTCTTGCTTGAAATTTGTAAAACAGAAACTTACTTTAATTATGGCATATGTCTTGATTTACCTGTATATTTTGATGGTATTGTAAGTGCACTGATTTTCCACTCTTTGCATACGGCTTTTACTGTCTCAACAGCATGAATACTTATTGAACCTTCTCTCCTGCCCTACTTTTTGAGGTAGCTGGTTTTCCTTCCACAAATATGTTTCACAGGCAAGCTCTAAAGAGAAAAAACACAACACATTGTGTTTCAGAAGATGATTCAGCCTAAAGCCAAAGCACGGCATTCTGTAACCCACATTATCCCAGATATTACAAAATGTTTTCCATAAACTTTTAACCTCTTATTAGAAAACTGCTTAATCTGTGCACTCTCTAGACTAAACATGCTGAAACAAGTGTTGCATACTTTGACTGTAAGTGCTCCCATTTAATTCACTAGGTCAACTGTAGGAATTATTAGACAACTTTAAATATTTTCAGATTTGTAGTGTGTTCAAGTTTTATATATTTCTATTTGGTTGCGTACATTGCCAAAATGCTTGCAGATGTTCAAGTTTACAGTGTATTTAACAGTGGGCTTCATGTAAAAAACCCATCAGCTAAAGGAGTGCATGCAAAGCATGGTAATGTACAAAGTTAAAATGCCATAGTAGTTGCCACAGTATTAACAGCTTTTTTCTGACTTTTTCATGATCATTTGATGATAGGGAGGCAAAGCACAAAGAGGAATACAATCAGTTATATTACAACTGACAAAATTAGGATATTTTGCAAGTACGAAGAGGAGAGGAATAAAATGAAGGAACCTATGATAAGGATAAAAACATGCAGAAAAAACCTTCAAATAACAGGTGGTCACTCCCAAAACAAGGCATTCTAGCCTCTGCTATGTTGATGGTTATATAACGTTAAATCATTATCATCATCATGGCTTGGCTTCGCGGACGAAGATTTAGGAAGGGCTTTGCCCATGCTTATTGCAAGTGCGCTGATGGCTGAAAAGGCCAATACTGGAGAACAAATAAACAAAGAAATTAGTAATTACAATTAAAAAAAAAAAAAGACATTGTCTTTTATAAAACAAATAATATAATGTACATACTTACATTTTTAAATGTGTCTTGTTTCATGTAAAGTAGAACACTTCCTGCACAGTGTTACTATTATTTTTTTTAAAACATAAACACTGCTGGATTTTTAAAGGCGTCTAATACCTTAGGTCTTCTGTCACTAGGGGAGTTCAATCAGAAAAAAAAGTATTTAAGATTGGGTGTTTTTTTTTCCTTTTGAGTAACTTATCACAGTGAGTTCTTCTCATTAATATTGTAATTATTAAGTATTACCCAGTATGTTGCTTTTAATAGTCCATGTAAATATGATTTAAAGCTGATATAAATTGTTCTACTGGAAATTGGGAATACACAATACATAGTTTGAAATAGGCATAAAGTGATAAACTTTCTCTAACTGTGTGTCTTCCAGTTCTACTTCGTCATCAGCTGTGTTATTTCACGTCTTGAGCAGATATTAAAAGCTATTCACATTTTGTGAGAAAATCATGCCATAATTTTGAAGAGTAGGGAAATCTTTTTCTTGTGACAAATCACAAATGCTATTCAGGTCTGTTCTGATAGAAGGTTTTTCTTTAATCTAGTCAATGATTAAGCACCGTACTTCCTCCTAGTACTTGTGCAGGTATTAACAGTGATATGTATATATAATATGGCCATATGACAGTATAAGTAATTCCAAACAAAGAGCTCAAAACTTAGTTCAACTGTTATTTGTAAGATGAGATTGTCTTGTAAATACGGAGCTGTACATGTATTTCTGTAAGCTTCTTGTTTAAAACAAAAGAAGATTTAAACTAAGAGGTATTTCAGTGAGGCTTCTGTAAAGCATACCTGTGGTGCAGGATTATTGTGCATACGTAATAAAAAGAGGTAAAATTTCAGCTTATAAAAATGTCATAATAATTATTTAAAATAAATATTTATTTTATGTTTTAGACTAGAAAATATGAATGAAAGTCTCTTATCTTTTATAAGCCTATTAAGAATATCCTGGAAATAACATTTGGTGTTTAAAATGCCAGCAGTTAAGACGCAAAACGATTTTATTTATTATAAGAAGTTGATATGTGTATTTGTGTTCTTTATGATGGAATTTATCTTTATGCTTCATCATTATGTTCTTGTCAGTGATATAATTTGTTTTATAGACTAAAGAATTACATTTGTTAAGGGCACAATATCTTTCTGTCCTCTTTGACTAGAGAGAGATCTTTTTTGCATTTCTGATATTTTTCAAAGACATGAGATCTGTAGGCAGATGCTGAAAGTAATTGCTTACTTTTAGGGAGAGGTTAAGAGACCCACATGTGGTCTTGGTAAGAACAAACCAGAGACTGTGAAAACAATGTTTAGGAAGTCATAAACTGTGATAATCGGCTCCCCGTATGCAAACCGTCAGAGAAACAGGAGGAGGGAGGTTTACTTTCATTGAATACTGTGAAGTTTCTTCCTTGAGACGAAACAAAGCCAAAGTATGAGCAATCTTGTTCAATCAATGGATTTTGATAGCTACACATTATTTTTTTTAAGAAAATTAAATTAAATGAAATACAGCTATTTATACAGGATTTAGCTATATGCAGTTTCTTTTCAACAGCTTTCTCAGCAAGTTTTTGGTTTGGAAGAAAAGGTTAATCAGTATCGATTAAGAGGACTAAATGCTCTCAGTAATCCATTTGGTTGGCTCTTTGAAAAGGTCTTTGGTTTGTGTGTTTAATTAAATAGTCCTGGATCAGTGAGCTCTGTTCTGCTTCATAGTTTATACTGTGATTCCAGGTAGGAATTCACCAAAAGAAATGTTATCACTGATCTTTGAAATAGATGAGGCAAAATCAATCTTCCTTTCCAGTCTGGGATACTCAAGAACTAAGTAACAATCATGGAGAAACTGTTGTCTCTCCATCAGGTATTGTTAGCTCCGAGAAGGTGCTTTTAAAAAAAATTCCGTTTTTAAACAAAAATGTTGTGATTTTTTTTCTCAAGATCTTCAGTTAGATTGTTATGAAATGCTCATTTAGTTGCTGTTCAACTCAGAAATTACCAAACTTGTGCTAAACAATCATCTAGATTGTAAATGGAGAACAGGAGAACAATGAACAGCTTGAAATATTTGATGATGATGACGGATCTGGCATATAATTTACACATTTCATTTAAATAAAAAGCAGATAGCTGTTACAGATAGGAAAAAATGCAAGTCTAAAAAGTCTATTCAAGTCTAGTGGTAAAAACTCATTCAAGGGTAAATTTTAAATTCAGAGGGTTTTAATTACATTTCCATCTTAGCTCTCATACTTGTTTTATACTGGCCCAAAAGGACCGTTAGAAAGACAAATCTCCAATAAATTCTAGGTTTGTGCCCTAGGTTTACTGAAGCCAAAATGTATGTAATTTCACAATTCAATCCTACCACAAGAAGCATCTTTCACTTTCGTTATCTTGCATATTTTGACTGGGATACTGTTAATTTTTTCCATATTAGCTGGTATGAGGCTGTGTTTTGGATTTGTACAGTAAACAAACAGTGTCGTTAATACAGGGATGTTTTAGTTACTGCTGAGCAGAGCTCACACAGCATCAAGGCCTTTTCTGCTTCTCACCCCATCCCACCAGCAAGCAAGCTGGGGGTGCACAAGAAGCTGACAGGGCACACAGCTGGGACAGCTGACCCCAACTGACCAAAGGGATATTCCATACCTTATAAAACTGGGGAAATAAAAAGGAAGGGAGGACACTCAGAGTGATGATGGTTTACCTTCCCATGTAACTGCTATGCCCAATGGAGCTCTGCTTTCCTGCAGATGGCTGAACACCTGCCTGCCGATAGGAAGAGGTGAATGAATTCCTTGATTTGCTTGGCTTGGCTTGTGCACATGGCTTTTGCTTTACTTACTCAATTGTCTTTACCTCAACCCATGAGTTTTCTCACTTCTATCTTGATTCTCTCCTCCATCCCACCACAGAAAACGAGCAAGTGACTGTGAGGAGCTTAGTTGCCGTCCAGATTTATTGTTAATATTGTTATTTCAGTTATATCTTGAGAGTTACTAGAATATAACTTGGCTATGGAATTAAAAAAAGAATGTCTTTCCTGTTTATGATACACAAATCAATATAATAATGTCAAAGGTAAAATTTTACAGTGGTTCACTGAGCTGAGTTTCTGTATTCCTACAGACACAACACACAAACAAGACCCTCATGATAAATTCGCCAGATGCTCTTCCACTCCATAAAATAATCTCTAGCAAGCTAGCAACAGGGTTTTTTCACCTACATATAACTGAAGCAGATATTTTGTCTCACTTCAAGTTCTAAATATCTAAGAAAACTACTGACTCTTTTTAGATGTGAAGTTCCTACCTTCAGGGAAAAGTGCCTTTTTCTAGCTGGTAATTGCAATTTATTTAAAGTGCAGTTATAGACAGAAACTTTTCCCTAAATATTGGCATAGGCAGATCCTGTGTGCATTTTTTTTCATTAATGACATCTAGGAAATGTATTCATAATACTAATCAATGAATTAATTTTCCAACCAGCAGCCCAGCAAGTTTAACCTGGGATCTGCAAATTAAACTGTTTTCTACATCTTAGGTAATAATTTGTGAGGACTGTATTAGAATATATCTAAACAGAACAGCTGAAAAATCAGGATTCTGAAAAGGCAGCATTACAGTTTTATTAAAAAGCTTTTTATTTACTGGAAATTAAATTTAGTTAGTTAGATAGTTAGTTATTAGAATCAATACATTCAGAATACTTGGGTTTGCTTCCATTATCCTTTTCCCATTGTGAGAATCACATCAGAATACCAAATAATGCAATGCTCTATCCCACATGGAAGTCCTCTTACCGCCAGTTTTCCAATAGGGAAACAGCTTGTAGAAAAGAGATCTCTGGATGTCATGGATTAGATTTATAAAGGGATTTTAAATTCTGAAAATAATCCAGAACTAAGTAGGTTTTACCCTCATCACTTAAGGCATTTAGTTATTTGCAGGAAGGATTCAGTCTTGGTAAGAATGTGTATGTGGAAGCACACACATCATGTTGGAACTGGGGCGATGTCTTAAAAGACCAGCATTGTGAATTATACTTTATCTCCTGTCTTCCTAATTAGCAATGGTTTTCTCACAATAAGGGGCTACTGAAAAGGAAAGAGATATGTCTGACAAGGTGGGGCAAGGATGTGTTTGCAAACAAGCTTGCTGGTGTCATGAGGGAGGCTGGAAACATGTGAGAGGGGGATTCCCACAAGCAGAGGAGAAGCAAGGATACAAGCGATACAAGGTGTTTAGTGTGCAGTGTGAAAGCTGCACAACTTCGGACCCATCTCAAATGCTCATGTGCAAATGCAGATATCCCTGGGGACAAGGGGAAGGCATCAGCAGTGGGTGCAGCTTTCACATGTGCAGAGCTGCAGTGCAGGGATACAGGTTCTTCAGAAAGGGCAGGGTCAGCAGGGGCAGAGAAGGGGTGGTCTGCAGAAAAGAACGTCTCAGAGGCATGAAACTTCACACTGGGGAATATGAGCCTATGGGTAAGGGTCAGGAGACTGAGCAGCACCAGCGATGCAGAGACACAGAGATGCAAGAAACCTGAGAGCAAATTCTTGATGGCTAGTGAATCAACCAGGCAAGATGTTCTATTGGAGCTGGTACTCACAAGCAAGGAAGAACTTGTTGAAGACGTGAAGGTCTAGGACAGTCCTGACTGTGATGCCTGTGAGACTCTAGAGCTTTAGATACTGAGAGAAATGATCAAGATGAACAGCAGAATTTCACAAAGCCAACAATCTGGAATTTTAGAGGAGCAGAATTTTGGCCTTCTCAAAGTCTAGCTGGCCAAGATTTCACGGGAAACTGCCCACTGGAGGCAAAGGAGCAGAACAGGTCTGATCTCACCCCTGGAACAGGACAAGCTGGGGGTGATAGTTGAGATTAGCTCTGCAGAACTGTTCTGGGGTTGCTGAGGCCAGCAAGTTGCCAGGACGAAGCAGGGCACCTGGGTAGCAAAATAACCCTCTCACCCAAATGTACCACCGAGGGGGAGGGACCCTTGTCTATTGCTTGCCCTGATAGTCCAAGGCTTGAGCTACTGGGACAGGACACACTCAGACATACAGAGTCCAGTGGAGGGTTCCTGCGACAGTCGAAGCTGGAGCACAGGACATACAGGGAGAGGCAGAGGTCACTGAGGTTCAGCCTGGTGAAGATGAGGGGAAGGGGAGAATTCATTACTCTCTGCAGTGGGTACAGAGGTAGGGTACAGAGAAAATGAAACCAAACTCTTCTTGGTGATATAGAGCAGTAGGACAAGAGTCAATGTGCTTAAGTGGGAATTTAAGAAATTCTGATGAGAGATGATTTTTTTTTATTATTATTTTATTTTTTATTTTGTTTTTTTAGCACAATGGTGGTCCAATACTGGAGTGGATCACTACAGAGTCTGTCGAGTTTCTGTGGTTGGAGGTGTTCAAGACTTGAACGGACACAGCACTGAGCAACCTGGTCTAATCAGAATTGCTTTGAGCAGAGATGTCTCAAATTCCCTAAATTATGCAACTCTGCTGTGATTCTCTGATGATATTCAAAATACTAGTTAACAAGTTGAACAATTCCCACAAAAATTATTGAAGGGTAATTGTATTTCAAGATGCACAGCTGCAGATTATGCATGTTTTATGTTATTCTTTGATTGATAGTACAATGTTGTTATGTCCAAGTGAACAAATCCCTTAAATAAAAATGGCTATATTCTACTTTAGAAAAATGAACCAATACATCACCCTAAGAAGAGATGTTAAAAGTACATAAAGAATCATTTTGTTTGTTTCTGTCTTGTTTGATTTTTTAATAGAAATATTTCTACTGTATGGGCGCAGTTAACAATCTAGCTCTCCTCAGAGCTTAGAAACTATAAGTAGTATCAGTCGCTAGAGGCACTTCAGATCTACAGTCACATTAGCTTGTTAAAATCACAACAATGAAACCCTGGACAATGTAAAGGAAGTTAGTAATAGCTATTTGGTTTTCCTTCAGAGGCCTCTAAAACTGCAATGTCTGTGGGCGTTCAGTAATAGAAGCTCGCAAGACTGCTTTCCTTCTCCATACATCACCACAAAAGTTTGCCGAACCAGCAGGCTCTGTGTTCTCCCTTCAATATTAAATTTTTTGCAATCATCAACAGTGTGATGCTACATCATCAGTCTGATGTAAGGAATAAGCCCTGACAACTGGGAAGTGTGATTTGGTCATAGTGTTAGGAGGGTTGTTTGGCCCTTCTCCTCAATTTTCTCTTTTATATGATGTAAAAAGTGCCTTGATTTGCCCAGCTGACAAATGCTCTGTCACAGTCTTCATCACAGGTAACATCCTGCTCCTGTCCCTGTGCATGCATATGCTCCAACTCCGCTTTCTCCCCTCCTTGTACTCTGAAAGTCAAGCTGGACTGTTAAAATGCTACCAATCACAGCCAGAGCAATTTCTGCCCTGTCCGAGCAGTCTGTGTAGGTACAGTGGAGGACATAAACAGAAAACAGACAGATTTCCCCCTATGTTATTGACAACATAGCTGGTTATATAGGTCTGTTTCAGTTTGCATTAACACTTTGATACTGTTGTAACAAGGGATCCATTCCTAGTAGGGCTGTTATAATACTTAAATGTGGTCAAACAATCAGAATTCACAGTTATGTGAAAATTCCAGAGTGTCTTTTCTTAGAAGATATTGTGAAGATGGATCATAACATTGCCAGGTTTGAAGCACACATGCTTCACGACAGTTCTAGCTGAGAAATTGTAACAAAGAAATAAATTAGAATAGTCTCGCAGTATGAGAGGTTGCTACATACAGTGTGGCGTTTGTAAGCATTTTCTTTTTTATTTTTTTTTTTTTAATTGTTGCTCTGGTTGTTTTTTTTTTTTTTTTTAATATCAGCATGATGTGATATAAAAAAATAAACACAGCACAGGTAAAAAGTTTGCATTCTGGCGAGTATTTTTAAGCTCAAGTTCCTAAAAATAGATAAATAATAGAATGGGATGATTTCTTGTATACTGAGTGGAGTTTATAATTTCAAACTCTCAGGCTGGAAAATGATGACACCAATCTTCATGTCACTATTTTTCTAATATTTACTACTACAGTCCTGGTGATCAAGGAAGTTTTATCTGTGAACTCCTGAGATGTTTTCACTGAAAAGTACATAGCAGAAGCAATACTTCTTTATTAAAACTGTGAAGTTTGGCAGAAATCATTGCATTCAGTCAAGTCTTGTAGATTTATATTTGTGGCAGGTGCACCACTCTGACAAGGACCTGACAAAGACCAGGGTTTGCCCAAAACCCTGATAGAAATTGGCTCGATGCTTCATGGCTATTTCTTGGCACCTCACAGTCTAGCCCCCTTAGCCTGCCTTTGCCTTGTGTTTGTCCCCAGATAATTAGAATGACCACAGCTTAGACTCAACTAGGGTATAAGTGGAGCCCTGCCCAGAGCGCCAATTTCAGTTGGTCCTCCTAAGAGCAGCAGGTTTGCAGCCAGGGCCTCTCCCTTTGGATAGGGACACCGTCCAAGGAAACTACCTGGGATCAAATAAGCCCTCTCCCCTGCTATGGTTAATGAATTATTTATTCAGGATATCCTTGACTGAACCCTCACGCCCTTTTGGATGAGTGACCTCTTGGTTTTAGGTACCCCTGAGTGGGAGATTTTCCCTTCTAGTAGTGAGTGTGCCCACATTTTGGTGCATCTTCCTTAAAGAGCATTCCTTAGAGTTTGGGAATTACCTTGTATTTAACTTTGGTCCATCAGAGTGATGGGCAACTTGGATTGTAATAAATCTGCCATTTTCGGGTAACTGCTGCTGTCTGTTTTGTCGGTGTCTCCACAACAGTATTACAACTGCAAAATGAATATTTTTTTTTCAGTGCAAACCCTAGGTTCTCATAAAAAGTTCCGATTTGTTGTGTTTTGCGGAAAAGACAAAATTATGATAGAATATGTCTTTTGAAAAAGTTGTTAGGGTTTTTGGCAGGAGAGATCTTGTAAATTTTTCTTAAGCAGAAAAAGAAGATGCATGTATTACAAAGGACATGCAAAATACAAAATATACATTAAAGGAGTAGTGAGTTAATATAATTTTTTCATTGTTTTAATTGGATGTTTCATTATAGTCACTTCAATATGACGTCAACAGTACTCCCATCAACATGGCAGCATGGTATTCCAGGAAATAAAATCAAGCCTATCTTCCCATTTCCTGATTTAATGTGATACTTGGAAATTATCTACATGCTTTTCCCTCCAAAGTCATTGTATGGAGGGACAGATACTGCTTACTTTCAAAAATAGTGTTTAAGAGCACATACAATTTTTTTTCTTCTTTTTTCTGATTTGTAAGATATTTTCAAAGGTTGTTTTTATTATGTCTTCTCTGATGCATTGATTAACACTATACACTGGTGTTCTCATTGCTGTATCTGTTGAGTGTGTTAACAGTTTTCTTCTCTGTATTGCCTTATGGATATTTTTCATTTATACACCTACCTCCCTTCATAACCAGTTTTAGGACAGTTAAAATACACAAGGATTAAACTAAGCATTGTCTGGAAATAAGTATATCAACTTTAATAAAAACATCAGAATGTTTGCAAATTTCTTTTATGTTTACACTAAGGTCATAAGGAGATCATGTGGAAATATTTTAAAAATACATCATATATATTAAAATATTAAGTTAAACTCTAGTTCAGCGAATGTTAAATTATTCTTGGCTCTGTCTCTCCATGTGACAGGTCATTTTTCATTTGGTATAGCCACATAAATATTGGCAACTTTTAAAAAGCTGTATAAACGTCAGCATCAAAATGGAAAATGATAACACCATAAAGCCTATCTTGAAGCCAAGTTCTCTCTCAGAACTTCATTTTTATGTATCTCCAGTGGTGTTTATTGGTTTAGGGATTTTCTTGCAGGGGGAGAGAAGATTATATTTAGTGTGTCTATAAAATAATTCACACACTGTTTCATGAAATATTGTCTGAATTTGCAATCATATTCTTATCTCTACAAGAACAATTATTTTTAAATAAATATTAAACCAGTAAATTTTATGTTCCTATTTATCCTTTAATTGTGATTGCCTATTTGACAGTGACTATTTATGTATGAATTTATTTAATCAAAATAATTATCAAAAGTTAATATCACTCGGCTAGGAACTTAAAAGTCAGGAGGTGAAAAACATAAGTTTGCAAGCAAAATCAAAACCTTACTTCATTTTTGTGTTCTGAATAGAACAACCTGAGTTCTTGGAGTACCCAAAATGTACCATAATGGAATATTACCCTTTTATAACTCTAAGTACTGAAACAGCGATGGATGTCACAGTACATCCTAGTCTATGAAACTTACGCTTACAAATACCTGGTGTAAGAAGTCACAATTGAAATCCTCTTTGCTTTTACAGATCGTTTTCAGGGAGCTTCCAGTGCTTATATGGCTAAAAAAAAAAGAAAGCTTTCAGATAATTCCACCCATTTCTTTTTGTTTGGTTGGGTTTTTTTTAGCCCCCAAGGCTAAAATGAAAATCAGATTTATCATTCATCTGAACTGCTTGATACTGCGGCAGAATATAACCATTCTGTGGTTATACATGATCCTAGAATTTTCTCCAGTACGCTCTTTCTCAGAATGATCAGGTCCTTCAGGGTAGAAATAAGATGCAAGTTGTCTGGAAACTTTTTTTGTTGAAAATTTTTTTTTTTTTTAGGCAAAAGAAAAGATTAAAATATTCAGGAGAAAGAAAATATGAATATATTGGATTTGCTTGTAACAGTAACAGGAAAAGTTCCATTATCTGACCAGGTCACATCTGAATAACCCTCAAAATGTATTTTCTGAGGGTGCTGTCTACCCAGGCATTTGGGGAAGTTCTGGTGAGGCATCTCTTCCAGAGAGCTGCAACATAAGGAAATTTCCCAGATTTTATGATTTCTTCCGAGCAGACTGCTAATAGCCTGTGGTATTTCAGAAATGCAAGTTCTTCCTATGAGCTGCAGATGTCTGACTCCTGGGACAATGTGCCTCTCTCACAGGTCTCAGTTAAACTGTGAGGGAGCTTGTACAGCCCTGGAGAATGTTTTCCCAGTAGCAAACTGCTCCTTTGGGATGGTTCCCTTAGAAGAAGTGATTTCCAGGAGTAAATTGCCAGGCCAAGCTCCAGAAACCAGAGGTATGTTCTCGACCTTAAGTCTCACAGAGTCTCTTATATTGATCACTTAACTGAATTGGAGATGGCTGGCAGAGCCAAACTGCTGCCTCTTGACATTAGCTGATAACAAAACAAAACAAAACAAAACAAAACAAAACAAAACAAAACAAAACAAAACAAAACAAAACAAAACAAAACAAAACAAAAAACAACAAAAAAAATCACAGAGTGGAAAGAACACAACTATGTAAAAACAAAGCTATGCACAGCCCCTCTTGTCTTCAGGAAATAATGCTCCAAATACTCATGGCCATTAATTCTCTAAAGATACCCACCTGCAGCATCAGAACATACAATCTGATCCTCCACACAATTCAACATACAGTTGAATATGGATATATTTCACCTGGAACTTGTGCAGATATTAATTTGATTTGAAGAGCTCTATAATGGAAAAGCCCACTACTTTTCATGGTGGATTGGTCAATGGTTAATCATTCTCAATACTAAAAGTATTGCCTTATTTTTAATCAATTCAGCTGATTCTAAAACTTCTAGCATTTATTCTTGTTTTGGTTTTGTCTTCTGGTTTAAAGATGCTTTTAATAACAGCATTTCCTTTACATGACTATCTTTAAACACTGCAGTTTTCTTACCATATGGCAAAAAGTAAGAGCAAATACCCGACATTTGCTATTGAAACTGGAGGAATCCAAAATGTAAATGGGAAGGAAAGGGGGAAAAAATAATCTTTCCACTACTTATTTTTTTCATAGTCTGATGCATTTATTACTTGAAATGAAAAGAAATAATTAACATTCTATGACATTTAACTTTTAAACTTTTAAACACTTTTTTTTTCTGTTGTAAAATATTATGTTTTAAGGCTTAAGTTTTCTCTGAACTGTTTACCATTAAAGCCTTCCCTAATATTATTTATCTTTTCCAGAAAACAACTTTTTTATTATCTTCCACTAGATATATTGGGTTTTGTTTCCACTCTTTTTTGACTAGGAGAAAGAGCTGGATAAGGTGATGAAAACATTACCAAAATGGTCAGACTTTGCCTTCTATGGGCTATTATGAATATTGGGGTTTTTTTTATAATAGAATCTTGGGAAATGAGTTATAATAGAAAATATACTTTCATTCTCTTGTGAAATACTTGAAAAATTGCACTATTATGTATTTGAAGATATTTTTAAGGTTGATAGTCTAATGTTTTGACATTCTTGAGACTGACAGCTGTCATAACAATTCATCTTCCAGTAAATTTTTGGAAAGAAGTTATTATGGGTGTGTTAAATAAATTATATCTACAATTTCAAATAATTATGCTGCTCAAGACATTTATTTTAGCTCTTTATTGTAAGGACTTACTGTATATCAATAGGGAATTCAGTACGTGAAGTATACAACTCATTCATAGAAAGCAATGAAATAATCACCATTGTTTGTGGTAATGTAACTGAATAAATGTGTAAATATACTTTATGTGTATAGATATATATGAATACTGATATGTTTGTTCATAATATATCAGAGGATCAGGGCTCATTGTGGTGGGAATTTTTAGGAGACTTACAAATCTGTCCAATTTTAAACTTTAAAATTTATTGATTGACAAAACAGTTTGTGCTAAATCTTACACAGGATTATTCACCATCAATCTATAATCAAATCTGTTAATCTTTGACACTTAAGTCCTAGATGACCTATGAGGATACAATACCAAGGGTCCAGTGCTGTGGAGTTAGTGCTGATAGCTGTTGCCCTTGGTGGTGCTTGGTCATGGAGGTTGTGATGACTGGCTTGAGAGCTGTTAGATAGAAGTCAGAACCAGAGCATATTTGGCCTCTCTCTTTTCTAGCTTTCTTCACCGAGTTCTGATGGGTTTCTGCCATTTCACCTCTCAGAAAGATGTTTTTTGCTCTTGATGTCGCTTATCTTGTTTCTTTTAGTCTTGCCAGTCACCCTTCTGGTGCATTCAGCAGGATGTCCCAACTGTTTACAGTCCTCTCTGTATACCTTCAGGTCTGTCTGGCAACTTTTTTACTTGGTTGCCGTTCAAGTGCAAGTACACTAGTCTTCATTTTCCCCTTTGGTGATCACATTGCTCGCAAGCCTGTTTACACATCGTGTTTGACTACACCAGCACAATGTTACAAAATATGTGCTTACAATTGTTAGCTGCACTATTGTAATAGGCTTGTATTCATTTTCAAGACAAAGTAGTATTAGTTGCATGCTGATTAATACATTTACAGCTTATAGGTGTCACAGGTGTCTGCTTCGGATGTAACATTTCTGAACCAGAGTTATACATGGTGCTGAGCCTTCTTTATATTTCTTAAAAATTCTGAGACCAAGAAATCTCAATGCCCTCAAGAGAGATTGAGCACTAAAACTCTGATCTCTCTTAGAAGTCTGGGCAAGGTGATTTCCATTTGTAAGGAGTAGACATCTCCTACACTCAAGTACCTACTCAGCTGCTCCTCATCGAGGTATAGAAAATGTTCAAAAAGTCTTATTAATTGACTACCTACTATGTTTGTAGTAGCTGACTATGATACAAGGATTTTGAGTTTATGACTCTCCGTGTTGCATTGGCTCTTGGTTGACAAAAAGTTTTATGCATTGAACTACAAATTGAGTTTTTACTTCAGGGTGGAAATTAAGCATGTAGCATTTTGAATAATGTCAGTCTGGTCTTGAATGATTCACTGGTGCTTAGGATGAATTAGGATTGACCATAGACCATATTTGACATATAAAGCCAAGAAGGAATGAAGGGATATAGCTTAAGTTTTATTTCTTCTTAGGACTTCACATATAACCTCCACCCTGACTCTCCTGCTGAGGTCAAAAGCAGACTTAGAATACTTTTATTCATTGCACTGCATTAGAGTGAATTTAATTTTAAAAATGTCTGATTGCTTTAGGGTCTTTGCATTTTCTGTTCTGAATAATTTATCAGTCAGATATCTATATCCCTGACATATAAAATTTTTGGGTGAGCTTATATGAGTATTTGCACCTTGCAAATGAGAAATAAAAATCCTAAGGTAACTGAAAAGCAAAAGTACTAGAACACATAGAGAGTCACTTGCCTATGTTTTTTTGTCGGACGCAGGATCCTTGTGCAGAACTGCAGAGAACGGATGGTCAGAGGTTTCATTTGACAGGGAGGAAAAGGTGTTATATTGAAGGCTGGATACAACTGACAGAGTCTAGAAAATTCTTTTTCTACCTGCAGATGTTCCATTGGACAACAGAAGTAGGGCCTTGGAAATAGGAGAGAAAGAGCAGATTTTGGCATGAGAAACATCGAGTTTTGCTGCACCTGCTTGGTGGATCCAAACCAACTCCACAAAGAAGAAACCATGGGTAGTTAGAAACTCCCTTCTGATGGAAGACAGAGGCACCCATCCACAGACTGTAATACTTACTGCGGGAATTAGTACAGGCCTAAGGCCCAGACCGCTGACACTATAGAAAGACTGCCAAGGTTCACTAACCCTACACTCATTGCTTTTTGCTGCTGATTCAAAGGATCAGAGCAATACTGTTCAAGGAGGCTTTGATCTGACCTAGGGTGAGCATAGACTGATGGAGCTGTAGTCGAGGGGACAAAGGATGGGGTAGTGTTTTCCTGGATCCCAACAGAGAGAAGGACTTGAGCCACCATAGAAGCTCCCAGTAGATCTACGCCTGGCTGCATGGCTGGTGTCATTGGCAATGTATTGGTTTGTATGGGTCTCTCCAAAAGACAGGCTTGCAGGGGGGGAGTATTAGTCCATTGACAAAGTAAGGCAGGAACACCTTTTTCAAACGGCTCGCTGACCTGCTAATGAAGCCTTAAAATTATGTTCATAAGGGGACAGAGGTCAAAACCTACAAGTAATTAGGAAG
Organism: Bucorvus abyssinicus; assembly: GCA_009769605.1. Lineage (NCBI taxonomy): Eukaryota > Metazoa > Chordata > Aves > Bucerotiformes > Bucorvidae > Bucorvus > Bucorvus abyssinicus. The sequence goes on from CM020063.1 coordinate 49,805,885, forward strand.
ACCAAGAAAGGGGAGTAGCATGCATGGGACACTGTCATGGGTGGTTTTATACCTTCCCTGAGGGGAGGGACAGCAAGAGAATGGGACGACTTATGACAAAGGTCAATACATTAACCCATAACAGGTCATGAATTGGAGGAAATGAAAGTCTGTGTGGAGACACAGAGCAACGCTGTTGGAAATGCAGAGACGTGGTGAGATCACTCATGTGACAGGAGTGCTGCAAAGAATGGATACAGGCTTCAGAGAAGACAGGAGATGTATGATGGGGCAGAGGAATAAAGAGGTAGGCAAAGAATCAACTTGAGTGTACAGATCTCAGCAGCTTATGTGTAAAGTTCGGAGGAGAGAATGAAGGTGAAATTGTGGTGAGTATTCACTCTAGAGCTTCTGGTCAAGAAGGGGATGTAGATAAAACTTTTTTACACACAGGAGGAAGCTTCACAATTGCAGACCCAGGCTCTTATTGGGACTTTAATCATCCCACTGTTCTCCTGATGTGGCTCAGCACAGGCAATCCAGGAAACTTCTGGTGTTCATCAAAGGTAAAATGTTAAAATTTAAACTTGCAGCTCCAGGGGCTGTAGATGTTTCAAATCTGATAATTAGGTCATTCAGTCAACTTTATGATAAACTATAAAAGCATTGAAGAGTGCTCATTTTCACTCATTTTTGTGTTAGAAATAGGTCACCATTTTAGAAATGCTTGTCAGGCTTTTTTTTTTTTTTTTTTTTTTTGAAATACTAAAGTATTTGTCAGTGATGAGAAGTCCCCAAAAATTCTACAAGAATTTTGAAGTATCAAACATCAATGCCTATTTTTTTTTAATTTGGCTTTTAAAGACGAAAATTTCATTGCCCTAAAGTCTTGCAAAAATCTTTTGTTTCTTAATACTTTTAATTTGCCTAAAGAGTGTTTGGAAATTTCACTTTTTGATCATTCACAGTAAGTGATGATTCATAGAAACATTTTAATGTGTTTTTCCATATGTTTAAAAGTTATACAAGATAAATTTGTTCCCCAAAGGTTTACAGACAGAGAACTGCTGTATCCTTGAATTCTTGCAGTATTTCAAATAAACTGGTTCAATTTCAGTGTAACTAAAACAATCAAGATGTTAGTTGTGTCAGAGAAAGTAGGTACTTCTTTCTGGAGCACCCTATCTGGACTCCCTATTTCTCAGTGGAGTTACAATTTGTGCAAAGACTTTATATGAGTGGCTGAGGCAGAATCAAGACAGCAGATAACTTTCCTTGTACTTCTTGTACTCATTGCCTTGATTGGGCCAAAGTATTATCATGTATCCAATCCTGTACAATATCATAAATATGGTAAATGTGCAAATGCTACAATACAAAAGAGGATCCATTTCTGAAACAAATATTAATCACTGAAAATAATTTTTTAAAAAAGAAAAATATGCTGTTTTTTCTTGTTCTGACCAAAGTAATCACATGAGAAGACTTAAGATAAAAGATTGTTTGACTAAGAGACAATAGTAAATGCTTCTTAGAATTAATTCTTATGCTGGTCAGATACATCCATCCATTTTGCAATAAAATTTAACAGTTCCATAATGCTCCTTTATTTTTTATCCTTTTCTCTCTCCAGGAGGACAATGTCAAAGATACAATGGACTTATTATTACTGATTTACGTGAAGCTAAGGGACAATGGTACACATTATAAAAGTTAGAAATTACTTTTTCCAAAAAACAAGTGATAGATAGTTTTCCTATAATGATATACAAAAGCCAATATAAAATTCTGGCAGAACGCAAGGTTTGAAGATACCAAAGATACCAAATACAAGGTCAAGGTTAGGAATCTCCTCAGAAATAGATTAAACATACCATTCCTCAATAATCAGAGCTTAAACTTAGAGCTACTTCCATTATATAACAAAGAAGGAATAAGATTGTTGAACAAGTAAAAAATAAAAAAGTTCCATTCATTGTTTTTTTCTAGAGTATTAAATGTTTTGACATCATCTCTAACTGTAAAAGGAGTTTTCATGTTCATGTCACATTCAGGTAACCACACTGAGAACAAATAAAATTATACCTGTTTGTCACACTATAGCACCTGTCCTTATTTGCCAGGGATCAGAGATGCTCTGGGGAAAGAGTGAGATCCAATTACAAGGCCATCCGGAGTCTTCATTTTCAGCTGTAAGTTAAAGATTTCGATTCAATGCGTACATCTGCGAGTAGTTAAGCCATTGAAAGAAAACACAGGTTTTCGAAGGAGATATGGCCTTTTTATTGTTCCTCAGAAAGCTGCTGAAAACATCTGCTGCTTCCAGGTGCTGTGATGTTAAGGAGGGGTGGCTTCAGTGGTTTAAATTCCTGGTTAGGTAAGCTTACAGACATCGTACTGATGTACCCTGGTAATATTCAGGAGTTTGCCACAGTGTCTCTTGGCAAAGCCATGCAGCTTTCCATATGAACACATTTCCTTCAAATCTCGACTGTACTAAAACTTGCATGCACAACTGCTGCAAACTTACTCCTTCCAGAGCGGGAAGGTCTCCAAGCCACAGATGCTGGCAGAGGCCTCTTGTCTGATGCCTGAACACCAGAAGATTCGCAGTGCAGGATATTTCCATAGAACTTTGTAGCACGTTTCAAGTTCCAGGCTTCCCAAAACATACGGCAGCATTTACCTTTCAGAAGAGCCCTGTGAAAACCAGCAGTGGTGTGTAATATTAGAACTGTAAAGAATGAAATAGTGTGTAAGATTATAAAACATTAATAATTTTATAAGAGTTTTCAGAAGACTTTGTTTAAGAACAAACTGAAGGGTAGTAAGGGGGATCAAGTTTTTGTACAGTAAGCTGCAATGATACGTGATACATAAAAGATTGATGAGTCCACTGGTGAAAGAAATTGAACATCTCAGCTTTGTTCATGTTTCGAGTTATCTCCTGAAAGAAGGTGTCTGAAGATTTTGTTTTTCCAAATCAGGAAATCAGGAAAACATTTTGCTACTAAATTACATAAAAGGAATTAAAGATGCAACTTTCCAGAACCCTGAGTTCCACTGATTTAAAATCAGCTGAAATAAGATCATTATATACACTGAACACATATATGTCTGTACTGTTGAGCTAAACCAGCACAAAGAACCAGCATACTGGTTCACATGATCAAATCTTTAAAATATATTCTATGCAGACTTCTCTACACTGTATTTCTTGCTTACAGCAGTTACTTCACTAGCATAATAAAAATAGTCATTAGGTATTATTCTTTGTTCACAATTTTTTGCTTGTTTGTATGGTTTTGGGGGTTTTTCTCCCAAAAAAATCCTTTTATACTTCCACACGGGAAAATGCAAATTAGTTCCACAAAATATTTATGTTGATTTGTTGTTACGCAGTGGCTCAATTGTGCTTTTTCTTATTTTATAACTGCACAATATATTTAGATGTCAAAACTTTTCCAAAGAAGCAGTTTAGCACTTCAATTCATCATTAAAACAAACAAATTGCTTGGAACAATGTTATCATCTTGACATGTCCCTTCATTATGATTTATTACTTATTCAGGTAATAACTAAACACTGCATCCTGCCGCTCAAACTCTGCTTTCCAGCTGCTGCGTGGTTGCTCTGGTTAGCTGCGTATTGCTTTAGGAACAGGCTGACAAGAAGATTATTTACATTCTTTACAGCTAGACAGAATATTTTCTATGAAACTATGTAACCTACTTCTTTATTTTTCTGATCTGATGACTTAAGCACAAGTGGCCACTTTCTGTGACCATTGTAATGAAATGTGTGAAACAGAGAAGGGAGGACAAATAATAATTCCAGTACATTTCTTATTGTAAGTTTCCTTATTTTCTCTAAGGAGAGTATCTATAAAGCAGAGTGGAACCACTGTGGTTGCTAACTAAAGCTCTTCAGCTTTGTAAAAGGTGAAAATAAAGTACTACTTCTGGAATAATAACAGCATTTGATCAAAGTCCTCATTTCGTCTTTCACAGGTGAAGTACCAGAGTACAGGCTGGTGAAGTTCACAGGCGATTTACCAAAACAGTTTTATTGGCAGAGCATTTGACAAATACTCCTGGAATAATTTATTATTACATAGCTCATTACATATAGATATAGATACACATATGTGTCTATATCTATATAAATATACATAACAATATATGTATTTAATTATTTAAGCTGTTTGATTTACATTCTTAATAAATAAACAATTTTTCCTGCTTAAACACGAGGGATCTTTATAATCAGCCCCATAATGGGTGGAGGTCAGAAGCAGTCAACCATGCACAACACAAATCCCTTTGGTTGAAGAGATGCAGGACTTTTTACCTTTTGATAGCATCCTTTCCCCCTTGCTCTTCGGAGTGCCCTCCACACACCTTGCTCAGCTGCTTGGGGTGACATCTGCCTTGGTGCCCTCTGGCCTCAGGTGCCTGACATTTCTTTGGATAATATCAGTGAGGACAACATCTGCCTCTCTCATTTCTGGGGTTATAGCTCAGAGCACCATCTAACCTTTCTGATGCTTTCTGTTGACAGATTATTTCTATATTTCTGGTGACATTATTTCTATGTTTCAAGGTGATATGAAAACCTGCCAGGCTGAGAGGATGAGTTCAAAGATTTTTCGAGCCTAAAGTGCAGTTGGTATGGCTCCTGTCATCTTCAAACAAAACTGTGATAAAGCTGCTCTGTGGAAAAGTTGGCTACCTTTTAATTTTCTTTCACTTTGAGGGAAGAGGACACAGGGTGTTTTGACCCTGTCAGGGAAGCATACACCTCTCCCCAAAACTGGCAAAAGTTATTACAAGAGCCTTCCACTCATCTTTGCCTCTTTCCCTCATGCCTTCACCTTTGCATATGCACTCTGGAGCATGCCTGGGCAGCAGTCTGCCGGCTGGGAGGCTTTCTGTGTCATTTAATTGTAGAAGGAGATACTTCACTTGGTGATACTTTATCATGCTTAAGATGTTTTGTTCTTTCACCACGGGTCAGGCAAGAAATGAAAAAAGCAAGAAACAGAAGCTAATGTAAATTTTAGCTTTGGTGGTAACAGAAATAGATATCTATGGAAACTGTTTGGAGTTTATTATTGTTGTGTGGTCACAGGGTGTGGGATTATTGATTGTAGAATATAAATTATAATTTCTCATGTAGGTATATGAGACTACATTATTGTTTTTGTTCGGATAACTTGAAGAAATTACAGATATTTTCTCTACCTTCTTTTCAAAACAGTCTTGAGCCACAAAAAATGGTTATCACCATTGACTACTCAGAATCATAAAGGAAATTATCTTTATTTGTGGTCAGCTGCTGATTAATGTTGGACATCTCCACTTCTGAGCCTCCAATTTGAGACACCTGTTATATTTTCTGATTATTGGAAATAAGATTTAGCACTATAGATAAGTCAGGCATAAAAATGTCTTGTCTTGATCCCATAAAAGTATAAAGACTACTTGTGTACATTGACTTCTTATGTCATTACTAAGACTAAATTTGTAAAAGTAGGCCATGACCCCGACTAAGAATAATAGTGTGGTGGAGAAAAATGAGACCCTTCAGTTTCTGGAACCTTTAGCTCAAAAAATGTTTGGACGGAACAAATCAGGACTAGTAATAACTACTCTTTCATATATTATGATGTAGTATTGCTCTAATAATGCTAACTGCAATCTCTGAATTGGAGCTCATCACTGAAGTGATATTTCTAAAAAAAACGAGACTAATTTTAACATGAAGAAATAACTTTATGCAAGTGAAACCTGTTCCTCCTGTTTCACTTCTGGCATTATAGTCTAACAACAATATTTCATGTAATTCAGTTTCTCAGAGAGTAATTACAATTACAATTTGTGAACTCCTCCTATCCCTATTCCATAAAATAAATAATAATTTCCCTGTTAAACTACAACTAGATCCCTCTTTTCAGTTATGAAAAATTCAGTGAAATTAATACATGTTAGGTTTTGGTTTGGATTGGAGTTGGTTTTTTTTTTTTTTTTCCTAGAAACTGAAAATTTCCAAATGTTCAGTAACCATGAATTTAATAAGGAAAATGAAAATTGTCAAACAGCTACCTGAAGATATTTTTGATTGTAGATTACATCAACACCAGAATAGTATGGTGGTGTGCAATATTAGAGAATTTTGTCATAGAGTTCCTGCAATTATGACTACTTACAGTTATTTAGGTAGGAATTCTGACTTTTAGGACTTTAAAGGGAAAAGATGTTTCAGGATATATACACTTCACAGTCCTATTGTATTTAATGAGTCAAAGTCTGGTTCAGTATTTTTAAGAATGAGCAAGGGACAGGTAACTAAATTTGAATTAAGCTTCAAATAATCCCAATGTCTTTTCCAGGTTCATGGCATTTTGGTGTTCTAACAGGATAAGCTGAAACTGGCAAAGAAGTTGCTTGTAAAGGACTTCTACAGACATGATAGCTTAGAGTGTCTTCCCTGAGTTCAGGTAATAGGCTTAATTGTATAGAAATGTTTAATACATAATCAAAGATGCCAAATGTCGGTCAGAATTTCCAGAAGCTGAAAGAATTCTCTAAACGACTTTATGTGATTAATAAATTATCTGATTTGTTCAGCTTTTGTGCTCTTCAGCAGCTTTTGTGACAAGAAAAGAGCACAGGATGACTGTACTTTGGAACATGTTCTTGGATAGTGATACTATTTTGAACACTGATAACTGGAGCTATTTAAGAGTCAGATTATTAAAAGAAGGATTTGTTATTACATATTTGACAATAGCCACAGGGGTCTTACACAAAATGGCTGTTAGACAGAGTATCCTGTGCTGATACTCTAAGGACTCTTTCTCGAATTAATTTGTCTTCAGGTTTTAGAATATACATAGCAGTCAACAATGAGATTGAAAACTGACAGGTCTTCATCCATCTAATGTAAGGATAGTTAGGACATAGATACAGCTGTGTGATGAGTTTGATCTAGAACAGCTGTTTCTGGGTTTCTCACGTGAAAAGCTTGGAAGTACCAAAATCAAGTCTTCTCATACTTGGCTGAAACAGCTTCGCCAATAAAAATTGTTGAACAGCTTGAAGATACAATCTAAAATACAAATATAGGTATAAATAATTACAATCCCAGCTCTAAGCTGTATGGTTTATAGTCTTACACCACTCCAGTGCTTGATATGGTGCCTTCTTAGAGGTGAGTTTGGAAGTTGTTATTTGATCTTATTGAAAAAATAACAGGGAAGAGGGGAGAAAACCTTTAAAGTCAATCTGAGATACTTTCTTAGTTTGTTTTTTCATTTTATTTTTCTGTAGAAAAAAAGTCTTTCCATTAAGATATTTTTTTTAAAAAATTTACAGATCATTTCACAGTTTTTATGAATGACAACAAGCTTTTGAATAGATGGTTTTTATTCAGAGGTTATAATCCAATCTTTTTAATTTGAAAGTTATGTTGAAAATAAATATTTTATTTCTCCTGTTTTCACCAATGAAAATAGCAATGTGTTGTGAAAAAATATTTGATCAAAACCAATCTTCCCTAACATTTATAGAAGTCAATAAAAGTAGTTCCTCTTGGATTTAGACCAGGTTTTTGTCGTTGTCACGGAGGCACTCACAGAACCAGACAGCAGCAGCTATCCGAAAAAACATGGATTTATTGCAAACAAATTTGCCTGGCACTTCGACTGTACAGGTTTGGATGTCAGTTGGGAATTATTACTTCACAACAGATTTCTGAATACTAAAGAACACACTCTAAGGAAGGATGACCCAAAATGTGCACAGCTCACTGATAGAAAGAATCTCTCACCTAGTGATACCAAGAGGGTCACTACCAATGCCAGGGTGAGGATCACTCAATCCCAGGGAGGTACACTCGGACGGCATCCCGACCCGAGGGGAGTCCTGGGAAGTCTCCTTGGCTGGTGTCCCGATCCAAGGGGAAAGTCCCCAACCGCACTACCTGCTGCTCTGAGGAGAACCAACTCAAAATGGTTCTCCGGCAGGGCCCCATTTATACCCCGGTCTAGTGTTACCTGTGGTGACTTTCAGGCAACACAGGCAGGATGCAGCTAATGGAATCTAGACTCCGAGGCACCAGTATCCCTAGCGGGTAGCTCCTGATGCTTATCAGGTGCTGCTGCAAGGCCTGTCTTTTGTGCAAGCTCTGTGCTAGTAGTCAGGGGGGTTGCACTGCCACAGTCATGCAAGTTCCAGTCCTGTAATTCTAACATCTTCCAAAAGCCCCTTATAACTTAAACTATCTGCAGCTTATTATTACTGTCAGTACTTTTTCTATTGATGTCTCCCGTGCTTAAATATACGAGTATCTCCCATTGGTGTTACTAACCAAGCACAAATGGTGTAAATGTGAGAATATATTTACCTTAGTGAAATTAACCATCATGATAACACCTGGATTTCAGATTAGAAAGCTCTGAAAAGCAAGGATCTTTTTCAGTTGTTAATATTTCTGAGTGCTCTATCTAGACACTTTTTTCCCAGCTCAAACTTGAAGGAGAGGACTCAGAGGTATCATTGTTTCTCCATGCAAACATCTCATGGCTTACATGAATACTCTATAAAAATTGGCTGAGGAGGACCTCAGTTATAGGTGGTCAACGTGCTGCCACCTGTGAGAATAAAATTTTCAAAGGTCATAGTTATCCGCCTTCTGTAATTGTTAATGCCCTCTTACATGTTTCCTTCAAATACAAGGTAATCATATCATTAATGCAGTTATTTCAGTTGTTTTATAATGTCTGATTTTTGGTTGCCAATCTCCTATTTGTAATTTATACACACAAAGAAGTCCTTCTCCCTAGACTTTTTGCCCTTTTACAAGCACAGTAATTGTACAATTACAGCAATTTTTTTATAAATATGTTGAACCGTGGCACCCACAACTAAAGACAATCTAATCTCTTTGGCACATGTTTACCAGTTAAATATAATTGCTAATACTCCTGTTACCTATTGGAGAGAACAGGAGTTTTTTGCCAAGAAATCGTTTTAAAAGGCTTTTGTGACAAGATCCCAGAACCTTGAGATGGAGCTGCTCCAAGTTTTTATTTGAAGCAAGAACACCAACACATAAAAAAGGCTTTTCAGCCTCTAGACTACATTTCATTAGAACAACAAAGTAATACAGTTGGATGAGGGAAATTGTAACACAGAATTTGTCTTCTGGGTGAATCAAAGCAAATAAAAGCCTGAGAACAAAACAACCATTTGCCTTCCATCTCACTGTACAGAGGAAAAAGGAAGACAAACAGGATTGTGCTTTTTCCACTCTGCCTTCACAGCTGAGCAACTCTCTACAGCTCCCTAAATCGCCCTCCGTGTGGACAGCAGGAAAGTTTCTATTTCGTACCCATCTCTGGGACTTCAATTTGAGTTACTTCTCTGCTGCAGGCAGATTTTTAAAAGCCTCCTTCCTCCTCACTGCAGTACTCTGTGGCTTTACTTGTTCTCCATCCTCACATGTTCACTTCACGCTCCAGGAGATTCTCCAGTCTGGGCATTTTGATTAATCTAGGAGAAGAGTTTACTAATCTCACATTCCAGTTAGTTCAGTATGACTCTGTGTTAAATGCAAAGTTAGTAACACAGTTGTGTTCTTGTTTACGCAGGTACCACGAGACACTCGTACTTTAACAGACGGTGGAGGGCTCAGAAATCTTGGGACAGGGAAACCAGAGATACTGCTTGTTAGACTGAGCTATGGTGTGGCACAGTTACACATGACATTAAGCTTTTACATCAAATTATTATTGTCCTACTGCCACTGTAGCAACAAATATTAAAAAACTTCCAGTAAAAATAATAAATCCAAAGGAATGGAAATGAAGGCACTTGTAACACTTGAAACCTGAAACTTCATTGACTGCTAATTAAAAATTTTCTTACTGCTTCTACTGTTTAGCAGAGGAGGGAATATCTATTTAAAAGAAACACCTTCAGAGTGCAGTCTCACTTATCAAGTTGTCACTGTTTCAAAAGTCATTGAGCATTATCTGAACCATGGTATTAGTTCATGTGTGTGCTCTTAGCTTGTAGCAGAGGTGAGGAAATGTGGCCTGGTTTAGCCCACTTTCTTGTCTTAGACAGTCATCTAATTCACCAAAGTCACCCAGTTCTTTCAGCCAAAATAAAGGAAAAAAAAAAAAAGCTGCTGCAAAAGAAACACTGAAGTAGATATGCAATCTCATCGTGTTTAAATACTAAATACAAGTATCAGATACTTCAAGGCATGGTCACTTTGTTTAAGCAATAGCTCTGCCTTTGTCTTCTGCTAACATTTTCTCCCTGTTCATGTGTCCAGAATCCAGTGTCCTGTAAGACACCCCACAAGTTTGTTTTAACTTATACATTAGATTTGCAGCCTCAAACTTTGCATATTTGAATATTACAGACTCTGACTTTTTAGAGGTTTGAAGTTCAGCACTCCACACTAAATTTTGAAAAACAGACAGCAAATCCACCAGAGACCACCCTTAGATTCAGTGATCACTATGCTGATACCATTTTTTACCGAAGTGGAGAACCAAGTTCCTGCCCATGGGACAAAGGATGAAAAAAAGTTAATGGAACAGACTACATGTTTTCACAGTTTCTCAGGAGATTTTTACTCATTACTCCAAAAATCACAGTCTAAAATGAAATCACTCTGTCCATCTTGATTCAGCAAGATGCTCCAGAGATGGAGAGGCAGCAATCCAAACTGTATTGCATGGGGTCAGACGCAGGCTTAAACAGAAAGGGAGGTTCAGAAGGTTTTTCTGTGGCATCCTGTTGCACTATGATGCTCAGGGCAGCTCAGAATGGGCTGCTGAGTGAGGAGGAAAAACACTTACTGTTTTTCCACTTTTTTGTTACTCAAGGGAGAGTTCACTTAAAACATTCCTTACAGAAAATGGACAAGCGAAAGCAAGTCATGAAAGCAAAATTGATGCTCTGGTGGCCACTGAAAAAAAAGTTATATGGAACCATGCCATGAAAATGTGCAGACTGTGAGTAAACATGACAGTAACTTCTAAAACTGAAACTAATTGTTTTAAGTTGCATTTAGGGCTTTAGAGACATAAGGTACCAACTGTTTTCTCTCCTAATTGCTCCTGAACCTGCCAGTATTTGAAATCACGTGTAACTCAGCATGTTGAGAAGAGCTCAGCTGATGTCAGCATGGCTTCCTTGCAGTGCATGGAGTCATCAGGTGCACAAATCTTTGCAGGTTCACAATCTGCATTCCCACCTTACATCATCTTGTGTTTGTGTTCTCTTCTCTACAATACTGCCTATAAAGAGAGCTAAAGTGCCAAAAAGTATTACTGAAAAATAGTATGCAATGAATGGTGACATTTTGATACAAACAAATCCAAAGCAAGACAATGATAAAATGGGATACTTTAGGTGAGTCTGTTGGGCTTTATTCAGTTTGCTAGAAATAGATATGGTGAGGAAATTGCAGCGTTACGAAAGAAAAAGTGGTATTAATACTGGAAAATCTCACCGCTTTAATTGTGCAATTAATTTGTTTTTCTTTAGCTTTCATGATCGCAGAAGAGGTGAAAAGTTTCTTTGTATGGGTTTTCTTCTCAGACAAGTATAGCATTATCAGAAATTCACGCATATGTAATTAAGGCAGCTGTCTATTTAGGATACTATATAAATTGCAAGGAGAAAGGAAAAAATAATCAAATTGTTATAATGTTTTTTGTCCTATTTCTAGCACATTTCTTCACTCTCTTTAGTTCCCTTTTTTCCCCTCTGGCTATAGCTATTTTTACTTTAAAGCTCTAAAATTTCAGTCCAAAATAACTCATCATGACAACATGTAATTTCAGGCAGTGTCACAGACCTAGTTTGGATACCTACACCAGGCAGTAATTTCTTATTTACAGAATAATTTTGGTTGGAAGAGACCTTTAAGATCATCAAGTCCAATCGCTCACCCTGCGCTGCCAGGGTCCCTGAACCATGTCCCTCAGCACCACATCCACATGGCTTTTAAATACTTGGGGGAGAGATGGGGATGCCACCACCTCCCTGGACAGCCTGTTCCGGTGCTTGTAAAGAAATTTTTCCAAATATCCAACCTAAATCTCCTCTGGTGCAACTTGAGGCCTTTTGCTCTTGTTCTATCACTTGTTGCATGGGAGAATAGACCGACCCCCATCTTGCTACAATCTCCTTTCAGAAAGTTGTAGAGTGATAAGGTCTCCTCTCAGGCTCCTTTTCTCCAGACTAAACACCCCCAGTTCCCTCAGCCACTCCTCAGAAGACTTGTGCTGTAGACCCTTCACCAGCTTCGTTGCTCTTCTCTGGGCATGAATTTTTGACAAACATCTTTTTGTTTGCTTGTTCTTTGTTGGGGAAGGGATGCGCCGTAACAAATTTATATAGAGAGCTGTTCAACAGGTGCATTTCCTTTTAAAGTTTTGACTGTATAAATGGCTAATATTTCAGAGAAAACCTGAACGACTTTTAGACAAGTAATAATCTGTAATTTTCTTATCTGTTTGTAATCCTTCCACTGTTGCAATAGGCGAATGTATTTACTCACTTGAAATTTGTTCCTGCCCACTATTGAATGCTGTGCACTCTTCAGAAGAGCGGAGAAATTGTGAGGTTAAATTAGCCTGAATACAGCATGAGAAGCTCCTCCAGTGACCTAGATTCACTACACCAACTCCTTTATTTCTCTTCCTCCACCGACTTGTGCATCCATAAATTTGGAAATTTCCTAACCCATAGAAACGTATTTGTTTGAGCAGGCTCTGACTCTTGGCCTTCACAAAGAAGGGATTAAAACAAACTCAGCAGGGCTTCAGGGCCAGAAAAATAAGAGTTTTTTCTGGGGTTGGTTTTTTTGTTTTTTGGTTTTTTTTTTCCCCATTGCAGGGTAAATATACTTCAGCCACACTTGTGGTTCTGCCCTTTTAATTTGATGAGATAATTAGAACTACTCAAAATTATGGGTCCTTGATTAATTAAATCAGAAGTGACATACTGTGTGTTACTTTCAAACTAGGACATAAGCCATTTTACTAACTGCAGTAAGTGAGGAATTCTGGCCTTGTATATTTATAGATGACTTCTGTTTATTTCGGTAAGAGCTGTAATTTCTTTTCTGTGGCTAGAAATCTGTGTTCAAGTATATTTGAATGTGCATGCACACTTACATACGCATTTCCTTACTAATGAGAAAACACTGTATCTCATGTATAAGTCTACTTTGGGATGCACTTTTTTCCCCCATCTATGTACAAGAACATTATAATAAGACAAATTACCTTTTGCTTCACATGTGTGTACTGTGGAAGGTTTATTTGTGATCAGGTTCAATGGATGCAGAAAAATTGGTTGGACTTGCCTTTTAGGAAGGTTGGGTTTTAGCACATACTTTTGCACTGCAACAACACTGCTTTTGTTCATATATGGACCTATTATTGGATGGGCTAAATGTTCCGAATTAGAATTAAAAATCTAACTGAATTGACTGAATGAAGTTTCAAGGTAATGTCCGTCTCAACGCACTCACTTTTTGAATGTTAAAAAGAAAATACAGCAGTGTCTGGATTTTTGTTAAACTCTTTCCCAAATATTTTACTACATTTGTTAATATGAAATATTTATTCCTAAATGTATTAGTATATATACAAAGACTGTAATGACTTTATTTCCAGTAATAAAATATTGAGATAAAATAATGTTAGATTCTTGCCAATCTTTCTTTTTCTGTACCTAAATATATTGAGTAAAGTATTCCTCCTGAATACATTAAATTGTGCAATATTACTATGTAGAATGTCATTACTAGGTGAACGTGAAATGCATGAATTATGAAGCTATAGACACAAATCCCCAGCTCCAAAAAACCAATCAGGTTTTCTAGGTTGCATTTAGGAAACTGATATCACACCATGTATTTTCTTGGTTTTTTCACAATAACATATGGGTTTCATCTCTGCACTTCGGAAATCATTCCATTAGGGTTGTTGCTTATAAAATGCATCTGTCATGAAAAAATGTATGACCAACAAAGTACATTTTCCCTAAGTTTAAACCATACATACAGTTAAACAGAATTTGTAGGACTGTTGATAATTGCACCATATGGTGACTGACAAGAGATTCTATTTGCTATTCTTTTATTAATCCATCCACTTACCCTTGCTGACTACATTGCAGAAATAGCTAAAGGCCACAGTTATCATTATTGTACTAATTAAACCTCTGGTGCAAAATCATACTGAAACATTCTTAGAAAAAGGAGTTTTAAAACCTTGCTTAAAAAAAAAAAAAAGGTTAAGCACAAACAAAAAACGTGAGCTGGCACTTTTAATTATGATTGAAAGTTTGTTCTTAAGTCAAAGTTTTCATTTTGTCAGGCATGACTTACACATTTAAATAAGTAATATGTGAGCTTTAACCTCAGGGTCAGTTCACATAGTATCTGAGTTGTTTACAGTGTATATTGTTAGCGTAGGTCAGTCAGCTGTACTGGGAGCTGTACGTGCTGTGTCGAGGCTCAGCTTTTGCCTGTAGGTGCTTCCCGCTTAAGTATCAAAAAGCCTGTACAGATAGTATGGGAAAGAAATTACAGTATGCGTGTCTGAGACACAGAATGAGTAAGAATTTTCTTCGTTATTGTAGAAGTGATTTGGCATAGAGAAATACCCATAAAACTTGCCCAACACTGTAATTGCAAAATATATCTTGTAGTTTACTTTCACTTTGACTTCTTTCAGAAGCTTTGGGGGTCTCTATCCTCCCTGTCTTGGTATGTCAAGGAAAAATTCTATTACCTGGAATCCCTCCCCTGCTCACAAAGATGCTTCTGAGAAGCTCCAAACAGATATTCTTGACGTCCAGCCAGCCACTTCCAAGTTATGATTTGGAGAGAGAGGAGAGGCGTCCTGTGAGCCAAATCATGCAGCTTTGGAGAGTCATCCATCATTATTGCTTATTAATTCTTGTTCAATAGTTAGAGTGATCAGGAAACAGCTCCTAGCTTTTTCTGAAAAATATCTGTGATGAGAGAAAATCCTGAAAGAAACTGTTCAGATAGGAGAACAGCTGACGCAGATTTATGGTGGTCTGAACATTTATGCATGGAATTACAGGAGCACACTGAAAGCAGAAATTGGACCATTCATTTTAGACATTTGAATGCAAGTGGGTTGGACTCATTCAGTCATGTGCACACTTATTCTCATGGCAGTCCATTTTGTGATGTTTTCTTAACTGTGAATGCACTTACTAGCATACAAACTGGAGACCTCTTTCCTGTGAAATTTGCAGCCAAGAAATTAAATGCTTGCTTATGGATGATAAGATTTTTTCCCTGCTGTTTGCAATCTGGCCATGTATAAGAACAGAAGCAGTTGAAGATGTTTAACAGTTTACACTGAAATATGAATCAGCTAAACAAAATGACGAGCACATTCCAGAGCTGTGACAGATGACTCTGTTGTTGATAATCCTGTAAGCAACAATACTGTGATACCTGGCCCCTGTGGTGACACCTGTAATACCAAGTAAAACAGCGCTAGGAGTATTTGCTGACATTGAGCCCAAATTGTTCAAAAAGGCTGAAATCCAAATCATTAAATCCTCCTATCCTCCAAAAGAGGGTCCCACTTAACCAGGAGGTGGTCTCAGACTCCATGGTGGAGCCTAGGGATTGTTTGAGACACTGATGGTTGACCCAGAAAGAGTACCTGCCAGAGAGCATACTACCAACTCAAAAATACATGCAGTTACAGTACTTGGACATTTCCTAGCATGGCTTAATTTACTAGTGCAGATATAGACTGCACTTTTTTTTTTTTTTTTTTTTTTTTTTTTTGGTGACTGGACTTTCAAGCAACATTTTAGCAAGGGATTCAGATTTGCTCCAGATATTCACATCAGAAATTAAGTATCGGTCAATTATGAGTCAATGCTGAGCATCCTTCCAGAATATTATTGCCCACAATAACATTAATAATTGAGTGTTTGTATTACTGTATGATTCTGATGGCCCAGGAAGTTCAAGGGCTTGTTTTCCTCTGAGCTATGCAAACACAAAATCAGAGATGATTTCTCTATCGAAGATGTTGGAGTTTTATTATTAAATAAGATGAAAGTCATCACCTTTAACTATGAGAGGGTATGGTGATGGTTGTCATTTACTATACAAAGTTCTGCACTTACAAGACCCAAATCCTGAGTGCATTGCCACAGCAATATAGGATAGAGCCCTCATTTTCAAAAGTCAAAAATAATAAAAATACATCCGGCAATGAAATTCGTTTTTGAAATGTCAACAGGAGCCATATAAATGCACTATGTTGTTAGGTGTGCTAGATGTAATGCATGGTGATATGGTTTCAACCATATTTAATAAACCTAAAAAAAAAAAAAAAAAAAATAAAAAAAGAAAGCATTTTCTATTTATCTAGCTTGTAGATAATTATTATTTTCATGAAAAGCTTTTCTAAGAACTGGGTTTGTATTATGACAATGTGAATGTTGCTGGAAAGCCAGTTCTCAAGAATGACATCTTTAATTTGCCAACTTGTCATTGAATATTGTGCAGATAAGAGGACAGGCATTCAAGATTTGTATATTCTCCCAAAGTGGATGTCCAGACCCTGAGATTTTCATGCCACTCATTATTCAGAGTCATAAAGGGATAAATATTGCTATCCACTTTGAGGTTGCAGTTGCATTTTTAAATACTCAACAAGCATGAATAGTAAATTATATCTTTGCTGACACTGGCTTTCAGCATGTTATTTCCCACCCGTATGGAGAATAGAAGAGCTTGTTTAAGTTGTCTAGGTTTTTTTGTAGTACCCTTCTGAAAGCACAAAGAGTTTCCATTTTTTGGGGGGTTTTTTTCCTCCTGCTTATACTTACAGAGGGACAGAATGGCAAGTAAAGGAAAATGCCTTGATGTGGGTGTGGATTCTAAGAAAGGGAGGCAATCCTTCACAGGCATAAGGCACCCCGTCAAAATAGCCATGGATTCTTTAAACCTCAGGGCATACAGACTGCTTTGTTGATCCACATGCTTAAGATGCTCCTGGGTATGCTCTGATGCTTTATGCACAGAAGCTTCCAGAAGATGCAGCGTTATGCACCTTCATCTCTCCTTTTGCAGATATTTGCCAAAGATATATTAGTCATTAGGAAAGTAAATAAGGGTAGTTCGTGTCTTATACCAGATACTTAGTAATACAATAATAAAGAGAACATTTTATGTGTGCTCAAAGTTTCAACAACACCATTTGCTTGCACGCAGTTTTTACTGCGGAGATGAAATAAAATAAAAAAAAAATGGAATGTAAGTTTGTCAAAAATTAGTTTCATAGCTGGAAAGGTCAGCATTTTGAATAAGCCATGAGATTGCACACTATTTTGTTTGGAAAGCAGATACAAGGTTCTTTAAATTCAAACTGAGACTCCATAATAGAAATTTGTTAAAAGATTAAGTCACAACTGTGGCAAACAGAAAAGAGAGACAGAAAAACAGGACAGCATTGGGTTAAGGAAGGAAAAGGAGTAGCCCTTTAACTTTCCAAATCACTGAATGATTTAGAACTAATGTTCTAAATGTACTAATGCAACTTTCACATTACCAATCACTGCAGGGACTTTATGTGAAATATTTTCTCTTCAATACTGACATGGGATCTAAAATCTAATTTCACTGTGCTTGATTTTGATACCATTTTCCTAGCTGCTAAACATAAACAGCCTGGCATCTCTTCCCCTGTAACGAGTAGCAGAATAGCAGTGTGTCAGAAGTGGGAAGAAACAAGCAGAAAATCCTCTTGGCCCTTTCCTCCGTTTCAGAGTCTGTTGTATCAGGACGTTAGTTTTCTAGAGTAAACCTGAGAATCTTGTTTCATCTGATGCCTTAGCCTTCTCCATCATAAATAGAAAGTATCGTTTTTCAGAAATATTTGCAAAGTTTCTGTAGCTTTGTGGACTGCAAATAGCATGCAGTTCAGTAATATAAAAGCTAAGATTAAAAAAGAATGAAAATTGCGTGGCAGGTCAGGATAGTTAGGTGTTGGATGACTCAGCAAAGAATACATGCAGACACGTGTAAAGAAAAAAAGACAAGTTTCTTTTGCTAGTATTTGATTTCTTTTTAATGTGACAAAAGAAGCTAATACTGCTTACAAAAACTCTTGCTAAATCTGAAAGTTCTATTTGCACACAGAAATTTCCAGAAGGTTTTTATCCTCAAAAATATTTGAAAACATTTCAAAAACATTTGGTAATTGGTTTTGTTTCTTACCAGATGGGAGGTAAGATAGACTTCCTTAAATAAAAAAAAAAAAAAAAAAAATTAAAAAAAGAATGAAAAGAGAAAAAACCATGAACACAGTTGCTAGTGTATGCATTTTTGTATGTGACGATATATGACAGAAAGTAAGAAATGGCATATCTACATTTGTATGAATCACTTTTATTCTATCAAATTCGTATTTTAAATATCTATATGTGACAGACTTTGATGCACTGTTAAGCTAAACCACATATTTGTGTGAGAGGAAATGTATTAAATGAATGAAATGTGGAATGGAATGTGGGCTCACCAAAACTGCTAATATTTTCAGCAGTAATGGTTGTTTTTCACAGTCTTATAGTTTCATTTTCCTTCTAATTTCCTTGATTCATTTTAAAGACTTTTACCCAGCTAGGAATCAGAAATGATACCATGTGATATGGAAGACAAATTCTATTTGTAAGTAATGAATATGAAATGCTAAAAATTACCTGCTTCATTTTGTTTCTTACTATCAGATTAAACTACGAGATAAGCTACTACAACCTGTGATGACAAAGGATGTTCTGAAGGTGTTACACCAGAAAAAAAAGGTCACATTTGCATAGCTTAAGTTTCCTTTAGGTCAAATTACGCCTTTTTACTAAGGCATATTTCTTTAGCACAACTGACCTCAAAGTTCCTGGAATAATTAGAATGACATGTCTCATTCTGTCAGACTGGTACAGCTTGACAATAATAATAATAAATGTTGCTTATACTTGTGTAGCCTGGGGATATGCTGAAATAATGTTTGAAGGACTGTTACAGGTGGTAGGAATCAAACTGTATTCCAAGCAAGCTCTAAAATAAGCTGTCTTGCTCTTGTGCTTGAATTTGTACTTAGAGGGAGCTAGACAGCATACCTGATGCTGTGTGAGAGTTGAAGGGAAGAGGTCGTCTGCTTATGAAACCAAAGAATCTAAGAAATCTGGTATTGTAATTTTTTTTCCTGTGTAGTGGAATAGTGGTATAGTGGTTTGCAAAATGAAATTGTAAAAAATATTAGGAAATAAATCTTCTTTGGCATGAAGCAAACCCAGGGAGACCCTTCTCTAAGCCACTGATTTTATTGATATTTATATCACATGTTTGTTCTAAAATTTAACTAAGTAAAATACTTGAATATATATTGCTGTGATCAAATTTGCCTGTGCAAAGTAATTGACGAGTTAAACTGTAATACATACTGGGATGTTACTGTGTATAATTTTACAAACATTTCCTCCCAATTTTCTTCAGCTGCAGCATATTTTTCTTTGTTTTGTCTTTGAACAGGAATAAACAGCATCACATTTATCACTATATTTTAAAAGACAGTTATATGCGTAACAGTTAATCAAACTCAGATGCTGCCCAACCTATTGTTTTTCAGTTAATGATTAAGTAATTGTGTTTATGCTTAACACTGAAACCTAACTCAAAAGGAGTCATTTTCTAAATATCACTACGCAGTGATAACTGACAGTTACCACAGATGTCTTCAGATTTTAAATAGTGGAGTTACTTGTTGCACGTCTGTGATAGCAGTTAAAACTATTGGAGTTGTAAAAAATGTGGAATTTAGTTAGGAGTAGGAAAATTCAGAGGCATCATTCTGTGGTAAAATCTGACACGTTAGGCTTATTTCATGCAATTAGAATAAAAGGTTAATTTATAAAAATGGACACAATCTTTACAGGGTTTTTTTCATTTGCAAGAACAATACAAATTTCAAAGCTTTTATTAAAATCAAATACATATTGATGAAACTAAAAAACTGCCTTTTGATTTATTGGCTTGATAAACAACTTCTTGGAATCCAACCACTGTAGAACAGTTTTATATAAGGCAGAGTTGCACACTGATATTTATAATCGCATGATACTCTGTAGTGGAAGTTCCTGGGACTACTTTTCCCATGGTACAATTGTTAACATCCAACTTCCTTTGTAAATCCAGTAAATGAATGTTATGTTTCATCATGTAAAATGTTGTATAGTTAAAGAGTTGCTGATATTTTAAGAAAATTAATATCTGAGTTCCTGCTTCCAGGAAGCACTTTATCGCTTCATTACTGCTGTTCATTAGCACTTTATTATTTCTGTTTTCTGACAGTTTGTGAACTTCTTAAAATATTAAACACACAAACAAAGGATCCCTTAAATTTCCCTGCAAACCATCTTTTAGTCAGTCATCCTCAAAAGGAAAGCAAAGTTGACTGAATATTGTCAGACTGTTGCTAATCTAGCTAAACGTGCTAAGGCTTCAGCTGAGTGCTTGGGAGGTGAAGATACATCTGCTGTGCAGTGGGTGCTTATGAAGTAACACTGGATTTATTTAAAGTCAAATGTTCTATCATGCAAATAATTGAGTTCTTGGATTTCCTGTTGAACAATATTTGTTGCTGAAATGTAAAAAGATTTTCCACAAGGCAAATGACAGTATTTAAATCTACCCTAACTTCAGGTTAATGAGATTTTATTGATACGATATTTCATTTGATATTGATACTGATCTTTCATTTGAATTACCTTTCAAAAGTTCAAGTTTTAAATTATGTAGTAATTTCCACAGTCTTTGAAAGACTGCCTATCTCTATCTGCAATGCAGACTTCTGTCTGACTGAAGTCTATAAAGCAATGTGGGAATTGCATGTTTGAGTAAGCCAGATGCTGCCTGTCCAGGAACATTAGAGATATTATTAAAAAGTAATTTCTATATGTTTATGTATGTGAAAATGAAGATAAGACCATTTTTGGTGAAATAAAAGGTCTATCTAACTCAGGATCTCTATAAAAGGCCAGTAGGGAATAGTTAAAGAAAAATATGAGTAACAGCAAAAATCGGATGAACTAAGAAAAAGAATGTTGCAATGAATACTAAACTAATTTACTTTTCAACAATGAGGAACTGCCAGCTTAGCAAAGAAAGTGGAACATTTGACTTTCTAGAACTATGCTATCTTTCAATTGATTGAATTTTAGGAGTAGTTTGAAATCATGCATTTGGGAAACTCCTGCTTCAATAAAACACCTGGGAATTCAAATATTTTCGTCTCTTGTTCAGGTAATAGAGCCTGAAAGTTTCCAAGGTCACTTGGTTCCACTAAATAATTGTGCAAGTTTATCTCTTCACCTGCTTTGCTCACTTTTCTGCTATTGAATGTTTTCTGCATGATCTCTCAATCTATGAAATTGTATTTGAAAAAGTTTTCTGAAAAAAAAATTAATTTTCTTTCATCTTTCATTAAAGATGCAAATGGAAAGAAACCAAAAACTTCAAGTACAGCACTGATTCACTCCACTACAGGGTTGCATGAGATACACATCAGTGAGTTTTTAATAGTTTCTCAGTTTTCCTAATTGCAGTTTGTTTTAATGAAGTAAAAATATTTTTGTTGACTTACTGAAAGCTACAGGAAATTTGAAAGAGGAGTAGAGAGATAAGATGAGGTAAACATTGTTGTCTCCATGCAGGTTTTCTTCGCAATGGTGACTCCAGCGTATCTGTTCCCCTGCACAATATTTATTGTAAAGGGACAGCCTGGAGTATAAGGAAAATAATCCCAGCCCACATTAACCTTTGTCTTTCTTATTGATCTTCATCAGTAGCAACAACACATAGAACACCATGGTTTTCATCAACCAAGCAACCACTGTGGTACACTTGTTGGCTGCAACGTGCTGGTTTTAGGCTTCTGAGTATTTCTAGCTAGCATGGTAGACTTTTCAAAGATTGTGAAAGACAAGCAAAGAAGAGTTTACAGGACACAGTAGTGCGTCTAACACTGCAGTCTTGATGGGCATAGTTGGAATTAATGCGTAGTGTCAGAGGGAGAGAAGAAGGGGATCTAGGGGACTCTAAATATTGTAATTCTTTCACAGTTTTCCATTATACCAGTTGAGCTGTCAAAAGCTTTGCTGGAGGCTTACAGAGCTCAATTCAAGCGTGGATAGTTCAAAGCTCACTAAATTCCAATTATGATATCACACAACTGTAAACTTATTTAGCATGCTTGATACTAACACAGCTGCTTTAAAGTGAAGAACTATAATTAATCCCTCTATCCACTGTCAAAAAAAAAATCATTTAGCGTTTGGTTTTTTTTTTTTTCATTCTGCTCAGGAAAAAAACTCCCACAATTGGGAACCATTATATTTCTCTAAACCATAGCTATTATATATTGAGATGGGTAAAAAACTCTTTTGGTTTTGGTTTTCCTTTACCTAGGAAAAAGGGTGAAAACCAGTTCTAAACCAAAATTTTCTAGATATTCTTTCAGATTTAAAAATTATTACAAAAGGAAGTTATATTATTTACACATACGGTATAAAAATATTGATCAAATTATGTAAAATCACATTATCTTTACATTCAATTATTTCAGCAATACAAAACTGTCAAAGTGGTTTTGAAGCAATTTGGGCTACAGCTATGATCAAGATTTTGTGTAGGTAACACAAACAATGGCCTGCTGGTAGAAGAGATGAGAGGATGAAAGACAGATTTTATAATTTAATTAGAAGAATCTTAAAAGATGATTTAATAACTCTTGAACTAGTTTGGATCTGCTTCCAACATCAGACTGATGAGGATAAATAAGCATGGCAAAGTTTTATTTGATATTTTTAGATAGGTAAATAGGATGAAAACATAGCCTAGTATTTCTGCAAATGAAGATACTACCAACTTCAATTTTGTTTTAATAGTTAATCCAAAAGCAGACGTATTTTACAGCGCAGAAATTACTTCTCTACAGTAATTTCTTCAGCACTATTATTTGATATATAATAATCCAAGCTCAAAGGTTTTCAGTGACAATTTTTTTGCTGGTCTCCATACTTGGCACATATGTTCATACCTGTGCTGCTTTGTCTGGAAAGCTCCATTTTCTCTTCCTCGTTGCCGTGGTTTATGCCCAGCTCCTGGGGCATCATGCAGCCACCATGCAGCCACTCACTTACCTACCCCAGCTCAGTGGGATGGGAAGCAGAAAATGTCACAAAAGGCTCAAGAGTTGAGACAAAGCATAGGGAAGGCTCACTCACCACTTATGGCCGCAGGTGAAAAACAGACTTGGCTTGAGGGAAAAACATCCATTTAGTTTAAACAACAAAACCAGCACCAACTTACCAAAAAATCAGAGTAGAGTAATGAGAAATACAACCAGATCTTAAAAACACCTATTTCCCATCCTTCCTTTCTTCCCAAGCTCAGGGGAAAACTCCTCACCATCTTCCCCTGTTCCAATGTGGTGTCTCTCCATGGGAGACAGTCCTCCATGAATGTCTCCTAAGTGAATCCTTCCTACAGGGCTTCAGCTCTTCATGAACTGGTTCAGCATGAGTCCCTTCCTCGGGGTACATTCTTCCCACCAATGGACTTGTCACCTCTTAACCTTTTATCTTAGAGACACTTCCACCATCACTGATTGGCTCAGCCTTGGCCAGAGGCAGGCCCAACTTGGAGCTGGGAGATCTTCTAGAAACTTCTTACAAAAGCCACCCTTGCATCCTCTCCTCTACCAAAATCCTGCCAGACACAAACCCAATAGGATCAGCTGGGGAAATCACTGTCTGACCTAAGAGAATATTCTTTACAATTTACAAATCATTATTCTTACAGTCCCAAAAATGACCCTTCAAATACATCAGGCCAAATCCTGTTCTTGGTTATTCTGGGCTAATTCAGGAGTAACCATCTTGGCTTCAGAAGTGCAATCCGTGTTGGACCTGGATGCAAGTGGTTGCAGAGCATAGCTCACCTTACTGCTTCCAGACTCACCACCATTTCTCAGAGGTTTTGTTAAGCAGAGTTGTCTCAATGAAACTGGATGCAGAACTGCACCACTCAGAGATTTACCATCTGCAGGTATGGGGTTTTGTTTTCCTGAGTCAGGTGGATAGAGATTTAAATTCTAAGATTCCCAAGATTATTGTCCTATGATGTACCCATGCTGATGGGCCACTACTGGCTTTCACCAGCATCTGTTCTCCCTTGCTCTCCCCTCCCAAATGTCTTACTGAAAGCAGGAATCCAGCAGTAGTTACTTACCAAAGTTTTTTAATGCTTCTGTGTTTTCCAGCATGGGTGATTTTGACCTTGCCAATTCAAGCCAGACAGAGGTGATCAAGATCTCTGTCTCTGGGGCAGGACTCACCCAGAATTCACAAACTGTAGCAGTGTCAGGCTGCTTTTTAAGGCAGATATATTCTTAGGAAACACTAGAAAAAAAAAATTACAAGGCTGCCTGAATGTCTAAGATGTCATATCTCCTCCTTTGTACAGGTGCGTTTTTTTAATGGTCTATATTCTTCCTAAGGTTTTGGTTCTTTTTTTTTTTTTTTTTTTTTTTTTTTTTTGGAAAGGCATGTCTAGCTCCTCCAGTTCTTAGCAGATGTGTATGTAATGATCAGGTGCATTTCTGGCATCTGGCTGTAGGAAGCGTTTCAAAGACAAATGTCTACATCAAATATGCATGTTGTTGTACCTCAAAATTTCTCTTTTAGCTGGTATTTTGTAGGCAATGGCGTGCAGCAGCCATTTCTGTCTGAGATGTAATCCTAGTGCATGTAACATTTCCTATTAGACCATGAAGTGCAGCTTAAAAAACCAGCCCAGCCTTAGGAATATAGAACTTTTGTCCACATACAAAAAACCCCACAATATTCAAGGCAAAACCGAATTTGAAATTGGAAATGTTCTCACCTAGTATTTATCATCAGTGTCTTTTGGGTTGAGTTTTTTTCTTCTTCTTATGCTTTTCTAGCTCTATTACCACTTGTAATAAAGGGTATTGCCTTTGCTTACTGACTGTCTCTCTCATGACCTTGGCACAGCTACAAGCAGCCACTGTAATATGAAGCACAACCAGAAAAAATCTGAAGTACAGGTCAATTTTCAGCCTATCACAAATGTATCAAAGTAACAATAAAACTCATTACCTGCTGCCTGTTAATATGGAACTTGCATATCTGGGCACCATTCCCTTAATTCAAGAGCTGACTCAGCATCCCTGGAAGACTCACCTGGACCATCTCAGCAGATAAAAGCCAGGTCCCCATGACGGGGCAGGACTTTGTGTGCACTTATATGGCATCACAATGCCAGTCTGGGAACAGGCCTCAACTCTCCTCTCTTGTTGAAGACAGTAGGACTTTCTGAGCTGAACCGATCAGATGTGAACTGACCCTGGGATGTCAAAATTTTCTCTTTTTTGGTCATATAAAATCTACCAGCAGCTGCTCACTCTTGAATTGATGATATTTTATTTTCCCCTGTCTATTAGAGCAGCTTGTTTACTGTATTACCAAAATGGGATGAATGAGGCATTATAGAAGAAAATAGTCACAGAACCATTTAACATTATTATCAGTACATCATTTCTCCTCTGTTGATCATAACCCTCCAGTTATTGAACTTTATTTAACATCTTTAATGATACATTTTGGAATGTGAACAGTTTGCTGAGTTTATCATAAAAATAACAGAAAAAGTCCATTATAAATGATTCCTAAGTGGAGACTAGTGGCAATAAAAAATAAAGCTTGTAATATGTGAGTTTAATAGCATGTGCAGGGGAGTGTTATGTCTTTCATCCTTTCTACTGGATTTTTCCCAGCCCCCTTCAATTTTTAAAAAATGTGAAACAGAACAGGAATGGATCGTGCAAGATATCTTAAACTCCCATTGTGTGTGAGGGAAGGGAAGGTGTGGGAAGAGAAGGTGCGGGAAGGGAAGGTGCGGGAAGGGAAGGTGCGGGAAGGGAAGGTGCGGGAAGGGAAGGGAAGGGAAGGGAAGGGAAGGGAAGGGAAGGGAAGGGAAGGGAAGGGAAGGGAAGGGAAGGGAAGGGAAGGGAAGGGAAGGGAAGGGAAGGGAAGGGAAGGGAAGGGAAGGAAGGGAAGGGAAGGGAAGGGAAGGGAAGGGAAGGGAAGGGAAGGGAAGGGAAGGGAAGGGAAGGGAAGGGAAGGGAAGGGAAGGGAAGGGAAGGGAAGGGAAGGAAGGGAAGGGAAGGGAAGGGAAGGGAAGGGAAGGGAAGGGAGGGAAGGGAAGGTGCGGGAAGGGAAGGGAAGGGAAGGGAAGGTGCGGGAAGGGAAGGGAAGGGAAGGTGCGGGAAGGGAAGGTGCGGGAAGGGAAGGTGCGGGAAGGGAAGGGAAGGTGCGGGAAGGGAAGGTGCGGGAAGGGAAGGTGCGGGAAGGGAAGGTGCGGGAAGGTGCGGGAAAGGGAAGGGAAGGTGCGGGAAGGTGCGGAAGGGAAGGGAAGGGAAGGTGAGGGAAGGGGAAGGGAAGGGAAGGGAAGGAAGGGAAGGGAAGGAAGGGAAGGGCAGGGAAGGAGGAAGGGAGGAAGGGAAGGGAAGGGAAGGGAAGGAAGGTGACGGGAAGGGAAGGGAAGGGAAGGGAAGGGAAGGGAAGGGAAGGGAAGGGAAGGAAGGGAAGGGAAGGGAAGGGAAGGGAAGGGAAGGGAAGGGAAGGGAAGGGAAGGGAAGGGAAGGGAAGGGAAGGGAAGGGAAGGGAAGGGAAGGGAAGGGAAGGGAAGGGAAGGGAAGGAAGGGAAGGGAAGGGAAGGGAAGGGAAGGGAAGGGAAGGGAAGGGAAGGGAAGGGAAGGGAAGGGAAGGGAAGGGAAGGGAAGGGAAGGGAAGGGAAGGGAAGGGAAGGGAAGGGAAGGGAAGGGAAGGGAATTTTCCTGTCCCAAAGAAACAGCCACTAAAACAACCCAAAGCAAAGGTGTACAGGATCTTCAGAACTGAAGGAATTGAAGCAGTAAGAGTTACTGAGTACTTGCAGAGTTGGGATGTTAAAATAGATGTTAAGGAATAATTATAGGGAGCCTATTATTATGTCTAATAACACAGAAAGAGGGAAATGTGTTTGTAATTGCAA